>OV651819.1:75924846-76151843 GCA_927349885.1 Psylliodes chrysocephalus | reverse complement strand
ATCCTTCCTAAATCCCGAAATAATCTACCAATGCTTCCAAAGCTACATTAAATATGAACCATTTGTCGTCAGTTCCATTTTCCAAAATATGCACAAAATTACAGTGCCGAAATGCCTTCTTTCCCCGAGTTCTCTTCAACTAACAGTTTAAAATTTTACCTCTTTAATTTCCACAAGACATTTGATGGTCTTATAGGCCTCGACAACCTAAACCTTCTTCAAGCTCGACTGAATTTTCCAGAATATAAATTGATAACCGAAAATTCGATCATGCTCATCCAATATTACGGAACTAATAAATCTCAATTTTTCTCAATCCAATTGGAACCAAATTCAATTACCCGAGTCCGACTAACTGTCAAAGAAAATCAAGGAACCATCCTTATTCCCAAGCAGTACATCGATAACGCTGAAATTAAAGAGACACCGCCAATGACCAACTAGCCCGGTCAGAAATTTTAAATCCCACACCTGATCCAATCCAATTAGCCCTTTTGAAACCCGTAAACTGTCGTTAATTCAAGGTCAAAGAATACAACCTATATTTCATGGAAATATCTCTTCAACAAAACTCAAAACAAGTTATCGACGATCTAATAAGAACAGATCACTTAAACGTGGAAGAGGAATAACATATTCGTCGACTGTGCAGAAAATATTCAGATATATTTCATCGACCAGACTCTCCCCTTACATTTGCAAATGAAGTCAAACACCATATCAAGACAAAAGATAAATTACCAGTCTATAACAAGTCCTACAGATATCCATACATCCACAAAGAAGAAGTCAGAAACCAAATTTCCTCCATGTTAGAAGAAGGGATTATAAGATCAAGCCAATCCCCATGGTCCTCTCCAATATGGATTGTCCCCAAAAAACCCAATTCCTCAGGAAAAATTAAATGGCGTATTGTGGTTGGCTACAGAAAGGTGAATGACAAAACAATCAAAGATCGGTACCCTATACCCAACATCTCAGATATCCTGGATAATCTTGGACGGTGCCAATATGTTACCACATTGGACTTAGAAGTGGATTCCATCAAATAGAGATGGCAGAGGAGGATATCTCAGAGACGGCTTTCAACGTAGAAAATGGGCATTACGAGTTTGTAAGAATGCCATTTGGTCTTAAAAATGCCTCTGCAATATTCCAGCGAGTCATGGATAAAGTTTTAATAGGACTGCAAGAAGAAATATGCTTGGTGTATTTGGACGACATAATTGTATTTTCAACGTACTTGCAAGAAAACATGGTAAATCTGGCAAAAATATTTCAACGACTTCGAGACACCAAACTGAAAATTCAAATAGACAAATGCGAGTTTCTAAAGAAAGAAGTAAATTTCCCAGTACATGTCGTCACTCCAAGCGGAATAAAACCCAATCCTGCAAAAATTTAAGCCATCGTCAACTACCCAATTCCAAAAACAACCAAAGAGATTCGTGGATTCCTAGGCCTCCTTAAATACTATCGGAAATTTATCAAGGACTTTGCTAGGATTACAAAGCCGTTGACCAAATGTTTAAAAAAGGACTAAAAGATCGAATATACTCAAGAATTTCTTAAATGTTTTAACACCTGCCTTTTGACCAACGAACCATTGCTTCAGTATCCCGATTTTGCAAAGCATTTTAACCTCACAACAGATGCAAGCAACTTTTTTATTGGAGCCATTATATCTCAAGGCCCTGTTGGAAGTGACAAACCAATCGCCTACGCCTCTAGGACACTAAACGAGACAGAAATCAAATATTCCACGATCGATATAGAAATGCTTGTAATAGTATGGGCCACTAAATACTTCAGACCTTACCTATTTGAAATAAAGTTTAAAATCTTGTCAGATCATCGACCCCTACAATATCTATTTTCACTGAAAGAGCCAAATTCAAAGTTAGTCAGATGGAGGCTTCGACTAGAAGAATACGATTACGAGGTAGTCTATAAAAAAGGAAAAGCAAACACTAACGCAGACGCTTTGTCAAGAATAGAAGTACACACCAAAGATATCCAACACACAGATCACAGTATAGAAAAATTCCTTGAAAATGTGCAATAATCCCGACGAAAACGAAATAATTGACGAGATCCTACAAGAAGCACCAGTTACTCACTTAGAAAAAGGAGAACAAAACGTAGGACCCGAAGAATACCTCCAGCAATATCACAAATGTTTCCAAATAAACTTCGAGTCAACGTCCAATTGGGAAAGAACGATCTGCAAGTCGATATAGTCAAATGTTTCAAAGAATTTCTACAGCCAAAAAGAAAATATGCATGCCTATTCGAAAGCGATGAATAATACATCTATACAAGCGAAACTATCAGGAAGATGTTCAAACACAACTCCTATGATATAGTGAAATGTAACAAACTATCAGAAGACATAAACAATCCAGAAAGACAAGAAAGCATTATAGAAAATTACCATGAAGGAGAAACAAATCACAGAGTTGTAAACGAGACCGAACTACAAATTAGAAAACGATATTTTTGTCCAAATCTGAAGAAAGATATGGAAAATATCATCAATTTCTGTGATATATGTTAAGAAAATAAATACGACAGAACTCCGCCAAAACCGAAGTTCATGCTAATACCAACTCCTACAAAACCTCTGGATATAGTTCACATCGACGTCTTTCAAGCTAGTGGACAGAAATTTCTAACAATTTTGGATGCATTTTCAAAATATAACCAAACCTATCCTCTAGAAGGAGCAACTGCATTCAACATAGTAGGTGCACTTTTAATATTCATCACACACCATGGATTGCCAGAGATGATCATTGCTGATAGTGGTACAGAGTTCAAAAATCGCGTTATGCAAGTTTTCTTAGATGTTGATAAAATTTCAATCCACTACACAACACCTAACAACCCTCAGTCCAACGGAATCATTGAGCATTCCACAATAGTAGAACACTTAAGAATATTGAGAAGTACTCAAACGGCCATTCCCATCAAAGATCAAATGCCCTACGCCATCCTGGGTTACAATAATTCTATACATTCAACAACGAAGTTGAAACCTATCAAAGTATTAAATGGACATTTAGACACGAGAGACCCTTTTAACATGGATATCAACAAAATGTTATTAAACAACGTAGAAAAACACCGAGAGAAAACCAAAGAAATTTACAAAGAAATTAATGAACATATATACGACAACAAGAAAGCTAACATAGATAAAAGAAACGAAATAAGATACACACCTATTACTTACAAGCCAAATTCCAAAATCTACTCAAGGAGGATCCTTAAACGAAACACACTCCTTCCTAGATTTGCCCCTAAAATGGTCCTGAATGACAGCTTTGTGACAGTCGATACATCTACAATTTCGGTTCATACAAAGAATATCAATTACCAGAAAACCAAAGTAAAATCCCATAGCCAACGAAGCTAAACACCCACTGCTTCACCAAAAAAATGATGTCTCTCCAAGAAATATTCCCAATCCAGCTACCACTCCAAATAATATATAACAGCCAAGAGAAAATTCAATAACAAAACAAGTTCTCGCAGACAACAGAGATCAACCGATGATGAAGAAACTGTAAGATAAAGAAGTTACAGAACATTGACCTGCCGACTCATCACATTCCACATGGCCAAAGGTTTAGCAACAAAACTACAGCCGGCCAATGTCCACCGATATCAGCATTTATTTTTAGTATAAATAAATTGCCAATTAATATTATTCTTCAGTCTGATATAATATATATTTTACTTTGTATTTATAATATAAAAATTATTAAAAGTATTTTCAAAAATAAAATTATTAGTTTTTAAAAAGTGAGTTTGAAAGTCAAAACTTGTAATTTGTCCCACCTTTATCCCTATCCCATCGCAATCTAATAACTCAAATATTGCAATAAATCACTCACATACCGCAGGTGGTTATATAGAAATTGTTTTATCTTAGTAGTTTTTTGTACTGACCGAATAATTTGGATCGATCATCCTTACAGGTAAGTCGATCGATCTATTAATTATATTTTCGCATTTGCTACCTATAACTGGTGACCATTAATTAAACGCGTGATCTTTTGGCGACTGACGCATCGCTCCAACAAAAAATACAAATCGGTTGTCTTATTAGGAACGCTACACTCCACATGAGACTTGTAGAGATACCGTTTTTCGTTCTTAAGGTATATTTCTAATTAGAAAAGGAAATTCTTTGATGTGTATCAATAGCTAGCTGGTAAGACCTCCACTATTTTCTATAACAGCTAATCGATGACAATCTACATAAATACTGAATACAATATAAAAATATAGTTTCACAAAAAAATCAAAGTTGAACCAACCTACTATTCCTACACAAGTTCCCTTATCTACCTGAAGCCTCCCTCAGGATATCTCTGGCCTATATGAGTCAAAGACATTCAGTATAAGCAGTGGGAATTCGTATATATGTGTATAAGATAGTGGCTGTGGATTTGGAATGAGAGATGAAATGTATGTAAATATCAGTGAACGTAGCTTTTGACCGTTTTATCGCTCTGACTCGTTACAAAGTAGCACAAAGGTCCCTTCGCATCACATCGCTGCTATATATGGTAAAAGAGAAATATTTTTGTTTTTGACGTAAGGTAGTAGACGAATTTTTCTACTGGATTATTGCTTCTTCTTTTTGGATTTAGTCGTAAACACGATAAGTAACTAGTAAATAATTTGAATCAATAAAATATAAACAAACTGAGTTAGAATTCAAATATTTCTTTTAGTTTTATAATATGCTTTAAATATTAGTAATGGATTTCTAATTATTAAAAATTTTATAATTTTCATATATAGGGTGGCGCATCATATAGCCGTCGGTCTCTGTAGGAAAAACGACTTGAAATTTAATTTTTTTTCTTCAGAGGAGTATTTACTTGGCTGTAGAGCGGAGCATGCAAGGGTTTCGTAGTACCCCCACTTTTAAAGTTTATTTTTGCCTTATTCTGAAAGAAAAAAATATAATCGTGTAGGTAAAGGATAAATCTATGCTCCTCTGGAGACACTTTTTTAAAATTTAAAACTGTTTTTTCTAAAAAAAAAAAAAAAACAGAACTCGACTTTTTTTACTCATTTTCTCACTTTTTTTTAGAAAAAACAAAAGTGAATTTTAAAAAAGTGGTTTTAGAGGAGCATAGATTTAACCTTTACCTACACGTACATATTTTTTTTTTCAGAATAAAATAAATTTTAAAAGTGGGGTACTACGAAATCCCTACATGGCACGATTTTTCGTCTGGAAAGTGGCGCCTCTGTTAGATTTTTAAGAAATTAATATTTGTGAATGAAAACAATTTATAATATATTTTACTGATGTTTTACGAGGGATGAATAAATTTTACTTATTTGTACACCTTATTTTTTACGTAATTTATTTCTTTAATACTAAGATTGGTATATATATTATACGCAAGGGTTTCATAGTACACCAATTTTACGGATTATTTTTTAATTTTACTAAAAGAAATTTTATATAAGTACAGGTAAAGGCTTAGTCCATACCTCTCTGGAGTCACTTTAAAAATATGAGTCAGTCTCTTTTGAAAAAAATCTAAGAAAAGAAACGAAAATAAATAGAAATGTTAAAAAATGCTAGAAGAGAACAATATATTTAATTTTTGCCTACAGGAGCATTTATTTTTATTACAATAAAAATAGGAATACGTTGAAAGCTTTTTCGTCTAGATGGTGACACCAACAAAATATATATCTTTTTCTACTATTTAGTGATAAACAGTACGTTTGTGATTTGAATTCATGTTGTTATTGTTTACATACAGTAATTTTATCATTTATTTATTAAAAAAATATATACTAGAAATTGGAAGGTATGCACTGAGATGTGAATTATAAATATGTTTTTGTTTAATGAATACATCTTCGAGTTAACAATAATTATTAATTCCAGCATGTTAATATCTCTTCAATCCGTTAAAGTAATGTAAATATTTTTTCTTGCTTTCGCGCATGGCTTTGATCTGTCGCACCCTTTGAGGCGCGTTGCAAGAGAAAATTTTCTAAAAAGTTATCCAATTTCTATAAATGAGAAAAAAACGATTTTTACAAGCTGATTGTGCATTGTGGCACAATAAAAGACAAGTCACTGCTTTAAAATTTGGAGAAATTTGTAAAAAATTTCCTAAAATCTTTTATTTATTTGTAAAGCCACCCGATATGGCATGGACCATAAATTCAGAGCAAAATAAGATATGGAAAATTATTTGCAAGTAAAAGTTTTTAAATGTGGACATTTTATTGAATTCGAATTTGATTATGTTGCTGCCAGTCTGGATGGAATTAAAAAAAAAAACAAAACTCTATGATAGAGTTAAAATGTCCATATGGAGCTGAAGTGCTAACTGTGTAAGAAGAAATATACAGTAGAGAAATAACTTTTTGGAAAAAGTACAATACCATTAAGGAGAACCACTATTGGTATTTTCAAATTCAGGGTTAGCTGCACATAATACAAATGGATTTTTGCATTTTGTGCTTTTGGACTTCTGGAGGAATAAAAGTGGAGAAAATATCTCATAATGACAGCTTTTGGGAAGAAAAGATACAAAATAAAATTAAAATTTTTTATATGCAATATGCCTTGCCGGAACTTGTTGACAGCGAAGCTAATAGAGACATGGAAGTACACTGGTGTGAAGTTAGCAGACTAAACTTGGCAGCCAAAATGGCGAAGGAACCCGAATGAACAGTGGCGTCGGTTCCAGGTTAATAAATTTAATTAAATAAATTATGCGGTAATTATTAAATCAAAAGTAGAAGTAAGAACATTTAAAAAAAATATAAACCATAAAATAGATATTAAGTCAGATTTAAGAATATTTGTATTCAAGAGAAATGAAAAATTGGTCTTTTTAAGATTTTGATATATCGCAACCAACAAAGAATCTTAAATAAGTCCAAAACAAGACATACTATCAAGTTGATATTTTAACACAATTTAATTTATTTAAAAGCCTCACTAAAACAAGTTACTGTCAATGTTTCGCAAGCCGTCAAAAAGTGTGAAAAAATGAAAAGAATATAAAAAAAACTGTGAAAATAAAAGGTCTGCCAACAAACTATCTACAGAAACTCCATAACTAGACATACTATCAAGTTCATACCTTGAAAAGAATAAGCCTATACATATCCATAAGTAGTACTGTCAATTCATCGCAAGCCGTCACAGAGTAGGAAAAAATTAAATCAAATATTAAAAAATCCTAAAAATAAATAGTTTGCTAACAAATTATCTACAATACCTCCATAACTAGACATACTATCAAGTTCATATTTTAAACAGAATAAGTCTTGACATATCTATATATAATAATGGTACTGTCAATTTATCGCAAGCCGTCAAAGAATATAAAAACCTCTAAAAATACAAAGTCTACTAACAATACCTCCATAACTAGACATACTATCAAGTTCATATTTTAAACACAATAAGTCTTGACATACCTATATATAATAGTGGAGTGATATTCTTACATCTGACTTAATATCTCTTTTATGGTTTATATATTTTTAAAATGTTCTTACTTCTACTTTTTATTTAATAATTACCGCAACATTTATTTAATAAAATGTATTAACCTGGAACCGACGCCACTGTTCACTCGGGTTCCTTCGCCATTTTGGCTGCCAAGTTTGGTCTGCTAACTTAACACCAGTTGGAAGTACGAGACAGAATACTAAATAATTCGTAAAAAATTTTATTTAATGTTTATTAACATAACGCAAGGAATCTTAAATTATTTTGAATATTTTTATTAATTTAAGAATTACATTTTATTTATTTCTAAAACATGGTAGTAGGCGATCCATTTAAGATATAATTAATGTGTTATTATAGTACACTATTTTAAATTGAGGATTTTACCAGTGGCAGTGGTAATTGATGATTATACCAAATGTTTTAAAAGGCTACACCAACTAGTGGACCACGCTTTTAAGTCCCCAAATAATAGTTTCAATATTTTGATTCGGATTAGAAGTTTTGTGTCAAAGACAAGTTATCCATTGATATTGTAATACGTAGATGAGTAACTATCATCAATAGAAATTGAAAATTCACACATGAATCTTTGTAAGGACGTTATTTATAACTTTATTACCTTCATAACGGTCAAAAATTTTAGTTAACTTATTTAATTTTAAATATAAATTTTCATTTTAACTTAGAAATTTTCGAAAAGTTCACTATATTGTTTAGTTGTTGCAACTTTACTGCGCTTAAGTTGCGTTCAGATTAAAATATGAATTGATTTATGGAGCTTAACTGAAAAACAGGAACTAATGCTTTCATTCCAAAAAAAGTATTATGTTCAATAAAAAGAATTTCGAACTGTGATATCTGCAAGTCCTTATGATTATACAAGAGTTATCTTTATAAATTGATAGAAATATCGAACAAAAGTTTATTGACATAAACATTATTTCCGTAATACAAATAAATATATCTCTGTTTAAGAATACTCATAATTTATTTAATATATTCATTTAAACATGTTTTTATTTTTTTGTCTGGACGATATTGAATACTAACTTTTTCTTTGCAACTTCGTTTACCCGAGACATTGTGATATGAAAAAAACAGACAATTAATTAAAAGCGTACTCACAATTTTTCAGGTATAGAATTTTCAATGCTATACTATGTCCCAAATTATGAAAATACTAAAGAATATTAAAAAAAATAAAATAATAAAAAGCCAATTAAAGAATGTGTTAATATATACAGAAGAACATCGTATTTCTTTTTTGGAAACAAAGAGTAGTCGAAAATTGTGAAAATAACATATTTTTATTACACAAAAATAATAAGTCAGTTTTTGTTTTTTATGTAAATTATATCAGAAGAAAAGTCACCGAATACCGATTTCAGAAAGGTCTATTAGTTTTTATAGGAAATGGAAAGAGAAAGAACGCTCTTTAATCAAGTTAAAATTCTTTACTAATTTCGCTGTTTCTCTTCGACGATGTCCGGTCTCCGTCTTGTTTAAAATCGATAACTATAAACAAATTAAGGTTTTTTGTACCGTGTTAAAAAATTTAAGAAAAATTTTTCTTTTTTAAAAAAAATACTAAACTTTGACAAATATATACAATATTCTAAAAGATAAATCACATTTATGTGATTATACAAAAATTTTATTAATTTTTCTAAAATAATATGGATTGTCCTCTAAAATATATATAGTGGCTCGCAAAAGTCTGCTTTTTATATGTTACTTTTTTCAGAAAATGTTATTCCTGATAAAACTTAGTGTTTAATTAAACCTAAAACTTTATTTATTTAAAAAATTCTGTATTATAAATATAAATTTGGCTGCACAGTGAACTAGGTACTCTTTTAGGAACCGAACCCACATTTTTACATATAAGATTAAATTAAGAAAATGTATACAACTCCAGATAGTAGTTTTTTAGTTAATACAATTAATATAAATTATTATATCCTTTTTAACCTACTTCAAAAAGGAGGAGGTTCACAATTCGTTTGTATATATTTTTTTATGTATGTTCAGCGATAATTCTTTAACACAGTGTCCGATTTAAATAGTTCTTTTTTTTTTTGCTGGAAAGAGGATACTTCCGGGATGGTCCCTTTTAATTTTGGTCAAAATCTAATAATTGGGCCCATGAGAAAATCCTTAAACTTTTCATTTTTTATGTATGTTTAATTCTTTACCACCTTGTCCGATTTCTATAATTCTTTTCGTTAGTAAGGGGTACCTCAGGGGTGGTCCCATATAAATTTGATTAAGATGTGGTGATGGCATCACCACAATTTTAAAGTCGGTTTTTTAAAATTACTTTTAATACTTGTTACGTAAATTAAAAGTTTAATAATTGGGTGCTTTCTTGATGCGTCATTTTATGAACACTTTGTATATGTTTAAGTACAGATAATTATTATTACTGGCAGTTTATTTTAAATAATTAAAATAATATTTTGTTAATCCAAAAACGGCAAGCAAAAAAGCCATGTTACATTCAGTGTAATAATAAAAATTAAATATATAAATATAGTATATTATGTACCAACAGACTAAACTTTTACTTTCAATCCCGCCTTTTTGTCGTAAAAGACTTCTAAATTTTTTCTAGTGACGTCCGTACCGGGTTTGAACTGAATCCTCATTTATTTTGGAGCAAATTTGGTTTATAGACGTACTTTCGTACGACGCACCCTTTTCGCGTAAGAAAATAAAAACCAGTTTATTGAAACTGCTTTTGATATTTTGTTGAAATTTGGTAGGAACCCACCATGAGTGGAAACACTTTTTATTTGGCAAAATAAAATAGTTATTTTTTTCTTAAAACTTTAACACCCAAGGATTCACACCCTTAAGTATCGGCACTTAATTAATAAATACCCTGTATTAAATTACCTTATTCGAACCAATCGTTTATTTTTTCGTTATTTGTATTTATATTTCACAATTCTATACTCTTAAATCTAATTTAATCTAACTAAACCTATTCACTAAATTAAAATATAAAAATAATGTAAAACCCTCTAAAAAATCGAACTGCGTTATAACAATATCTCGCAATGCACCGAGAAAAACAAATAATTCTGGTTCCCCTAATTTAGGTAACTCTGACTCACTCAAGAACAAGAACTGATGAACGCCTGTCGGCAGGCGTTGTAGGATTTTTTAGGTTCCTATGAGTCTCAACTTAGCGCGTTAGAGTTTGGAATACCCCTCGTATCTACATGCAATTGTTAAAATTATGAATGAATGCGGATTTTGTTTAGTCTCGGAAGTAATTTTGTAGTATTTAGGCTCCACCCTTAAGTTGTAATTTTTATACCTACTAAACTACCGTTGCCCCGCAGGTCTTTCAGTTTGTAATGTAAATTTTCCTCTTAATAGGGATATACAGGGCCATTAACACTACAAATTATTTGATAGTCTAATATCTTGGCTACGCACATCGCAGGTGTCTGTTGATGTGTTTTAAATAACCGCGACATACTAGGTTATGTTGTTCAAGCTTACAAATTAAGAACCCTTTAAATATTTCATAAACGAAAAGAGATAGGTATAGGAAACATTACAGAAACTTTACTTTATTTTTTCCGGGGAATCAAAAGACACCATCATATATAGGGTCTTCTCTTTAAAAAAACATAACTTTGATATAAATTCCTATTTTTGGGTCACCCTGTATATTTCAAAATATTTTTAATTTGTAGTGTTAATGGCCCTGTATATCCCTATTAAGAAAAACAATTCAATTTTTAAGTCGTTTTCCCTACAGAGACCAAAGCGTATAGGATGCTCCACCCTGTATAGTTGAAACTTTTCTCAAATTTGCTTTATTATTAATTGAAATTGTAGAAAACTTAATTTTTTTACGTATTTTTTAGAAAGTTTACTTTCTATAAGTCTGCTTCAAGTTTCGTCGACACGATATATTTTAACAGTCGTTAATAATTTTAAAATGTACCAAGCTCATTAAGCTTCAAATTAAATCCCGAAAAACATTTTTTCTTCAAAATCTGAGCTAATCTTTCGTCGGTAGGGATTCCAATAAATAGTCTTCATTAAACTGTGCATTCTTGAATGGATCCCAACAAAAGAGTCCAATTAAATCGCATTTATCAACGTCAATCACACGAAGAAAAAACCCATTCCATCAGCTGTTGCTTCAAATAAAGACTAATTGGCGATTTTTTCCAACAAAAGTGTTCTTGATTTTGGATTATAATTGTAAATTGTTGCATATGGAGGGCAGTCATTATCGTGGTATTTGTTAAGGTTCATTCTCTCCTTTTCATCCCTTGCGGCTGAGGGTATGTTGGTTCATTTCGCAGGTACGAAATGTTATACAGGGTTTATCAGATGCTCCGGAATAGATGGAATTTCATTGTTATAAAACATGAAACATACCGTAATAATTTAAGCTTATTGAGTCGCCAATTCAATTTCTATTTATTAAATTCTTATTGTAGCTGTAAGTATGAAGAGCAGGTGCTTTCTTTTTTTGCCTAGGTTTAATTGAAGAAACTATTAAACTTCATAATTAAAACGGTACTATACTCTGTTTTTAAACTAGGAGGAGCGATTTGAAATTAAGTTGGCAATTCTGTAGACTTCTAATTGGTCAGATTGCAGTCCGTTTCACGCATCACTTTTTAGCAATATAATCAGCTAATAATAATTGATATTGTTGACAGTTCCAACATTTTATATTTTGATCTCATCATTATTACTTAGTTTTTTACTTTATTTCGTGAATAATAGTTCTTTTTAAAACTTCAGTAAGCAGTTATATTGAATTTCTACGATTATGGATCCTTCTCCACCGAGTACTATTAAAGAAAGCAGTTCCTGAAAAGCCCTACAAGAAAAGGATGACGACGTATTATTTTACATGCCGATTTTGAAGAGGATTTTATAGAAAATACAGCAAAAAGCAAAAAGATGAATTCCGAAAGTATAAAAAAACTAACAATTTTAATACTGATTTTTTAAAACTAAAACTTGATAAGTTTCTTACCAAACTGATTAAAAAGTAAATGAATTTTCAGTAGTAATACTATTCGCTCCGTGCGCGACAGCAGCGCCAATTCGTTTTGATACTAATGGACTATTTCTGCGTGTACTGACAAATGCAACTTTTAAAAGAATTCGTAATTAAAAAGTATACATGTTAGTTTTAAAAAAAGTGTATGGATTTGTAAAACAAGTAAAACATTAATTTATTATTATTATATATTTTTATCGCTTAAATTAAAGAAAATTATTTATAATCGATATAAATCAATAATAAAATATAGGCAGGCAACAGTATTAACTGGAAAATGTATGAGAAGTTGCCTAAGTCTAATAAATTTTCATTGAAGAATTAGTCTATTCTGTCAAAATACAAAAATACCATTTAATAATAGCGTGAAGTTAAAATGTATAAAAAAAGGATCATCACTTATATTTTCATTTTTGTTCGAAAGAAAACATAGAATCAATGATTAAAACTAATTTCCCATCAGTAAGTTACAAAATTGCGTTCCAACCACATATAATAATCAAAGGCAGAAATCTTGAAATCTAGTCCTTGCTGAATGAACATTTAAGAATAAGGGATATTAAAGAACATGGTAAAATGATAATTTATTGTTTATTTAAAACCTTTCAAGTTTCTGATTTGCAGCATTACGGTTATTATTACAAAAATAAAGGTAATTTTTCTTCTTGTTGTATATCTATCCATTTATTTCCTTGATTTAATTTCCACTTTGCTACTGAAATTTTTTATATAAGTTTCACTGTTTTTTACTTTCCTATCTGTATACAGATATAAGGAAAGTATAGGAATCATGATTTTTTTCGACCTCGAGTTTTCGACGGATTTTTACGTTTTGAGGTCCCCTGAATCCGTTTTGACTATTTTCGCGATGATGTCTGTGTGTGTGTGTGTGTGTGTGTGTGTGTGTGTGTGTGTGTGTGTGTGTGTGTGTGTGTGTGTGTGTCTGTGTGTGTGTGTGTGTGTGTGTGTGTGTGTGTGTCTGTGTGTGTGTGTGTGTGTGTGTGTGTGTCTGTGTGTGTGTGTGTGTGTGTGTGTGTGTGTGTGTGTGTGTGTGTATAACGCATAACTCATGAACCGATACACGGAAAAACACCAAATTTCAAACTTAAGCTTTATTCCAGCGTCTAATAAGCTGATTAGATTTTGGGCAGAGTCGGAACATCTGGGGGGGTACTTTATAGGTAGTCATTTTTATATTTTATGGAATATATCTGTTATTTACGTTTGAAGAAGAAAATTTTTTAAATAAAAGTTACTTCTTATTTTATTATCTATAATTTTTGTTATTTACAAAATTTTCCTAAAATGGTCCGTATTCGAGAAATTTGACAAAATGTAAAAAAATATTTTTTTTTATAAAAATTGTTCAAACAAAAGTTGTTTGTAATATAATTCTCTATAATTTTTGTCCCATAGATAATTTCTCTAAAATGGACCGTATTCGAGATATTTGAGAAAATGTGTAAATTTCGAAATTTGAAGAAAACTCAAAAACGGATAAAGAAAAAATCAATAAATTTTAAACTTAAGTTTTATTTCGGCCTGACGTGAAATGATTAGATTTTGGACAAAGTCGGAACATCTGGGGGGGTACTTTATGGGAGGCCGTTTATATATTTTATGGAATATATCTGTTATTTATGTTTGGAGAAGAAAATTGTTCAAATAAAAGTTACTTCTAATATTATTATCTATAATTTTTGCCTTTTGTAAAAATTTCCTGAAATGGTCCGTATTCGAGAAATTTGACAAAATGTGCAAAATTCTGATTTTTATGAAAATTGTTGAAATAAAAGTTGTTTGCGATATCGATCTCTATAATATTTGTTCATACATGATTTTTTTTAAATGGACCGTAATGGAAAAATTGTAGGAAAAGTGCTAAATTTAAATTTTTCAGTATTTTCATTTTCAATGAATATCTATAGAAAAATGTTTCGCGGTAGATGTATGTGGACAATGTATATATATTTAGTTTATCCTCTAAACATTTATAGAGATGCTGCAATAGGTTGTACACAATAAACGGAAAAAGCCTGTAATAACTAGATAGGAAAGTCATGTGTTGGACACATCAGATTTTTTTGCTAGTATTTGTACAATTTTCAACACAGCAACTCCGGTTGCTTATTGTATTGTTGTTACCTACTTTTTTTGAAAAAAAGTAAAATGTATACGTGTATTTGATATGCCAAAATTACAAAATATCGCCCTAAAATGCACGAATTATCCGCAGCTAGCGCTACTATCGCTTTTGCTTCCCTTTCCATGACTTCGCACGGAGCGAATAAGTACTTCAAAATAATCAGGTTATACATCGATAACTTGTTGCATAATTATAAATAGTGTCAGTTTGACAGTTTAAATATTCCGACCGCGAAGCGGGAGGATTATTCTGACAAACTGACACGATTTGTAATTATGCAGGAAGTTTGAGATGTATAACCGTATTTATTTTGAAGTACGTATTGTATTTGATACGATTATTTTTTGAGTAAATTAAGTAAATATCAACAATTTATTAATTTAAATACATATTGGTACTTGCCGTAACGTTCCACATCGTTTTAACCACATTTTCTTTATAATTTTCTCCATTACCTTTTCGCATATTAAAAGCCCAATCTTTCAAAATGGATGCTATCATTTCGGTGGAAATCGATTCATTTAGTACATAGTTTCTTTCACTACAAAACGTAAGAAATTGTTTCCATACGTACTTTTTTGTTTTCACTGTATTATGAGGCTCAGTATTTTGTATACTTTCGTCTATAGCATTTAATGATACATCTCCGAATCGACTTATTTTAAAATAATTATTGATAAACGTCAAAATTTGACGGTCCTGTTAGTTAGTGTATTGTTGTCGATGTGGTTACTACGGAAATGAAATTATTGTAAATAGTTTTGATTGGTGGAGCTACTCTATGTATAATCAGGTATTATCGAAATTATACGAGGTAACTTAACTAAATTGAACGTTCTAATTGGTTAAAAGTTATACGAAAAAAATAATCAAGTAAATTTTATTTATTAGACAATAAAACCATTTACAAAATTGTAAATTTACATTTATCTACTACATTAGAGATATTCCTAATTTAGAATAATGAGCTAACATTAGTTCCACAATAAATATTTTAAAAATATACAGGGTGGGGCACTTAAAAGTTCCACCCCCCCTTATCTTCGTTATTCATTGAGATATCAAAATAATTTTTTTCTTTTTTGAAAGACTAGAACAAATACTTTCTTACGATGGATTTAATTATTCTGTGACGTCTTGGCTTACTTCCGGTTTTTCCGGAAATAACAGAAAATCGTTATTTTTTATTTTTAAATTGAAACCCACTTTTTTATGGTAAATTTAGTTTTCTGGGACATTTTTGTATAATAATCGTGTATTAAACATTTTTTAAAAGCTTTTAAAATGGCCGCCATATTGGATAATATTTGTTCTAAACATGTTACTATTAATTCGTTTATGAAAAAAAAAAATATAGGAATGTATGTTCTTTATAAAATCTTTGTTATCTTCAAAATTCCCATTGAGACCCATTTACCTTATACCAGTGGCGTATCTAAGCATTTTTAATATTAGCAAACCGTTTAATAATTCGATCCGCTTTTATCTTCGTTGTTAATTGAGATATCGGAATGAAAACTTTTTTGTTTAAAAGCTTATAATAGATACCTGCATATACTGTATCCAATTGGGCTGTGACGTCATGGCTTACTTTGGATTTTTCCGGATATAACTTAAAATCGCAATTTATTTTTTAATTTAAAATCGAAACCTCTTTTTTGTTAAAAATTTAAATTACTGGGACAATATTGTACAAGAAGCGTTTATTAAAATTTTACTGTCAGCTGTCAAAATGGCCGCCATATTGGATAATATTTTTTCTAAACATATAACTATTAATTCGTTTATGGAAAAAAAATATGGGAATGTATGATCTTTATGAAATCATTGTAAGCTTTAAAATTCCTATTAAGACCCACTTACAGTACACCAGTGGCGTATCTAAGCATTTTTATTATAAGCAAACCATTTAATAATTCCATCTGCTTTTATCTTCGTTGTAAATTGAAATATTGGAACGAAAAAGCTTGGAACAAATACTGTATTCAATTGGTCTGTGACATGTATTGAACATTTTCTGTCAGCTGTCAAAATAACCGTCATATTGGATAATATATTTTTTAATATGTTACTGTTAATTCGTTTATGGAAAAAAATATGGCCATGTATAACATTTTTGTGTGCTTCAAATTCCCATTAGAACCCATTTACATTGTACCAGTGGCGTATTTAAGATTTTTGTTATTGCAAATCGTTTAATAATTTCACCCGCTTTTATATTCCTTTTTAATTGAGAAATCGGAATAACAACTTTTTTGTTTGAAAGCTTAGAATAAATATTGTCGAATAATGCTTTAACTGATCCGTGACATTATGGCTTACTTCCGGTTTTTCGAAAATAACAGTAAATCGCAATTAATTTTTTATTTTTAAATGGAAATCCACTTTTTTATTGAAAATTTAAATTTCTTGAACTTATCAATGTTTATAATTGTATGGTGGGTATTGTTTTATTATATAGATTCCTTAAATCTTTTTGATGAAACTAAGCTACTTTAAAATTTAAAATAAAAGTAAACATTTTTTAAATTTAAAGATCTGTTGTGTGTCGTATTAATTTATTTTTCTGCTACTGTGCGTTAAAGTACGTACATTATGTGCACTTCGGAGTGTTTAAAGTTTTACTTTTTTCACTAGTGCGTATGTAAAACTTTTTACGCACTAGTGCGTCAACAAGACATAATTTTTAGTATTTTGACATTACATTCTATTTCAAACTTTCTTTACGCGTTAGTGTATAAAGTAACCTTTGTATTTTTAATCTTAGTGGGCAATATGTACGATAGTAGAAATGTCTTATGCAATTCGTAAGCAAAAGCCTTTTTTGAAGGCCACTTTATACACTTATTATAAGCATAAATAACAATTTTTTGTTATTTTATTTATTAGTAGGTAGTTGACTGATGTAGTGGTTACAAGCACTGAAATTGTATGAATTCAGTTCGATGACAGATATGCTTAAGAAATATAAATTTTAAATAAAAAAGTGGGTTTCCATTTAAAAATAAAAAAATAATTGCGATTTACTGTTATTTTTGAAAAACCGGAAATAAGCCATGACATCACAGACCAGTTTAATCAATTATATTTATATATTTATATTTATATTTATTCCAAGCTTTCAAACAAAAAAAATTTCATTTCGATATCTCAATTAATAAGGAAGATAAGAGCGGGTGGAATTATTAAACGGTTTGCTAATAACAAAAATCTTAGATAGGCCACTGGTATACTGTAAATGGGCCTTAATAAGAACTGTGTAGCTCACAAAGATTTTATACATTCCCATATTTTTTCCATAAACGAATTTACAATAACATATTAAAAAAATATAAACCAATATGATGGTCATTTTGACAGCTGACAGAAAAATTTCAACACATACTTCTTGTCGAAAAACGTCCCAGAAATTCAAATTTTCAATAAAAAAGGGGTTTTCATTTTAAAATTAAAAATAAAATGCGATGTTCAGTTATATCCGGGAAAATCAGAAATAAGCCATGACGTCATAGACCAACTGAATACAGTAAATAAAAGTATCTGTTATAAGCTTTTAAACAAAAAAGTTTTCTTTTCGATATCTCAATTAACAACGAAGATAAAAGCGGATGGAATTATTAAACGGTTTGCTAATAATAAAAATGCTTAGATACGCCACTGGTATAAGGTAAATGGGTCTCAATGATAATTTTGAAGCTTACAAAGATTTTATAAAGATCATACATTTCTATATTTTTTTCCATAAACGAATGAATAGTAACATGCTTAGAAACAATATTATCCAATATGGCGGCCATTTTGACAGCTGCCAGAAATTTTTTAATACACGATTAATATAGAAAAATGTCCCAGAAATTCAGATTTAAAATAAAAAAAGGGGGTTTCAATTTGAAAATAAAAAATAAATTGCGATTTTCTGTTATTTCCGGAAAAACCGGAAGTAAGCCATGACGTCACTGAATAATTGAATAAATTATAAGAAAGTATTTGTTCATGTCTTTCCAACAAAAAAAAATTGTTTCGATATCTTATTAAATAACGAAGATAAGGGGGGTGGAACTTTTAAGTTGCCCACCCTGTATACTTAACATTAATACATAGGTATAGGTATGTATGAATATTTCCATTTAAATTAAAAAATGTAGGTAAAAATTACAGCTTGAGTTAAAAGAACCTACAATAATTAAGTTAAAATTTAGTAATGATATAATGTTGATATGTAGTGTTGTTATGTAGCGTATTAACTATGGGTTAACACCAAATTAGCTACAATCTCCATATTAATCATAGGATAAATTCCAGTCAATGTGTGATCCAGTTGCCGTTCACTGATTACCTTTTACTTAAGTTTACACAAAAGTATTAAGCCCGTAACAAATTGTTATGCCCACTAAACTACCGTTGCCCCGCAGGTCTTTCAGTTTGTAGTGTAAATTTTCCTCTTAATAATGCGCTTAGCAAAATATGTTGCAATTATGTTTCAAAATTTTATTTCAGGTAATTATAATAATCAGAAACACGCTAATTGAATTTTAGGACAATCTGTATATTATAGATATGGCAAAGTAACGAACGCATTCAATCGATTATGATTAATTAAAACAAATCGCCGAGCAGTTAATCTTGTCATAAAGAAATGAACTCAGTTTCCGTCTTCCAATTTAACCCGAACCCGAAATGTTCTTTCTACTCTAACCAATCAACGCAATAACGAAAGTCTAATTGCAATTTCTGTCATTGCGTAGAGGCACGCGCTCGATCTTGTCACGCAACATCGCACGCACGCACACGTACAAGCACACGCATGCATACAAACCGAATCGAAGACCGTCATCCAACTCACGTACGTTAACTACGCCGATAATTAGGCACGTCTATCTGTGGATTGTTTATTGGCATAACGTAGCTCAATGCCAATGGTAACGTATAACATATAGTTCGTTAAGGGGAATGCCGAATACGAATCAGTGTACGTATATTTTCGGATGATCTCGCTAATGATGTTTGGATATCTCGTATAGTCGAATTTCGATATTGGTCGTGATTGTTGACGTGTTTTGAATCTAAGATTTCGGAAAACATTATTAGACACTGGTCTATTTTAATAGTGCAGATAGTTTATACTCTGGAAAACCTACATTCTACAACCGGATTCTACTATGGTAGAATCGCAATCAACACGGAGTAATAAGTCAAAATTTTATGGGAGTTTTACAGCACAGTCGTCTCAAACAAAATCGTAATTTTAAAAAGCCGGCAGTTACTAGGTGTGGTGATTGTAAACATTTTACCTGTATCGCCCGGTTTTCGTGGACCGTAATAATGGGCTACCTTTATTTTAATCCCTTTTAAGACTCTGATGAGCACACGGTTGGGTATATTGCGGGGTATTTGTTTCTATTATTATTTTTTTGTTACTATTTTAAATTTAAATAATTGTAATTTAACCACCGCACCGGGGTGCTTGTTTTAGGTTAGTGACTATATAAAAACATTTTTTTTGGTTGGCTAAGGCCAATTTTTTGTTTTTTGTGTTTTTTTGGTGGTAATATATCAAGAACTTGGTAAATTCAATATGTTCACCACTTTTTGACATGCTCCGGCTATGCTTGCGTTTTTGCAGTCTTGCACGCTTTTGAGCTTCTTTTAGTGGTTTATTTTCTGGCAGTGTTAATTGGTTGGTCTCAACGTAGCGCCGCCAGACCCTACTCCTTTTTTACTAATATGATAACATTTAGACATAAAATAGATATGCTTACCTACTCTCGAAGATCACTATATTCACTTGATGATTCATTATTTACTGATATTATTAAAGGTGGCACTGTAGTATATACATCCAAGATTTTGTACAGATTTCACATGTTTTCTACTTCTAACATATGCTCGCTTGCCTTTTGGCAATTTTTCTTCTTAACAAGTGATATGGAGGTTTCTAACAATGCTCCTACATCTTTTAACTCAAATGTCATAATAGAGAGTTATTGCAAGTTCACTTAAGGTCAGTCACTATTAGTGCCGCTCTTATTTTGACATCTGAGCATGCGTAGATCACTAACTTTAATAAATATTGTGCTTGTCCTTAATAAGAGAGTTATTGCAAGTTCACTTAGGGTCAGTCACTATTAGTGATGCACTTATTTTGACATCTAAGCATGCGCATATGTTTATGTTCTAAAACTGACTTTATTAAGGATTGTGCCTGTCCTTAATTGTGAATGTTTAAGGGCAGCAGGTAGTGGCGACTTTATAGCTTTCGGATGCGCTCGTCATTTAAAACTTCCAAAATTATAATTTCTAATGCCTCTTTAATAGTAGGTACTATTATAGAATTTATTTGACTCTAATTACGATGTCACTATTAGTGGCTGGCTTTATAGAAATTTGCAATATCTCTCTATTAAGGACAGGCACAATCTTTATTAAAGTTAGTGATCTGCGCATGCTCAGATGTCAAAATAAGAGCGGCACTAATAGTGACTGACCTTAAGTGAACTTGCAGTAACTCTCTAATATGTCGACCTACATATCTTTTAACTTGTGCCCAGTGGCGGCTCGTGGGGTGGTTCACAGTGACAGAATATAGGTATCTGTACAGATGTATGAAAAAAGTTTCAGTGTTTTAGAAAGTTTATAATATACCTTTCTAAAACACTGACAATTTTTTACCTATAGTTGTACCGGAATCTATATTCTGCTACTGTGAACCCACAAAATTTTGGTCATAAGCCGCCCCTGCTTGTGCCCATATTAGTTCAATAGGATTTAGTTTGCAGTGATAGGAAGGAAGACGCACAACATCAATACCATCTGTATCTCTGTAGCGTGTGGAGGGTGGGTTACCCTTACGACACTTAGGCCTCATTAGGCCCATTGTGCATCCTCTTTAGATGATAGGCACCTCCTAGCTTGTGATCCAAAATACAGATTTAATGTAGTTGACAACGTCGCCAAGAGGTACTTCTCTTATATCGGCCGATGTTAGTATCAGCTAACAAATCTTCTAATAAATGAGAGCGTCGAGCAATCGTAAAAGATATACTTGATGGTCTCATCTTCTTGTTTGCACCCTCTGTAGAGTGCGGATTCTGACAACCCATGATATGGAGATGCTTCCGTACTTGGCAATGACCAATCAGAATGCCTGTGACTAGGCGCAGATTCTGTCTAGTCATAGTCAAGTATTTGTTTGCTGCAGTGTTGTCAGGATAACTTAAGAGTTCCCTGGCAACTCTGCAGTTTTTTGTTTTATCCCATCTTTCCTTGAATTTCACAAGGGAATGTTCTTTAATTAGGTCTGTCACTACCAATTTTGCCAGGCCAATAGAAGGGCCAGGTCCAAAAAGTATTTGGTTGGTTGCTTTCTTGGCTAGTGAATCAGCAAGACGGTTACCTTTCGATGTGACGTGACCTTTGATCCATCTTAAGGTGACCACATTTTTAAAGTATACTTCGGCCAAAGCTTCGTGACATTCTAGTACTAACCCTAAATAAATTCGTGGTCTGTTCAGGGTGAGTAGGGCTTGTCTGCTATCTGTATAGATGACCATGTTCCTTCCAGCGATATTCTTTCTGGTTATTTCTTTTGCTACTATGAGAATCCCCGTTAGCTCTATTTGAACTACACTGGCACTATTGCTCACAGCCCATTTTATGTTTAGGTTTAAGAATCTGGAGAATATTCCACATCCTGATTCTTGTTTTGTTTTAGAACCGTCGGTGTAGATATGAATCGTATCTGCCACTTCTGGCTCTTCTATTTGTTCTATTATAAATTTATGTGGCTTATGGAAGATATATCTTGGTGAGATGGAGTCCATATTTGTTTGAAGCAGTGAAAGCATATCAAGCGCCTCCTGCTAAAAGTGACGTCTCGCCTCACCCGATCCTACATCAGGTTCTATTCCAACCGTGCGGAGGCGTGTCATCGAGCGTGTCGTCGAGTAACCTCCTTGATGTAAATATCAAGGGGAGTGAGACTAAGAATGACTTCCATCGCTCTGGTCGGTGTTGTTTTCATGGCTCCTGTTATGTTGAGACATGCTGTTCTTTGAATTTGTTCTAGTTTACGGGTAGCTGTTAATTTTTGGGTTTTCGGTACCTAGACAATTGCACCGTACGTTAGCATAGGTCTTATGATAGCTGTGTAAGTCCATGCGACGACTCTGGGGGAGAAACCCCAGGTGCACCCCACGGTTCGGCGGCATTGTTCATAAGTAATGTATGCTCTTTTAACTCTGTTTTCTAAATGCGAGTTCCATGTTAACTTGCTGTCAAAGGTGACTAGGTACTTTACCTCTATTGCAAAGTTTATTTTTGTGTTTAGGAGTTCTGGAGGTTTTAATTCCATTTTCATCCATTTCTGTCTTCTTACGATTGATAGACAGTGAATGGTCCTTGCACCACTCTTCTAAATTCCATTTTCATCCTTTTCCTTGTATAAAGGACCATTTCTGTCTTCTTAGGATTGATAGACAGTGAATGGTCCTTGCACCACTCTTCTATATTTTTTTTTAGAACTACTTGCATTTTTTCACAGAGTATGCTCTCAAAATTTCCAATTTGCAGAATGACCAGGTCATCTGTATATGCTATTGTGTAGTGACTGTCATTATTGAGGCGGCTGATGAGGGTGTCGAGGACCATATTCCAAAGTAGAGGTGATAGTACCCATCCCTGTGGACATCCCCTCGCAACCAAGCCTCTTATATTCACATCTTCTACACTTATGTTTACTGCTCGCTTTAAGAGCATGTTATGTATCCACCCACTAACCATTTGTGGAACATTCCTATTTGTTAGCGAGTGTATTATCTTTGGAAAAGTGGTTTTATCAAAAGCACGTTCTATGTCTATGAAAACACCCAAGGCAGACTCCTTATTTTCCAGGGATCTTTCTATCCGGCCAGCAACTAGATGAAGGGCTGAATCAGTAGATCTGCATATTGGTTTGGGTGTAGTGATGTTGTAATCACCGCATCCCTTATGTACCTTTCGCATAGCCTTTCCAATGTCTTCATGGAAAACGATGTCAGACTAATTGGTCAGTATGTTTTTGGAACAGTGTAATCCATCCTTCCAGGTTTGGGTATAAATACCACTTTTACATGTCTTCATTTTTTTTGTCATCTTTATTGATTTAGCCTTTAGGGTTCCCATGTCTTCGTCTCCGATTCCGAAGACGAAAAGATGGTCCTTGGGGTCTTTTTTTATTTTATGGTGGAAGGTGCACCATTTCGCTACCTGTAAGTTTGGGTTTTGCCCCTCAAGTTGTCTGGGTACAACCTCCTTCTCGTCAAGGTCAGCTTGCGCTTCAACTGGGATCCAGAGAGAGGCTTTGGTGAGTTTGGGAAGCTCGTCCTTCCTTACAACAGCAAGTGTTGCTCCTTTCTATGTTTTTAAGTGTGTTACCTTGGTTTTTAGCCATTCCAACGTCAAGTCATCGTCGCACGTTACTCTGATCATTTCACCAGAGTGAGTCCAAGACCTGAAGGTGAGTGGCTTGGTTTTGCTACAGCAGGCGGACAAAAATGTTTTGTCCAGCTCTCCCATCAATGTCTTTTTGACAAGGATTTCTCTTTCGGTAGATATCTTACCGTAAGTGTTATCCTTATCTATTATAGCTACTTTCAGGTGGCTCGTAGCTGCATCCTTGTAGCTTATTCCAGACATAACTTTGTGGTCATGTCTGGGTTTTTTCCCCTTCTGGGGCGTTACCTCGGAAGAGGTGTGAGATTGCGGCCTTTTCTTGTCCCTAGTTGCGTCTTGTTCCTGGCCTCTTGTGGAGGCAAAACTAGCGTAATTGCCTAAGGACTTGATTAAGCCGCTTTTGTTTATTTTGGAGTGAGGGAGTTTGCTGAGGGTGGCGGTTGCTGTAGCACTGCCTGCCTGTACCTTATCCCTCTTCCTCCTCTTTGCTTCAGACCCAGAGATTCTTTGCCTCTTCGGGGCCTGTTAGTTGGAGGTGAACTACGGTGTCCAATTCTCCTTTTTTGGAGTTGGGCGTCGCTGTCCAGCCTCCTGTGCAGGAGCTGAACTTTGTTGTCCAGGCTTCATTGCAGGAAGTGAGCTTTGAC
Organism: Psylliodes chrysocephalus; assembly: GCA_927349885.1. Classification (NCBI taxonomy): domain Eukaryota; kingdom Metazoa; phylum Arthropoda; class Insecta; order Coleoptera; family Chrysomelidae; genus Psylliodes; species Psylliodes chrysocephalus. The sequence continues at coordinate 76,127,061 of OV651819.1, read as the reverse complement.
GTCCATCCTCCTTTTTTTGAGGTGCTCGCCGTTGTCCAGCCTACTGCGCCGGAGTTGGACTTATACGCCTAGTCTCCTTTGCTGGAGGTGAGCGTCGACGTCTGGCCTCTTCGGATTTTTTAGTTTAGAATCCATATAGTTCCCACGAGTAGCTAGGGATGGAAAGGTCGACCGACGCAGAGCCCCGTATGCGCCGGCAAAGCTAGAGACAAGAGGGTGTCGCAAGTTTCTCTCAGGGGAGCGTTCGCTGCCGCATCAGGGGAGTTGGTTCGCGGCGGTAGCCTTTGCAACAGATTGAATAGTTTTTAGGCTCTCGCACTCTACTTATGTCTATCACTAACCAAGGCAAACTTGGCCGTCCTCCTATACACCACTCGGAGACGCGCTCAGTTGGCACCCAACCGCTGAGAACATCAATACCATTTGTTTTTGCAAGTTCATTCACTACATAACGTACTGAAGGCTTATTTAATTTCACAATTTCTGTACTCTGTTTTTAAACTAGGAGGAGCGAATTAAAAAGTCCTATTTACACAGGGAGAAATAACTAAAAAAGTAACTAGATATCATTTTAGCGGTAAATTTGAATGTGTCTTGTATCATTTAAAAAAAAAAACATTTTAAAACATTGTTATGAATGCATTAAAGTCAAAGTTTTAGATAGCCAACGAATAAAGATGACACTAAATTGTCTTAATTCCGTTTTTGATTTATAATTATTGTATTTTAGTTGTACTTTTATATTTTCATTACTTCGTCTCATATCGCAGCTCGGATCAGTATGATGGGAAGAGAATCGCCCAAGGAGCGACAAAATGTCAGTACATTGAGTAAAATGTCGCCCAACAAAATACAAAATATTTTTTTTACATTTTGTGTTTAACATAGAGTTTTAATTCAACATTTTATTCATTATTTTATAAGTAAGTGTGATTAAAAAATTATATATCTATTATAATAACAGAAAAGAAAGTAAATAGTAGGTATTTCAATTTGATGGAAAAATTAGATAAATAGGTATGCCAGTTCTATTTGTTGAAATGAAATTAAACACCTATTATTACCTACATACGTACCTACCTACAAAACATATTTAGGAGGAACTGAAAAATATGTAGTTCAAGAAAAGCTTATTTAAAATGCAGAATTTTGGCAGGTACAAAAAATAAAGTTTATTTTTATATTTCTTTATAGGTATAGTTTTATTTTATTTGTAATATTTTTTCTTAAAATTAAACTACAAGATTACCATTAGTTGTTGTATGGATTTCCTAATTAAATAAGGGTTCTTTCTTCAGGTAAAATGTAGCAAAGTTCTGGAGTATATTATACGATATGTTTGCAGACAAGTGTTTTGAAATCAAATAAATCAAATCATCAAATAATGATGAGATATCAAAGCAATAATAAAACTTAAAATATAAAATGTCGGAATAGAACTTTCAAGTTTAAAAACAGAGTATAACTTAAATTCAAATTGCTCCTCCTAGTTGAAAAACAGAGTATAGTAGCCTACTAATCTTATGTAAATGTATTTTATCATTTTTATAGCAGGGTTTGGCCCTCATAGCGGGTATTTTTTCTTCGTAAAAATTAGTTTTTTTTGCAGTATAATTTAATTTGTACTATATATTTCAAACCCTTACTTGTGAACCAAGAGTACGTATTTGAGGGACAACTACCAAAATCATATTTAGAATTGTCTTGGTAAAAATAACACGAGGTCCTTATGGTAGATGCGCCATCCTAACCTCACAATCTAACATTATTAAGAAGTTAGGTACGATTTGACGTCTGGACAGGGCTTGCAACTTCCCCATCGCAAATTAGAGACAATATAGAATAAAAGGAACCAAATACTCCATATAGCCTTGCATTTTATTTTTGTAATAACCCGACCCCTCCTGACTGGGCTTAGTAAACTTTTCTTTTTCTTTTGTTATATTGAATACATTTTACATTTGATGACACATCTCACCTCTTTTATTTCATTACAATTCTCCAGCAAAATGTGAATCAGATGTAGTTTAAGCAAGCTGTTGAAATCGTGGACATTTCCCCAATGATGCGCAGACACGCAAGCTTTCAAAATTTCAAGACAGTTTTTTCCTCTTTCCTCCATAGCATTGCCTTTATCCAATATTCTCTTTATCTTCTTATTATGTACCCCAAGCAATTTGTTTAGGGTTCTCTGATCACTCGATAAATTTTTTAGAATCCTAACTCCTTATTTGTTTTCTTCCTCCATTCAATTTCACCTCCTCACAGTTTATAAGAATAAACCATGTTTTACATAATAGTTTTAAGGAAAAAATTAAAAAAAAATTAATTAAAGTTCATGTGAGTTTTCTATTGGAGATAAAAGATAGAAGTGATTTCGTCATCAAAAATGTTGATATGAAAGTGATAAAATATAATAATTTTTTTTGAAATTCAAACCAATACAGAGAAAATAATATTTTTTTCATTATATCGATTTAACAATTTAAGATTTATTGCTCCGATGACAATAGCAGAAAATTTGTATTAAAAATAGGCATTCTGTTTTAATCCTAGAAGACACAGTTTTAAAGATAATACCATATATTTTTTTATGTGCAAAGAGAATAAGTGTCACTAGCCCTGGGTTTTCATACTTTTTTGAAAAAATGGTCCGTTTTGTCTACAAAAAATTATAAATTTTATTAATTTTGTTTAAAAAAGGATAACTTTTAATAGAGAATTAACGTTATCAAAGATGCATTATTTTTCGAACGATTAATGTCAACTTGTAGTAAATCTTTTTCTTAATAAGATCAAAAAATAATTTTTAAAATTGGACTTAATATAAAGCCATAATCATTAAAATTGCAAAGTAATTTCGGGTATAAAAATGATTGAAAAATATGATTACGATATCCCCTCTCAAGAGGTTCCGTGTTTGTACCGAAGGATGGGTGCTGTTGCCCTCCTCGTCTACCTAGTATTAAAATTTGGCCAGATACGGAATAAGGGTGCATATAGGATCGAACTTAAATTTAGTGTTGGTCGGTTGGTGCGAAGAGGGAAATTTAATTACATGAGATAATTTTGTTTTCAATATAGAATTTGCAATGTTTCAATATATTTAAAACATAGTTTAATTAGAAAAAATTAGGTAGAAGAATTATATTTGTATAGAAGGTACATATTATATTTTCTAAAATAATTCATTTTGCAAAGAATATCAACTAAGCTACTAATATAATAAAATCTATAAATCAGCCTTATAAATAATGTATTTAACAAATGTTTCATATTATATTAATAATTTACATATTTTCTGACTTATCTGTGAATGAAACGTGGAGAAAATAGTTTGTCCACGACCACTTAATAATAAATCAATATTCTACCTTCTAACTAAGAGCATATAGTACCCATATATCACGGAGTGAATTATGATAATTCACGCTTTTGTAATTCTGGCACATTCCGATAGATAACTAAAGATAGGCGATACTTTTCAAAACGATATTTTCTAGATCGAAAAATCGAAAAAAAAAATTGAAAAATCGAAAAAAAAAAATCGAAAAATCGAAAAATCGAAAAAAAGAACGAAAAATCGAAAAAAAAATCGAAAAAAAATCGAAAAAAAATCGGAAAAAAATCGAAAAAAAATCGAAAAAATCGGAAAAAAAATCGAAAAATCGAAAAAAAATCGAAAAAAAAAAAAAAATCGAAAAAAAATCGAAAAAAAAAATCGAAAAATCGAAAAAAAGAACGAAAAATCGAAAAAAAAAACGAAAAATCGAAAAAAAAAATTGAAAAATCGAAAAAAAATCGAAAAAAAAATCTAAAAAATCGGAAAAAATCAAAAAATAAAAAAAAATCGAAAAATCAAAAAAAAATCGAAAAAAAATCGAAAAAAAAAAACAACAGTTACCTATGTTTAATAAAAACTTTCCATTAGACTCGCAATTTATGACCATTATTCACCCTGCGTGAATAATGGCTACCATAAATTGCTCGTTTAATAATATACTATTAACTTACAAGTTTTTCCTGATTTTGTTGCTGTCTGCTGTTGTAGTGGTCTGATAATTTATAGACTATAATTGTTTACAAAAAGATATTTACTTGGATGCCCTCTTTTCAGCATATAATAAATAAAGCAAGAAGATGACTTAATATTTAATTTTGTACAAATATATAAAATATATTAATTTACACCAGTTAACTTAAAATAGTATTTTACAATTTTTACAATACTTACGAATGCCTCTTATTCGTAACTTATGTTATTGGTTTAAGAGAATAAAATTCAGAATTATATCGGTCTATATATATTGAATGAAACTCAAAGAGATATTCTTATAAAAATAATATTTTAAAAACTGAGGGAACAGAGTCGAAGTGTTTTGCTACTATTCGGCTTTGATTGGTCCGAATTTAATGATGGCTGCCGTTGAATGATGTTATCATATTTTGTTGTTGCCAACTTTGAGATATAACTACATATTTTCTCTTTTTCATGTCAACGATTTTAAAAAGAGTTTTTGCTTTTAAAATAAGTGAATATTATAGAAGGTCAAACAAACGTCTAATATATTATGAACAGGGGCGGTTTCTCCATTGGTTCATTTATGCAGTGAACACCCGGTAAAATTTCATAAAAACATATTATTTTAATATTACATAAATAACAAAAATATAAATTTAATTTTAATATTTTTATTTTCATACGTGTTAATCTATATTTTTTGTACATCATTGTCCTCTGGCTGATCGCGTCTCTGTGTCACAGTATACCTAAGTATACTGTGTCTTTGGTGCATTATGATGAGTGAGCCTAACACTAGTGAGACGATATGCCAAATGCATATAGCTAAAAAGAGAAGACAACACGCCAACAGATCCTCCAAACTGTCAAAGAACACATTAATTGGCGCGCCGCTCACAAACACAAAAGACAATTTACTAACTAATAATGTTTATAGATGGTTTTCAACGTATTAAAAACAAAACAAATATCACACTAAAATATTCTTTTATTAATAGTTGTAGTGCTTGAAAACAGTATGATGTTGATAATAATAACTACACTTAATACAAACTCAAATAAATATAAAAACAGCGATATTGGCTCTTGTACAAAGTTTTGATCCGAACTTACATATAATGAAATTATTGGAAAAAGTGAACACCCATTTTAAATTAACACAAGCCGCCACTAATTATGAACCCTGTACATCAAATTTTTTTTTATTTTTAGATATGATGTAAATGTATCACAAATTATAAAATAATTTAATTTTGTTTTTCTGAAGAGCAGGGCTGACTAAACAGCTCGATATTATTTTTTACAAAGTAGGCATAAGAAATGTATTTAAAATGATCGGTTATTATTTTTTGGTAACTTAATTGGACCCAGTACTACAAATAAATTAGTCACAGAAGACCTGCAAATAAATATAGGTATTATAGCGTTTTAACAGTACCTAGATTAAAATCGAAAATATTAAAGAAAATACCGTTAGAATAAATAGCGGCTTTGTAGAAACATATTACTATTAATGTTATTTGACTTTTTGGAGGTAATTACTTTTGTTTTTTATTTTTTGAATAGCTTCTAAGATGCAATCAGGTTCTCTTAATGACATTCCCCGATTATGCCTTGGATCTATCAATTCTGACAACATATAGTTTATATAAATTTTTTAATTTCTCCTCCATATGTTTACACCAGAAATCGTCTCTTTTTATTATATATTCCACTTTAAGTGGATAATCGGGACCTGTCCATACACCAAAAATACATCCTTTTGGTCCTGTAATATGTAATTGGCCTTGTAATTGATAATACCATTGATAGTGGATGTTAATGTCAAAATTATTGGTGTCTTTATTAAAAATCCAAAAGAGTATTTTTTTTTCAATTTAATCGCATCTTCTACCTGCATTTGATATGAAGCGTGTGGACATTTTATTTCAACCACTAATTCATCTCCTACAATGACGTCTGGAGTAGCATCTATAAATTTTAAAATTATTATTTTGATTTAAAATGAACTAATTTGCAATATGTTATAGTTGAGATGTGAGTAAAAATGTTAACTGATCGTTACGTATCTAAATATGGATATTTTTTGTCAATAAAAATTCCATAATCTCTAATCACTATATTTTCCTGCTCTTGAAGCTGCAAAAGTGCCGTTTTTTCATACTTTTTGCCATGAGAAATAGGAGCAGCATTGACTGGTGGTTGGTAAATAATCCTTTTGACTAAAGGCTCACATAAAATAGTAATTCGTCTAGTACACTCTGCTTTAAAGTGTGAGTCCGTAATAATTTTTCAACGAATTTCAAGCCAAACCCTGCTATCCGCCTGTGACATAGTTTGTTCCTAAATTACATTTCTTTTAACGTCAGATGAAAGGAATTCGTTTATAAATTGAAGTTTTTTACTGCATAAATATCTTGATCTAAATCCTTTTTGGTACAATTTTCTCCATAATCTAAATCAGTTTTATTGGTTTTTGCAGAATAACTTTTTTTAATTTTCGATTAGATTTTTATTTTATTCCCAATTGTCGCCTTTTTTTTTTCAATTCAGTTACTAACATCGATTGGTTAGTACGGTTTAAAGTTTTTTTCAATTCTGAATTCCCCGATTTCGAATTATATGATACAACTGCTGCAAAACATCTACTTTGGTAAGAGTGCCTCTGGAATAATTGATTCTTTGCCACCTACAAAGTTAGCGACTGTCTCATGAAATTGTTTCACAATATTGCTATCAACATCATGTAATAGACTTCTGCTGTGATCTGACAAAGCATGTATAATTTGTAGAAGTCTTGTAAAAAATTCAGGTTTAGATCTGAAATTGGTTATTTCGTTTTTGGTTTCATCTGTATGATTCTGACAAACCTAAATATCGCAGTTTTTATGACCACCAAAAACGTGAAAACTTGCATTGTCTATGTCTTTCTTTAAAAGCAAAACGTTATTAATAAAGCTAAGACTATTTTCTTTTCTATAAGAAACTGCCTTCGTAACAGATGTTCTTAAACGAATAATGTTTTGACTAATTAATTTTCTTAGTTTTATTGGAAAATTCACAAATAACTTTCTCTTTTAGGCTCAAAATTTTACTAAATACGTTCAAATCTTCAATTCACCGGTATAACTAAATAAATCGCCGATCCATTTCCTATGATAGGGGAAATGTTGCTCGACGACCCGTTCTTGGAATTTGAAGGTAGGGGTATAATAGGAGTAATATGCCAACAAATTAGTTCTCATGAACCGAGCAATAACTCTTAAACTTATTATTTATTAAGACTTTGATTGTTGGAGGAAATATCAGCCGTTTTAAGAACAGGTTATGTCTTGTGTTTGCTGCCTAATTTGCAAAGTACCTTTTAATCGAATGGTACATATTATTATAAACAGTCTGATATTATAGCAAATTAGGATATTTGTTTATCTTATTTTGTCACTAATTAAATAAATTATTTTGTATGTAAATTAAATATATCTACCTTTTATATGTAAACGTCTTGAATGATTAATGACTTAAAAAATAGAATATAAATCTCCAACTGTTGAACATTTATAATAAATAACAGATACACATCTAATTAGGATCCCTAGACTTCTACTTACTTCAATTAGTGGAGATATTTCAATAATTGATTAATTAAAAATGGTGGTATAAGCAGCATACCAACTAATTACGTCGAGTTATAATTGGAAGTTTTTATGATCGACACAAAATAAAAGCAGGCAAATTGGGTTCCTCATTATGTCTACCATTTTAATTATTGAAACTAATTGGTTATTTTAGTATTCCACAATCTTTTTTGTCATTTATCTCTCTACACTAATTAAGAAAATGGATCCAAGGCCGAAGTAATTGTTGAAAATTCAAGTTAGATTTACGTTATGTGTTTGTTAATTGATAAATTAATTGGCATAAAAAGGAATAATTCGCTGAAGACTTAGTGATAAAACAAAAATTATGTTTCTAAAAATTTTACAAGCACCACAAAACTATTATAAATAACAGGACCCAGGGCAACTTAACCGCCAGTTAGTATACAATTGTTTTCGATTATTTGAGCACGACGCCTTAGGCGAAGTGCTCAATTGTCTGAGTGCGATGTGAACAATCCACTCTAGTTGTACAGTATATTTTTTCTACGACCCACTAATGAAAATTTACAAATAAAAAAATATTTTAGGTTATTAAGCAGGGTTCAGAGGATATATATCAAGTGATATATATCATGATATATATCACGATATATATCATGATAATTATACGTTGATATATATCCGATATATTCGATAATTTTATTTATTAAATTAAAAATGTTTTCCACCATTCGAAATATCCGAAAATGTCTCAGTACGCCCCTGTACGAAAGATTCGACTGTCGCGCAAGTATCGCCGCGCCGACTTTGGGATTCCCAGCTTCGCCACTATTTGTTTTGTTATTGCTTTTACTTTCCCAAATAATCGCTATTTCTGTGTTTCCCCTCTGTGTTGACTGTTGTGTTAGGTTAATTGTGATTTTTATTCAAAATGCCAAAACCGAAGCATTCTGTTTGGCGATATTTTGAATGTATATTTAAAAACAAAAACAAAAACAGTTATGGAAAATGGGCAAAATGTCGAGAGTGCTCAAAGGAGATGCAGGGTATACCATCGCGAATGGAGAAACATATTTTAACACACCAAAAAAATATGCACAGTGATACTGTAAGCCGTGAAACAACACATTCTGTTCCTGAAGATGTTTTGCCTTCTACTTCAAAAAGAAGTGTCAACACATCAGGTAATTGTTATATTTATTATTACTAAATCTGTCTATAGACAATTTTTTTGTGGATATTGTAAGTAAAATTAATTAAAAAATATGTTGCTAATAACAGCTTTTTTTTAGAGAGCTATATGCCTCAGGCAACCAAAAAACAACATGTTTTAACCATGGCAAAAGACGCTGATGTTATTGCAACCTCAGACATGTACTCTAAAGAACTTAACCTCCAAATAGGCAGATATTTCTACGCAACTAATACACCTTTTGTGCATGCTGATCATACTGAATTTAAGAAAATGCTGAATTCATTACGGCCTGGTTATAATGGTCCCTCTTCACATCAAATTGGAGGACCTATTTTAAACGAAGTGTATGATGATATTTTGAAAGAGTGTAGGAATACATTACAGGAAGAAACAGTTTGTATGTCTCTAGATGGGTGGAGCAACGTTCGTAACGAGCCTCTGGTATGCTGAAGTATTATTACCCAAAATGGTGAGTCGTTCTTGGTGGATACTACTGAAACGAACACAATCACATACCGCAGAGTACCTTAAAAACATGGCACTTGAGGCAATAAGGAAAACAGAAAACCAATTTCAAGTTCATGTTAGGAGTATTCTCTCAGACAATACAGGAAATTTAAATAAAATGCGTTCCGAACTAGAAAAACAAATCGGCATAATACAATATGGATGTTCAGCTCACATTTTAAATTTATTGACAAAAGATTTGGATATTCCTTTAGCAACTGCAAATATTGTAAAAGTTATAAAATATTTTCGGAACAAACATGTACAAAGAGGCTGGAGGCAAAAAATTGGTTATACATCTGGAAATAAGGTGGAGCACAATGAACAATGCGCTTAAGTCATTTTTAGTTCAGTTATGCCAGGACCATAAAATGATATCGAAAGTGACATTATAAAGATAGTCAATGATGTACAGGTTGCATTAAATGCCACTGACCTAATTGCTCGTCTAGATGCAATAGCCATGGCTCTTGATAGAGTTCAAAGAGACTATACAACTATATCTGTGTGTGTAGAGGTGTGGCATAAATTAGAATTGGATTTCTCAGGACAGCCACTTTTAATAAAAAAAAGTTTCTTTAAAAGAAAAATATGGCACTTGGAAAAATGCATTATCTAGCAAACATTATTGATCACCGATTTCTGGGACAGCTACTCAAAAAGGAGAGGCTTTTAAGTATTTAAATAATATTAATAGTTCTTTTGTTCCATTTGTAATGTCTCTTATATCAACAATAAGCCCATTTCCAAAGTACTTTTTTGCAATCATTTTAGGCTTACTCCGCCAATAACGTGGTGGAAATTGGTTCCTGTATTGGACTGGCCAGACAAGAATTTTTTAGAATTGTGTGAACAGTTACATACTGTAGTGGCATCTACAGCAGGGATTGAAAGGACCTTTTCATCTTTCGGTTTGGTTCAATCGGATTTAGGAAACCAAAAAGCTAGTAGACTGGTTTTTATGTTTAAGCATATGAATCAAAGTGTAGGCAACAAGAAAACCAACCTTGACTGGGCATGGGAAACAAAATAATGTTAAAAACTGTTTGTTTTATTATTATTTTTTTTTTTTCATTTTAGAGTTAATAATAATTGCTTTTTTGTTTAGAATTTAAAATATAGGTTTTTAATTAGGTTATTATGTTAAAATAATAATGTTAATAAAATAATGTTAAAAGCTGTTTATTTTATTAATTATTTTTGTTTTTTCTTTTTAATTTGAGTTAAAATAAACGGTTCTGTTAAATATAGGTTTTTGATAATTTGTTTGTGTTAAAATTTAAAATATAGTGTGTGCAAGAAACAATACTGTTTTTTAATTAAATAAGTAAATTTTAAAATTGATATATATCATGTGATATGATATTTATATAAATATCATGATATTTTCGAACCCTGTTATTAAGACAATAACTAATTTAGAAATAATTTATGACTTTTAATAATTTTTAAAATAAAATAAACGATTTCTCCATTCGAGAATCTATATCCAATCTTCCTTGTGGAAGGCCAGAACGCTGACCGCAGGACCACCTATTCTTTTATTTTTGTTGCTATGATATTCGTAAATAAATTGACTTCATACAGTTTTATTTAAATTAACAAATAATTTATAATTATAGACTAAATAAAAACAGAAATGCTATTATTTATCGGTTCTACACAAGAATAACCCATTTTAACGTGTTCTCAATAACTAAAAAATATACTCACAATTATTATTTTTTTTTTCCTTAAGGGTTTTGGCTTTGGTAATTATATCCATTTGCCACAGATAAGTATTAATTCACCGAAATTGAAATAAAGAAAATTTTAAATAATTTAAATTAATATTATATATCTAATTGTATGATTCGTAGGAAATTTAATAATAAATCAAATATGATTTTATTTTAAGTACTTAGAAGATAAAAGTTGACACCGCGTTAAAGATAATTGGAAGTTTTGAGTAAGCTTCAACAAGTGGTGGATAATTCTTTTTCGCCCAATATTTGTTTGTCAAATTTTCAATATACATTTCAAACATTTTTTTATTTATTGAATTATCTGATTGAAAATACTTTATTTAAGAAGTTTTTTTTTTAAAGGATAGCATTGATCTTCTTATTTCAAGGGGTGGTTCTTGTGCTTCAGCCAAAATTGCATTTATAGGTGAGGATTTTAAAGCACCTATACATATTCTTACAGCAGCATATTGCACTCTATCAATTTTTTTGAGGTAAACATTTGCAGCTGCTCCGTACAAGACAGATCCATAGTCAATTATAGAACGTATATATGCTTTGTAAAAGAGTAGAGATGTATAAGGGTCAGCTCCCCACTTGGTTTTAGTTACACATTTCAACAAGGTCATCCCTTTCTCACATTTACTTTTGATATGGTTAATATGGTCCCTCCAGATTAGCTTATTATCTAGGACCACGCCTAAATATTTGTCCTCTGAATGGGTATATTAAGACCACACAAAGTAATATTCGGAGGAGTATACAGCCTGTGTCTCGTGAAAAACACGATTGCCGATTTTTCAGGTGATATTGTAAACGAGTGATCACTAAACCATATTTTTAAGCAATAAAGAATGTATTTAAGTTCTTTGATACATTGTCTATAACTGTTCTGTACGGTGTAAAAACAAAAATCGTCAACATATTGAATACAATTAATGTGAGAATCACGGAAATTGTGCAGACTGTAAGTATATGCGTTAAACAAAATAGGACTTAGAACCGCCCCTTGAGGTAATCCTTGATTGACTATTCTAGGTCCATGTAAATTATTATATTGATCTTTAATGGATATTTTGCGATTTCTGAATATATCCACAACTTAGTTGCAGCATGTCTAATGAGGCGTATGGCCGAACTTTTGTCTCATCTATACCGTAGTGATGTCTCAGATGATAGTAGAGAACTCGTAATGCGGCGTTGTGCCTGTAGATGTACCCATACACAGCTTGCACCGAGCAAGCGGACAAAAGATGCATTAATGTCTTCGGATCTTGTTGGCATGTTCTGCATCTAAAATAACAGCCGTGTTCAGTGGTTCAGTTACACTATTTACACCATTACGCCGCGCTGAGTCAGCTGTTCTTGCTCTGTTGCCAGATTGAAGCTCTGCTGGCCTATTTTAATATTTTGGTATTTTTTGGGGCCTCTTAAATATGAGGCCCTAGGCTAGCGCCTAGTGAGCTAAGTGGTAAAACTGGCTCTGAACATGGTTGATAATCACTGACGAACATTTTAAAACTATTTTTCCTCCCTGGAATGATTTTTTTGGCTGGATTTTATATATTTTGGCCTGCTGAATCCGGATCTGGCCTCAGATTTTCGATATCAGCCTTCAATAATAAGGGAGGGACATATGCTTTAATATTAAGAAAAAGTCAATAAAAACCCCTTTCAATGCCGATTTATTAAATTTAAACAATTAAAAACCTATAATATATTTTATTAACAGTTAGCTTAGGTACAGTATAAACATTTATAAATAATTTAAAATTTATTATTTACTTCCATAAGTCGTTCTTTTATAAGAACTTCTGGATGTGTCTCGTATTAGGGTCCAGCTCATCTGATACTGCTCCTAAATTTTCCAAGTCCAAACAAGAATGGAGAAAGTGAAGTTTTAGTGACATGTTGCATTCTAAAATATGATAGGCTGTGAGTAGTTCTTCCACGAGTTCACGATAATTTTCTGATTTATTATTTCCAAGAAAATTGTTGCAAACACTTTCAAATGCATTCCATGCCCGATTTTCATTGTCACTTAAAATTTGCCCGAAGTTCGCATCTTTAAACAATTGCCTAATTTGGGGACCAACAAAAATTCCTTCTTTAATTTTGGCCTCACTTATACGTGGAAATTTGTCTTTTAAATACTTGAAAGCATTTCCTTCTCTATCCAGTGCTTTAACAAAATTTTTGATCAGACCCAGCTTAATGTGAAGTGGAGGTAAATATATTTTTTCTTTCTGAACTAATGGTTCTCGGGTCAAATTTTTAACGCCAACTTGTATTGTGTCACGTGGAGGCCAAACCTTAATTTTATAATGTTTGTCTCTTGCACGGCTGTCCCATTTACACAAAAAGCAACAGTATTTTGTATATCCTGATTGCAGTCCTGTCAGTAACGCCACCACTTTTAAATCTGCACATATGTTCCATTTGTGATCTTCGTACTTTACGCATCTTAGTAACATCTTAAGATTGTCATATGTTTCTTTCATATTTACCGAATGACCTATAGGAACCGATGGATGCTCGTTTCCATTAAAAAGTAAAACAGCTTTTAAACTTGTTTTAGACGAATCTATGAATAGTCTCCATTTATCGGGAGTATATGGTAAGTTCAGTTCGGTCATTAGGCCAGGTATGTCATGGCAAAATACTAAATCACCTTCCACTACAAAAAAATTTGTGAGAATAGATTGCCTTTTCCTGTAGATGGACACCTTCACTCCTTTTTCCAAGAGCTTCCACTGCTGCAGGCGGGATCCGAGAAGTTCAGCTTTTGTTTTCGGGAAGTCCAAGTCACGAACAAGGTCATTTAATTCACCTTGAGTGATTAAATGGGGTGTATCAGGCAAATCATGAGAACTAGGGATGTAGCTTGGTCCGGCTTCTGGTGAAATACTTCCGGAGTCTGATTCGGAATCAAGCGTGTAACTCTGAGGTGGCTGGGGAATGGGTAATGAGTTGTCATGGGGCACTGGTGGCATTGCAGAAAGAATATTGGGGTACTGAATGCTACGATTGGTTTTGTTAGTAATTCCTTTAATATTCGTCATGCAAAAATAACAACCATCTACGTGATTATGAGGTTCCCTATAAACCATTGGAACTGGGAATGGCATAGATTTATGAGTACCTTTCACCCATCCAGTCAATGTTCTCGAGCACGAACTGCAACACATTTTTGGGGTCCAGGACCTATCTTGATCGCCATCTTTGCATCCAAAGTACAGTTCATAGGCCTTTTTTACTAATGAAGATATCGGTTTTTGGTACGCTTTCGCGGTAACTTCGCCATAAATATAACAGAAGCTATCGGCTTTATAAACGCAAACGCGCATCGTTATTTTTGGTACCGTTTTAACACGCACGTAGATCTAAGCGAAAATATGAATAGATGTTTACTAAATGATTTTCTGGTAACGACTAAAGGAATATTTCAAGCATAGATCCAACTACCTGCAAATAACAATGGGGCGACCGTTTATTACCTATTAATGGGCCTATTCGACCCTTCCAAGAAATCTGAGGCTAATATAAACATTTGTCGATTAGTTGTATATTAGTTTAAGATAAAACCTAACGCACACAAAACTGCGATTACTTCTAGATTTGTTATTTTTTATTCGATATTTATGAAAATTCAGATAGCAATTCGAAAGTAATAATTGTTTCAGTGACAGTCCTTGATTTTTTTGTAAACCTTTGAAACATATTTTTTTTAACTATTTAATCGACTTTTGGGAAAAAAGTTTTCTCCTCAAAACTGTACCAAACCTGCAATATTTTGCCGATTTTGTTTTTTTTTTATATCAAGTGTAATGAGAAGTATTCCCACCTTTTTGTATTAAAACTCCGTAAGGTGCTGCCACCGCTTATTTTAACCTGTTCGCTTATTCTCAGTTGCACATTGTAATCAAAGGGTTACCAGAGGCGCGCGTCGAATTAGTCATTTATTTTATATACGAAGAGAACATAAAATTTTTATCGATTTAAGCGCTTTTGAGTGAACATGGGTAGAAGAAATTTTGATAAAGGACATTTAACGTTGTGTGCTAAAAGAAAAAGTCGTCGAAATATAATGAAATCGTGAGTATTTTATTTATAAAAGCAATGTTTAGTTATAATTTTCTTCTTGAAAAGTAAAATATAATTTATATTCCAGCTATTATGAAAATCGGAGATTGCAAAACATTGTTCAGCCTTTAACTGAATTGCAGAATGTTGAGGAAACCTGTGCTGGGTAAGTCGTAAAATAAAAGTTTATCTAAAAATTTTAGTGCCGTTTTTTAAAATTTAAATTCATATAGAAGAATCAACTATTGTGTAATTAAAAAAAAAATTGTTTGACATTTCAATATTTTCCTATAAACTTTAATAGAAAAATAAGCTTAAGCATTATATTCATTATAATATTATTAATTATGTTTATTCCTTCTTTCAATACATAATTAGAAAAAGAAAAAAAAATACACATTCCATTTTAAAAGTACAAAAAACGAGGATATTATAATATGTGTATATTAGATAAACATAAGATACAAGTGATTATAGGATGATTTAAATGGTTCTATATAAGTTATAAAAAAAATATTACTAATTTGAATTTTTGAATGAGGCTAAATATATATCAGTACTTCTAGTTTCTTGTCTACCCGTCATTACAATATATTTTTTAAAAATAGATTTAATCATATTTGAATTGAGTGTTTGCAAATGAATCACTGATTACAGAAACACCCTAAGTCCACTTTCGGCCATATTTGAGTTAAATACGGTAAGTCGTTCAAAATATGTAGACCTATTAATTGAGCACATAAACAACCGAAGTCCAATACGTGAATAATATATTATACGTCCCGACAATATAGGCTGAGCGCAGAAACACCCTTAGTCCGTGACTTAAGTTGATTCTGCACTCATTCGCGCGCTCATCGTTTCTATTGGCAGATGGCTCTGCCTGACTAAAATCGTCTGTTCGATGCATTTTGTTGTAAACGGTGATTGCGTGCAGTTGTATTTAAGTCACCAAGCAGTGTATAATAGTGTTTTGACTAAAAAGGTATGTAAAAAATAAGGTTTGAAATCGTTTTTTTATTAGCGAATTTGTATCGTTTTAGCATCATGAGTGATACTGAATTAGAACAATCGACGACTATTAAAAAAAGGACAAGGAACGACGAATTGTACCAAAGAAATAAAATTAAGAAAGCTCGGGTTAAAGGTGAATGTTATACTAGCTACGGAAATGTGATAGTTCCTGCTAGGCTACCAAGAGCTTGTGATTGTAAAAAAAGATGCACCGAAAAAATTATCGATGTGGAAAAAGAAGAAATATTTAAAAAGTTTTACGAGATATCCTCTAAGAACGAGCAAGATGTATTTCTACAAGGGTTGATAATTTGTAAAGAAATTAAACGCAGGAGACCACGTAAAGAAGGTGCAAAGAATAGAGGTAGCTCTTTTTCTTATAACATATTAGTTGGCAACGCCAGAAGAGAGGTTTGCAAAGATGCATTTTATGGTTTGTACGGTGTTTCAAACGAACGTGTAAAGAGAATTAGACGACTGATACAAGCTGGATGTACCCCAATTGACAAGAAAGGAAAACAAAGGAGTGGTAACGCTAAGAAACCATCAGAAATTATTTTGGTTACTGAACATATTTCCATGTTCCCCGTCAAACAAACGCATTATGGTGCTCGCGAATTTAACTACCTTGATGCAGAGTTAAACGTGAAAATAATGTACTCTTTATTTCTGGAAAAGAATCCAACATCAAAAATCAAGTATGAGTACTATAATAAAATTTTCAGGGAAAATTTCAACTTATCATTCGGGAGACCACAGGTAGATGTGTGTAACGAGTGTAAGACGATCGCATTAAAGCTAAAAAACAAATCTCTTAACGACACGTCAAAAAGGGTTGCTGCAGCAGAACTCATGGTTCACAAACGACGATCTAAGAAATTCTATAATACTTTAAAGGCCTCCAAAGAGGCTTGTCGCAATTAAGATAACGTCCTTGCAATTTCGTTTGATTACATGCAAAATTTGCAGCTGCCTCGATGTCCTGCTCAAGACTTATTTTATTTAAGTCAACTCACTGTGAGTGTGTTTGGTGTGCACAATATGAAAACAGATGAAGCTGTTTTTTTCCTGTACCATGAAGGGCACGCAAGAAAGAGCCCAAATGAAGTTTGTTCGTTCCTGTTGCAGTATATTATCAGCTACGTTGGTGACCACATTACAGAGTTACATCTGTTTTGCGATAATTGCCCAGGGCAAAATAAAAATCATGTTTTTCTTCGATTTTGTTCAGCTCTTGTAAGCTCTGGTCGGTTTGCATAGGTTGAAATTTTTTTTCGTATTCGTGGACATTCGTTTTTGCCGTCCGATAGGGATTTTGGTGTCATAAAACGAAAATTAAAAAAAATAGACAGAGTCTACACTACAAAGGAATATGTTGAGATAATAGTCAGCTCCTCAGTTAAACATAATTTTACGGTTCATCATGTAAATTCCTCACAAATCAAAGACTTTCGCAACTGGTGGGGGTAAATACTTTAAAAAGGATGTTATTTCAGTAGAAACCTCAGCCAGATCAGTACCCAGAAGTGCAAAAAATCGCTTCAATATTTCAAAATTTCATTACTTTCTATTTAAAGAAGAAAATGGCAAAGGTGTTATTGTTGCGAAGGATTATATTGGTGGAATTATAGAACATACCTTTCCATTACTACTGCCGGGTGTGGTGACTATTGATTTTCCAAAAGAATCTGCTATTCCCAACGGAAAAAATCCTATTTCTGACAAAAAAATGGAGCATATAAAGAAGGCTTACACGTTTGTTGGTCAAAATGAAGAAGTCCAGAGCTTTTGGAGGGAAATTTTGGAGTGGCCGACAGTTTCAAAGGATGTTTAATTATTGTTTTATATGTTTTCGCTAATTATCTCTAAACACATCATTTGCGACTTAGGTTGTTTCTGAAATCAGTGATTCAAATATATTCTATAAATGTCTGGTAAATTATAATATATTTTGAATGCTAGGTGAGTATAACATCTGAGGTAAACTTTTTTTTCTACATATCTTCAGTATTTTTTTTATATCTTGTAGAGTGACTGGCTAATTATGTTTAAAATATTTTTTTATTTTAAGCAGGTAAATTATTATTTATTGCATAAAGAGCTGTCTTATATCCAAAATACCAGTTTCAAAAAATAAGTCAGATGGAAAAGTGATTTTTTTTACTATAAATGATTTCTAATATTTTTTCTGTAGAATATCTAATTGTTTTAAATGACAGTATACAGCTTCGCCCCAACTTAGTATAGCATAATTCAGTCGCGATTCCAGTAAAGAATAATATAAATTTTTTAGGTGTAATAATATTATATTAATAATATAGTTTTTATTAAGACATTCGGGGCGAGGGGTTTGGTTACAAAAACAATGTAATTAGGATTATTAATAAACGGATAAAATTTAAATTCACAGCGTAATAGATTATATTAAGCTGGTCTACCTGAAGTCTCCTAGAAAAAAGCCATACCGGGAAAAACCCCTAATGTGTTTGGCCAATATTAAAAACAATTAGGAATTTTATATTTCGATTTGATTGGTACTTAAATTATAATAATGAAAATTACTTATTACTTGTTAAGTAGACTAGTTCGGACATGACCTACAGGATGTTTTTTTTTAGTGCAGCATGAGGGATAAATTACAAAGAGTTGATATTTTGTATAAAAAATTATAATTTAACGTAAACAACTTTTGATAGATCCTTTAAAATCTGTAAAATGACAGTCCCGTTATACTTAATGCTAACAAAAGTTAACTAAATTAAAAATCACATTTAAAAACAAGAGTAGTTAAAGTTTACGAGTTTTTCTCGAATTGATTTGACCACTATTGATTTTAAGTTACAGAAAAATAGTTAGGGGTTCTTAAAGATCAATATCATGTTTATTTAAAATTAAAACTCAATATAGAAAAACACGGCGAAAATTTGAAAAACGACCCTCAGTTTCTTTATGGCAAATGGCTTTCGTTCGAATATGCTAAATTTTATATATGTTAGTTTTTGACCACCTGATTAAAAGTGTACACGGACATTTTTGATCTTCTGATTAAAAAACTTCTCCCATGACTACTTTTTGAAATACAGAATGTTAAGTAATTTTTTAAATTAACTTGAGTAACTTAAAAAAATCGCTTGACGCCTGAAATAGTGATTATAAATGGATTATTTTACATTTTTGAACTAAATTCGTTTTTATAGAACAAGCACTGCCGTTGAATCGAGGGCCCACCCAAATACTAGTCAAGAAATAGAGAGCACCACAAAAAGTATTACTGAGGATAGTAGCTGCAATACTACAAATCAATTAAAAATATACATCTCGCAGAAGCCATCATTTCAAAAAAAATTAAATGGGCTCAAATAGAAAATGAAGAATTAAAATTACACAGGAATCATATGTATTACTATCAAGTCCAAGGGCAGTTTGAGGTAGCAAATAAAGAAATATGTTATTTCATAATATGGAGTCCAAAAGGACTGCTGATAGAAAAGGTACTCTATAATATAAAAATTAAACGAATAATTACATAGGTCATTGTTTATTTATTTCAGATTGCAAGAGACAAACACTTTTGGAAGAACCATATGATAAATAAATTACAAATATTTTTTTACAACTGCTTGCTTCCGGAATTAGTCGATCCGAGATTTCCAAGAGGATTGCCAATAAGAGACAATCAACGAAACGAACTAATTAGTAACCAAACAAAATATCAGTTTTGTACAATTATACTTTTTATTTTATTATAAAAAAATGAGCCTAATAAAATAATTTATTTATTGTACGGTATACACCGTGTCCCACGTAAGGCGGGCATTACAACTTTATGGAGAATAAATTAATTTGTATTTTCGCCATTTTCTGAGTATACATAATCGAATATGCTCTTTTGAATTAAAATAAAATGAACTCTGTGCAACTTCCGGTTATACCGGAAGTGACCACTAACTTCGTTATTTTAAAGGGAATACCCCATATTTTTTTTTAATTTTAGATTCAGCATGAAATTCTGTAAACAACGATACCCCATTTGCCTATTCTAGTTATAGCGGATTTGGCGTTATTAAATTTTTTTCTACATTTTTTAAAGTCGTCTATCTCAGGTACTATATCTATCAGATACTTAAAATTTCAACCAGAGGTAGTAGATGGGATGTACTTCTTGAGAATATTTAGTTATTCATTATTTGTTGTACGGGGTGTTTGCAAATTATTTTTAAAAATGAAATTTTTTAAACATAAAAAACTTTTTTATTTTAAATTGAACACCCTATATATTTTTTAAATTTTAGATTCAGCATGAAATTATGTAAACAATGATACCCCATTCGCCTATTCTAATTATAGTGTATTTGGCGTTATTCAGTTTTTTATAAACTTTTATATGCCGGCAGACATTTGCTTTTTTAAATTTACTTGTACAGTTTGTTCGACTGTGTGTTTGGAAATTATTTTAAAAAATAAATATTTAAAACATGAAATTTTTTTTTATTTTAAATGGAAAATCCTGTATAATTTTATTTCATTTTGTTCAGAAAATTATTCTTCATTGATCTTCATTTGCACTATTAATTCCCTATAATTATCTCTCGCCAATTTTAAGAAAATTTAAATTTAAATTTTACGCATGCACCTACATAATATAGTATAGTTTTACATTTTAATTTTTTATCTTAGTATGCCGTGGAAATATGCTAAACAACAATCTGTCAACAAACTGAATTGTCATATTTCTATGTATTTAAGTTGTGTATTTTTTGCGTTCAAAATATGGAAAATATGAAAAATATTGAAGAATATACCAACCAAGATATTCTTAATTTATTTTACATTCATGGAGAATGCAATCGAATCAAAAGTAGAACCTGCCGCATGTTTAATGAACGATACCCTCATTTACCACCAATGAACAGACAGAAATTTGATAGAATCGAAGCTAACTTTTTGAATAATTTTAAACAAAACCCGGGAAGAAACCGTCAACATTATGTCCGAGATGAAGAAGTTAATCTAATTAACGTATTAGGGTATTTTACTGCGTATCCTCACGCCTCCATTAGAATGGCTCAAGATAATTTAAATATTAGTCGAGGGTCAATACAACGAATTTAAGCACTAAATAAATGGCATCCCTATGCACAAAGAAAAGTTCATGAGTTGCGAGATGGTGATCAAATAAGACGAACTGAATTATGCGAATGGTTATTGGTACGAATTCAAGAAGATCCCGAGATTTTAAACAAAATTTTGTGGTCAGATGAGTCGAAATTTACACGTAAAGGGATCATCAATCGCAAGCAATGTCATTTCTGGGCAAACGAAAATCCACATTTTTATCGTGAAGCACAATTTCAGTACGAATTTAGTTTTAATGTGTTTGCAGTGATCGGTTTTGGAAGAGCTTTTTATTACATTTATAATGAAAGACTGACCTCAGAAAGATACATTAGAATTCTTAGAGAAGTAGTTGCCGACATTTTAAACCAGCTACCAAATAATAATTTTTGGTATCAGTTGGATGGTGCCCCAGCACATTCAACATACTATGTAAATCAAGAAATTACAGCACTCTTTGAAGACCGATGGATAGGTCCAAATGGTCCTTGGCTTTGGCCTGCAAGATCGCCAGATCTAACTTCTGTTGATTTTTTTTATGGGGTCATATTAAAAATTTAGTGTACTCTACCCAAATTAATACTAAAGAAGAATTAGAGCAAAGAGTTCGGAATGCCTTTAACGAGTTACATGGTGAAATGATTCGTAAAGCAACAACTAATCATGTTAAAAAAAGATTGTTAAAATATTTAGAAGCTAACGGGGGGCATTTTAAACATTTGATAAAATGATTTTTTTAAACCATGTGCTTTTAATAAAAATTGTTTTTAGTTAGTATGTACCTTATCATTAAAAAAATTTAAACTTTTTAAACGACCTATTTTGTTGCAGAAAACTGTAAATGTTTTTAAAAGTACATCCCATCTACTACTTCTGGCTAAAATTTCAAGTATCCAACAGAAATAGTACCTAAGACAGTCGACTTTAAGAAAATGCCTACCGGCGCGACGACTAAAAATTAAAAAAAAAAATGAATAACGCCAAATCCGCTATAATTAGAATAGGTAGAATGGTATTATTGTTTACAGAATTTCATGCTGAATCCTAATTTTAAAAAATATATAGGGTGTTCCCTTTAAAATAAAAAAGTTTTTTTATGTTTAAAAAATTTCATTTTTAAAAATAATTTGCAAACACCCTGTACAACAAATAATGAATAACTAAATATTCTCAAGAAGAACATCCCATCTACTACCTCTGGTTAAAATTTTAAGTATCTGATAGATATAGTACCTGAGATAGACGACTTTAAGAAAATGTCTACCGGCGACTAAAAATGTAGAACAAAATTGAATAACGCCAAATCCGCTATAACTAGAATAGGCAAATGGGGTATCGTTGTTTACAGAATTTCATGCTGAATCTAAAATTAAAAAAAAATATGGGGTATTCCCTTTAAAATAACGAAGTTAGTGGTCACTTCCGGTATAACCAGAAGTTGCACAGAGTTCATTTTATTTTAATTCAAAAGAGCATATTCGATTATGTATACTCAGAAAATGGCGAAAATACAAATTAATTTATTTTCCATAAAGTTGTAATGCCCGCCTTACGTGGGACACGGTGTATATATTTTTTGGCTTTGGTATGTATAAGTTATAAGCTATAAATAAAAAAAAAACAAGAAAGAAAATAGACTTTTATTGCTGGAAGGTCTCAAGTTCTTAAAAAACGCAGAGAGAAAGGTACGGTGGATTTTAGTTCACTTTTTTGTTTAATTTTGATTCTTTCAGAATATCTTAGGTCCAATATGAACCTAACATAACATACCGATATTTGTTTCTTTTCTGATTGAAAAAAAAATCAGTAGTTAATCCCTTAATGAGTATTTGTTCTCCCTAAAAGGGTAAGTACTATTTTGTAGTAGTAGGTACTTAAGAAATATAATATATATAATACAAAAATACAATATGATTTTTTTGGTTTAAAAAAAAATATTTAATAAATAGTTACACGGCAAGAAAATATGTTGCGCCTATGAATATGCATTCAGCCAAGCGGCGCAAGCTACAGACATACGTTGGGTTTAGTTCTCTTACTTATCCTATTTGTAACTGCAATAACATACGTCTATTATTACAGAGGAAATAAATTCGCTTTTGGGCTGTCAGCGCGGAACGAGACGTAGAGGGTAAGGCAGGTAGAGGTGAATTTTGTTTATCACGTGAGCTCCGGTTTCCTCTTAAGTCCAAATGTTACAAAATACACGATATTTTTATAAAGAGGATTTTTGTGTTGAACGGAGTAATTACAGGCAGACATAACTTTATATAAACTATTAAAGTGTACATACCATTTCTTAGGTAATGCAATGCAAAGTCGTGTAGGAGCATTTAAAATCAGAAAAGCTTCGCAAACCAACTATTTAAAAAAATACTTTAGAGTTTAAAGAGTTGTTCTACTAATTTTAAATTGGAGTCACACACGTCGCCGTCAACTACAATGTAAGAAAAATTTATTTTAACCCTTTACACTACGAATAAAATGGAAACGAAATGAAATTTTGAACGCTTCTTCGTTGTTTTCGTCTTCGTTGTTGATCTAGTCGGCTCTGTCGGCGGGAGAATGCGAATGGCCTGTTCAATTGTTTCGCGTTTCAGGTGTTACAGTCGACACGACGACCGCAGCCTGCTCCGTTTTACGTTTTAGTCGAAACGAGCCACGCCGAGCAAATAAGTGCAAGACTACAAGTTTTTGATAATATTAGCATATTTGCTATGGTTCGATGGCGGGTTTTCGTATATAGAAGGAACACAGACGCGACGAGAGATATTAGCTAAAAATCAGGTTTTTTTTTTTTCAGACGACCGAGTTGCAGTAAATTTTATTCGAAAGTGGTCGTAATATTTAAAAGAATAATAATTGTGGAAAATATGCATGTCATTTTTTTACAGATAATTTGAGATTGAATTTCTGTGTTTTGTAGTGATCACAGATCAAGGGCGTTGGTAAATTAGTTCCCATTAGGTATATATTAAAGTTTAGTACCTAATATCTGCTATCAATATGTAAATTGCTTCCCAAGAAGAATATTAAACTGGTTTCTAGCTTGAAATGTGATTAGAATGAGCATATCGAAAATTTCAATTCAATCGTAAAGGATTAGGTTAGAGCCATTAAAACAGATTGAAAGGAGAATATAATTTTGCAGCCTTTAGACAATAACATAGAACAGTAGCTTCCACTTATGTTTAAAGTTGTGTTCTAATAATAAAATGTGATTTACACAAAATATTTAAAATGTAGGCCATGATGCAAGTCATGTCCGTAATAAGTACTTTGAATTAAACCCAAACTGATTATTAAAAAAAAAAGAATTGTTAACATACGTGAATTTTTTCAAGGCATACTAGATAAAAAAAATATGTGTATTAATTTTTACAATGAATCCCGCAAAAATTTAAACCCCCTTATTCTTTACTAACCGCTTGGACTATTGGACTATATATAAAAAATCACAATACAGGACCATACAATAATACAAAATATAATACACAACACACATCACACATGCAATAAGCATTTTGTATAGACTCAGTCCACACATATGAAGAGGTCTTAATTGTAGCATGCTAAAGGAGCAGCCGGTCACATGCGCTCACACATATGTGCATATATGTGAAGGTCCCAATCGTCGCATGCTAAAGGAGCAACCGCCCACATGCGCCCACAACACATATATTCTGGTGGTCCTTAGGTTTTTGTAAAAATAGTATCACGATAGTATTATTAAGTAAAAAGGACCTATCGTATACATAGCACTTACTTATGCTAAAAAACATTCTTGCAAGCAACAAAACGATGTAAATGCAGAAACTTTAAATTATACAAAAAATACATTCCCACAATAAAATCTAACATAAAACATCATATTGACACATTAAAAAAAGTGGAATGTCACCTATCACCCTACACTGTGCTGCGGTTTTCATAAGTAATAGTAGAAGTAAAAGATAGAAAAGTCTAGAAATGTCCAGAAATGTCTGGACAGTTCGAGAAGGTTGAAGCGAGCTATATTAGTCGATGATCCTGATGTCAGAATTTCAGTTCTATGATGTATGTAAAAATTTAATTGAAATAAAGAACTCACACCATACCTGGTGGGTATATTTAGATCCTCGTTGGCTCTGAAGTACATCACCAAAAAAATGAATAGAGGTAAAAGTGGTATTTATACTCAAACTTTGAATGATAGATTACACTGTCTCAAAAACATACCGACCAATTAGTATGACACCGTTTTCCATAAAGACATTGGAAAGGATATGCGAAAGGTACATAAGGGATGCGGTGATTACAACAACACCACTACACCTTAACCAACATGCATACACCCCAGGCAGATCTACTGATTCAGCCCTTTATCTAGTTGCTGGCCGGATAGAAAGAACCCTAGACAATAAGGAGTCCGCCTTGGGTGTTTTCATAGACATAGAAGGTGCTTTTGAAAAAACCACCTTCCCAAAGATAATACACTTACTAACACACTTACTACACAAAAGCATATGCAGATAACCAAGTCATTCTGCAAACAGGGAATTTTGAGAACATACTCTGCGAAAGAATGCAAGTAGCTCTAAAAACTATAGAACAGTGATGCAAGGATCATTCACTCTGTCCATCAATCCTAAGAAGACAGAAATGGTCTATTTGACAAGGAAAAGGATGAAAATGAAATTAAAACCTTCAAAACTCCTAAACACAAAACTAAACTTTGCAACAGAGGTGAAGTACCTAGGTCTCACCTTTGACGTTAACATGGAACTCGCATTTAGAAAACAGATTTAGAAGATCATACATTGCTTATGAACAATGCCACCGAACCGTGGAGCCACCTGGGGTTTCTCCCCCAGAGTCGTCGCATGGACTTACATGGCTATCATAGGACCTATGCTAACATACGGTGCAGTTGTTTGGGTACCAAAAACTCAAAAATTAACAGCTATTTGTAGACTAAAACAAATTCAAAGAACAGCATGTCTCAACATAACAGGAGCCATGGAAACAACACCGACCAGAGCAAAGGAAGTCATTCTTAGTCTCACTCCTCTTGATATTTATATCATGGAGGTTGCTTTTATAACAATGTCACGTCTCCACATGGTTGGAATAGAACCTGATGTAGGATCTGGTGAGGCGAGACGTCACTTTTAGCAGGAAGCGCTTGATACGCTCCCACTACTTCAAGCGAACGTGGACTCCATCTCACCGATATATATCTTCCATAAGCCACATAAAATTATAATAGAACAAATAGAAGAGCCAAAAGTGGCAGATACGATTCATATTTACACTGACGGTTCTAAAACAAAACAAGGCTCAGGATGTGAAATATACTCCAGATTCTTAAACCTAAACATAAAATGGGCTGTGAACAATAGTGCCAGTGTAGTTCAAATAGAGCTAACCAGAAATAACCAGAAATAATATCGCTGGAAGGAACATGCTCATCTATACAGATAGCAGAACAAGCACTACTCACCCTGAACAGACCACGAATGTATTCAGGGTTAGTAGTAGAATGTCACGAAGTTTTGGCCGAAGTATCCATCAACAATGTGGTCACCTTAAGATGGATGAAAGGTCACGCCACATCGAAAGGTAACCGTCTTGCTGATTCACTAGGCAAGAAAGCAGCCAACCAAATACTTTTTGGACCTGGCCCTTTTATTGGACTGACAAAATCGGTAGTGACAGACCTAATTAAAGAACATTCCCTTGTGAAATTCTAGGAAAAATGGAATAAAAGAAGAAATTGCAGAGTTGCCAGGGAGCTCTTAAGTTATCATGATAACACTGCAGCAAACAAATACAGAATCTGCGCCTAGTCACAGGCATTCTGACTCGTCATTGCCAAGTACGAAAGCATCTCCATATCATGGGGCTGTCACAATCCGCACTCTGGAGAGGGTGCGAACAAGAAGATGAGAGCATCGAGCATATCCTTTACGATTGCTCGAAGCCCTCATTTATTGAAAGATTTGTGTTCGGCGAGTATCGGCTAACACCGGCCGATATAAGAGAAGCATCTCTTGGCGAAGTTGTCAACTACATTAAATCTGTAGGCTGGCTCACGAGCTAGGAGATGCCTATCATCTTAGGAGGATGCACAATGGGCCTAATGAGGCCTAAGTGTCGTGGGGTAACCCACCTTCCACACGCTACAGATACAGATACAAAGAAGCATACCTAGCACTGACTAATGCTAAAAAACATTCTTGCAAACAACACAAAACGATGCAAACGTAGAAACTTTAAATTATACAAAAAATACATTTCCACAATAAAATCTAATATAGAACATCTTATTGACACATTAAAAAAAGTGGAATGTCACCTATCACCCTACACTGTGCTGCGGTCTTCATAAGTAATAGTAGAAGTAAAAGAATAAGAAAGAAAAGTCTAGAAATGCCAAGAAATGTCTGGACAGTTCGAGAAGGTTGAAGCGAGCTATATAAGTCGACGATCCTGACGTCAGAGTTTCAGTTCTATGATGTACGTAAAAGTTTAGTTGAAATAAACTGAGTTACCACAAACCCGTGTAACAATATCAATACAGGCATTGAAATGTATCCAAAGAAAAATAGCAGAAACACTCTATCTTTGATTTTTCTTACTAAAGAGAACGTCATCCTTGGAGCGGTTTTGTTCTTATTATAACTCATCAGTAAGTACAGATACAATCTCGCTTAAAATATCTAATGGAAGCTGTAAATGCGTAAAGTTCAATGGTATACCTTGAGGATGGTCGATTGAAAATAAGAAGTCAGTGAGTAGTCATTAATTTTGAATCCAATTCGTATCGCTTCTACAAAACTATATTTAATTCAAAATATGCAGAAAATTCACAGTTATTTCAAAATATAAACCTCCATAATATATAATCGAAATAAAATGGGAGCTGCCTTGAAATTATCCTTTGCGTCGATATATAAAATATAACTACGGTTTACTTTCTTCGTAAATATACACGACTGCTTGTCGTGATCCACTCGAAAATTAAAAAAAAAACCTGATTGCTTACTAAGAGGTAAGTAAACGAACCTAAACATAAGTCTAAGATGCAAATTACAACCCTTTTAAGTCTGAAGCAACAACATGCTGAAACAAAGAAATTACATAATAACTGAAATAAAAGGAAAACTGAGACATAAAAACGCAGAAGATATCGAGCAAGGAGAAATAAAAAGCAGTAATTTTGAAATTACAAATTTAATTCATCTGCAATTCTGCAACAACAGTATGTTTGGAAATTAGGATTGTTACAGTATAATGTAACAGTGTATTCCTGCATATTTCCCTGCATTTTCCTGAATAAAAATCGCTGTAATGAAGGGGAATTATATTTGCCTTGGAATTACGAATTGCCAGCCAAACACTTGCGCGGTATATTTTTATTTTTTATCAGGGCCGCATTGAGACAATTAATCTAATCAATTATCTATAGGGTTAAAGATTTCCAGTTATTGAGTGTTTTTTTAAATTTTTTTAATATTTAGTAACAAGACACTGGTTAACAAAATTTTAACTTTTTTTTTGTCACATGAAAATTTATATCAAATTTGGAATGTACTAGGGCCACAAAAACAATATGTAAATGAAAAAAAAAAAAAATTGACACGTTAGATTTTCTTGTGACATCAAAACATATATTTTCGTAAAAAGTACAAACATCAGCTACATTTAGAGTAATTATTGCTTAATATAGAATAAATAATCTGCTAGCATTTCTGGACTCTATTTTCCTTGATAGCGCTTCTCCATTAAGGAAATATCCTGATGAAACCTCTCGCCTTGTTCGTCACTCACAGCACCCAAATTCAGATGAGTCTAGCACAGGCGGCTCGTGGTAATTTAAAATGGGTGTTCACTTTTTTCAATAATTTTATCATTTGCAAGTTCGGTTCAAAACTTTGTACAAGAGCCAATATCGCTGTTTTTTTTATTTGAGTTTGTATTAGGTGTAGTTATTATTATCAACATCATACTGTTTTCAAGCACTACAACTATTAATAAATGAATATTTTAGTTAGTGTAATATTTGTTTTGTTTTTAATACATTGAAAACCATCTATAAATATTATTAGTTAGTAAACTGACTTTTCTCCATAATTTGAGATTTTTTTTAAATACAGGGTGTTATTGAAATACACGTACATATTAAAATGGGGAATAGTATGTAATGACCAAAAACGATTGGCACCAATTTTAACTTCAAATTCTAAAATTTAAATATTGGGGAAGAGTCCCCTTTTCCGACCTACTAGTTTCCATATTTAAAGAAGTAAAATAAATCGAAATTGAACTTACCAATAGAAATTGCACTGTTGCCGTAGCAAAACCAATTAATTCAAAATAAAGTTTATTACAGTAATTGTTCAAAATGCTGTCCATTATTATTTACACACACTTGCAATCGTCTTTCCAAAGAACTTTGAACATTAGAAATTAGTCTTGGATTTTGTCGTAGTTCCTCGGCTACCGCATTAACTTTATTGGTTAATTGTTCAACACTATTAATAGGTTCATTATAAACCAGTTGTTTCATGTGACCCCACAAAAAGAAATCGCATGGATTTAAGTCCGGAGATCTCGGAGGCCACTTAGTAGGTCCATTTCTGCCTATCCACTTTTGAGGAAATCTAATGTTCAAAAACTACGTACGTTTAAATCAAAGTGAGGAGGAGCGCCATCTAGTAGGTACCACATCCGTTGCCTTAATTGTAACGGTATCTCTTCTAGGAGTACTGGCAAAATATCTTCTAAAAAGTGGAGATATCCTGGCCCATTTAATCTGTTCGGGAGAACGTAAGGCCCGATTAAATACTGATCTATTATGCCAGCCCAAACATTTATTGAAAATTTTCTTTGATGCCCAGTTTCCCTAATGGCGTGAGGATTTTCATCACTCCAAATATGCGTATTGTGCATATTGAACACGCCATCACGAGTGAATGAAGCCTCATCAGTATACAATAATATTTTTAGAAAATCAGGAATATCAACACATTTTTGAATCATCCATTCACAAAACTCCACTCTCTTTTCTTTATCACCTGGATATAAGGCCTGGACTTTTTGGATGTGATAAGGATGTAAACCTTGTTCTTTAAGTGTCCGCCACACAACAAATGAGGACACTCCAATTTAAAGACCTAGTCTTCTACAACTTAATTGAGGCCGGTTTTCAACAGCTTCCAATATTTCTTCTTCGGCCGCCAATGATCTTTGTGTTCTTGTTCTCCCTCGATCTGCATTTTCACTCTCAAATTTTCTATGGTCTCTTAGATGCTGAACAGTTGAAATAAACGTACGACAGTCCGGAATTCTCCGATTTGGAAACCGTTCGCGATACAGGATTTGTGCTTGCCGAGAATTTTCTCCAGCTGCCCCATAAACCAGCACTATATCCGTTAGTTCAATATTCGTAAATAGTGGCATCGTAAAAAAATATTTAAAAGTAATCGTAACAACACTTTTTACCAACTTGGAAATGACGCGCTCGTGTTAGCCAGATTCGTAAATCAACTAAAATTTTAATAATCTATAGTTTCAAAATAATCATTTATCAAATATTCTAGTTTTTTGATAACGAGGGTAGTAAAAACCAGTCTTCGGAAATAGAAATTAATTCGAAAATCTTGGCAACATGGTTATTTCTTACAAGACTAGTTTTCTTATCATCTGACAAAAACTTGCATATTAATTACTGTTGATTTTTAAAATAGGTAAATAAACCTAATTTATATAGGTCATCCTCAACATATCAGTGAAGTACGTTTGTTTTAGAATTAATTTTCAAAAATTAATAACTGCCTTATTAAGGGGTATTTTTAAAAAATAATATTTTTCTACATTCAGTGGGGATCTGCGCAATACCCAGTTTTAATATGTACGTGTATTTCAATAACACCCTGTATATATTAGGTTATGTAGAAAGATTGACATTGATTTTTGTGTAAAAAATATTATATGAAATTTACCAGTTTTTTATGTAAAATTAATCATTTTCACAATTTGTCACATAAAAAATATATTTTTTAAATACCTTTTATTGGCAAATAAAATAAGAACTAAAATGTTTTAAATATTTATTCTATAAGATCAGTCCCATCACAATACATACTATTACACAGATACAAACTAGAATAAAGATGCCTAGCATTCTAAATGATACTCTTCGCAGTTTAACAGACCCCCTTAACAACCGATTTTCTACCAGATTGTTGTCACAATCAATTAGTTTCTCATCTCCTTATATGGCTTGATTTTTACTAAAAATTTTGTGATATCACTTTTCATTTTTGATTTTTTTTTTAATTTCAACCTCCCTTAAATTCCCCATACTTATTCAGATTGTTTTATAATTAAAGGGCTTCTTCTCCTTTTAGAGCTTGATGTTTGCTAAAAATTTAAAGTTGATATCATTTTCCACTCCCCAATACATTCATATTTTTTTTTCAGTATCAATAGGATTTATCTTTTTATAAAGCTTCAGTTTTACTTAAAATTTCATGTTGATATCGCTTTTCGTTTTTAATTAAGGATTTTTTTTTAATTTCAACCCCCTATTTTTATTCAGATTTGTTAAAAATCAATAGGCTCTTATATTTTTGCTTAAAATTTTCAAGTTTATATCATTTCTCGTTTTTGAATTATCATGCAGACACAAAACGTGACATCGGACAGACGGACAAAGTAAACTTATAATACTCTTCACAGAATACTGTATGAAGAGCAGAAAAAAATGTATAAGGTAAAATAAACAGTTTAAAAAGGTCAATAATAATATTCAACTTCTTTTATCAAAGGATACTAAAAGTTTAAAATAGCAGCACATAATTTACAGCACAACATTTATAGTCCAGTCATTATAGTAAGTTCACCTCAGAATTCGAGATACCCACCTGTAAGTCTGTAAATACTTGTATATTGACACCCTAAAAGTTGTTTCAAAACCTACATATGGTAGGGTGTACGCAACTATTAAATTTCAAGGTCAAAGGTCACAAAAATCGGTTTTTTGCGCTTTTTTTGTAAATATCTCATTTCCTATGGGTTTTTTGCTATTTGTATTCTACAAATTTTGTTAAAAAAAATTTTTCATACGGTGAACCGTTTTCGAGATAGAGGGCGGAGAGCGCGCGGTCACAGCATCACTTCAGGTCAACCGGTGCCTCCGGTCGAAAGCGCGCCATATATAGTTGATGAACTATCGATAAATCAATGATTATAAATATTTGTCAATTTTTATTAACTATTATATTATATTTTATCATTTTTTTCCTAACCTATCCACTTTTTATTCAGTATTAATTTATTTAACAACACTTACCTGCCCATGTAATTGCAGAATTGTTAATGAAAATATAGGAATTATATTTGAATTTTAACCTAATTAATATTAATAACTTCTTACATGATGAAAAAAAAAAAAAAACAAATAAATTATGAATTAATCTTTTTATTAAAAAATATCATTCAATACATTTTTTTTTATTAAAAATAAAAAATGGAATAAAGGGTACAAAAACTACAATTTAAATTTTAATCATCTTCTTCCTCTTCATCGTCGTCTTCCGGCTGCTGGTAAATTTCAAACTGGTCTTCATTACCGTCTTCAACGACATTTGTCTCAAGTTCTTCCATGATTTCGGGGTCAAAGGTTTCATCTTCGGTAATGTCGCTCTGATATGGTAGAGCATTGAGACAAGCTTGCCCATTACATTGGCCACAAGCTAAAGAGCATTGCAAGCCCGCTTTCCTGCATCCGCATCGCGAACCACAACCACTCTTGCA
This sequence comes from Psylliodes chrysocephalus, assembly GCA_927349885.1. Taxonomy (NCBI): domain Eukaryota; kingdom Metazoa; phylum Arthropoda; class Insecta; order Coleoptera; family Chrysomelidae; genus Psylliodes; species Psylliodes chrysocephalus. Next base: position 76,094,001 of record OV651819.1, on the reverse strand, counting down.
GTTGCAGAAAATTGTATTTAGCAAATCTTCTGGAGCAGGTGGTAAAATTGTCATGATAGGCTCCAGAAAATCGTTTCGCATTGCCCAACCCCATACCTGGGGTTCCAAATCATGCCCTAGCCAAGTTTGAACTTGATAATATACACGTTTGAAATGTTGATGAGCAGCTGCACTTGTTGGTCGAATATTTGAAAGCTGCACAGGTTTATTAAGTTTTGTAAACTTGACGTAATGCATATAACAAAGATGATCGAGACTTTTCACAGATTTCGGAGCATTATAGACTGCCAATAAGGTTTGAGTTCCACTCTCTAATAATCTCTGGGCCGAACAATTTTCTTCCTTAAATGCTGCAGCTAGTTCATCCAAATTTGTCAGTTTCTCAAAAACTTTTAAAAATGATTTTTTCCCTTTTTAAAAAGCGCAGAAGTTGTGTCACAGCCACTTAATGCGTGCAGAAATAAAATATGTGATTTGGAATGAGGATAATTATCAAAACTTTTAGTCGAGTATATCTCCGTTTTTACATTTCCTTTCCCAACTTTTTTAAAGAAAATTTCTTTTTCTTAAGACAGTGTACGTCCAATTAAAATGACAAGTAAATCAATATCTTGTCCTATTATAACTGCAGTTTTTTCTGACTTTGATTCTTCAATTGCAGTTTCAACAATAAGAACATCCGCATCATCTCTGGCTTGTTTAAAAGTAATATTTGCAGCTTATAATTTTTCAATTAACATATTAATGAGCATATCTTTGTTATTTCGATTTGATAAGAATTTTTCTTGAGTAACTGGTACAACCATTGTTTCATCGAAACAGACTTCATACGTTTTTGAAAGTGCAGCAGTTCTTCTCTGCTGCTCCATAGCTTTTATGTTCTTACTGTAGTCTGAATTTTTTTAAACAAAATTTGTAGAGAATTTTGTATTCTACAATATTGGTAATAAATACAAATAGCAAAAAACCCATAGGAAATGAGATATTTATAAAAAAAGCGCAAAAAAACGATTTTTGTGACCTTTGACCTTGAAATTTATAAGTTGCGTACACCCTACCATATGTAGGTTTTGAGACAACTTTTAGGGTGTCAATATACAAGTATTTACAGACTTACAGCTGGGTATCTTGAATTCCGAGATTCTTACCTAATTTAAGCTTAAATGACTGGACTATTACAGATATCTGTGACTGTGAACTAAAATAGTGAGATACACATCGTAAAATGTTATCACATTTAATTCTCCATATAACCCTTTCTTAGTGTATTTCACAGCATATTCCAAAGTATTCTTGCTCTCATGGCTGACTTTTGCATGTCCAAGTTTACTAAATAATAATGTGTTTTAATATATAATAGAATAATAGTATTTTATCTAAATAGGTAAATCGGCTTCATCTATATTTTCAAATTATTGTAAGGAATGCGGTCCGAAATTTTTGCTGAAAGGCGAGACTCTCGTTTCGGGACCCTAAGTCCTGAAATACCGTAATATGCATAGTAAAGTTTTGTGTAGCAATTTGTGTAATGTAGGTTAATATCTTCAACTTATTTTAAAGGGGCTGTTTGGTTTTTTTTTTAATAAATAAATGATTTACATATAAATACCAATTTTTCCATTTTCATCCCAAGTAATATATCATAAATATAATATTAATGCTATTTTAGTTGTTATTAAGTCCAATCTAGATAATTCAATAGAAAGTTTAACTAGTTGTCATAAATCATAGGTCTTTATTAAAAGTTTGGATATATTATCAAATAGTGGTTTATTGCCTACATAAAATTTTATTTATTTATTCTTGAGACTAAACGTCATTTTATACTTATTTTAAATATACATTTATTACAATTTTTATACTTTTTATTATCTCCTCTCCTTTCCAAAATCAGTTATGAAATATTCCGAGCATTTATAAAGCGTTTCTAATTCCTTAGAACTAGAATAAGTCTGTAAGTAGATGCCAAAGCTGCACGACTTGTGTTATTAAGGCATAATTTTATCTTTTTCTAATTAAATTTTTTTATTTTTTTATTTGAGACTGTTAAATGGAGGTTCATTCTGGACTACTGGAGCCTTTGGCTGGTGACAGTACTGCCTTCAATTCTTAATAGTGATATTGACAACAGTAGCTAAATACCTATTAGTTGAACCAAATGGGTCTTTAGATTTCCTGGTTGTTACAAAGTTACGGGCCATAGGTATGACATCTGAACTACAAAATTTTCCTAAATTACTTTGTAAATGATAAATTTTCATATGGACCATTTAAAAACACTACTATAGCTAATTAAAGTAAATGTCTCTAAGAAAGTCCGTACTACTTTCATCCTGAAGAAAAATGCTTATTCGATAGTAATCATTATTAATTGTCTGCTGTAATAAGAAATAAATCATAAATTCAGAATAAGATATACAAAAATATAAGAATAAAAATATATTATGCTGAAATCACTCTGCCGGTAGCCTCTTTTCAGCGAATTTGAGTCCGTTCCTGTTTCTTCTCGGTGTTGTCGAGAAATGAGAGAGGTTTAATTGTCTGTTTAATTGAAAATTTTTGTTTCTCCTTAATAACGACTTATTTATTAAATTTTTTACTTCAGTCGAACAGTTTAAATGGATTTTAAACTGGCGTTTTCTATGTTGTTTCATTACCGACAAATTAAACAAAACAAAAAAATTTCTTGATCCAGAAGGCATGGATTCCTTTTTGTTGAAACGGATTAGTATGCTGAAATTATTTGGGTTCTTCTGTTGAAACAAGTAATTCATGTAATAGGTATCGAAATCATAATCAAAATTTTAACAAATCTACAAAAATTTTTATAATTGTTATCCATTTATATTTAAACATAAACCAACTCGTCTCAGCAATCAAGAAAAAACTTTATTCAACATTTTGCAGTGAGTTATTGATCTGTTCACACTTTTCTTTCATGCCATTTCTCAGTTCTTCCAGATTATAAATTGGCATTGAAAATATCGAATTTTTAATTTGTAGCCATTCAAAAAATCGCATATGTGTTTAAATCACAAGACCTAGTTAAATATGGGCTTATAGTGTTCTTGCTTGTATTATTATGTCGTTTAAAATTTTTTTCAATATATTAAAGTATTTTTCTGGTCGTATTTGATGTTGCCCAATTGGAAATTGGAAACAAACATTTTGTAATTCCTTATCATTCAGTTGATTTAAGAATGGGCCAAATATCTTATTGCGAATACGTACAGCAGTAAGTCGGCTTTCAAAAATAAAATAGAAGTGACCCATCAATCTTTTTTTGACATATCCGACCAAATTCCAATTGTTTGAGGTAGCAATGGTTATGCAACAATAACTGAGGATTTTCAATTGATCACTAACTCATATTCTGCAAAACTACACCCAGAAAAATAAAACCAATATTCATTTAAGAAAAAAATTAATAAGGATACCTTGATTGTTAAGATTTCTTTGAAACAATTTACAAAATTCCACTCGTCTCTGATAATTCACTGGAAAAAACTGCAGCGTGTATACATAAGAGGGTAAGCTAAAGGATGCATTACACTATCCCAAAAACATAACGACCAATTAGCCTGACATCGTTTTCCATCAAGAAATTGGAAAGACTATGCAAAAGGTACATTAGGGATGTGGTGATCGCAATAAAACCAGTACACCCAAATCACACAGATCTATTGATTCAGCCTTTCACCAAGTTGCTAGCCGGATAGAGAGATCCCTGAACAATAATGAGCTTGTCTTAGACATGGTGGGTGCCTTTGTCAAGATGACCTTCCCCAAGATAATACACTCAATAACCAACAGGAATGTTCCACAGATGGTTAGTAGGTGAATATATAACATGCTCTCAAAACGAATAGTAAAAATAAATATAGATGTGAATATAAGAGGCTTGGTTGCAAGGGATGTCCACAAGGAAGGGTACTATCACCTTTGCTGTGAAAAATAGTCCTCAATACTAATAGTCTTTATACACTAACGTATGCAGATGATCTGGTCACTTTGCAAAGAGGCAATTTTGAGAACAGTGGCTCTCAATATTAAAGAACAATGGTATAAGGACCACTTACTGTCTATCAATCCCAAGAAGATAAAAATAGTTATTTTCACAATAAAAAGGATGAAAATGGAATTAAAACCTACAGAGCTCCTAAACAAAAACTAAACTTTGCATAAAAGTTCTAACCTTGAACAGCAAGTTAATATGGAACTCACATCTAGAAAACAAAGTAAAAGAAAGCCTAAATTGCTTATGAACAATGCTGTCGAACCGTGAGCGCACCTGCGGTCTCCCCCATATAGTCGTCGCATTGACTCTAACAGCTAACATAAGACCTATGATAACATAAGGTACAGTTGCTTGGCTACCAAAAATTTAAAAATTGACAGCTATCCGTAAACTGAATAAATTCAATGAACAACATGTCTCAATACAAAAGAAGTCATGAGAAGCATACTACCCAAAGCGATGAAAGTCACTTTTTTTTCTTTCCTTGATATTTACATCAAGAAGGTTGGTTTGATGACAATGACACGACTTGGCACGGTTGGACCTGATGTAGTATTTGATGAAGCAAGACGTTGCTTCTGGCAGGATGTGCTCAATACGGTTCCACTGCTTTAAGTAAACATGGACTTTAATTCACCGAGATATAGCTTCCATGAGCCATATAAAGTTATAACAGCACGGATATTATATTGAAGTTTGACAACGCTCTTGAGTAATATATTATTGTGCTAGCAGTCTCTTTTGACGGGGACATAAACTAACAAAATAGAACCCTGTAACTTTAATAAATTGTGTTCTAAATTTGATTCAACAGGTAGAGTCATCTCTAGAATCAGAAGCAAGTGAGCAGGTAGGTCCATATAAACCTGATAATCATCTAAACACTTATCAGAAACTCACAACTCATCCTGGATGATCACGAATTTACTTAGGGTTAGTGCTAGAATGTCACGAAGATTGGGTCGAAATATCCATCGACAGTTATGACTCATCAGTTATGATTCACTAGTTAAGAAGGTAGCCAATTAAATACTTTATGGCCTGGCCCTTTTATTGGACTGACAATATTGGTAGTATAAACCTAATTAAATATTCCTTCGTGAAATTTAAGAAAAGATGGGAGTAAACAAGAAGCTGCAAACTTGCCAGGGAACTTTTAAGTTATCCTGCATGCATGAATTTGGTTTAAGCTTAGCTTTTATGAAGTTTTTTAAAAAAATTTCATCGGGTTACAAACAATTATCACCACTTATAATTTCACTTTTAGGAAATTGTGTATAACAAACTTAAAGAAATAAAGTTAGCCTAAGTTGGTTTAACTATTTTTATCTTAAATTACCGTCCTTCGAAAAAGTAATATTTAAAGTTAAGAACAGACCACCAGACACTTTTTATCACTTATTTTAATTAAATGATTATAAGTCGGGTTAAAAACACCACAGGAAAATATCCAATGCAACAATTACTCGAGGGCTACAGGTGTAACAACATAAAGCACTTTATTTCGGTAAAATTATACAGTTTATCACAAATAAAAATTAACAAACTATTGGCTCTATGTTAATAAAACATAACTAACTAAAGATGAAAACTATTTTAAGTTTACCTATTCTGAAAATTGGCCTAAACAACACCTTACGCTTTAAAATTTTACTAAAACGTGAGTGAAATGTACTCGATCGCCACGTTGCCAGATTTATCTTTGTTAGGCTAGAGGTAGAGTTAATAATGGTTTTGTGATCAAGTAAACTACATCTGCAGCACTTGTTAGAGATTATATATAGTTTACACCACACAATAAATATTTTGTTTCATTTTCTGATATACATAGAAAAAACGAAGCACTATATTCAAGATGAATGGTCTTATTTCAATACTTTCTTGTGTTTGAAATTCTAGTAATACTTGTTCAACAATAGCTAATAAGCCTCGCTTTAAGAGGAACATTTACATTATAAACTGAGAGACCTGCGGGGCAACGGTAGTTTAGTAGGTATAAAAATTACAACTTAAGGGTGGAGCCTAAATACTACAAAATTACTTCCGAGACTAAACAAAATCCGCATTCATTCATAATTTTAACAATTGCATGTAGATACGAGGGATACGTATTCTAAACTCTAACGCGCAAAGTTGAGACAAAGGAACCGAAAAATCCTACCACGGCTGCCGACGTTCATCAGTTCTTGAATGAGTCAGAGTTACCTAAATTAGGGGAACCAGAATCGTATTTGTTTTTCTTAGTGCATTGCGAGATATTGTTATAACGCAGTTCGATTTTTTATAGTGTTTTACATTATTTTTATATTTTACTTTAGATTAAATTACATTTAGGATTATAGAGTTGTGAAATATAAATACAAATAACGAAAAAATAGACGATTGGTTCGAATAAGGTAATATCAATTTATACAGGGTATTTATTAATTGAGTGCCGATACTTAAGGGTGTGAATCCTTGGGTGATTTTAAGAAGAAAAGTAAATATCAACATATGTCGTAAACCTCTTAATTTTTGAGCTACAGGGTGTTAAAGTTTTAAGAAAAAATTCACTCTAGATATTTTTATGAAATTTGGCCCAAAAAAAAAGTGTTTTCACTCATGGTGGGTTCCTACCAAATTTTAACAAAATATCAAAAGCAGTTTCAATAAACTGGTTTTTATTTTCTTACGCGAAAAGGGTGCGTCGTACGAAAGTACCTCTATAAACCAAATTTGCTTCAAAATAAATAAGGATTTTAAAGATAATTTTGGTTTTTAGAAAAAACAGTGGCGTACCATATATTTGTTCAAAAATATTCAGTTCAAACCCAGTACGGACATCACTGGTAAAAATTTAAAAGTCTTTTACGACAAAAAGGCGGGATTAAAAGTGAAAGTTTAGTCTGTTGGTACATAATATACTATATTTATATATCTAATTTTTATTATTACACTGAATATGACATGGCTTTTTTGTTTGCCTTTTTTGTATTAACAAAATATTATTTTAATGATTTAAACTATACAAAGTGAAATCATAAAACGACGCATCAAGAAAGCACCAAATTATTAAACTTTTAATTTACGTAACAAATATTAAAAGTAATTTAAAAAAAAAGACTAAAATCGTGCAGATGCTATCACATCTTAACCAAATTATTTATTTATTTATTTTATTTATTTATACTGCAAAACAAACAGAATGTTATACAGTTTGGTTGCCCTTACAATAATTATTAAAACTAAAAATAAATTTAACAATGGTATACAATTAATAAAAATATAATATGTGTAATATTAAGAGTTATATATGTTATAATAGTTTTTGTTAAAATGTATGTTTATCGAATATTAATTTTAATTTGTTGAAAGACATATTAAAAAGGTCAATGTTACTGCTAATCATTAACCGATCTAGTGTTTAAAGAGAATTATCAATAGGTGAGAATAAATTATTTTTGGAAAATAATGTGTATCTTTGCCTAAGGCGAATATCTGGTACTCTGAAATTGATGGAGCCTAGTAATTCGGGTAAATTAAAATTTCCATATATAATATTTGTTATAAATGTTAATTGGGCTTTGTTCCTTCTGCTAAATAGCGTTTTAATATTAAAATCTGGCTCTGGCAAGAGATACGTAAGGGGTAGTCTCCATATTTTTTCATGTGTAGAGATCTGACAAAACGCTTCTGCACTTTTTCCAAGGTATCATTATAAAGGATTGTTTTGGGTGATCAAATTATACAGGCATATTGTCACGAGCCTATTGTCGTGATTGAGTCACTTTAAATAATGACTCTATGTGCTACCTGACTTGGGGAAATAAAAGATTACGAGAACAAATAACAATTTATTTATCAGTAATAGTAATCAATAAACAATATACAATAAGGGCCTTACCATAGGCTATACATCTAAATGGCGACGAGGGCACGTCACGTCACTTCTTCGCTGGGATGAGAAACAATGATGAGACTCAAACTAAGAGTCTTGAAGGAGACTCCGGCCAAGAGTGTAATTATTGCTGACCTAGCCGATTTTTATATTAATCGGTTAAGGTCAGTACGTGTCTAGTTTAATGTTATATTTACATTTATTAAGGACGTACTTATCTATTGCATCTAATGTTTATCAAAATATTATATAAAATATTATGCTAAATTATTTAACTTAACGAATGTATATTAAAATAGAAAATGTATATTTTATATATAGGGTGATATTTGTTTAACGTGACAATATTCTATTTTAGATCGTACGAATGCATTATATAGAACTTTGCGTGTTTCGGTAGAGAAATCATTACAAGACCTGAGAATAAAAGCGAGTCTTCTATAGCAGTCTGTTGTTAATATTGTTATACGTTTATTAAAATTAAAATTTGAAGAATAAACCACCCCTAAATCGTTGCTTTCGTTTGTTCTCTTTATTAAGGTATTGTTAATTTTATAATCTGTTATGATGGGGTTCTTCTTCCTGATGTAAGTGATTATATTGCATTTAGGTATATTGAATGAAGGATCGTTAATATGACAGTATTTGGATATTGCTGTGATATCCCCTTGCAGTAACTCAGCATCAGCTGCAGAGGAGATTTGTCTAAACAGCTTCAGATCATCTGCATATAATTGGAATTTAGAATGTTTAATATAATCACTTATATCATTGATAAAAATGACAAATAGAAGTGGTCCCAGAATCGACCCTTGTGGTATACCAGAATTTGCTATGAAGAGTTTTGAATTACTGTCATTGAATCTAAGAAAGTGTTGACGATTAGTTAGATACGACTTTATTAACCAAGTTAGATCGTTGCTAAAAATGTTTTGTAATTTGTTTTATCAGAACACGATGATTTACTCTGTCAAATGCTTTTGCTAGATCAGTATATATTGTATCGACCTGACTGTGTATTATAGTGTTAGCGACATAATCGTTAAATACACATAAATTTGAAATTGTTGACTTTTTATTGATAAAGCCATGCTGCTCATCAATTAATATGGGTGACACATGTGAATAGATCCTATTATAAATAATTCTTTCAAAGACTTTAGATATAGAGGAAAGAATTGTTATAGGACAAAGTTCTCTATTTGGCTCGTATTTCCCGATTTATGTATAGGTGTTATAAGACCAGTTTTAAATTTATCAGGAAAGATGTTTTTTTGCACTGATAATGTAAACATTTATTTTATAGGAATCGATAATATCTCTGCGTAAGCCTTGAGAAAATACGCCGGTATATTATCAATACCCATTGCAGCGTTAGGCTTCAGTGACTTGATGGCATTCAAAATTTCTTCTGTGGAAATTTTCCCTAGCTGCAATATATTTAAATTATAATTTTTGTATTTTACCTGATCTGGGATTGCTGAGCTGTTCGAATACACAGATCCAAAAAAATTGGCAAACGCTTTTGCAATGTCTTCATTGTTTGAGAAGTGTTCTCCATTATATGAATACCTGTATGTTATATTGGACTTACTATTTGACCTTTTACTTTTAATATAGTTCCAAAAATTTTGGGGTTATCTGTTAATTCTTTCTCTATGTTATCTAAGTAATTTTTGTGACATGCTCTTATCAGAGTTTTAACTTGCTTCCTTAATTCCTTAAAGCGTTCTGTATAATCTGAATTTTGCTACGTTTAGAAATTACCTCGTATCATTTTGTGACAAAATTACAAAGGAAGTTATATATTCATATTATATTTAAAAAATAATGTAACAAATATTAAAGAATAGAGCAGTGGTCGCCAACCTGTCGATCTCTCTCTAATTATAAATCTTAAAATACGAGATTATGCCTACACTTCAATCAACATTTATTTTGTTATTGTATCGAGAAATATTATTTGAAGCAAACTCTGCTTCGTTTCAAACAAATGTAATTTTCCAAGTGTAATGCTTTTCTTGAATGTAGATGATAATTTTTTTCTGTATAGAAACCGAAGCTAAAACAGTAGTTACTTCCTAAATCAGGTATACAATCGCTTTCAAATCCATTAATATGGCAGTTATAATAAAGTCACCAGACTACTGAGCAATAGAAATTCCAGAGTTCGAGAGGTCAGTTTTAAGACCAAACTTAAATATTTAAATCCATTAAGCCACCTTGGAAATATTTTGTTGTTTTTTATATTGTCATTAAAATAATTATGACTAAGTGATTTTTTTTAATACCGACATTTTTCTAAACGACTCCTTTGGTGGTAATTTATAACAATTATTTGAAGTAGAGAATAACAGCATACGGCAGATAATAATAAATTAGTGGCGTTTACCTAGACAATTTGAGAAGTTGAAGGTCTAGCAGTTTTTCTGATTATGTGTATAGTCATTTCCGAATGTACTATTCTATTTGAAACTCATTAAGTTGGACATGATCTGCAAACCATGAAATTAAAACTACGCTGTATGTTAGTACCTGTGTTAGTTTTATTAAATAAAAAAATGATTGACTAATTTCAATTAGGTACACTTTGACGGAAATGCAAGTAATGACATTTTTAAATGAGGATGTTGCTCATAAATATTAAAAGGTAGGCTAGGATGTTTTCCTGATGTACTGTCGACACTTTCCGCTTGCTATTGAAAATTGCTGAAATCAAAAAAATAAAGGAATTAATTTGACATTCTGAAGTGAAATATAATTTAGAAAAACAATCCAAATATTATTGACACTATTAAAGTAAAAGTTTAAAAGGTGTGATGGATAGCAAGCTCTCAGTTGTCAAGGTCCACAATAAAGCTTATTTACTTCAAAAACGTATACATGCATTTAGTGACAATGATATTTTTTTTATTCATTTATATTGCTCTTAGTTATATTTCAGGTAAATAATTGGACTCAAGACACTTCCTTGAGGTTCTCCTGCTTCGATTTATTCAAGAGTGGAAAATTCTTCTTTATGTTTTAAATACTTGGAAGATTGTACATATCAAGAAGGATTTTAAAATGTCACAATATTTCTTACTTTATATTTAATGTAGAGGAAGTGTGCCTGAGATGACATACTTTGCTATAATTTTTTTCTTTATGGCCAAAAAATATTTTTATGTGGAAAATATATAAATAAGGTATAAATAAAGCATGTTTTCACAAAACTTAAACGGTTCTTCTATTAGAAAAGAAAAAATATATTTAAAAAAACATGGTATACCATCTCATAAAAGTAACTATTGATGAGATGGTATAGTAAAAATAAAAATATGAAACTACCTACAAATTTCACATTTAAACATTTTTGTCTTTCTGTCTACCTCAGCACATTCTACATGGCCCATATCTTACAGGTGTGACACTGAAACCATAGTTCCTTTTGATAAAGACCAGAAGTAAAGTTCATTACAATAAATACAAGGCTAGTCCTCCTCATCTAGGTCAAAATCCTCGGCCTGCTCATTTTCATCCTCATCCTCTATAACACATTTCTTTTTAATAATAATAATAATAATAATAATAATAATAATAAAGTGCCTTTATTTTGCATTGTAATATACAATACATGAATATATATATATAGAGGCGAAGTCTAGCTAAGCTACTCCACTTATCCTCTAAACAGTAAGTAATTTGTTTACAAACAAAATAATATTTAGAAGACATAAAAATTGATTTACAGAACTGATTTTATATAGAACAATAGCAATTTAAAAAAAGTATTAAAAATAAATTTAAGAAATGGTAATAAAATAAAAGTATAAGGTGGTAATCATAATGCAATGCTCTCATTGATTAGCTAATAAACTAAATTTTAAGCATCTTTTAAGATGTTTCAAAGAATGCGTCCTTATTTCCAATAGAACAGTAAGTTTAAATTATGTACATCACCTCGATATAGTAATTTGTCCTTTAAATACGCAAGTTGAGATGTCGACAAAATGCGAAAGATTAAAGCAGACATTTGTAATTTAAATAAATTTTCTATTTTGAGCTATTCTAATTGTTTTATTTTAGACGAAACTTTATCGTACTTTTTTAATCCAAAAATAAATCTGCAACATAAGTTTTGGATTTTTTGTAACCTATACTTCGTAAATTGATCTAAACAAGGATAAAATAAAACCAAGCCATAATTTATAATTGATAAAACTAAACTCTCACAAAGAAGTTTCCGTAAGGGAAAACTGAAAATTCCTCGGTTCCTATATAATTGACGAAGAACTAAATAAGATTTCTTTACCAACAATCAAATATGCTCTTCAAAACGTAATTTGCAATCAAAAATAATGCCAAGACTTTTGACGCTACTAACAACTTTCAAAGGTTGGTTTTCAATGACCAGTTTGATTTTTTTTAAGCAACTTGCATTGGCAGTTTTTACCATTTAGTTTTAGATTGTGAGCTTTAGAATACTTGGCCACTTCGTTTAAGTCTCTGTTTATGTAGTCAGAAATACTAGTGAAGTTTTTTAGATCAAATGAGCAGTATAGTTGAGTGTCATCGGCAAAAGTTTGAATTTTAACGTATTTTGCAACTGAATTTATGTCGACAGTGTAAATTAGAAAAAGTAAGGGACCCAGTACAGAGCCTTGAGGAACTCCAGAAGTTACACATGAAAAATTTGATGAACTATTATCTAGAGCTACTTTTTGGTGTCGATTACTTAAGTAAAATTTAAAGAATCTCAAGGAAGTATCATCAAAACTATAATAGTTTAGTTTAGCGCACAATAAGTAGTGGTCAAGAGTATCAAATGCTTTCGAAAAGTCTAATTGTGTTATTAGAGAGTTATTGCAAGTTCACTTAAGGTCAGTCACTATTAGTGCCGCTCTTATTTTGACATCTGAGCATGCGTAGATCACTAACTTTAACAAAGATTGTGCCTGTCCTTAAAAGAGAGTTATTGCAAGTTCACTTAGGGTCAGTCACTATTAGTGTCGCTCTTATTTTCTCGTTTTAAGCAATCTATTTCTTTAATCAATAAAGGGTCATAATCACAAGATGCATTTGAAGAGCGAGCGCTAGTAATAGCCTCTTTTTGTTTCTTGTAATTTTCTTGACAGCAACGGCATCTAAAACTATTTTTATCAATTTTTGCAATTTTTGTAATAGATTCAAAACATCGTAGATGTACCACTGCATCACAAGACTCATTTATACACTTAATATCACTTGTTGAGGTAAATTTAGCACAAAATCGACATTTATCTGGAGGATCGGACGAATGACCGCCCGCCATGACTGTCGGAAGTACATTTCATGGTTCTCTCCGACTTTCTTAGAATCCCTTCTTTTTTTTGTGTATCCTCATCCTGCGCAATCTCTCTACCAATTTTCTTTTTGACAGTTCTCGTCGCTTTTCTCAGCATCACTTCTTTCTTTATGTGATTATGCTCTAGATGTGTTTCTCAGATAGTTATTTCGTCTTCCTCGGTATAAATTTTAGAACACACTGCTAACGAATTTTTCTGCATTTTGCTACATGAGCTTTAGAAAATTTATATTTATTTAGTAACAATAATTTGTGTCCTTTTTCCCTTATCATACACTTTAAATCCATTTTTTGTGCAGTTACACTTCTTAAACAAACTAAATTGACTAGATACTTATGAAGGATACTGATGCTTACTAGAACGTTGCTGGATTTAAACTAATATTTTAAAATTTGATAGAAATTTGCAAGTGTCGAAAACTACCCACTATTACTACCCTAATGATATTGTAATTATCTACGAAGAATTCCATTAAATCGATTAGAAAATTAAATTTTATCCTGGTCGATCTGAAAGGTAGGCTTAACTTGACCTTTTTCAAAAAAGGATTAATGCAGTGACCGGTCCCCCGATTTTTAAGCCAATTAGTTAATTCTTGATTGTAATAAGCATTAAGAGGACTAAAAAAGGTAATGTCCAACAGTTGTACCCTATGGGTACAATCAGGGGCGGTTTCTCCATTGGTTCATTTGTGCAGTGAACACCCAGTTAAATTTCATAAAAACATTATTTTAAAATTACATAAATAACATAAAAATATAAATTTAATTTTAATATTTTTATTTTCATACGTGTTAATCTATATTTTTTGGTACATCATTGTCTTCTGGCTAATCGCATCTCTGTGGCACCGCATACATAAGTATCCTGTGTCTGTGATGCATTATGATGAGTGAGCCTAACACGAGTGAGACGATATGGTGAATGCATATAGCTAAAAAGAGAAGAAAATACGCCAATAGATTCTTCAAACTGTCAAAGAGCACATTAATTGGCGCGCCGCTCACAAACAAGGTTGCCAAACCAGTGTTGCCAGTCTAGTACAATTCACAATTGTACTAGATGTAGTGTTCACATGTAAAATATATATATTGTGTTACTTGTTTGGGTTCGTTATCAATAAAGACCCCCTTTTTTCCCCTTCAATGAATTAGTTATCACTGCAAATAAAATTCGAAAAATCTGATACATTTAAGGAATCTGGTATATTTTTTAGACAAATATGGTACATAACAAAAACATATTCTGGCAACACTGTACCAAATAAAACAAACTGTCATTTAGTTTTCTGTCATTATCCCGTTATTATAAAAAGTTTTTATTAAAATTAAAATTATTTTATTATTTGTGATCATTTAAAAAAAATGTGTTTAATTGAGAACTGAAAAGAAAAAATTCTTTAGGGAAAGGTAAATAAAAACTTTTTAAGGTTATGTTGTTTACCTTTGATAAAGTTTTACGACTGTAATTTATTTTATATTTTGTTTCAATGCCTAAGACCATCCAAAGACTAATTCAAAATTTTGTACCCAATTGTAGATACTATGAAGTAAAAAGTAAGCAAAAAATTTGTAATTTTTTTTCCTACAAAACCCACTAAACGGAAAATTTTTATTATTCTGATGAGGTAACTTCTTGACATCATTATGGAAATAATAATAATGTTTATTCATCTTAAAAACATACAAATATAATATAAAATAACAATATAAAGTACAAATAATGAACAAACATAAATAATCACAAAAGTAGTGTTAGACCACTTGTATGTGATGTAATATTTAAATAGAAATAAAAAACCAAAAATGAAAATAATATGTAAAATATATATATTTTTTTTTAATATATGTTCCATTATCGGAAAGAATTTGCATCTAAGTAAATATATTGTTTTGATTATTTTTTAAAATTTTTGTTTATTACCGTTTATCTATTGGGTGTATTGTACATTTCACAAAAAAAAACCTGTCTGTGGTCCATTAGTATAAATCCAATAAACATGATAAAATTAATATTTTAATTTGAAATAATTTCCTTTTTTTTCCACGAAAATGAAATAGTTTTTTAGGTGAGTATATAATCTTTTGTTTTTTGACAAAGTATACAATATAAGTTTTTCTTAAATAAAGTAATTTTCTATCATTGCATGTATAGTTACTCGAGAGTGTTATAATATCCATTGTTTTATCTTTTTTTTATAAAGTGTTTTAGAATTAATAATTTTTATTTCTGCAGAAAGCCTATTGTATAATTTTGGACCCATGTACCAAAAACTTCTCTGCGTATTTGTTTTATCTACTTTGGGTAAAATAAAAGTATTATGATTGTGTTCCTTTTTTTAGTTCTTTCTTGTTGTGATGCTGGCGTATGAGAAGATTTTGACAGAACAGTTGTCTAACATCAAAGAATTTACTCTCTTCTAAGAGATGTTCTGTTGGATAAGTATACGGTTTTTTTAATAAAATCTTTATGAGCCATTTTTGAGTAATATTTAATTTATTTATGTGACAATCAAGTGCGCCGCCCGAAGCAGCAATGAGTGGTTGAAAAGCGAGTGGTTTTTGAAATCTATATTCTTGACTGCCGTTCGATGAGCAATCGTTTTTTAAAACGTGTACGTTTTTAACAAACAAATAATATGTCTGGCATCACTGTAAACTGTCTATATTGTTGAATCCAAATAATGTGCAGGCCATAAAAAATAAGGATTATGTAATTTAATTACAACAAACCAATTGTAAATTTATCGAATGATGATTTTTCCAATCACATAATATATAAATGTGCAAGATAAACTGAATCGTTAATTTTTGGCGGAAAAATAGCTATACGGGTGGAATCAATGCAACCTATAATTCCAGGAAAATCATACGTCATAAAAACCTAGTTTTTATGGTACAGTAATTTAAAAAATAACTTTGCTTATCTGATTAATTTTTTTTTAATATTTTGTGGCAATTTTACAAAATTGTTAAAATTTCTGGACACAACGTGTGATACAGAAGAGCTTTGAACTACCACTTGCAAAAAACCCCAAGCAAATTAATATCGGTAAATAAAACATACATGAATTCCCCAAGTAACAATTTGATATTTTATAAAAGCTGAAAAAATGTTTACAGAACCAAATTTATAAAATAGAATATTAGCTAAGAACATTTCCGGAACATTCTTTCAACAGTAATAAACACAAAATGGGCGCAGTATTACAGAACTATTTGGTTCTTTTGTAAATTCTATAAGATTTGTTGAATACAGTTACCGAACAGTTACTACACATTTACACAGACTTTAAAAAAATGTTTTTTTAAACTTTTATAACTGTTTTATAAATTTTCAATTTTGAGGTTAGGTTGCATATCAAAATCAGTAACATTTTAGTTTTTTAAATGTATCTGGTGAAAACAAATTAATTCTATATTTGTCATGAAAGTAAATTCAAGGCGATATTAGTAAAATGGCAGTATCTACTTAAGAGATATCTATGACGCGGTTTAGACATAATGTATGTCCTACAATAAAGCGTTTTTGGATACGCAGCAAGAATTACTGTTAATTATATAGCACATACAATACTAAATTTTTAAGCGCCTCGAGTTTGATTCATATTTCTAATACTTTTTCAGTGTGAAACAAAAATTAAATTAATGCAATTTGATTTTTTTTTAGTAATAAGATTATGCTAATATTACTAATGATTAAAATCTTTAATTAACATTGGTTTTGTCTTAAATACTAGTAAAACTGATAGTAGATTTAGCTTTAAAACTGTCTTAGGTTTTTGTTAAATATGGCGGCTATTCAGAGGTATTAAAAAGTTATTTTAAGACTGAATCATAATTATAAAATATTATTGTAGTAAAAACAGCTGTAATATAATAATTAAGTTGTATTACTCATTTCTACAAAACAAGTTCATCATGGTTTGTTATATAATAGTTTCATATTGCTGCACTATATGACAAAATATAACATAACCTTACTAAATCATTTTCGATTTAAGTATTTGAGAATTGAAATGATTAGATTTGTTTCTACAGCTTTATAGAGCAAGCATAATTTTTAATATTACGAGAATAAGCAAGTTTAACATGGACATCGCCAAAAATATGGCTTTCTTTTAGTATTGGGGCATGATTATTCAGAACATACCTAATTATTATCTGGCTGAATGATAGTTTTTTTTTTTGAGTGTCTAGACAAACTAACAAAATGTTTTACTAATATTTTTTACTGTTCTCTGAAAAGCAGGTACCACTTATTTTTTATATTTCTTTACTATTTAAATCTGACATTTTCAGACCATACACTCACATACAATTGGTATGGGAAGTAGTTGAACGAACATAAAATACAAAATAATCTGGCGTAGGTACTTCCAAATGTAGTTGCTTAATTTTTTTTTATAAATATTTTTAAAGTGATAATACTATTCTTAACTAAAATAATTGCTATACAGTTTTCTGATTTGTAATAGTGTATTTCGACAATATATTACAGTTATTTTAGAGTTTTCATCAGAAGCAAATTGCTATTGATGCGGAATTATCTCACACTAATATTTATATAACTATTTTTTAAAGCGTTATTATGAGGTTAAGAAACAGTTATATTTGTATAACCAAAAAGTTCTAAAGGTAATCCAGAACAATAATAGAGAATAACTATAAAGCAATTTTATTTTATAAGGTGAAATATTGTATAGAACAGTTGTATAAATGTTTACGTAACAATTTTATAGTTATCGTGAAAACTATTTTATAATTTTGTTGTAAGAATATTGTAAAAACTAATTTATATAACAATTTAGTTTCAGAGAACAAAATGGTGATTTCTGCAACTGTAATACAATAAATTAGCATTCCAGACACAGCAATATAATATCAATAAAATATAATAGTCTTATAAACTAAAAATTATAAAGCTACTTTGTTAGTTGGGTCATCATTAAATTCTTATAGGGTAAGATATAGAAAATAGTCATTCAATATCCATTTAATTTAAAAAATGGATTCTGCCTTTGCATTTCTGAATCTATGGATTCTTATCTTCCAAGTTTTCTAATTGTGCCATTAATAATAATTGAAAGAAATTCTCTGCTATTGGACTTTTTTAGTACTACAAACCATGTTTATAAGAAATTATATACTTTTGTAGGTATTATTAAAAAGTAGTTTACGTAGAATTTGTCAATCAATATTATTAATCATCCTAAAAGTGACATATAAGTGACATTGACTAAATCCTTAAAAACATGCACGTTTTATTAAAAACGGGTGAAAAATTTTTAAAACGAATGTCGAGAATAGCGAATAGCTCGCACCTTCCTAAAGCGTATACGTTTTTTAGAAAACGATAGCCGAGGATAGGCCCCTGGAGCTTTGTTATTTTTGAGGAAATTAATAGTTTTTAAAATTTCTTTCTCGTTTGTATTGGGTAGAAAAAAAGAATTTGGAATTGATTTTTATTAAATTTCTTATTAGTGGGTTTTATTTTTCTTGCTAAATTACCGCCAATATTAGAAAAGAACAAAATTCATTCGCCATTAGCTTTTTATCAAATTTTTTTTTACCATTATCAAGAGTAATTTCGTTAATGTTGTTAGATTTGTGACTTTGGTGCATAACCTTATTTATAGTTTTCCACAGCTTTGAAGGGTTACGATCAGTTTTTTTTTATCAAATTTCTATAATAATTTGTTTTGGCAATTCTAATTAAATCCCTTAAATGGTTTCTATATCGTCTATATTCATTTATGTTGTCTATAGTATTATGTTTTTTAATTTTTTTGTAAAGTTTATCTTTTATTTTTGATGATTGAACTAAGGCATTTGTGATCCACGGCGATCGTTTTCTTTCATTGTTTTCATATGTTTATATAATATTCACATTTTCTTATGTTGGCTTTTATAATATTAATAAATGTTTCAGTGGCAATACAGACATTGTCTTCAAATATGACTGAGTTCCAGGTTTCCTGTCTTAAATTAGTTTGTAGTAAGTTATAGTTTATATATTTTTTAGTAATATCGTTTGTGTTTAATATAAATTTTTCTTTTTCACAGGTAATAATTTGTGCCAGAGTTGTAAAATGGTCTGTAATCGATGTTTCTAATACGAGAGGAATATACTTATTGTCATATTTGGTATTGTCTAATATAAATATATGATCAATACAGGATTTAGTATTATCTTGAACCCTGGTGTATTTATTTATATCCTTCTTCGCTTAAAATATTTGCATACTCAATGACTTCAACTTCTTCGCTGAAAAGATTGATGTTGATATCGCCCGAAATTGTATGAAAATCAAATTATTTTTTGTTTAGTTTCTTCAGATAAAGCATTAACCTCAAATTAAAATCAATAATACTAGTTAAAGGAGGTCTATATAGGCATGTAATTAGAAAAGTACTGTCATTTATTATTACTTTAAGTTCTATGGAATTGATTAACCCTATTTTGACAATTTTGTAGAAGTATTTGAGAGTTTCTTTGATGAATACAACTGTTCCATCATTTTTGTTAATATTACTCTCGCTATATAATGCATCGTAACCATTTAATTTTATCAAATCTAAGTTTGTTATTTGAAATGTTTCTGAAAAACATACAATGTCAAATTCTATATTATTATTTTCATATAATATACTTAATTGATCAAAATTTTTATATAAACTTCTAATGTTGCTATTTATAATTTTTAAATTTGCCATTTCCTCGTGTTTAATATAGTTTTTACAGTCACTTGCATTTTGGATTATTGTGGTATCTATTAAATCAAGATCAAAATGATTAATATACTCATCCATATTTTTCTTAACAAAATATTTTATAATGTATTTTTATTTATATAAAAATTGGTTGACTACTTGATCAATACCTCCGGCAAATAAATGGGTATATCGCTTTAATTTATTTAATCAAATTTTGTTAAGATCTAAATAGGTACCTATTAATCAGATATTTGGAATATATATAAAAAAAATTTAGAAAAATAACAGTTTATAGTGGAACTTACTAATCTAATCTATGGTAGATAATAAGTAATCAGATAATAATTTTAATAGGCGAGGCAGTAAAGTTTAAAATTGATAAAGTTTTGATAATTATTAAAACCTTTAGACACTTAAGTATTTTCCTAGGTAAAAAAAAGTTTATAGATATTATAAAGCCTAGAATTTTGTAAAAACTGTTTTTTTTTCTATTTTGCCGAGGTCTTGCGCTGTGGACGTCCGTCTCTTCGTTGTAGAAATACTGGAGTAGGAGTGGTATTAACCGGAATTTTTTTCACAACTTTCCCTTGGTTCAGTTGGGGTTTTGTCTTTGGGGCCTGATCGTTTGTAGTTACTGGGAGAAGTGGTGGAGGAGAAAAAACGTTTTCTTCTAGTTCTACCTCTAACTCCTTATTTGGAATAGGTGTTGGTGGAGCACTTGCAGATTTCTGTGGTAGATTAATTTCAAACTCTGTTTCAAAGTTATTTTCCAATTCTTCTACTGTATGTGGGGTATCGTTTATGTACAGTTTAAAAATTTTTATCACTGCTTTTTGCTGATTAGTCCTGGCTTTTTTAGGTGTCCAATAAGTACTTTATTAATTTCCTGGTCTTTGGGTTTTAAGTCGTTTGTTATTGATATCCTAGTTCCCTTCAACTTCTTCAAATCCTTTAATATTTTTTGGTTTTGTAAAAAGGATACGAATTCCAGTAGTACAGTGCCTTTTTGTCCAATTATGTGTATGTTATTTATGTCGCGTTCTTCCAGCCCACTGTTGGAAATGGAAATGGAAATATACAATAAAAATTTGATAAAGATAAAGAGACAAATGGTTTTTCACTTTAAAAATCTGAATCAGAAAAATGGATCAACCAGTTAATTTAATATACTCGATGAGATATTTTACCTAAGAAATGGTATGTACATTTAAATAATTTACCTATATAAAGTTATTATCAATCGTGTTACCCTCTAATTAAGATCGTTTGTTGCATACAAACCAGAAATCTTTTATTTAAATGACATTTTTTTATTGCCTTGTTTGTTTAATTTAGTATTTTCAAAAATATTAGATGTTATGGTAATTTGAATCACTACAGGTATTAAATA
Organism: Psylliodes chrysocephalus; assembly: GCA_927349885.1. Classification (NCBI taxonomy): domain Eukaryota; kingdom Metazoa; phylum Arthropoda; class Insecta; order Coleoptera; family Chrysomelidae; genus Psylliodes; species Psylliodes chrysocephalus. The sequence continues at coordinate 76,072,673 of OV651819.1, read as the reverse complement.
GAAATAAGGCTATTGGTAAATTAGTTTACAGTTGGTAATAAAGAATGTCTCGAAAAAAGTCTCGAAATAAGTATCAGTTCATTTTCAAAATAGTTAGGGAATCTCTGCTCTTCACTTACTGTAAAATGAGAAATATGACGATGAGGACAACTTTACTATTCTTATAGATTCTACATACTTCGTTATGTATAGTAACCACTTCGAAGAGGTAACCTGAAGGATATTTTTTTAATATTTATAAGTTACTTTAGAATCTCGTTGTATATAATTATTTAGAAATATCAGTTATATATTTAATAAATTAATAGAGAGTTGAAGAGTCTGCGCGGCCAGGCAATAAGCGAAAAACGAAAAGAAAACATCAACATTACGACCTCAAGGGACAAATTAAACTAAGCTACAAGAAAATCAATTAAGACAGTAATTAATTCCTCGTAAACGCTTAAACACAAAAACTAATTTCATTGCAGAGCACAAAACATAATTAAATGTTTTGTTTTGACAATAAAAATCCATCCTCGGGGCTTTCCTGTTCTCTTCCTAACTGATTCTCTTCTTTTTTAAGAAACAATCATATCATTTAACGCCACTTTAACGAATTGTTCCGCCTCGAGGACAGAGACGGATCCAGGACTGATTGATTTTCAACCAATTCGAATTGCAATGTAAACTTTATTATCCTGTTATAAGGAACTTTTGGTAAAGATGACTTTTGTCCAAAGGTGTTTTTTTTTTGTTGAGCCTATGTTGGGAGCTATACCCTTTAACCAAAAAAATAAATACCTAAATACAAAATAAAACTAAAAGGATTTACTAGCACAAAAGTTATTTTATTGTGATGAAGGTCTAGCTCGGGGTTAATACGGTAGAGTGGGGTTGAGTAATATAATGTTTACCTATTTTAATATAGTATTTTTAATACAAATCCCGATGCACGTCAGCAATGACGTCGGTCATTCGTCATAATACTACCAACTAATTAAAATGTCCCTAACTTAGCTAATAATCCGAAAATGTCACGAATATTTACAAGGATTCATAAACGTAGTCATATTACTAAAAAACCGAAAAATGTAATGGGGATTATTTTGATAATTTTTATAATTATTTCAATTAATTAGCTTTTACACGTCCTATTTTTGATAAAATCAAATTTTTAATAATATTATTACATGATTAGTATCCCAAAAACCATACTTTATATTAAATAATTTTGACATTCTGTACGCCAATGAAACTCGTATTTATATAGACGAAATGTCATTACAGCAGTTGGTATACCTTGTTGCTGTGTTGCCATTAGCTTTTTAAAACAATTCACTGTTTAGGTTTTAGGTTATGTTTACCAGTTGATTTTCAAAATAAACCTAATTAGTTAATGCTGATTATTTTTTTTTATTTCTACATACAAAATACCAAAAAACTAAATAGTCGTTGTAAGGAGCATGTATCTTCGTTATATAGTATTTTGAATGAGAGTCTAATAATATGATGTATCTTAATTACCTTCAACTGCAGTAAAAGTGTATGAGAAGTAAGTTAAAAATTCTAGAAATGTATATATGAAATTGATTTATTATATGTTTTAGCGTGTTGCCGCAACCCCAAATATTTCTACTGTCAGTAGTATTTTGCAAGCAGTCAAGAACAATAAATAAATAAAATTGCCACCCAAAAAGCGTTCATATAAACAAAGGATCACTAACACAATAACTCAGAAATGTATGTATGCATAAAGATAAATCTATTTATCCTATCAATCATATATTCCTAAAAAAAGTTTAATTTGTATACCTATCTATACAGTAATATAAATACATACTTATTTGCAGTATAATGTATAACTTTGGAACCTTTTGGAAAAAAGTCGATTGAGAAGCAAATGTTTAATGGCTATATTGAACTGAATTGAGAAAAAAAAAGAAATTAGAGAAATGCAAAAGAAGCAGCTTCATACCAGTTCGTTTTCATTTATGAAACATGTATTTTTCAAAAGGGAAAAATAAACCGCTCTTGGCAAAAAACTGATAAATTTCAACTAAATAAAGGTTCACTAATCGTGATGTTCTTGCATTTCCTGACTTAAAGTAAAAAATCTTGTTCGGTATGTTTATTTCTCTTATCATGTGCCAAAATTAAGATATTCTAAACTGTAATATTGAAGCGACATATCATATTGAATATTTAATAATAGGTATGCTACAATTTGTTTAGAGTGGCCAATAAAATTCTACACGTTTTTAACATTCTTAAGATGTACAGTGAAACCCAAAAATGCTTTTTTTTAGAAATAAACTTTAAAATAATTAATAATGAAGTAAAAAGATTTGCTATAACAGTGTACCTACCTACCAACCATTAAATCTTAGATCAATGATGTCATTTAGATATTACAATTTGGAATATTGAAATAGTGACACGTTATATGAAAATAAAACAATCTTTTTTCAGGTACAAATAACTAAAGAAACATATGGTGGATAATTTAGCAGAACAATATGGCATAGTGTTACGTCTTCCTCCCTGTCATTGTGTTTTTAACCCCAATAAACTTATTTGAGGCCTTTCCAAGCAATATTATAATAAACATATTAGCAGAAAAGGAGTTTTTAAAAGATTGGAAATGATTCCTATTATAATTAAACCTAAAAGCAATAGTGATGATAGCAATTCAAGTACTTGCGTTTAGGATTAGGAGAAATGATACAATATTTGTAGGAATTACAAAGATTAGTAGATGAGAAAAAATATATTTTTTAAATAAAACATTGTCCTATTTTAATAACAATAAATAGTTTGATATATTTCTTATATTTTCTGTATTTTTATTTTTTCTAAAATATGTATATATAAAAAATAGACTCAAAGGTTTCGCTATGCGAGTCTTACAACAAAATAATATTTACAATGATTTGAAAAAGACTAGTACCAATAAACAAATAAAATTAAGATTTTTTTATAAAATAGGTATCGAGTAGATATTATAGCAAAAAGTAAAATATTTCAGAGTTTTGCAGTGCTAAAGAATTCACTGAGCAAAACAGTTTTCAAATGTGTATTAAAACTGGTAAGGTGGAGAATCCTGATGTTTGAGTGATGGTACTACTATTCATACATGTTTAAATAGCTTTAGAGATGATGGGAATCAGCGATAACAGTCTGAAAATGAAAATGAAAATGAAATTTACTAAAGTACCTACATAAATATTTTAATTTCATTCTTGTATTTAAATATTTTAACAATTTCAATCTTGAATTCTTTAAGTACAGATATCTACTGATATTGTGACTTCTCCACATTCCTTTGTAGATTTAATTTTTTCAATTTCATGGGGTGTTGTGTTTTATAACTAAAATGTAGTTCTGTTAAATAAATTTCTTGGTGAAATGAAAATAGTTTGAGATATTTCTGTGGTAATTTTGGACCAATTTTTGTTCATCTGCAATAGGCATATACTACCTTACAGTTCTATTTTCTATGACTATTTGCAATATGTTTACATCATTTTTGTTCAAATGTTTATTATGCACAAAGGAAATCAATATTTTCCAATAGTTATGTACATTTAAAATTAATAATTTTTTTTAGTAACAAAAAGAAAACATAACCTTTCAATTACAAAACTTTCTAAATTCCTCAACTATTCTGACGATTCGACAACACTGCAAGGCCGTGACGTCATAATTGATCTCTGACGTGCATCGGGATTTGTATTAAAAATACTATATACAATAGGTATAACCAATATTAATTCAATATCAATATTTGAATGGCACTAAATAATAATTTACTCTTAAAAATTAGAGAAAACAAAAACGAGTTCCCCAATTGGTACCAATTATTTTCCATAAGTTTCATTCGTAAGGTCTTATTAAAATAAAATGTTAGATTAATTTCTTTTTATCTAAATCAACTAGTATACTTTTATCAAAGTCTATATTAAAATGATAAAATTATCGAGAAGCTGGAACTATTTTTTTCGTTAAAACCATAAGTTTTAGGGCATCATATCACAAATTACAGAATATTAAGCTAAACCAATGACTGTCTAACACAAAGAGAAAATGTCTTACTTGCAGGTATCTTCTGTGAACCGTTCTTCATGCAACGATCGAATAATATAGAGTGACCTAGCTACCAACCAGTTGACAGAAGTATTTCGGGCTATGTAGAGGTTCCGAATACACAGCGAAGGGGCCGTTAAACTGTCTACGAGAGGTCCAAATCTAGAGGATTGTCCTTCGATACAAGCGAGCTACACTTTAGAAATTGCAAGGGTAAAATGTATCAAGTAGAAAGTCCAATTAAAAATGGAAAAAGGTTTAAAGAAATGATAAAAGAAAAAGAAAAGGCCGAAGGATAGTGCAATTTTTCCTTTAGTTACTTTACACCAGATACTATAGTAAGTACTTAATCAACCTGCAATATTATTAACCTGTTTTTCTTGTTTTGATTTTCCTTTCGTATCCTTTATATTTTCTGTTGGTTTCGATCTACTTGGAGTTTTCTGTAATTTTGCTTCCTGTAATCGGCGGGAGGTCTTGCTTGTTGAGAATGTTCGCCTGGGACAGACCTCTGAAGTTTTTTGAGATGTTTTCGTGTTGGGTTGTTCTTTGTTTTTAATTGTAATAAAGTTTGTTCTATATCCTTTGCGGCTTTAACTCTCTCTTTAAAATAAGTTCCCAAATAACCACTCATCTATTGGTGCTTCTGTCAAGCTATACCCTTGAAATCCTTATTTAAATTGTAAGCGGCTAATTTTCTTCTTGATAACGTTGCAGAATGATGTTCATCTGCCCGCAGTCTTCCGGTATCGCTTAGTGACTTAACGTGTTGCCGAGTTTTAAACATAGATGGTAGTACTGCACCGATGGTTGTTAGGCTTTTACTATGCTTAATCATCTATCAGCTAAGGTTCTTGTCTGTCTGAAAAATTTAGAATTTTTTTAAATTTTTATTATTTTTGGTACAACTACTATTATTATTTAAGTATTAAGATTTGATTTAAACTGGATCAGTAATTTATTTATGCTATCCCAAGCATTTAATTGTTTGTGTTATCACAAACAATTATTTATACTTTTTCAAGCAGTTTTTTGTTTATTACAAGTATTTATTTGTTTGTTTATTTATTAATTTTTGATATTCCTTGCATTTGCTTTTACTTACTTATGCCATGACAAGCATTATGCTATCACAAGCAATTATTTATGCTATATCAAGCATTTACTAATTATATCACAAGCATTTATTTATGCTATTACAAGCATTCATTTATTAATACTATCCCAAGCATTAATTATGCTATCACAAACACATATTAGGGGAACTAGGGGCAAGACGGGGACTCTAAGGTTATGTATTGATAAAAATAACAAACAATGGTCAAAAATAATGTTTATTTAGAAAACGTATCTGTTAACTTTACCAACGCTTCAAACATAAAAATATTTGGTTTAAGTCACACAAAAAACTTGTAAAAAATATTTTTCAAAATCTTAAAAATATCCCATCTTGCCCCTGGTAAGGGGTAAAATGGGGTAGCCTAGGGGGTAAGATGGGAATGTATTCCTATTTACATATATCGCACGTATAACCGGTTTCAATTGGGTTATCTTCCTCTATTCCAGCACAAGAATTGTGCGACCATTTCTGACACATTTGACAGGCAATCCAATCCAACCTTCAGTGGGCTGTAAATAACTATCACCACAGAATAAACAATCTGCATCATCTTTAGCTATTATATGAGCATCTTTGCCATTGGGTTTCTTTTTATTCACAGCAACTTTTGGTTTCTTATTTTCTTTTAGGGAAGCAGTATTTGTGCAGTCTTCAAGTTCTCTTTTATAGAGAGTAGAGGTGAGAATGGCCGTCTTTCCACCATGGCTGTTCTTTCTTTTAACTTTGACGTGAACACTGGGAATGGACATCACCTCTGCAGCGCCACAATTTTTAAAGCTACTATTCAAATTACGAGAAACGTGTTTTAGAGGGGACTGCAAGGTAGCAGTCTTACATGGAGAGTCACGTGGTGGTGGGGTTTTTTCAAATGGTGCCACAGGTAAGGAACTGCGAGCTGCTGCAAGCATACTCAAAGGAAGATTGTCGTCATCTGAACTTTTAGAGATTGTAGTTGGACGCACATTGTTAATGTTAGACTCAATACGGGTCCCATAGCTTGTAGATGGTAGCTCAGAAAAATGGCAAGAGCTGGCAGAAGAAATCACATTCTTGTTTAAATTTGAGTGGGGTTCTGGAAGAACCTGATGACTAGTAGATGGGATTACGGTAGCATGCGGTTGAGGCGCTTGCTCCTCTTCGATAATATTTATATTTGTCGTATCAGCAGCAAGAAAATCGGCATCAGTAAAATTATCTGAGTTAAATGTCCATATGCCGCATTTGCGAAAGCCGTTAATTGCTGTGGACATTTGGCTGCTTTTACAAAAGCTTTTCCGAAAATTTCGGCAATTTGAAACATGCTTATAACTCGACCTGGATTAGATCTAAGCCAAGCTGTTGTGGCTTGGTCATAGTATGCAGCAGATTATGACCACCCCATTTTCTCTAGCAAGATCAATTAGCTCGATGTTTTTGGTGTGTGTAGAGTGACCGTCAAGTAACAATAGTACAGGATTCTCTTTGCTCGCTCCAGTGAATTCGATAAAACGTATAAACCACAACACACATATATCGGTTGTCATCCACCCGCTGGGATAACAATAAAAATTATTTAATAGTTCTGCTTTCATGCGTTTTCGTGGAAAGATCATCGTTGGTGGCATATAGAGTCCTGTGACACTAACGCAAATTTCCACCGTAACGGTCTGTCCTCGTTCAGCTGACGACAACGACCCCACTTGCATTCTTCCCTTGCGTGAGATTATTTTCGATTTTGTTTTTAAAACCAATGAAACGCCCGTTTCATCGCAGTTATAAATCATGTTGGGCGCTAATTTATATTTATCCAATACTTCACCCAATAAGCCATAGAACTTTGTGACTGATACTTTATTAAAGCCCATCGCCCTGGCAGCTGAGGTAGCTTCTGGTTTTCTTATAGATAAGTCTTGATGGCGTTTTAAAAATCCCTGGACCAAATCGACACCCGCCATTTTGGTTGTTGAATTGAATTTATGTACCTTACCATTTTTTACAGCCAGCTGGTAAGCTAAACTTCTTAGTTCCAAAGTAGTAAGTCCGAATAATCTTGCTTCCATTTCTTTCAAATATTTGACAAGCTCATTTTCTTCTTCACGACTGAACATGGTTTTGATCGGTCCTAACGGTAAATCTAATTTCATTTCACCTTTGGTCCTAATTGCTTTGACGTGCCTCTCCAAAGTGGTTTGTGGTACTCCATACTCTAGTGCAGTTTTGAGATAGCCCATTTCGCTAGTCACTACTTTTTCAACCGCTTTCTTCATGCTTTCTTTTGACCATTCTCCCCTTGTTGTTTTTCTTTTGTAACAGCGAACCGTTATGCTACAAAAAGTATTCCCATAAGTTTTTTTTTTAAATAATTGTAGGGCTTGGGGGAAGAGGGTAACAGCCACACTTTCTCAGATTTTAATCTTAATATATATAATGTATAGTATCATCAGTACCATCTGGGGCAAGATGGGGCAAATAAGCCTCATCTCAAACATTATGTCCCGTCTTGCCCCAAACGATATTTTTTTAAAATTATTTTTTTTTTTTACCTTTTTACTGGAGCTCACATAAACGAATATTATTGTCAAAGGCACCTAAAGCCCGACACAATACGAGAAAAATATTGGAATTGTTCTCAAGTTTTGGGGCACTTTTCAAACACTCTTTATTTGAGCTCAAAAATAAGATCACTCACATCAAAAACCCGTTGATCAATCACAACTGCCAAACGCTCCGCATCAATCGGATTTTAGGATGCAACTGAATAATGGCGTCGGGTAGGAAGTTCAACGTGGTATATTAAAGGTAGCCACATACGTTAGTGTTGAGATTAGCATGGGTACCCCACCCCGTCTTACCTCATGGCCCCATCTTGTCCCTAGTTCCCCTACAGTATATTCTCTAAAGATTAAAAAGAAATGCCTATTGTAAAACGGCTGACCTATAACAATTTCACTATATGTAGCACTTGATAAGGATGGCACGTCTCTCCAATCTACTTATTTATGTTTACCAATCGCACAATCCACCATCACTCTAAGTTGTATAATTTCTTTTTTAACTACTTAATTTTTTTTTTAATTTTTAGGCATTTTTTACTCAAATTGGCAACTTAAAATCCCTTTTAACGTGTGATTCAGTGCAAGAGTGAGGGAACTACAATTATTAATTATTTATGAGACGAGGCTGGGATAAAAAAAATACAAGCATTAAAAATAAAAAATAACATAAAAATAACATAAGGTGCAAAAAATAAAAGAAAAACTATCGGTCTTTTAGTTCTAAATAAGCCTTTAAGATGGTATTAATATGATCGTTATTAATGTCATATTTATTAAAAATATTGCACATACTTGTAATTGGAGATCTAACTAAGATGTTTGTTCGACAATATGGATTATAAAAAAACAGTTCATTACGTAATTTAATCCTAGGTATAGACGTATTAAGTTTACTTAGAATATACGGTAATTTAATTTTGTTATTGACTTATTTATACAAAAAGAAGAGGGACGTACAGTTCCTCCTGTCAATAAAAAGTTCCATATCAAATGTATTAATTAATTGTGCATGATTGATTCCTCTTGTAAGATAATGTCCATACGATTTAAAATAAATATATTTTAGACATTTTCTCTGAAAACATTCTATAGTTTGTATGGAATTCTGATAGACAGGTGACCAAATTATACTACAATATTCCAATTTATTTCTAACAAATGTAATGTATAACAATTACCTGTAGGTAGATCTGGTTAAAAATAGCACTTGCTACAGCACGACGTTCTAAGATTTGTAGGAGCAAAACTTGTTCACACCAGAAAATTCCAATATGAACTGATTTTTAGGTTTTACCTGTTGTTGTATGTTATTAGTACCATACTAAATCACAGCCAACTGTGCAAAATAAAATAATTTCAAATATGTGGCGGGAAATATTCCATGGCCCAGTTACCCCCATGGGTCCAGAAACCCCGACAGACCTTACACCTTTTAAGAGTCTCAATAATGATAGAGTAATCAAATAAAGAAGGATAATTTTGACGAGAAAAGAAAACACTTTTACATTTGGAAACATTAAATTGTAAAGAATTGTCCAGACACCAACGGTTGAGGATATCCAAAGCGAGCTGCAAGGTTATGTAGTTATATAGTTTTAAGTCGTCAGCAAAGAAAATATGTAAACGTTCCAAAATAAATGAAAGAGCATGGATAAATATAAGGGACAATAGTAGTCCTAACTTGGATCCTTGTGGTACACCTGAAGTTGCTACATATACTTGTAATTTTAACCCACCTTACTCTACAAATTGAGCACGTCCAATAAAATTTTTGTGTAGCAGAGAAAAGAGTCGGTGATAGTCCCATTCGCGCCAATTTTGTTATCATTAAAAAGTGACCAATTTGATCAAAAGATTTTCTAACATTTGTGTAAATTAAATCTACTTGACCTACTGAGTCGAGAACTTCTGCAGTAAATTGAGTAAACCAAACTAAATTAGTAATTGTAGATTTTTTTTTCATGAAACCCTGTTGCTGTCCACTTATTCTGTTTTGACAGAAGCATAAATAACGTCATACATAATTATTTCAAAAAGTTTAATAAAATTACAAAGGATAGCTATGGGTCTATATTTTAAAATACAAATTGACTCGCCATTTTTAAATACCGGACAAATTTTTGTGGTTTTCCATATTGCTGGGTATGAGTTAGATTTTAGAAATATATTAAAGATAACTGCCAATGGTTTAGGCAAAACTTTTATGCGATTCTTGACGAGGAAGCTCCAAATATCATCACAACCTGATGTTATTTTGTTTTTTAGTTTTTTTGAAGCAAAGTTACATCAAGTTCTGATATACTTTTCAAAATTATATGAGAGTTAATAACTGTATCTGTTGTAATTGAAAGATTAAAAGGGTTATTAGAATGTAAGAAAATGCTGGAAAAAAGTTGCAAAGGCATTTAAGATTGAGGATTATCAAAAACGTTAGACTCATACGTCAAACTTCTCCGTATTCTCGCTTTACCAAGATTTATATTTACGTAAGATCAGAATTTTATTGGATCTTTATGGATCGCATCTTCATTGCTTTGAACATATGCAGCATAAAAAACTTTAATCTGTTACTTGATAGTACTTCTTAAAATACGAAAACGATTATAATATGAAGGTACATTGTAGTGTTTGTAATTCTTTTTAGCTAGATCTTTTGATTTATTATTAATTATAATCTCTTTTGTATACCAAGGTGGATATTTCTGCAAATGGGGTTTAAATACAAGAGTATATTTGGAAATAATACCGTCAGTAACTTCATATAATTTAAAACATGCTTCTTTAACATTATATGACGGGTGTATACAAGACCATTATATATTAAAGAGTTTATTGTACATTGCTGGAAAATTTGCTCGACGAAAGTTTTATCTAGTGTTTTCTCCACATCAAATGAGAATTGTTGTTCATTTACATTAGATAATCCAATTTCAATATTTAGTGCTGGATGACAATATCTTCTTTAACCAACGGTTGCAAATAACGACTTACCCCAATGAGCACACGTACGTTAAAAAAATGTCGAAAAGTGGTTGATAATCAAACGTATAAGAAAAAGTTCAAATGTCGCGAAAAATAACGTTATTCGCAATCACAAATTGCATTTAAAATTAACGTATGTCTGTAGAAGTTTTATGTTACTATTAAGATAATATTAGTATCAAACGTTGAATTTTACATAGTTTGTAACATGAAAAAGAAGAAATATCGGTTGATTTTGAATAAAAAAATGTATTATAATTAATTATACGTTATATTGCAATGGTTTTATTTTCCCGTGTTCTTAACGTTAATATATTACGTATTTTCAAGTGATTGATTAAACTTTTATATGCCAACCAAATAATCTTTTATTACGGAGTTGCCCTTCTGTAAAAAGTTGTTCAATGGTTTTCTTTTCTTCCCTTTCTTTGTGAAGTATTTTTTTAATGTAAATTTTCATTTTGCAGTATTTTGACTTGTTCCTCAAAATCGGTTTTACTTAAAAAAAGTTTTTAAGTAAATAGGTATATTTAACTTCTTATAAATATTTTCTACCTTGTAGTCTGTGTAGAAACAGTTTTAAGTTTCTCAGACGAATTTTCTTGTTCTTTTTTATTTTCAAGTCGGGTCTCAATGGATAGTTCTGTGTGTGCCCCAATAGTAGATATGCATGGTTTTTGTTGACTAAAATAAAAATTCATTTCTTTTATTGACACATAATTGTAAAAAAAAATTAAGTACCAAGTATTTAATTTAGATACTTACAGATCTTTTATTATCTATCTGAACACTTGGTGATTTTTTAAACGAAGAGAAGGTACTGCATCTTTTTTTAAAATCCATTTTTTTTCAGGCAACTTCAACAGTTTACTTCTTAAACAGTAATCACTTTCTAGGAAATGAGTAGAACATATTCTTGCTGTTTTATCATTAAATTTGTGTTGCTAATAACACTTTAGAATCCATTGATGGCAAATTTGTTTGTCTCTTGGAAATCTAAAAAAACGGCAATCCGAAACGTTCTTGCTTTTTTTGTTGTTGTTGTTTGAACAACCCACCACTGCACAGTATACCATAGTAAATGTTTAAAATAATGTTTTTAAATATTAAATATAAAAAGCTTTACGCACATTTAGTTCTAAAACACAACAAACCAATGAAACAAAATTAAATAAATAGTAATACACGCAAAACCGCTTTGCGCCATTTAGAACTGGCTGTTTCTGAGTCGGGTAGTCTCCCAGTGACGTCAGTCGTGAGAGAGAGATGGGCTGATCGCATGCGCGTGGGTTTATCTTCTCGAGTAATAGTATCATGACGTAACAACTACAATTCATAAAGTTTCATTATATCATACGTAGGGCTTACGACTCAGAGAATTGGAACAGTCTGTTTATCGGTGCGCTCTCTCTTAGAGTGTTAAAACGTTTAAATACAATAACGTTTTATATACAATTTATATTTATTTTAAATTAGCGTTAATATTATACGTATATTTAACAAAATTATCGGCTTTTAGTTACATAACAACGTTTAAAAACAATAGTAAAATCAGAGCTGCAGTACTGAATACTTTATATACTTAAAAAAATTACTTGAGTACAAAAAGTACTCAAGTACTGTACTTTAAGTAACTGCAAAAATGCCTGTACTTGTATTTACATTTTAAGTTTTTGACGTTATACTTGTACTTAAACATTAAAATTTGAAATTAAGTACTTTTTTACTTAAAATAGCAAAGAAAGAAGGCAACTAAGTACTTTAAAAGTACTTAAGTACTTATAACATTCTTAAGTATGTCAATGTACTTAAATACCCAGAATGTACTTCAGTACTTCGAAAATTTTAACGCTCCTTTCTAGTTTCAGCAGGATTTTTCTTGTCTTATTACCGATCCAACGCGTCACCATGTCACTTAATAAAAAGCCATCGCAAAAGTCATTTGACAATAAAGTTATAAAATTTGTTATCGACACTATGTCACAAATTTCAATAGTATTCAACACTAGCTTCGTAAATGTATTTGGCAAAATGAACATTAAAGTTCTGGACCGTTCAGCAGCAACAAAAGAAATTGAGAAAATGTATCAGAAAATGTGCCAAATTATTAAATTAGATGTTTCGTAAGTAAATTATGTATGTACTACCGCCGACATATGGTCTTTCAAGAGTCGAAGCTTTATTGGGGTGACATGCCACTGGCTGGATAAAGACCTCAAGCGACACTCAGTGGCATTAGCATGTCAAAGATTTGCGGAAACCCATTCATATGATCAAATTGCGGAGACTTTGGATGACATTCACAAAAAATACAATTTAGATACAATCAAATTACTAGCCTCTGCAACTGACAATGGTTCCAACTTCGTTAAGTGTTTTAAGGAGTTTGGTTTAAACATTGGTAATAAAAAACACTCTACTGAAGAAGACAGTGACTCTGAAGAAAAAGAAGCTGAAGTCATGTTTAATCCTATCAATTTATCAGACTCTGAGTCAACTCTCGACAGTTCTAATTTTACACAGAAAAGATATGTGCCGCAACACATAAGATGTGCCTCACATATCATAAATCTCTTTGCAACTACCCATTACAAAAATTCGGTAAATGGTTTATTGCCTTTGCGACAAAAAAACTCACAAATATTTTCCAAATGTTCTAAGTTATGAAATAAATGCGGACGACCGAAATCGGCTGAGATAATACAAAAAGAACTTGGACATAAGTTAAAAGTTCTTGGAATTACCAAATGGAACTTCACTTATGACGCTGTCGTCCAAATTGTTTCCGTCAAAGAAAAGTTAAGAGTTCTATGTGATAAACTTATGATTCTGGTATTTAAGGAACATCAAATATCCTTTTTAGAGGAATATATCAAATTAATGCAGCCTCTGGCTGAAACATTAGATTTTTTACAGGGAGAGCGTAACACCTATTATGGGTATCTGTTTCTCAGCTTAGTTTGGATAAAAACTAAACTTCAAATGCTGAAAATATCAGGCGATATAAAGCAGCTAAAAGTGCCTTTAGTCGCCATAATTAAGTCTGTTGGGCAAAGATTTAAAGAATTTTTAACCAAAACTGCCGTAATTGGCGCGGTAGTGTGTCCACGATTCAAAATGCGCTGGTATAACGCCTTTAAAGACTTAAATGTTACCACATACAAAGAAATACAAAACTGGGTAGTCTCGGCTGTCGAATACTTTATCAGCCTGGAAAATAAAATAACTAATGAAAATATCCAGTCAGACGATCCTTTTTTTGATTTTGAGAAAGAAGAACAAGAGTCGGTATCTTTGTTGAGTAAACTACCGATACCAAGTATATGACTTCTAACTCCCTAGCTGAATTAGAAGCACTAAAATACCCAAACGACGGTAGAACTAATCTAGACATGCTAAACGATTATCTACTATATAAAAATAAGTCGGGTTTTCCTTCCTGACGCTATAACTCCAGAACGCACGAACCGATTTCCACGGTTTTGCATTCGTTGGAAAGGTCTTGGGCTCCGTGAGGTTTATTGCAAAGAAAATTTAGGAAAAATTTCAACACAAAAGCGGGAAAATCTTTTTTCACATACAGCGCCATCTCTGATACATAGCATGTACTACAAACCAATATTTTAAGTAGATGGCGCCGGCGCGTGATACATTGTTCGACAGCTACTCATTGTTCTCTGCTCAGTTAATTTCATGTGACAAACCGGTATTGTGTTTACTGTGAAATTGTGAAAAAAAAGTAAAAAAAATAAGTTATTCGTTTCCTAACATTTCAATTGGAAACCATCAAATCAATCACGTGTATTGTGCAAATTTTTATTCAATTTCAACAGCAGGCATTTATCTTTAAGTTGGTAAGTTGAACTGTGTAAATTATGTGGATCGTGCATTTGAGGTTAAATTCACCACTCTGTCCATAGTCCAAAATGCCTAGAAGACGACGTGCAAACATCGGCCGCCTCACAAAATATGCAAGCCAGCAACAAGTGTATTCACAGAACTTAAGCGAAGAAAGACAAAATAAAATAAGAGAAAATGCCCGATTGAGACAACGCGTGAGCACACGAAGATCATTGGCATCATCCAACGCTTGGCATTCCAATATGATCCCACTGCGAACTACAGTGATGATGAAAATTTAGATATTGGACCAATGACGACTATATGCCGATATTGCAATGCGTTAAAGTTCAAAAGAGAAACGGCTGGATTGTGCTGCGCAAGTGGAAAAGTCAAACTGGATCCATTACTTACACCACCACAGCCACTGAAACCATTGTTCAATGGAAGTGATCCCGGTTCCAGCCATTTTCTTCCTTTGGAGCTAATATCATTCGAGAAGGCGGCTTCAGGCCGACTTGCAAGGTAAAAGATACAACACACATAACCAATCACTCACACCAACACAATGAATTGCAACACATAACAACTACATATACACCACACACTACACCATCACACGATCAGAAGTTACACCGTATTCTTCAACAAATGATTGTTTGCAATTACAGATACAAGGACAAATATATCATTTGCATGGTTCAATGGTGCCAACACCAGATGAACCGCATCAATTTCTGCAAATATATTTCATTTCGTCGATGGTGGATCAGCTGAATGTGCGGTGCAATATACAGGGAACACAACAGTTGAAGAGACGAATTATTGAACAGTTGCAAGCATTTTTTCACGCTAATAATGCTGTGGTTAATATGTTCAAAACAGCATTGGAACGAATCCTTTTCAAATATAAAACAAAACAAAAATTTTTCTTCATCTTTCAATCACCAAACAAAATGTTACATAAAACGAAGCCATCTGGTGGCGAAACGGAGTTCGCCGGGTTTGCTAGTAGGTATATAAAGTTAGTTTTTATTAAATATAATACGATCCTGCCATCTTCCGCACCAGTCGAAAGACTTTTTTCTTTTGCTGGAATTGTTATTGCGCCACGTAGGCATGCTTTGAGCGACTATAATTTTAAAAAACTAGTCGTTCTTAAAGCAAATGGCAATTATTTAGACTCAAGAT
Organism: Psylliodes chrysocephalus; assembly: GCA_927349885.1. Classification (NCBI taxonomy): domain Eukaryota; kingdom Metazoa; phylum Arthropoda; class Insecta; order Coleoptera; family Chrysomelidae; genus Psylliodes; species Psylliodes chrysocephalus. The sequence goes on along the minus strand of OV651819.1, from coordinate 76,056,941 downwards.
CCAAATAGATTTGTTAGTAGTAGTAGTACTGATGTATTTTATAAGTTTTTGTGGTACTCTGTTCTTTTTACTTTCCTGTCTGTATACAGATATAAGGAAAGTATAGGAATCATGATTTTTTTGACCTCGAGTTTTCGACGGATTTTTACGTTTTGAGGTCCCCTAAATCCGTTTTGACTATTTTCGCGATGATGTCTGTGTGTCTGTGTGTCGCATAACTCATAAACCGATACAGAAAAAAACACCAAATTTTAAACTTTAGCTTTGTTCCAGCGTCCAGTGAGCTGATTAGACTTTAAGCAGAGTCGGAAAATCTGGGGGGGTACTTTATGGGTGGTCATTTTTATATTTTATGAAGTATATCTGTTATTTACGTTTAAGAAAGAAAATTCTTCAAATAAAAGTTACTTCTTATATTATTATCTATAATTTTTGTTCCATACAAAATTTTCTTAAAATGGTCCGTATTCGAAAAATTTGACAAAATGTAAATATTTTTTTATAAAAATTTTTCTAATAAAAGTTGTTTTTTTTATCCTATACATAATTTCTCTTAAATGCACCGTATTCGATAAATTTGAGAAAATTGTAAATTTTGAAATTTGAAGAAAACTCAAAAACGGATAAAAAACATTAAATTTTAAACTTAAGTTTTATTTCGGCCTGACGTGCAATGATTAGATTTTTGACAAAGTCGGAACATCTGGGGGGGGGTACTTTATAGGAGGCCGTTTTTATATTTTATGGAATATATCTGTTATTTATGTTCAAATAAAAATTACTTCTAATATTATTATCTATAATTTCTGATTTCTAATTCTGATTTTTATGAAAATTGTTGAACTAACAGTTGTTTGCGATATCGATCTCTATAAGTTTTGTTTTTACATGATTTTTCTAAAATGAACCGTAATGAAAAAATTGTAGGAAATTTAAATTTTTCAGTATTTTTGTTTTCAAGGAATATCTATAGAAAAATGTTTCGAGGTAGATGTATGTGGACAATGTATATATTTAGTTTATACTCTAAACATTTATATAGATGCTGCAATAGGTTGTACAAAATAACCGGAAAAATCCTATGATAACTACATAGGAAAGTCATGTGTTGGACACATCAGATTTTTTTATTTTATTAATAAAGGAATATTTATTTTACCTTGTACTACTATTTTATTTTTAAATTGTACGTAAAATATGAACTGTTTATTAACAAATTCTTTATTACTAATGTCTAATATTACTAATCCCGGTTAGCAATGATATTTTAATTTAAATTGAGCTGACTTAGGTCTTTAAGCTTCACACCAGCATAGATTCTCTATTATTTTTATATACTTAAGTAAACACAAATGTACTTAAGTGTTTTGTAAGTACTTATTTAAACCTAAATATACTTAAGTACATCTGTATATGTACTTAAGTAAACAATGTATTTATCCTACATTGTACTGAAGTATATTTCAGAAGTTAACTACTCTATAAAGTACATAAGTACGTTTTCATGTACTTATGGCTAATGTACTTACATTTTAGGATTTAATTACTAGGTACTTAAAAAACAAATAGATGTAATTGTACTGGTACTGGTACTTACTCGCAATTTTCAAAAGAACTTGTACTTGAGACTTAAGTACATTTTACGGGTACCTACGCAGCTCTGATTAAAATATACTTAAGTAATATTGAAACAACGTAGATATTTAGTTTCCGTTATTTACCAAATATTAAAAGATTCTAACTTAAGTAATTAATATTAAACTTAAGTAATTTATATTAAAACAACGTAGATATTTAGTTTCCATTATTAACCAAATGTTAAAAGGTTCGAATTCAATAACGTTTTCCAAGACTTGCATTTAATTTAAACTAACGTTGACATTATATGTATATTTAACAAAATTATTAACTTTTAGTTATATAACAACGTTTAAAAATAATATTACCATATATAAATAATAAACATTAAAATAAAGTTAATTTTTAGTTTAAAATATAAGGATACAACAAACATTTTTATTACGACTTCTATGTAATTTAAACTAACGATAATATTACATTAAATTTTTACCTTTCGGTAGAACTACAAATGTAAAACAACGTTAAAAAAATAACAGGAGTTTAGCTAACAAGAGTTTAATTTTTAACTGGTTGTACTTAAAGTACAAATATCATTTTTAAAATTATGTTTAAAAATAACCGATGATTATACAACGAGGTTCACAGTGTAAACCAAAATTTCATTTTAACTGCCTATTGTATGGCGTACTTTAAATGAATTATATTTTTTAAACATATTTGTTAATAATATATCGAATTATTTATTTAATTAAATTTCAAAACGCAAGTATAAAAATTGTATTTATTCCAGTCCTGTTCTCCTTTAAACTGTTAAAGTAATACAAATAACAAAGTTTTTATAGTGCCATCTGTGAAATTACCTGAAACTTCATACTGTACAGATTCCTACAATCTTTGGTTAGAGCAAATACCATCTTTGATCTGCGTTGTCTCTAGCCTATTAAGTCAATTAATAATTAGCTTTTATTTAAAACCAAGCTTTCAGGAAACCAAACATTATTTTGAAGTGCGATTTGTTTCATTTATTTGATATGGTAGTTGTATGGGTGGTAACGAGAAGAAAACGTCTAAATATGTTTAGTTTTAAAGTAAATACGTTGACAAGTCGAGGGTTTCTATGTGGTTTTGACATTAAGAATCAAAGTCATTTTTCGAGTATTTTTAAAAAACTCTGCTTCTTTAGATTTCTTTACAACCTGTAGGCATAATTTATGAACTTATTTCTATATTTAAATAAATGCTACGAAGTATACTTTTCTCGAAAGTTTCGTCAAAAGTAACCTCTGCATATGGGTGATCGCCAGGCTCAATGATCGAAATTTACACTATGGAATTGATTTTAAGATTTTTTTCTTACTTCATAACTGACCACGTTTGAGATAATGGATAATAATTGTAACAGTTGTAAAACATATCGTCCATCTCAAAAACTATCTGTTTGTTCACTTTTAGTGGCTTATCTATCACAGGACAGTTCGGTGCAAAGCACCGAGGTCCCAGAAATATTTTGGACCCCGCAGGGTCTTTCTAATAATGATATAATTATTTTATTTTATCTTAATTCGTAAATATTTTAAAAATTCATGTAATTGAAAGTAAAAATTATAGCAAAAATTACAAATGGTTCTTAGTGGAGATTCTTGGAGACTATTTTTATTTCTGTTGAATTTTGTTCCTTTAAAAATTAATAATTTATTTTTTATTTCTGCACAGAAAAAATTATCATCTACACTCAAGAAAAGCTTTACACTTGGAATATTACATTTGTTTAAAATAAAGCAGAATTTGCTTTAAATAATATTTCTTGATACAATAAGAAAATAAATGTTGAGTTAAGTGTAGGCATAATCTTTTATTTTAAGATTTATAATAATTAATCTGAGAATAAATTATTTCATTCGAGTCTAGAATTGTTAATTAATCCAAGAAAGCTCTTACGTTTATTGTAATTATAATAATAATATATTCTTAAAACCGACTATCGCTAACTTGATTTAATGTTATAAAAGGATTCGATTCAAAACATTTAAATTTCAGAACAAGAATGAATCAATTCGAATCAAAAACCTATATACTTCACAAAAGATTAGCGAGTACAAATTCACTGCACGGTGTTTCCAGCTAAAACTAATTTTAAAATGCAACCACTGCACTGGTACGGTAGATATATGTTGAGACGTGATACTTATTATTCGAAAGTCAGAGACACAGAGCATTTATAGAGAATCTGGCCAATTGGCATTAGAACGTGTTTATCCTATTGTCCATTTTCTAACAAGTTTGCGTTGTTTCGTTAGGGTTGCGTTCGACTTTTTGTTAGAAATTCTTTGTGATTCAATTAATAAGTGTGTATAAATAAATTAAATTGAAATGGAAGATTTGTTAGCTTCTTTATATATAAGTAAATTTATAATCGTAAAAACCAGAAACAAACTGAAATAGAAGTAAAAAAAATGTATGATGCTAGATGACGACTTTTTGGAAAGACAACTTCTGCCTTGCTAATACAAAGGGTCGTTTATACGAAAATTCCGATTTTAAGATTCTTACAAATTTAATAAACTTACATTTTATTTTATTATGACACAAAATAATGAAGGACTATTTCCATTAGAAAATATTTACTGTAATTATAAGAAAAGGTTGGTAAAATATGTAAAACTTATTTGTGAAGTCTAAAAGGACGTAATTATTTACCTACCCACATTTATTAAAAATATTCATTTTGTAGATACGACCTCTTATCTTAGCAGGATAAACATTTATGTTCCATTTAGGTTTTGTAGTAATAAAATTATTTTTTTTTCAATTATAGGTTGGACACCTTAGAAGACAGACGAATTTGGTACACTTACTAAAAACAATTTTGAAAAATGTTTTTTCGGTGGATAGGTACCAGTAAGAACCTAATTAAACAGCAAGAACAGCCTGTTCTTATTTCAAGATTACTAATTTCTTTAATGAAACTATCTTATAATTCAACCAAAATCAATATATTTATGTCAAAGCCAATATTAACATTTCTTGAAACAGTTCTTATTATTATTGTAACAAATTTAGTTCTATTGAATTTGGGAACAAGGTATTATTGAATATAAATAAAGTATATTTTAAAAAAGTGTAAGACTATTTCATTTAAGATGTTTATATAATACTGCAATTGAGCAATAGATACTCTTCAGTTAATTAGAGGTATTTTAGTTAGGGCTATTTGATTTTAAGTTTTAAGCAAGGCTTATTAGCTATTGTTGAACAAGTATTACTACAGTTTCAAATCGAGACGAGTTTTACTTGCGGATATACAAACACAACAAAGCATTGAAATAAGACCATTCATTTTAAATATTGTAGGTACACCTTTTTTTTTGTGTGTCAAACTTGCAAATGTTCCTTTTTATGATTTTAGTTCTATTTTATTTTAGAATTTATTTTTAGTTCTTATTAAACTTGTTTATATGTTTAATATTTTTTCATTTTTCCATACACTAGTCATGTACATTTTTTTACCCAGGGGGCTTGAAAAATATCTTGCACCAAGGCCCCCTATGTCAAGTTAAGCCATTTTTCACCTTTCAGTTTTTCCGTTTTTAAATTGTTTGTCTTCGCAAATTATTGTATTACTTGTAGGATATGGGACACCCGGTATTCGGTATTGCATAAAATATCAAATGAGTAAAAGATAGTGATAAGGGATGTGTTGATCTGTAACTATATTTATGAATCAGTTGATATATTGTACTTGTAGCGAGTGGACATTAAAAGTATAAAACCATATAAGGTGATTTATTTAACAAGCGTTATTATTAAAAGTATAACAATTACATTGGCGACGGAGGTGAATCATCTTATACTGATTAATACTTAATGAATTTTATAAATTAGCTTAGTAAGTGCGTAAATATTTTTAAATTTTATATATATAAATAAAAAGAGACCTATAATTGATTTTCTTAAAATTTAACGAATCGAAGATATATAATCGTGGTTGATAAAAATAATGGGCGTAAGCTAAATTAAAAAAAAAAAAAAATAAACTAAACAAAAAAAAATAAACTAAACAAAAAAAAATAAACTAAACAAAAAAAAAAACAATTGAGTCAAACGACTCTGACTAAAATATTAAGCCTAATGGCTTGGTGAGCTAAATGCTCGAAAATAAAAACAATTGAGTCAAACGACTCTGACTAAAATATTAAGCCTAATGGCTTGGTGAGCTAAATGCTCGAAAATAAAAACAATTGAGTCAAACGACTCTGAATAAAATAATAAGCCTAATGGCTTGGTGAGCTAAATGTTCGAAAACAAAATAAAAAACAATTGAGTCAAACGACTCTGAATAAAATAATAAGTCTAATGGCTTTGTGAGTTAAATTCTCGGATATAAAACATAGATAGTTGAGTCAAATAACTCAAAATAGAATTGAGACAAAGGACTCTGAATACAATTGAGTTAAACGACTCTGAATAAAATGTATAGACCTGAAGGTCCAGAACTTAAAAGAAAATCTTATGATAGGCTGGAGAGTATTTAAGTTATTTTTATTTTTCATATATATAGTTATACCTAATAACTTCAAATACAAAACTGCTTTAATACAATTTTTAATAAAATCAAATTATGTTGCTTTAAATTAAATATTGGGATTTAATAAAAACTGCATAACAGGTACTTAAAAGAGTTTTATACCGAAAATACGATATTTTAGGAAATGGCTAATGTCCCAGGTATTGAGCAATTTCAATGCGAAGGAGACCCATTTTCACTTGGTACAAGGTGGAAAAAGTGGAAGAGGTCACTGGAGATTTATTTAACCGCTGCTGATATAAGTGATGCAGTAAAAAAACGTGCTATTCTTCTCCATTCCGGAGGCATATCATTGCAAGATATTTTCTACACATTACCTGGAGCTAATATCCATGCTACATCGGAGCAAAACTAAGGATTGGACGTTTTTAACATTGCGCTGCAAAAATTGGATGAATATTTTTCCCCAAAACAAAGCAAGGTATTTTAAAGATACACCTTTCGATTAATGAAACAGACAGATGATGAAAAATTTGACAAATTTTTAGTGCGTTTGCGTCATCAAGCAAATAAATGCCAATTCACTAATCTAGAGGAACATATTATAGATCAGATTATTGAAAAATGCAAATCTAAAGACTTAAGAAGAAAGATACTTTCTCTTGGTGACTCAGTAACCCTTGTTGATATTGTTTTAGAAGCGAATGCTTTGGGAACCTGTGAATCAACAGATGGAGAAATATGAGGAGGGTAGTAAACCCAATTCAAGTACAGGCTATGTAAATAAGATATTTTCAAAATCTGTTCAATCGAAAAGTCATGAAAAAAAAGCGTGTACTAGATGTGGAAGTTTTAAACATGATTCACAGGATCCAAAGTGTCCGGCTAAGGAATCGGTTTGCACTAAATGTAACTTTATCGGCCATTATAGGAAGTGTTGTAAATCTAAAAGAAAAAGGAAATTACCCCAGGACTTTCCTTCAAATAACCCTTCTAAATTTAGTAAAACAAAGCAAACACAAAATGATATAGAACAAGTAGATTATATTTTTCATATAGATGATGACATTACAGTTTCTTGTGAAATTAGTGGGGTCACTATTTAAATGATTATTGATTCGGGTAGCAAAAGTAACATTATTGATAATAGGACATGGAATTTGTTAAAAAGAAGAAAAATTAAAATTATAAAACAAACAAAAACATCAAACAAAAAATTTTTGCCTTTTCCTAGCAATATTCCTTTAACAGTGGTAGGTTGTTTTGAGGCAGAAATTAAAGTAGGTAATAAAAAAGAAAATGCCACTTTTTATGTCATAAAAAGTGGATTAAAATCTTTATTAGGTAAAGAGACGGCCATGTCACTTGGGATTTTAAAAATTAATATAAACGTAAATTGTATTACATCTCATTTTCCTAAATTTATGGATATAATTGTGGACATCCCTATAGATGATAAAGTTCAACCTGTAGTTCAGCCATATAGGAGAATTCCAATACCCTTAGAGGATAAAGTTGAAAAAGCTCTCCAAGAATTGCTCGATGGAGACATTATTGAACCAGTTAATGAACCTTCTAAATGGGTGTCCCCTATTGTTCCTATTTTGAAGGAAAATGGAGATATTAGAATTTGCGTCGATATAAGACGTGCCAATGAGGCAATAACTCGTGAGAATCACCCATTGCCGACAATGGATGTGCTACTTCCACAATTAAGAAAAGCTACCCTGTTTTCCCGTTTGGATATTAAAAATGCATTCCATCAAGTGGAAATTTCAGAAAATTCTCGCTTCATAACTACTTTTATTACTAAGAAAGGACCGATATAAAAGGCTGATGTTTGGCATTACATGTGCTCCAGAGCTCTTTCAAAAAATAATGGAAAAGATATTAATAGGTTGCTCTGGTACTATCAACTTTATAGATGATATAATCATTTTTGGGGAAAATCTAGATCAACACAACGTTAGACTTAAACAAACTCTTGATACTTTAAAAAAATATAATGTTCTACTAAATGAAAAAAAATGTGCTTATAATATTAAAGCGGTTAAATTCCTTGGTCATGTATTGTCTCAAGAAGGTATAAAGCCACTGGATACTCACGTCTGGGTCTTCCAGAATCTATAACAGCAGATAACGCTAAACAGTTTAGTAGTAGTGATTTTAAAAAAAATTTGCCATACCAACGATATTATACTTTACCACACCATTCCATATTGGCCAGAACAGAATGGTGAAGTGGAGCGCCAAAATCGTGATATTCTTAAACGTTTGAAAATCAGTCAAGTTTGCAAGAAAGACTGGAAAAGCGAATTACTGGAATATCTTATGATGTATAACAGTACTCCGCACACAACAACTGGAAAACCCCCGTCGGAATTATTTTTCCGTCGTATTTTCCGAGACAAACTACCGAGCTTTCCTCTCAATTCTTCATTGGATATCATTGAAGAGGAGGTTAGAGAACGCGATCAGTAAGAAAAACAAAATGGAAAGGAATTTGCGGATCGGAAAAGAAGAGCACAAAACTCGGAGCTTGGTGTAGGAGATAAAGTCTTTTTAAAAAAATGTCATAAAAGAAACTAAATTGACGCCTACGTTTAATCCCAGTCCACATACAATTACTAGTATAAAGGGGGGAGATGTTCAAGTAGAAAACGATGAGACTGGTCAAATCTATAGGAAAAATGTGATCCACCTAAAAAAAGTAGGCGGTGAATGGACTGTTACTAACCCTATTAATTAAATTTTTTTGCAATTTTTCTTGTTTGTTAATTGTGATGGACTTTTTATATCTGTTAGTTGCAAATTTTCTTTATTAATTCAAGTATTTCATTTAGTTTTTTTGTTGTTAATAAAAAAAAATATATATATAGTATTTTTAATACAAATCCCGATGCACGTCAGAGATCATTTATGACGTCACGGCCTTGCAGTGTTGCCTAATCGTCAGAATAGTTGAGGAATTTAGAATTTTTTAAAATTGTAAGGTTATGTATTTGTTATGTTACTATATAGTAGGAACAATTAGTTTTAAATGTATTAACTAACGGAAAATATTGAATTCCTTTATGAATAATAAACATCTGAACAAAAAAGCTTTAATCATATTATGCAAGTCATGGAAAATAAAACTGTAAGGTAGTATATTGCAGATGGATCAAAATTGGTTAAGAATTAGCACAGAAAATATCTAAAACTAATTTAATTTCACCAAGAAAGTTATTTAACAGAACTACATTTAAGTTATAAACCACAACACCCCATAAAATTAAAGAGGTCATTGAAAAAATGAAAACTACAAAGGCATGTGGAGGATTCATAATATCAGTAGATAGCTATAATTAAAGAATTAAAGTTTGAAAATGCTAAAATATTTGAATACAAGAAGGAAATTGTTAAAATATTTGAGTAGGTGCTTTAGTAAATCTCACTTTCAGTAACGTAGCTCAAGTATTCAAGATAGCCAGAAATGCTTCAAAAATAAACAGATATCGCTACTTCTTTTCAACTCTAAAGTTATCGAAACATGTATGAACAATAGATTCATCACTCAAACATCAAGATTCTCCATTCTATCAGCTTCAAAAGACATTTGAAAAATGTTATTCTCAGTCAAATATTTTTTTGATATCTTGGAATAAATTAAATAAAAATACAGATATATAAGAAATATATCAAACTGTTTATTGTTTTAAAAATTAGACAATGTTTTTTTTTTAATTACACTATTTTCTCATAAAAAAACAATTATTCATCTACTAATCTTCATTATTCCTATAAAATTCTCTTAATCCAGATCGCAAGTATTTGAATCGCAGTCATCGATATCGCTATTAGGGTTAATTATAATAAAAATAATTTCCAATCTATTAAAAAATCCCTCTCTGCCAATATGTTTATTATAATATTGCTTAGAAAGGTCACAAATAAGTTCAATGGAGTTAAAAATAAAATGGCAGGGAAGATTATGTAATATTTTGTCTATATTGTTCTGCTTAGACCATAAATTTCTTTGGCGGTTTGCACCTGAAAAAAGAATGTTTTATTTATTTCTATTTAGTTGCCATTTCGTATAACGTGTGTCAATATCACTATATTCTAAACTGTAATATCGAAACAACACATTATATCAATGATTTAATGTTAGGTACACCGTTATATCAAATCTTGTAACTTCATTTTTAATTTTTTGATATTGTTTTAAAGTTTATTTCTGAAAAAAAAGTCATTTTTGGGTTTCACTGTACATCTTGAAAATGTGTAAAACATGTAGATGTTTATTGACCACTGTAATCAAATTTTTCCAATTAAATTGTCTTTATATGATTGCTAGAATAGCGTATCTACCATTAAATCTTCAATATGATGTGTCATTTCAATATTAATATTTTTTTTTACTTGATTTACACAATTACTGATACCTTAATTTGCTTCAAATTTGGTTTTATCTCTTGCCATCGATTTTTGTAGGTCTAACACCCTTTGTCATTATTTTCCCAGGAGCTGTTTAATGTTTCATTTTGAACAATACATGTTTCATCAATGACAACGAACTGCTTCTGTTGTAATTCTGTAATTTCTTAAAAACTGAGCTATTTACAGTTCACGTCTTGGTTATCTTTTTTCCTTCATTCTTTTAATACAGTTGACAATGATGCAATATAGCCATTAAACATTTGTCTCTCAATCAACTTTTCTCTTAAAGGTTCCAAAGTTATATGTTGACCTGCAAATAAGTATGTATTTATATTACTGTATACAAATTAAAACTTTTATAGGTAATATAAATAAATTATGATTGAATAAATAGATTTGTCTTTATACTTGTTTCATACATATTATAAATACCACTTCCGATTCCACTTGTATCCAGTGTTATTGTATTAGTAGGTAATCCTTTGTTTATATGAATGCTTTTTAATTAGCGATTTTAATCATTCATTATTCTTGACTGCTTGCCAAATACTACTGACAGTAGAAATATTTTTATTTAGAGATGCTGCAACACACTAAAAAAGACAAGAAAATAATTTCATATTTCTATTAAATTTTATAACTTGTAACTTACCTCTCTTACAGCAGTTAAAGGTAAACGTGGTCCATCATTATTACGCTCTCATTCAAAATAATGGATTAAAGAAGTTATCAACTCCTTACAAGGACTATTTAGTTTTTTAGGCATTTTGTATATAAAAATTAAACGACAAATAATCAGCTTATACACTCTATGGTTGTTTTGAAAAACAGTTTTTTATAATAATTATAACTGGCATAGCTTAAAAATACAGGCAAAAGGATTTTAAATTACAGAAAACAAAATGCACAATCAATAATTAACTCAACATAAACATAACCTAACTAAATCAGTAAAAAATTTTAAGAAGGGGTTGCAACACCGCAACAAGGTGTACCAATTGCTGTAATGACATTTCTTCTCTATAAATAAGAGCTTCATGGGCGTACAGAATGTCAAAATTATTTAATGAAAAGTATTATTTTTTGAGTACTAAACATTTAATAATGTTTTTATAAATTTTATATTATCAAGAATTAGACATATATAAACTAAATAATTTAAATAATTCTTAAAATTATCAAAATAATCACCATAACAGTTTTCGACTTTTAAGTAATATGACTACGTTCATGAATGCTCGTGACTATACGTGATTTTTTAGGATTACTAGCTTAGTTAGGGACATTTTAATTAGTTGGTAGTACTAAGACGAATGACCGACGTCATTGCTGACGTGCATCGGGATTTGTATTAAAAATACTATATATAACTGTTTATATATATTGTATTTGTATTAATATATTATTAGATTAAATATAAGCAAAACATATCCTAAAAAAAAAGAAATTTGTTCAACGTAGGAAGAGAAAATATCTATGTAACTTCTAAATATTGACCAAAAGGAAGGGATGTAGGATATGGGACACCCGGTATTCGGTATTGCATAAAATATCGAATGAGTAGCAGATAGTGATAAGGGATATGTTGAGCTGTAACTATATTTATGAATCAGTTGATATATTGTACTTGTAGCGAGTGGACATTAAAAGTATAAAACCATATAAGGTGTTTTATTTAACAAGTGTTATTATTAAAAGTATAACAATTACATTACTGTAATGATTATAAATAGATTAATTTATTTCTATCTAATGTTTACTTCTCAATCTTTCTAACAATGTTAGTAAATATTTATTTGTAAAGGTATTTACCGAACAAAAGGTGTGATGATGGACGGCTGTAATAATCCGAAAAATCTCGCCTGATTTAATTAAAATTATTTAACTTATTAATGTACTCGTTTCATTCTCTTCACCTTATGTTTACTGTGTACACCATTCTCAGTCATTTTATTTGTTTATAATATTTTTTACGGCTCAATTCCTGTTTCTGCGATCGTGACCCTGCAATGTACTTATAGAGCGGCATGAGCGGCATCGCACGGCACCGAGTGACAATGTGTTGCCAATGCCGTTTCGTTTTGTTTGTTGTTCGCGTTGTATTTTTGTGTGTCGCAAGTAATCGTTGCATCTTTACGTGTTCGATTTGCAACTTTAGGAAAACCAGCCACATTCCGAAGTAAAGACCTATATCGGCAAAGGTGTGCTCACCGCCCGATGTCGCCAAAGGGCGCGCGGCTATTCCGCCTATACCTCGAATGGCTGCCACGTCATAGCCCAAAGATTTTGTAATAATTTGCATTATTTTTAGCAAATATTTAAATAGAAATTTACAAAAATTTCAAGAGTAAGAAATGTTTGTAAAAGTGTTAAATTAAAAGTAAGATACCAAAATAAACCAAACAAAAAAATATAATGTAATTAACCGTTGTACATCCATTTCAGCACGAGAAAAAAAGCTTACCGATTTTATGGAAACTCGCAACATTTGGTTATTAGGATATAAGTTGATGATAAAATATGCTCAAAAAAATATACTACAGGGGAGAAAAAAGTACCCACACGATTGTTTATATTAGGATTTAATTTACACAAAATACACTTTAAAAGTAAAGAATTGAAAATAATCTATTTTTTATGAAAGCTTAAAAACAAAATCTTGCCATGGTTAAGGAATCTACTATAGGAAAGTGTTCATATCCATCTAATCTTTTGTGTTCTCCAGGTAAAGGGGCTCCATAGTTTTGGGATCTCCGGGGTTCATCTTCTTCGCTTTCAACTTCATCATCATCATCATCATCATCATCTAACCTCTTTTTTTCTAAGCGTGGCTAGTAATGTTTCCGCAATTTTCATCCGAAAATTTAATAGATCTTTAATTTTTGCTTTTGGAACACCTGTTGCTCTACAATCTTCACGTTATTCCATCTAAGAGTTAACAACTCCCAAATCTAGAAAATGGAGAATCGTTTTTAAGGTCCATTTTTGTTTTTATAAAAGTTTAAGCTGCTGGTCGAGAATATCAACGCCGCCCATGTTATCATTGTAGTTTTTAACTATTTCAGGACATTTAACATCGACGTGCTGTTTTTCTTTTTTGCGCCATCTGTTTACCGTAGATGCGTTTGAAGACAAAGTAAACGTTTTTGTATCTTTTTATTTTACTGCTTGTAACGGTTGGAACCGTTTTCGTTATTTTGTAACGGTTGGAACCGTTTTCGTTATTTTGACACCAACATCTCTACTCAAATGTCATTTGTCGTTAATGCCTTGCGTCAAAAGTTCGTAATTCATTTCGATTCGTTTCTGTCAACAAGCAAGTTGATTTAAATTTTAAATTATCGAGGTCATCCGATGTACTAAATAAAGTCTATCTAGCGTATAGGCCGTCTAATTTTATAAGGTAAGTTTTAATACCGATATATTGTTAAAAATATATATTTTGTACAGGAATTTCTTAAATCAAATGTAAAATTTTAAACATAACCTCAATACCTGAATAACACATGATAAAACGTTTTATATAATTTTATCTATTATTTTGTTAGGAAAGAGATATTATGCTTTACTATATTTAAATATGTTTAATGAGACTTTTCCTTTTCATATTAATTTTAGTCTCTGTGAAACTATTCACTTAATAGTTTAAATTTTTTAATTATTAGTTGAAGGCATTTTATCTGGTTCCTGTACAAGTCTCCTATTTCCTTTTTTGATATTTTTACCATTTCCTTTTTAGCCTGGCTGTATCTAGACGGTTTAGAAGTTTAGATCAAGCTGTATCGAAGAGGTTCGTTCCAAGCCATAGTTTAGAAGTTTAATTCAAAATGTATCTAAACTGTTTATAGTGATTTCTATCAAGAAGTTTATTTCAAGCTATATCAAGAGGTTTGGTTCGAGTTACATCTAAAGAAGCTTCTGGAGATTTAATTTTATGAAGATTTATATCTAGGAGTTTGGTGCTGTCCAAAGAGTATCGTTGGAGTCCCTTTGAAGAAGGCCTATACAAATCACTCCTTATATACTACCTTTTGTTACAACAGATAAGTCTATTTTTAATAAATCATTTAAATTTGAATAAGTAAATCTCTGTGAATTAGAATTTGTTGCTACCTTATCTAAAATTTTGTTTAATTATAATATCTTAATGGTTAGTGATTTTCTATATTTTTATCACTAATCGATAGTCAAGTTTAGTAAGTTTTAATTATAGTAGTGCCCAACATTCTTTTTCAAAGTAATACGAGTTATTTAATAACCTGACACACTCCCAAAAACATTAGAGCTTAAAACACTATAAAAAGTAGATAAAATAACAAGTATCATATTACATGCTACCATATTTTGCTCATTACAACAAAGTTGTTTACTCTCTTCTCTAGTAAATTGATTATCTGGCTTGAAAGTTGAACTACTAATTCTATTGTACATAACATTTCTTGTTCCATAAATCTTTAATTCATTGAGCTGATTATTTAGCATTGGTGTAGTAAAGTACCTATCAAAATGTACAAAACTACCCTCTGGTAGTGATGAACAAAGGCTCAGAACAACTGCAGGATGCAACCCATATTCTATATCTGGAAGAGGAGTATGCTGTCCTTGGTAAATCGCAAAGTTAAGAGCCATGTCTATCGAGGATGCAAGAACAAAGTTTTTTAATCCCGTCGGTCTGGGTTTTCCTTTAACAAACTCTTAAATTACAACGATCGGTAAATGGAATCATTTATTCATCAATACTGTAGTTGTGGACTGATCTGTAGATTTTCAAACATACATCCCTCACAGATTTAATTATAGCCTAAACTTTCCACAACCGGTTTATAGTGTGATTGTCTGGTGGATTATCTCTATCAATGAAATGTAGATACATTCCAAGTAATGCGAAGCGATCTCTGGTAAAAATGTCAGTAATACTTTGAAGTTTTATTCCTGATTTCCAGTACCAGTGCAAACGTAAAACTTCTTTATTTCAGTCGGAGTTGTATTAAGTATTTTACCTTTTTTAGACAAACAATACATGTTCGTATACTTCGCTATCTGTTCGAATTGATTTTCCGGAAAGTATTTTTGAAAGTATAATAGTAGAGTTTAAACAACAACGTCTGTTCTTTTGGCTAAAAAGTTTTTTATTTGGCTTACTTTCGGCACTTTGAAATACCTTAGTACTACCCCATGTAAATTTAGGTTTTTTTTTAGAACAGAACTTTTTTTCGTGTTTTTCTGTTTAAGACTAGGCACCTGCCTTCCTTCATGATATTGAACTACGGTAGAGGGACCTGGCGTAGCTTGACTCATTGTATTTTGTGGCTGTTCTTTGTCATCATCTCCTAAGTCTGAGTCGCTCTCTCTAAGATTTCCTAATGGAACTGTACTCTCAGGGAGCCAAGTTGGATCAGCATCTGTGTAATAAAATTCTATGTCAGAAACATTATTCATTAACTCTAAAAGTTTATCCACATCTTGCTGCTTGTTAAGGCTGTAATCTGAAAAAAGCACTCACGTAAACAAACGATTAGCCTACACAAACGTTTAGGAAAAGATAAAGCACTACAAACGGACCTACACAAGTGTGTATGTTCAAGTTTAACGACAGATTTAGACAAGAAATTAGATTTTTTGTTAGGTTGGTTAGTTACTACTATAATTGTAATTTAAAAACATGCAGTATTACGTTCAAATTATCGTTTGTTGCTAAAACATAGTAATAAACGAAATTGGACCTTAAATTCCTATTAAAAATCCCCAAAATTAAATTAAATTTGACATATGACATTATATAAAAGGTGTGACGTCACCACAGTAACCACAATACTGTAACCAAGTATGTTGTGGTAAGCTTATAAAGAACCCAAGTAACAATTTGATATTTTATAAAAGCTAAAAAAATGTTTACAGAACCAAATTTATAAAATAGAATATTAGCTAAGAACATTCTTTCAACAGTAATAAACACAAAATGGGCTCAGTATTACAGAACTATTTGGTTCTTTTGTAAATTCTATAAGATTTGTTGAATGCAGTTACCGAACAGTTACTACACATTTACACAGACTTTAAACAAATGTTTTTTTAAACTTTTATAACTGTTTTATAAATTTTTAATTTTGAGGTTAGGTTGCATATCAAAATCAGTAACATTTTAGTTTTTTAAATGTATCTGGTGAAAACAAATTAATTCTATATTTGTCATGAAAGTAAATTCAAGGCGATATTAGTAAAATGGCAGTATCTACTTAAGAGATATCTATGACGCGGTTTAGACATAACGTATGACCTACAATAAAGCGTTTTTGGATACGCAGCAAGAATTACTGTTAATTATATAGCACATACAATACTAAATTTTTAAGCGCCTCGAGTTTGATTCATATTTCTAATACTTTTTCAGTGTGAAACAAAAATTAAATTAATGCAATTTGATTTTTTTTTAGTAATAAGATTATGCTAATATTACTAATGATTAAAATCTTTAATTAACATTGGTTTTGTCTAAAATACTAGTAAAACAGACAGTCTTAGGTTTTTGTTAAATATGGCGGCTATTCAGAGGTATTAGAAAGTTATTTTAAGACTGAATCATAATTATAAAATATTATTGTAGTAAAAACAGCTGTAATACAATAATTAAGTTGTATTACTCATTTCTACAAAACAAGTTCATCATGGTTTGTTGTATAATAGTTTCATATTGCTGCACTATATGACAAAATATAACATAATCTTACTAAATCATTTTCGATTTAAGTATTTGAGAATTGAAATGATTAGATTTGTTTCTACAGCTTTATAGAGCAAGCATAATTTTTAATATTACGAGAATAAGCAAGTTTAACATGGACATCGCCAAAAATATGGCTTTCTTTTAGTATTGGGGCATGATTATTCAGAACATACCTAATTATTATCTGGCTGAATGATAGTTTTTTTTTGAGTGTCTAGACAAACCAGCAAAATGTTTTACTAATATTTTTTACTGTTCTCTGAAAAGCAGGTACCACTTATTTTTTATATTTCTTTACTATTTAAATCTGACATTTTCAGACCATACACTCACATACAATTGGTATGGAAAGTAGTTGAACGAACACAAAATACAAAATAATCTGGCGTAGGTACTACCAAATGTAGTTGCTTTATTTTTTTTTTATAAATATTTTTAAAGTGATAATACTATTCTTAACTAAAATAATTGCTATACAGATTTCTGATTTGTAATAGTGTATTTCGACAATATATTACAGTTATTTTAGAGTTTTCATCAGAAGCAAATTGCTATGGATGCGGAATTATCTCACACTAATATTTATATAACTATTTTTTAAAGCGTTATTATGAGGTTAAGAAACAGTTATATTTGTATAACCAAAAAGTTCTAAAAGTATTCCAGAACAATAATGTAGAATAACTATAAAGCAATTTTATTTTATAAGCTGAAATATTGTATAGAACAGTTGTATAAATGTTTACGTAACAATTTTATAGTTATCGTGAAAACTATTTTATAATTTTGCTGTAAGAATAATGTAAAAACTAATTTATATAACAATTTAGTTTCAGAGAACAAAATGGTGATTTCTGCAACAGTAATACAATAAATTAGTATTCCAGACACAGCTATATAATATCAATAAAATATAATAGTCTTATAAACTAAAAATTATAAAGCTACTTTGTTAGTTGAGAAATGCCTTAAAAGTATCCACTGAGTGACGTCACAGTAAACCCAGCACTAATTCAGTTATTCTCTTGTTGATAGTATTCTTTTAACTTGGCTGGCTCTAGCGTCATTTATCAAACAAATAAATTCACTTGATTCAAAAAACTTTTGGATAACACAAAGTAATTATGTTTCAAAATTTTCGAAAAGTAAATTGTTTATTACTTTATAGATGACGTAATATTAATATTTAAAAATTATGTAGTACAACAATTCAATTAAAATGGATAAATAAATCATCGGGTGTGACCAAAAATAAATAAATAAAACTGATTTTTAAAGAGTATGGAAATGTTATGTTAAAAATAGGGTATTTCTTTTTTGTTGATTTTAATTGGATACTTGGCAAAACCGCGCTAGTTTGTATTGACAGCATGACAGATATAATTCTAATTCTAATGAGTGTTTGGAATGTATAGAATGTTAGACGTTAGGAATGATAGGAATGCGTAAAAAAGGTAACATAAGAAATGCATGGGTTGATTTTAAGAACATTGATATTAAAGTAGTAAGGATGAACCAAAAATTCTGAAAATCAATAGGGTCCTAAGTTAGAAGCAATTATTCAAGAAAATCAGCATACATACACACAGACAGCTAGACGAATTTTTTTTGCATTTTCGGACTCATAATGATCGGAAAGGTAAAAAAAACTATAAAAAATGGGGTTAAGAAAATTTTTCGTCTGCACGAATGCAATACTGAGGTCCCATAAAAAATAAAATTATATCAAAACCTTTAAGTATATTCGATTTAAGGAAGAAAGTCTTTTCTATTTAATTTGTTATATAACTCACAAGGTAGTGTAGTTAGGATCTAAAATATTATAGCTAAAATATAATCGATAATTTTTATTTGTTTTTGTAATATAAATTAGTTAAGGTAGTATGTATTTAATACAAAAAAAAAAATTATTTATCTTAGTATTTTTACACAAGAAGGATTTAATGGAAAGCAGCACTCTAGGTGAACTACTACTCTTTGAAGTTTCCTAATGTAATTATGGTATACTTTCTGTACTTTCTCTGTAAATGCCTTCTGGAAATAAAGACGTCTATTATTAATTATTATTAAATAGAAAAATGAATCTAGTTATGAAGTTATCGAATGCGCTACAAAGAAAATAATAACTTATAGTCAAGTGTGATTAATAGATATTTAATCAATAAATAATTTTGATTCTATTTTTTTGCATTCTTTGTAACCCGCAAGGTTATTCTACTAACTTAATTAACCAAAATATTCGACGTCTTCCGTGCACGGTGATATCCATTTTTATATTATTTTATAATGGTTATAGACAGGTTCTAAAATTAGCAGAATAAAAAAAATTCTTATTTATAACTTATTTAAATCTAACCAGACCATTATAGGCCAATAATAAGATATCTTATTTATGGCTTATTTAAAGCTTCACAAGACCATTATAAGCTATTAACAAGTCGCCTTATGGTTTATTTACGGCTTCAGAAGACCATTATTTGGCTATTCATAAGTCGTCTTAAAGACGTCTCATTTATGGCTCATTTAAGGATTTACAAGATCATTATAAGCTATTAATAAGTCTTTTTTTAAGCTTTACAGACCAGTAAAGGTAATTAAAAAACGTTTTAAAGACGTCCCCTTTAATAACATCAGACGTCTTTTAAGACGTCTTAAATACGTCTTTTAGGAGATACCAGATACCTTGAAGACGCCCGATATGTCTTTAGGACGACTTTTGCTATGTGGAAATGTGAGTCATCCATCATTAACGAATTTATTTAACAAATAATTTTTTTAAATAGCTTTTGGTGTTGAAATCTTTAGCTACTTCTTTAGTATTGTTTCTTATGAGAGCGTGAAAATGTTAAAAAAATACAACATTAATATTTAATGTAGTCTTTAATATTAAGAATAACATTCCAGTTCTTCACCAGGCAGGTATCTATAAAATTGGCGGTTCCTCTTGTTATGCTGGGTGCCACCTTTCCTATCGTCTACATCAGTGGTCGCCAACCTCTCAATGTGTTGAGCTACTTTGTTAATTTTGGAATAAACAGCGAGCTACCCACACGGAAGCCACGTAACGCAACGTAAATGAAATAATCCACAGTTAATTTATCATTATATGTATTTATTTTACTATTTAACTGGTAATACATAATACATAATACACTAATAATAAACTAATAACAAAATAACTAATATTACCAGTACGTACTTGTTCATAGCTACATTCCTACCTACCAAACGAAGGTGTTTGAAAAATAAACACAAACTTTTATCCAGCCACAACGGCATGTCACGTAAGATTTAAAAATAGTTAATAATAACAAAAAAGTAATGCACTATCATGAACATAAACATTGAAAAAAAAAGCACCTTCGATGAGAAGGCTGACACTCGGACTCATCGATAATTTTTTTAATGTTTGCAGTATAATTTGATACAGCCATTCAAATACAATTATCCAAATGTTCATCTGTAAGTCGATTGCGATATTTGTTCTTAATAAACTTCATATTGGAAAAAGAAGATTCACACAAATAGGTTAAACTGAATAATGCTTTCACTTTCAAGGCAATACGGCATAAAACTGAATATTTGTCTTTACTTACAATAGGCCAGATACATTTGGTACTTGAGACTAACGATTTTAAGGCTAAATCATTTTGAAACTCAATTACTTCCATTTCTGTTGCAGCGATGTCTTCACCAAAGTTCTGCATAACACAAGTTGCAAACTGTTGGATATCAATTTCCATAAAGGGTGAAACAACAAACTGCGCTACTAAAGCCATTTCGTTGAAATCCTTAAAACGATTTTTGAAGTTATTCTTCAGGGTAGAAACTATTTCTACATGATATTCGCTGTCATAGGGTTCTAATGGATTTTGAGATATTTTTTCTAAAAGAATAGTAAAATGCTTGGTATCGCTGTTAATTAGATTTTGTTCCCAAAACTCCAGCTTTTTGATAAATGCTTTTATATCAGAAATCATTGCCGCTAGTTCTTTGTCTCTCCCCTGAAGCTGCAAATTAAGTTCGTTTAATTTCTCTGTAATGTCCACGAGAAAACCAAAATCTCTCAGCCAGATTGAATTTTCTAGTTCCGGAGTCGGTTCATCGCGTTGTTTAAAAAATTGAACTATGCCAGATAGGACATCATTAAAACCTTTCAGCATTCGTCCTCTACTTAACCATCGGACTTCAGAGTGAAGGAGTAGGTCCCCGTATTGACAGTCAACTTCATCGGCCAAGGTTTTGAATAATCTTCTTTGTAACGCTTGAGCTCTAATCTTATTCACAATTTTTACCACCAGTTTCATAACGTTGTTTAGTTTCAGGAAATTTCCACATAATGCTTGCTGATGGATAATGCAGTGGTAACAGAGAAATTGCGGAAAAGTTTCATCTTTACGACATAACGCCACTAGATCCTTATCAAAACCCACCATAGCTGGAGCACCATCGGTTGTCAAGCCTACCATTTTCGATATTGGAATTTTCTCGGAAGAAATAATATTTTTTAAATGAGAAAACAACTCCTGTCCAGTAGTGTGTCCTTTCAGTGGAATAAACTTCAAAAGATCTTCTTCAATCGTAAAATCACTAAAACCATCCTGACGAACACAGCCATCTGGGCAGTGTCAACGACATCTGTTGATTCATCCAGTTAAAGTGAAAAATAAACACAGTTATCTAAGTCAGTTCTTAACTGTAAAAAAATATCATTGCTCATTACTTCTACACGTCTGATCATTGTATTAGCAGAAAGTTGCATAGATTTTATAGCTGAAACTATCTCGTCTTTATTTCTAAAGTTGGCACATAACGAATCAGCAGCTTCTAAAAACGCCTGTTTTATCATTTCCCCGTCTTCATGAGGTTTATTTTTTGTGCAATTATCTGGGACACACGGTACGATGCTTCAGTTGCAGCCTTATTTTTGTCGACTGTTCTTAAAAATATTGATTGTTGTCCAATTAATTGATTTTTTTACTGTTTCAGTTTCTCCTTTCTGGCGGCAGAATGTAGTGGGAATGATTTTTCAAAATTAGAATGTACAGTTTTATGATGTCTCTCAATATTTCCTTTTTTTAGCAACGGGGACCGAAGTATTACATAACAAACACACATTTTTATCTTTAACTTCTGTAAAAAAGTATTGGTCTTTCCATTCCGAATGAAAGGGGTATGTCTTTACCTTCTTACAACTGCTTGCCATATTATTATTTTTTGATGTTCTCTACTAACCCAACCGCTGGACGTTGGTTACGCGTTCAGTTTTAAACTAAGCGCAATGTCGCCGCGCCGTGCGTATTTATCCCGTTCAAAGCAATCATGATCGTTCTTGAACACTAACGCGCTGGTCCGGCTGGTCGGGCTGGTCGGTTCTAGCCAATTCTAGCTTGATGGCGTCAGCGGCAGATCGTTCACCGCAACGTTGTCGCTGTTTATGTTTAATATTATGACAATTAGATTTTTTTGTGGAATGTTCGGAAGCTTCTCTGATTTTTGCAGTTTGTATTTTTTAAATTAAAATCGTTGTGAGAGCTACCAGAATTGCCTCCGTGAGCTACCGGTAGCTCGCGATCGACAGGTTGGCGACCACTGGTCTACATGAACACTTCAGCATTATTGATAAATACAAAGGACATAGATATTGACATACCTTTTTCATCATTCGCCAATCACATTCTTCATTTGCAAATGGTTATTTTTTTGCACAACTGTACTTAAGGCACTCTTGTTAACTTTTTAGAATATGCTGAGATTATTAAAGCAGTTAATAATAGAGATTTGAATAATTTAAATAAACAACTTAATTACATTTTTTTTTCTTTTTAATTAAACATTTTACTCTTAAATACATATTTTTATGTTGGATTGTATTTGTTTGTTTTACATAATTAAATTTTTATTTTTATTCAACAATTATTACTTTCTTCAAACAAATAAATTTTTTATATACTTTTGTATTTTATTTCCTTAATTACGTTTAACAACTGACAAAAGAGATGATTGACATTACCATCTTTCTTCATTTATTTGTTTCCTCTCATTATAATACTGTTATTCTATTGTAGACACTTGCACCTATAGTATCGTTGTGTCATATTTTATTTGATCACCCTCTCTCTTACTCTTGATCATTAGATTAGTTAATATTTTTCCTATTGTTTGTTGTTTCTAATTATTCCTATTTTTACATTATTTTACTTTTTGAAATTTTTTAGTTTATTCAGAAAATATAAAACTTGTATAGGTTTATAGTGCTTTATTTTTAATTTAAATATTTAATTTTGCGGAGTGGTCAAAACGAAAGTGGTTTGCTAAACAACAATCTAATATTTAATTTTCTTACATCTACATTTTACAAATATTTAGTTGGGTTATATTGCGTTTCGCCTCTCAGCGCTTAGCCTCCAGTTTTATCCCCATCGTTTCACCCTTGGACCCTTCGTCCCCTTTCCGTTTTGTCCCGACTTGTTTGCCCCAATAACTTAAGTAAACAAAAACAAAGAAACTTAACTAATTTACCTAACCTGTACGACCTAGACTTATCACGGATTAGTTCGCAAAAAAAATTATATATAAAACAAGAAAAATTAAAAAACCTAAGTAACCTAACATGTGCGGCCTATACTCTGATAGCCAAGCAGCTCTAAAGGCAATTCTCTCACTAGAAATCAAATCACGATTGGTGAAAGACTGTCTAGAAGACCTGACAGAGCTAAGTAGTTAAAATAAGGTGACCCTAGCCTGGGTTCCAGGCTATGAGGGATATCAAGGCAACGAAAAGGCCGACGAATTAGCCCGAGAAGGTTCAGATAAGGCTATGACAGGCCCCGAACCCTTCTGTGAAGTTGCTAAGGCAATGTGTAAGGCATCCATTAAACAATGGATGCAAAAAGAGTCTCAGGAATGGTGGAACAACTATCCAAGACTGAGACAGGCCAAACAGTTCATCAAGGAACCATCGGCCAAGTTCACGAAAGACCTACTGAATCAAAAGCGTCAAATCATTAGGATAACAGCAGGCCTTCTTACTGGACACTGTCGCCTTAAAAGGCACATGAGTGTCATAAATCCAGCAGAAGAAGCAACCTTGTACAGGTTCTGTGAAGAAGCAGAGGAAACATCATTCCACGTCCTGTGCCAATGTGAAGGCCTGGCTGGAATGAGGTTTCTATTATTGGGCGAAGAAAAGCCATTTGCATGCAACTACATGCGGGGGCCACTGTCAAAGCTGCTAAGTCTAATAAAAAAGACCAGGCTAGACGACATACTCTAAAACAAATGAAGTCCCACAATAGAAAAGGTCGCAGTGGACAAGGACAAAAAAAGGTCTAACTCCTAATCTAATCTAACATGTGCGGGCTTTTTCCCAAAAAAATTATACATATAATAAGAATAAATTAAATAACTTAAAAAATTTACCTAACCTATACGACCTAGAGCCTAAGCGATGTATTATTTATGGGTCAAAACTGGGTAGGCGACGGGGTTAAAATAGGGGCGAAAAGGTGGAGACGAAACATCACAATCCCACTTACTTTGTTTTATACAAATATTTATTGTTATGTATATCCACAGTGTTTGCGTTCTTATTTTTTACTTTCCTATCTGTATACAGATATAAGGAAAGTATAGGAATCATTATTTTTTTCGACCTCCAGTTTTCGACGGATTTTTAATTTCTAAAAATTAATTATTTTTATTCTTTTTTATTTTTTTAAATATATATTAATAGGCTAAGGCGCATGATCATGGTACATATGCCATTTTGTCAGTATTTTATCTCCATATATTAACATGTGTTTTTCCACTGGGCTATTCACTGTTGGGTTCAAATGAAAAATGTTGGTTTTAAAGTGACGCTGAGAAACAGTAACCTTTGATAACTCAAAACATTATGAGAGTTCCGATACTACTGTAGAATCATAACTAAAACCTTTCTGATTTATTTGGTAGGAGAAATATGGTGATTGTGGTAGTTTAGTGGAAGGAAAGCAGTTTTTTAAATTAATTTATTTAACCTTAGCGTATTTCTTACTACTGGGTTTAAACACCGACGCTATTGAGTACGCTACCCACTATTACCAGTAATTTAGTCCAATCCCCTGGTATTCTAACCAAAGGTAGGGATCTTTAACGAGCCCAACATCCATGGACTCGGGACCGATAACTTTACATCTCCTCCGAAAAGAAGACGCACCTCACGCTATACTGCCTGCCCGCTGTGGTGTGCAACTAAAGCTACGGTTTGTTAGGACAGCGCGCGACACTTGACATAAGTGTATGGCAGAATCTGTCGCATTAGATCTAGGTCACTTTTGTGATTTGTTAGCATATAAATCTCAACTTATTCTGTTGATACATGTAGTGAAAATGAGTTCCAACGAAAGAAAAAATCGAAGAAGGATTGTTAGTTTTTAAGTAGTAATTGACCAAATAAATAAAGCAATATTTTAACTATATTGTCATTGCAACTTCTGCTTTTCATTTGATAGAGTGTGGGATGCTTCGTTACCATATCAATTACTAATTCATCCTCTTAAGAAGAAAATTTCGATATTTCATCCATTTTTCTTGACAGTCTTCTGTATGCTCAACTGTACAAATGCGTCGAAATTAAACTCAAATTGATTTCGACGTACACTGCTGTCTGCCTAACTCCGAAAAACCGTTCTCATATTATTAACACTGTTCTAACAAACCGTAGCTTCAGCGAGCAGTTTGTTTGGACGTACGCCGACCTTCAATATAATGGCCATCCATCCAACTACTAACTTGCGCTGAGCCTGATTTTTCTGCAGATATCGATACACGATAAGTGAGTCTGCTAAGCCGGGCCGCTGCCCAAGGAAACAGGTTAATCTCACGTAACAATCTGACAGTTGATTTTGGTGAGAGAAAAATTTGTTTATTTATATAAATCAAATTTAAATTTTTATAAATCAAGAGTCCATACTATCATCACTTTCACCACTTTGCCTCTAGTTGCCTTTTTCTTATAGTCCATACTTTAACAACTTAGATATGACAACGTAGGACTGGTATATCTAAGAGGTTTTCAGCATAGACCCAGTTTATGGATGAAGGGGTCACTGAGGCTAGGGGAAAATAGTAGTCAGCTTGAGTTGGCAACACTTTTCTGATGTTCTTTGTTGCAATCCACGATTATCGATTGTCCTGCAGTAATAGTATTGAACTAAATAATACCTACCACCAATTTAAAAAGACTGGCCAATATACAGTAATATTACATTTTAAGATAAATATACTTAGGCGACTGGAGCCATAAAAAGGGAGTCAAAATTTGTTCTGCACGTCAACTAAGAAAAGTGTGTCTTCATACCTATTACATTTTGAAATAAACCTAACCAAGACAGCATAAAATTGAAAGTGATCTTTTTTGCGATTATTCTATCTACATGTGATATTATAAATAATTAAATGAATTTAAATATTTTATCCTAAAAATCTGCGCTTTTTATGTCGAACACAATAAAATTGTTATTTTAAAAAATGCTCATATTTTTTTTTTTTAATTAGCAGACCTGGCGACTACTATTTCGATACAAATGGAGTCCATAATTCAAGGCTATGTCGCGACCGCCTTAGATCCCAGCTAGCATAGACACGTGATTTTCACGTGAAATACACGGCACATTTTACGTCGAAATCACCAATTTATGACGTGCTAGTGACGTGATTATGACGGCAATATGTCAGAGATCAAAGACGTCATACAGTGACGTGATAAACACGTCACCAGATAACGTGTTTAGACGTCAAAAAAACACCAGAATATTCATTTAAAAATGTTTAATTTGTAAAAAAATGTTTATAAAAAACGTTTTATTTAAAAAATGTTTAACAAAAATATGTTTTATATAAAAAAAGATAGGTTACTGCATAAAATTTCTGAATTGAAACATAGTATACTAACCTGAACTATTACTAAATAAACATTACTTCTTAGAATATGTACTTAGAATGTATAAATTACAAAAGATTATATAGCAGTGTCCAGATATTCAACAAATCATTCCGAATATACAGGCTTGAAGCAGCTTCAATGGTATCCTTATTAAATTTTCGTTTCACTAAAACAAAAATATAATAGTTATAACTACCAGAAACTTAATTATTTAAATAAAATTTGAGCCAAAAAATAGAGTTAGCATTGACCGAGAAAGACAGAAATTGTTTTATATCATTAAGCTGTCACAAAAGTGATATATTTGATGGTTCACAAATTTAACAAGATAAATAAAATCAGATCTGTCAAGAGAAATCAATGAAAAAATTTAATATGCGCCTGGCTAAAGAGTACTAGATGCTCCTAGCTAACACAAAATTTAGTATTTCTTCATGGGTCAAAAACCTAATATTTTAATAATAATTTTATGATGCTAAGTTTTAAAGTGATGTAAAATTGTGAATTTTAAACCAGGTTAACCTGACTTTTTTATAAATAATGAAATGAAGAAATGTTATTATTTTTACAAGGTATATATTAATAAGAGGAAAAATTATTTTACCCCAAGCTCTTTTGAATGTAAAGGTGAGATTTTTAATAATTGTGAAAAATAATTATTGACATTTGAAGAAAAAATGTTGTTCGGAATAAAAGAAATGTTCTTATAATATTGTCACAAAAGTATGAATTTTACTCATAATAAAAAATAAGTTTTGCTAGACAAAGCAGTGCTTACCTACCAATAGGTTCGTCATCAATAACGAATTCATCATCTTCACTTGAAAATATTCTTCTTAATGGCTTTCTTTTACAAGGAAGAGGTTGTAACTCATCATCACTTGTTATATCCTATGTCATAAGAACCTTTGTTGCTTTTTGGCTAGCTATTTGGTAATTCTCTAAAACAGATTAATAATTTTATACACTATACTTTTTTAAATAAATAAAACTGCTCACAGAGATGGTTTACGAAATACTATAACTATAATAGGTCTCAGTTACCAACAAAAATTCAAAAAATATAATATCAAGGTATATAATGCAAAATAATTTCATAAAACAATGTAATTAAAACCTCAGTACATAAAGGGAAAGGTTTTAGTAATAATACATAGACCAGTGTTTTAATTGTCTAAAGGTGAGTTTAGTCAGCCTAATTTAGTTTCAACATAAAAGTTATCAATTTATTTCAATGTACCTGTTTATACAGAATAACATAGGCATCAACATTAACATAGTAAAGATAAATAAAAATCAACTTTATGCTCAAATCTTAGGAATGTGTATGTTTAAATTATCTTTATGAACGGTTTTGTTTTAAAATCCTTAAATATTTGTTTAAATTAATGTCTACGTTAATAGTTAAAACAAAATTAGGCTAGCTACAGGCACTTTTACAATATAAAAAATCACTCACCTTCGGTAAAATATGTTCTATAAATAGGAAAGAGTCCAATTTTTTCCTTTTTTAAGCTCTTGTTAAAAGATTATTGTTGTTTATAAGAACCTCATTTCCCAGGATGTCGGCCACTTAGAACTTAAAGTGGTTTAATAATACTCCGGTGCCGTGCTTGTCGGCGTATTGAATTCCTATAAACATACTAAAAATAAACAATAATATCGCACTAAACTTCATAACTACTTACCTTCAAAACACATACAAAATCATACAATAAAAGAATGTTCCAAACACAAGTTACAAAAATAACACAAAATGGCGTGAACCGCTAACCTTGGACAATGACATGACAGCTGACATTTCTAAACAGTGTTGACATAAAATTTCATTTAAAAATCTGATGTGTCCAACACATGACTTTCCTATCTAGTTAACCTATTGCAGCATCTCTAAAATTGTTTAGAGGATAAACTAAATATATACATTTTCCACATACATCTACCTCGAAACATTTTTCTATAGATATTCATTGAAAACGAAAATATTGAAAAATTTAAATTTAGCACTTTTCCTCCAATTTTTCCATTACGGTCCATTTTAGAAAAGTCATTTAAAAACAAAAATTATAGAGATCGATATCGCAAACAACTTTTAGTTTAACAATTTTCTTAAAAATCAGAATTTTGCACATTTTGTCAAATTTCTCGAATACGGACCATTTCAGGAAAATTTGACATGGAACAAAAATTACAGATAATAATATTGTAAGTAACTTTTATTTAAAGAATTTTCTTCTCCAAACGTAAATAACGAATATATTCCATAAAATATAAAAATGACCACCAATAAAGTACCCCCCCAAATGTTCCGACTCTGTCCAAAATCTAATCAGTTCACCTCAGGTCGAAATAAAACTTAAGTTTAAAATATGTTTTTTCCTTTATCCGTTTTTGAGTTTTCTTCAAAATTCGAAATTTACACATTTTCTTAAATATCTCGAATACGGTCCATTTTAGAGAAATTATATATAGGATGAAAATTATAGAGAATTATGTTAAAAACAACTTTTATTTAAACAATTTTTATAAAAAATTATTTTTTTACATTTTGTCAAATTTCTCAAATACGGACCATTTTAGGAAAATTTTGCATTAAACAAAAATTATAGATAATTATATTAGAAGTAACTTTTATTTGAAATTTTCTTCTACAAACGTAAATAACAGATATATTCCATAAAATATAAAAATAACCACCTATAAAGTACCCCCCCAGATGTTCCGACTCTGCCCAAAATCTAATCAGTTCATTGGACGCTGAAACAAAGCTTAAGTTTAAAATTTGGTGTTTTTCTGTGTATCGGTTCATGAGTTATGCGTTATACAGAGACACACACACACACACACACACGCACGCACGCACGCACGCACGCACGCACGCACGCACGCACGCACGCACGCACGCACGCAGGCACGCACGCACGCACGCACGCACGCACGCACGCACGCACGCACGCACGCACGCACGCACGCACGCACGCACGCACGCACGCACGCACGCACCCACGCACGCACCCACACACACACACACACACACACACACACACACACACACACACACACACACACACACACACACACACACACACACACACACACACACACACACACACACACACACACACACACACACACACACACACACACACACACACACACACACACACACACACACACACACACACACACACACACACACACACACACACACACACACACACACACACACACACACACACACACACACACACACACACACACACACACACACACACACACACACACACACACACACACACACACACACACACACACACACACACACACACACACACACACACACACACACACACACACACACACACACACACACACACACACACACACACACACACACACACACACACACACACACACACACACACACACACACACACACACACACACACACACACACACACACACACACACACACACACACACACACACACACACACACACACACACACACACACACACACACACACACACACACACACACACACACACACACACACACACACACACACACACACACACACACACACACACACACACACACACACACACACACACACACACACACACACACACACACACACACACACACACACACACACACACACACACACACACACACACACACACACACACACACACACACACACACACACACACACACACACACACACACACACACACACACACACACACACACACACACACACACACACACACACACACACACACACACACACACACACACACACACACACACACACACACACACACACACACACACACACACACACACACACACACACACACACACACAGACATCATCGCGAAAATAGTCAAAACGGATTCAGGGGACCTCAAAACGTAAAAATCCGTCGAAAACTCGAGGTCGAAAAAAATCATGATTCCTATACTTTCCTTATATCTGTATACAGATAGGAAAGTAAAAATCTGATGTGTCCAACACATGACTTTCCTATCTAGTTATTATAGGCTTTGTCCGGTTATTTTGTACAACCTATTGCAGCACCTCTATAAATGTTTAAAGGATACACTAAATATATACATTTTCCACATACATTTAACTCGAAACATTTTTCTCTAGATAACGAAAATACTGAAAAATTTAAATTTAGCACTTTTCCTTCAATTTTTCCAATACGGTCCATTTTAGAAAAATCATATAAAAAACAAAAATTATAGAGATCGATATCATAAATAACTTTTATTTAAACAATTTTCCTAAAAATTTGAATTTTATTACATTTTGTCAAATTTCTCGAATACGGACCATTTAAAAAAAAATTGTATAAAACCAAAATTATAGATAATAATATTGTAAGTAATTTTTATCTGAACAATTTTCTTCTCCAAACATAAATAACAGATATATTCCATAAAATATAAGAACGGCCTCCCATAAAGTACCCCCCCAGATGTTCCGACTCTGTCCAAAATCTAATCATTTCACGCCAGGCCGAAATAAACCTTAAGTTTAAAATTTAATGTTTTTTTCTTTATCCGTTTTTGAGTTTTCTTCAAAGTTCGAAATTTACACATTTTCTCAAATATCTCGAATACGGTCTATTTTAGAGAAATTATGTATAGAATAAAAATTATAGAAAATTATATTGCAAACAACTTTTATTTGAACAATTTTTATAAAAAATTATTTTTTTTACATTTTGTCAAATTTCTCGAATACGGACCATTTTAGGAAAATTTTGCATAAAACAAAAATTATAGATAATTATATTAGAAGTAACTTTTATTTGAAGAATTTTCTTTTGCAAACGTAAATAACAGATATATTCCATAAAATATAAAAATGACCACCTATAAAGTACCCCCCCAGATGTTCCGACTCTGCCCAAAATCTAATCAGTTCATTGGACGCTAAAACAAAGCTTAAGTTTAAAATTTGGTGTTTTTCTGTGTATCGGTTCATGAGTTATGCGTTATACAGACACACAGACACACACACACACACACACACACGCGCGCGCGCGCGCGCACACACACACACACACACACACACACACACACACACACACACACACACACACACACACACACACACACACACACACACACACACACACACACACACACATCATCGCGAAAATAGTCAAAACGGATTCAGGGGACCTCAAAACGTAAAAATCCGTCGAAAACTCGAGGTCGAAAAAAATCATGATTCCTATACTTTCCTTATATCTGTATACAGATAGGAAAGTAAAAATGAAAATTCCCAAAAATCCCTAGATTTAAAATGAGAATCATAAATTTATTATAAACCCTAAAGATACTTTTATTAATAAATAGAATGTAAAATAATAAAGGTATAGAATCGACGTGTACACGTGCGCAGTTTAACGCCTCATTTCAGAACGTGACAAACTAGTCCCTAAATAACGTCATAGTACGTCTTATTTTGGTGTCATAATGACCGCAAAATAAACGATGTTGTATAAATTACCTTCTATTTATCTAATAATGAATAACAAAAACTCTAATTGCATTTATGACATAAATAGGTGTATTTTGTTCGCAACAACTGTGTTTACGTGTCAAATTGGTCCAAAAATGACGTCATTATTACGTTACTTTTGCGTCAAAAAATCACATCGACGTATTTGACCAAAATTCAACGTGATTATGACGTGAAACGACGTTCGGTGCTAGCTGGGATCTACCACCCAGCTAGCACAGACACGTGATTTTCACGTGAAATACACGTCACATTTTACGTCGAAATAAACAAATTTATGACGTGCTGGTGACGTGATTATAACGGTAATATGTCACAGACCAAAGACGTCTACAGCTACGTTGTTACGTGCACATTTTACCTTGCCCTAGTTTTCTAATAAAAGAGACAGATGTCTTGGAAAATAAATATTTATTCAGTGAATAAGAGATCACAATATTAATATTGGTTTTCTATCCATCCGCGTTGCTAAACCTAAAAATATTAAACGATTATTATATTGTCAATAACTATTTAGAAATATAAACCTTACCAATGATTTTTTTTGTGTCATCGGCATCAACTGCTAAGGTTATTAGCCTCGTGTTCTGTGTAGGCTTTGTTACTGTTTCACAGCGCCACTTTAGGAACAGCACTGTTAATTAGAACCCAACAGTGAATGGTCGAGTGGGGAATCCTATCAAGACATCAGAAACCAATGAAATTGATTCTATTATTCTTCGATTCGCATTGTAGGTGTTTACATTATTAGTTGAAGTTGTAATCCTAAAAATAACAGAATTTATAAGTCAAATTAAATACATCACGATGAGTAAAATGTTTCCAACAAAATAATATTGAAATATAACTATTTACCCTATTAAAATATTTAAGAAAAATATAGTTAGGATAGATTGTCTTAAAATATTTATTATTTTCTATTTGTTTATTTTTGTCATGTCAAAGTCATTCTCTTGTTATCAATCAATAATATCAATTCTCTTCTTTTTAAATGGTTATAATTATTTTAAATTCCACTAAGGTACAACAATCAGTAAAATTTACATATCTTATCTGGACATAAACTGACCACTGACCACTTTTTTATAATTCTTTTTTTATCTCACCTTTTCAATAAAATGGCTTCTTTCTGAACCACCTGGATGTTTGGATTTCGTATTTACGGATTTCTTTAGCCATTATTTGAATTATCCTTTAATTAATTCTTGCAAGTAGCTCACAGTTAGTTGAGACACATATTGTGTGGATTTATCACTTGCAAAAGAAAGACCCCTAAAATCTGTGGTAAGTTCAACCTGTCAATGTTTTACTGAAATCCTATACCAATAATGTCCTTCTCTTGTAGACCTTTATTTATTTTCTTAGTTATTTATTTATTTATTTAGTGATTTAATCACTTAAGGAGGTCCTTTCGCCACCAATGTTAAATAAAAAATATTAGATTATGACTAAAATTAATTTTTTTCTAATAGTTTCAGCCATTTTTTTCGTACTGTTTTTGTGAACAAGTATGTTAAAATGCTTACGTGAAAAAAATTATAATTGATAAATATTAATTTAAGTTTATATTCATTTAAAAAAAGGAAGAAAAAAGTAAAGTAATAATAAGTTTAGTGTCTTAATTGAAAAATACATTTTCACAATCAATTATAATTATGTTATCTGTACGGAAAGGAATAACAAAACAGTGTTGTTATGTAAAAGTGACACACGGTATAAATCATTCAAAGGCAATAAATATTATTTTATAAATTTTCCAAAGCCTTAACTGCAATATCGTAAACAATTATCAGGCAAAATCCATATTAAAAGATATTCGAAATGTGCATTAAGTGTGAAAAAATATGGTCGAAGTGACAACGGTTTTCGATGGATTAATGATGTTACTAAAGATACTTATATTTCACTGCATTTTCATGGAGAAAGTGGTCCAACAGAAGAAAATTCTCATGTGGTATTAAACAATATTTTTTTAATATTAAATACTACTTCGGTATACACATTAAATGATTAAAAATGTCATGTTGATCCTCAAAATAATAAATAATTTATTTTATGAATTATACTCGTGATTAACTTTCATGCTAATTAAAGTGTTTTTGCAAGTAGTAATAGTTGGTTGGCATAATTAATTAGAATAAAGTTATAATTATTATTTGTTTTCATTAATTTTTTACAGAGTTAAAAAGTATTGATACACCTAACCTCTCAATTAGTCCACTTTGTTCCTTTGTAACAAACATCCAAGACACTTCAACCTCCTTTTCAACTGCTCACAACTATGCGCTTCCACAGAGTTATAAAAAGTTATTCACTATCAACGATTTTTTCTAATGATTAATTTTTCTGTAGAGATAACATTGCTTTCCCAGCCATTGTCGATCCAAACAGTACGAAACTTTTGAATTACCGCTATTTCAACATGGTGGCTGCGCTTGCGCTCATCACATGATGAAAAGGTCTATAGGACAACCCCGTCACGTCATCAGATAACGTCAAAAGAAACACCATAATACTCATTTAAAAATGTTTAATTTAAAAAGAAAATGTTTATAAAAATCGTTTTATAAATAAATGTTTAATAAAAAAATGTTTTATAAAAAAATATTTTATAAAAAAATATTTTATAAAAAAATATTTTATAAAAAAAAGTTTTATAAAAAAATGTTTTATAAAAAAATGTTTTATGAAAAATGTTTTATGAAAAAAATTTTTATAAGGAATTGTTTTATTAAAAAATGTTTTATAAAAAAATGTTTTATAAAAAAATGTTTTATAAAAAAATGTTTCATAAAAAAATGTTTTATAAAAAAATGTTTTATAAAAAAATGTTTTATCAAACAAAAAATAGGTATTTTAAATTAAAACATAGTAAGAATACTTACCTGAACTATTACTAAATAAACATTACTTCTTAGAATATGTACTTAGAAAGTATAAATTAAAAAAGATTATATAGCAGTGTCTAGACATTCAACAAATCATTTCGAGTATAAAGGCTTGGGGCAGCTTCAATGGTATCCTTATTAAATTTTCGTTTTACTAAAACAAAAATATAATAGTCATAACTACCAGAAACTTAATTATTTAAATAAAAGACGCACGCCTCTGAATGAAATCCAAATTGTTTTATATCATTAAGCTCTCACAAAAGTGATATATGCGGTAGATCACGCCAACAAAATAAATATAATCAGATCTGTCAAGAGAAATCAATGAAAAACTTAAATATGTAAAGTACTAGATGCTCCTGGCTAAAGAGTACTAGATGCTCCTAGCTAACATACAAAATTTAGTTTTTCTTAATAGGTCAAAAACCTAATATTTTAATAATAATAATTTTATGATGCTAATTTTTAAAGTGATGTAAAATTGTAAATTTTAAACCAGGTTAATCTGACTTTTTTATAATTAATGAAATGAAGAAATGTTATTATTTTCACAAAGTATATATTGGTAAGAGGAAAAGTTATTTTACTCTCAAGCTCTTTTGATGGTAAAGGTGAGATTTTTAATAATTGTGAAAAACAATTATTGACATTTGAAGAAAAAAATTGTTTGGAGTAAAATAAATGTACTTAAAGCAGTGTCACAAAAGTATCACTTTTACTCATAATAAAACATAAGTTATGATAGACAAAGCAGTATTTACTAATAGGTTCGTCATCATCGTCACTTGAAAATATTCTTTTTATTTGCTTCGGTTTTTTTTTTAGGAGGAAGAGGTTCTATCTCATCATCACTTGTAATATCTTATGTTATAAGAACCTTTGTTGTTTTTTGGCTAGCTTTTTGGTAGTTACCTATCTAAAATAGATTAATTTATTTTATACACTACTTGTTTTTAGTAATACTTTTTAGGATACTTTCACCCAAAAAGTACTCGGATACAAGTATCCGGATACTTTTTTCGGATACTTTAAAGGATACTTTTACGGATACTTTTAAAGGGAGTTAAAATAATATTTTCATCCCAATAGTTATTATTATTTCTATAAAATTGATTACGAGTAACAATAAACAATACTAGGCATAAATAATTTATCGAAAATGAAAAGCGATATAACAGAAACAGGAAAAAACTACTCAATAAATTATTTATTATTTTTATTCTGTGAATATAAAACATTAAAGCAAAATGAACAATAAAACATAGAGGTGTGTGTAAATAAAATGGAGTCACGCGTAAACCGCGCCAAAAACCAGCGAGTGTCGTGTCTATATAAATCTAAAGAAATAAGCTCGTTGTTGGCGCGACTTGCCATGTGTATACAACCTTTCGATATTCTCGTCAGTGTCAGATGTATTCGGCAACCCATTTTTTTGTGGATCCTCCGACGAGTGGTACTTGGTAGAGTCGAGAGCGACGAAAGGAGGAGGAGTGGCAGATTGCTGAATGTTTCGTTCTGGCATAGGCAAAGCAGGCTCATATATTTAATCTTGTCAGATCTGTATAGTTTATTGATGTTGATCACGACATAAATAACACATGATCAGTAACATTATGAGCAACAACGTCATACATGTATGAGTGAGTACATTATAACACATACAATCATTCAGCTATTATTATATCATTTTTAATATTTTTATTAAATGTAAGTAATACTCCGCTGATTTTATTTATATTTATTTGTCAAGCGTCCTCACCGAATCAACGCTATCGATCGATTCTGTCTATCGACGTTGTCGACTTTGTGTGTACGCGGCAACCGACGGTGTCGATCGACAAAATAAATCGATCGACATGTCGATTTGTTTTCCATCGCCTGTCGGTAAACATGAAAGCGTAGTCGATCGACTTTAGTGTGTGGAAGTATTTTCGACATTCGACATTCAACAAACTGTTAGTACTGAGTACTTAGTACTCAGTAACGTCTTGCTCCATTATGGGAATGGCAGGTCTATAATTGGTGTCTTCTTTGTAAATTTTTGGCCCGATTTCTTGTAATAAATATTCAAATTTACTTTCCGACATACGAAAAAAAATTCAAGGCTCAATATGTTGACGTCATCTTTTTTTAAATCTTCTATCAAATTACTAGCGTTGTTTTACTTTGAAGACTTGGTCGAACCCAAAATCTTCTTTTTGCGGCACAAACAATTATAATGTCATCTTCGTCAGACATGTTAATTTCGACTGATCGACAAACATTTTTGTCAACTCTGCTGTGAACAGATACATTTTTGTAGACTTGTTGATCAACCATGTCGATAGACAGAGTCGAAGTATTTCGATTATATATTTTAATAGAGATAATATGGAGTGGATCTGTTACGATTGTGGTAAATAATTTAAAAATATCCGAATTCCGAAAAAAGTATCCAGATACTTACAAATTTGGCCACAGATACGGATACAGGATACAAAATTTGAAAAGTATCCGGATACAGCTTTCGGATACACATAAAGTATTCGGATACTACCCAACTCTGCTCGTAACCAACAAAAATTCAAAAAATATAATATCGAGGTATATAATGCAAAATAATCCCATGAAACGATGTAATTAAAACCACAGTACATAAAGGATTTAGTATTAATACATAAACCAGTAAAGTGTTTTAGTTGTCTAAGCATTCACATCATTAACATAAAAGTTATCAATATATTTCAATGTACCTGTTTATACAGAATAACATAAGTATAAAAATTAACATAGTGAAGATAAATGAAATGCAACATAATGCTTAAATTAATGTCGACACTACAACTACACATGTGAGTTTAAAAAGTGAGGTATTTTTTACATCTTTTTATTTATATTTCTGAGATAGTTAGCAGAGCAACTTTAAAAGCAGCTACCATATGACTTTTTCCCACTTTTAATGATTTGTCAAATTTATGTTAATGTTTATACTATCTGTTTTGTTTTAAAATCTTTAAATGTATGTTTATATTAATGTCTATGTTAATAATTAAAACAAAATAAGGTTATCTACAGGCACCTTTACAATATATAAAAAATCACTCACCTTCGGTAAAATATGCTCTATTAATAGGAAAAAGAATCCAATTTTCTCCTGAGGAGTCACCTTTTTTAGGCTATTCTTAAAAGATTCTTGTTGTTTACAAGAACTTTCTACTTTCGGGATGTCAACCACTTTGTGTGAATTAATGATAGCCTGCTGCCGTGCTTGTTGGCGTATTGAATTCCTATAAATATACTAAATATAAACAATAATAATCGCGTTAAAGTTCCAACTACTTAACTTTAAAAAACATGCAAAATCAAACTATACAATGTTAGTTATGGTGAATGTTGCAAAAAGTGCAAACCTTGGACAATGACGTGACATCTGACATTTCAAAACAGTGTCGACAACATAAAATTTTATATGAAAAGGAAAATTCTTAAAAATTCCTAGATTTTAAATGAGAATCCTAAATTAATATAAACACTAAAGATACTTCTATAATTAAATAGAATGAAAAACATCGAGGGTATTGAATCGACATGTATACGTGAGTAGTTTAACCCCTCATTTCGGAACGTGACAAACTAGTCCCTAAATGACGTCATAGTACGTCTAATTTTGGTGTCACAATGACCGCTAAATAACAATGGTGTATGAATTACCTTCAATTTATTTAATAATGAATAACAACACTCGCAGTGCATTATTGACATAAATAGTTTTATTTTGTTCGCAGCTACTGTGTTTACGTATCAAATTGGTCCAAAAATGACGTTATTATTACGTTACTTTTGCTTGAGAAAATCACATCGACGTATGACCAAAATTCCACGTGATTATGACGTGAAACGACATCCCTTGCTAGCTGGGTAGCGCTGATGACAATGTATTTAAATCTTTATTCCTATTTACGTAAAATTAATCAACAAAGGTATTTAATTTGCTAAAAGCATTCTAATTTAACCTTTTAACTAGACATTTATTAGTAAACCATGTCTCCAAATCGAAGTCATATATTTTCTTCACATAATTTTTTAAATACGTTTCGGAATTCTTGTAAACTCAGCGGAATTGCTTGCGTCCCAATTTTCGTCCATCCGTCTTGTCCTATGCACTCCCACGTGGGTATTGTGTCTCTTCTCGGTCCTTTGGCTGTCTATCTTTCTTCATTTTATGGTCTATCTTCGTCGCTCCTTCTTCCTTTACCAGCAATACCGACCTCCAACCGGTTTATTGGTTTTCTTTCTGCATCTCGCGCTAGACCCATGGATGGGCCTCGTGTTCCTTTTTTCTTCCGTCTCTGTTTGACCCTCCCGCTCCAGTACATGTTAGTTAAGACACCCAACCACACACGTATATCGTCTTATATTAACCATCCATTATTAACTTAATTTATTGTGAATATATTATTTTTTGAGAGTTCATAATATTGAAAATAATGTATGTATACGCTAACAGTAATGAATAATGTATTATGTTATTTTAATTATTATGAAAATAAAGTGTAAAATTTATATTTTTAAATGTAGATATTTTGTAGCTAATGCGATTTTATAGGTAACTGAATAATTTATGAATTTAGTGTTCAGCTGTATGTTCTAATGACCTTTTGGATCTAATTAGATAATTAAATTATTAAACACATTGTTAGAAAGACATAAAGAACGGCCATTAGTTCTACAAGACCACCAGTATAATTTGTATTAGGTAATAAAAGTGTTATAAAATTAGTAGCGCATAAATTAACTAATTTATTTCTTTTAGAAATCGTTTTTATAATAATTTTTTGTATGGCATGATTTGAATAATTTAAAAATAAGTGATAGTAAATTGTACAATAGATTCAAAAAGAATATTAACGTTTCAATATAATCAGGAACATTTTCAGATATATCGAAAAAAGTTTTCAAAAAAATAATCTGTCTAGTTTTTGATACAAAGTAACAGCCTGGGTACCAGGCCACGAAGGATATAAGGGCAATAAAAAGGTCGATGAACTAGCGCGAAAAGACTTAGTTGTTAACGACGTTCTTGATTAAAAAATAAAGTTAATACACAAAGCTATCTATCGCCCTTAGTACGCCTTTTGGAACACACCTGCTAGCTCAGGAGCTGGGGTTCTGAAATTTATACTATGCTAGTGATTTGCAAGGCTAATCCAAATCACTAGATCCCTCGTTATTGTGAGGATAGACAACTATTTACTTCAATAAGCATTAAATCATTATTACTTATGAAATATACATTATCTTGAAAATTAAACAGTGTTTCTCCGAAATAGTAAGTGTAGCACATACAATTTTATAAAGAAAAGTAACAATAACTAAGAAAATTTAAGTTAATTTGGATAATTCATTAGTCTGGGGACTAAATGCTGAAATAATATTATAGTCACAAAATCACGAAAATGAATTCAGTTGCTGATATATTAGCACAAGTAACAAAAGTTATGGAAGAAACAAATCAAAAACAAACCGATATAATTACAAACAAATTGAATGAAGAAATTAATCAAATTAAAGATCTGCTAGTAGAAGAAAACAAAAAAGTTACAAAATTAGAGACTGAGATAGAGCAACTAAAATCTAAAAACAAACAACTGGAAAAGAATCAGCGTTTAAATAATATAATAATATTTAACTCCAAATTTAAAAGTGGGGACCTATTAACCCATACATTACACCTTTTAAATACAAAACTTGAATTAAACCTAGTAACGGCCGACATAAATAATTGATTCACAATTGGAAAAAGAGAAACAAACAAACCTGTGATTATAAAATTTGTTTCTTACATAACAAAAAAAATAGTATTAAAAAACTGCAGTAAATTAAAAGGCACGGACATTATAATAACAGAAGAACTATCTGGAGAAGAGAGAACCATTAGGCAAATTTTAGCAAAACAATTAAAAATAGAAAAAGAAAACAAACACAAGGCTCATATATATAAAGAGACCTTATATGTAGAAGGTAAAGCTTTTACCTATGAAGATATCTTAAACAATACATCAATAATAGCATCTGTTCAAAATAAGCCAGCAGTACAAACGCTTCAAAGTCAGCCAGCAGTACAAACGCTTCAAAATCTGCCACCAGTCCAAACTACAAGTCAAGCAGCATTAGCGGTACAACACGATAGAAACAACGAAAACAACCCAAATTCAAAATCTGAGAAGAGTAAAAGAAAGGCTTCAGAAAGAGATCCATTGATTAATCCAACTACAGCTAAAAGAAGTCTACTGGAAAATATTAACGTAAGACAATCTCCTAGGCTCAATCCCGAAAAATAAATACATTGCCAACTTAAAATTTCCTTCTCTTATATTTTATTTAAATTCTTATCCAATATTTTATTGCATTTTATACTAATACAACTTAAGATATTTTACTTAATACTAACCCATTTCTGTTATTCATTTTAAATTTTACTAGGATAACCTATTAAATATTTTATAAATTGCCAAATGGATAACTATTTAAGAGATTTTCAAATTGAAAATATTAACACAAATGTTGTCAGTGATCTTCCGGACTATAATGAAATATTGCAAGAACATCAGAAAAAACAATCTATTTCAATTTATCATATGAATATTAGAAGCATAAATAAAAACTTAGACGAACTAAAAATAAATTTGGGACAGATAAGTAATAATTTCGATTTTATTGTACTTACAGAAACATGGCAATTAATAGACACATCACTATTTAATATACCGGGTTATAATTTGTTTTACAATGAAGGAGACTTTAATCAGTGTGATGGAGTGATTGTATTTGCAAAAGAAACATATAATATAACTTTCAAAATAATTAAATTTGATGAAATAAATGTAATAGAGATATCTGCAACTATTTATAAAAAAAGTTTTTTATTAAATGGTATTTATAGACCAGGACCCACCAATCAAAACAATTTTATAGAAAACCTATCTCAGTATTTAAAAACTGCAAATAAAGCAGATTTTCATGTATTAGTTGGAGACATAAATATCGATATTCTAAACTTCGAAAATAACCACGTTCATGATTAATTAAATATATTAAGCCAAGAAGGGTTTATAAGTCATATAAATAAATATACAAGAGAAAGGGGCAACGAAAAGTCCTGTATTGATCACCTTTTTATTAAAACCAACAAATTAAATTCTACTATCATATCAACTATTGTTCAAACACACATCACTGATCACTACTCAATAGTCAGTAATATAGTTTTAAATGAAAATATAAAATGTTCTAAAAAATACAAGTCAATTCTCAACAAAAAACAATTAAAAGAAAAAATTAAAAAAGAAAACTGGTTAGATGTCTATAGTACAAATGATACTAATATTAGCTTAACAAATTTTATAAACAAACTAAAATGGTACATAGAGAATTCTATGCATAAAGTAAAATTAAAAAGAAATGAAATTAAAATTCAGCCATGGATTACCAAGGGGCTACTTACATCTATCAAACAAAAGAATACATTATACAAATTGATGAAAAATAATAATACCGAACAAAATAAAATAAACTTTAAAAATCACCGCAATTACTTAAATTTATTAATAAGAAAGGCTAAAACTGAATATTATAACCAAAAAATTGAAAAAAATAAAAATGTTACCAAAAATATTTGGAACTGCATTAAAGAGATATCTAATTCAAAAGGAACAACACAATCTATTACACAAATAAAGACTCCAGATGGAGATATTACAAATGACCCAGAAAAAATATCAAATATTTTTTGCGAACATTATACTACAGTTGGGGAAACTATGGCCTTAAAATTATCTAGAAATCAAAAATTAAAAATTTTTCAAAGAAAAAACAATAAATCAATATTTTTATCAAGTACAGACAACAAAGAAGTTACAGAAACTATCTATTCCCTAAAAAATCATAAAAAGCCAGGTTTAGACAACATAACATCCGAAATTCTTAAAGAGTTATATCAAGAAATTTCTCCAGTATTGACCTTTCTTATAAATAAATCAATTGATGCTGGTATATTTCCAGATTCCCTTAAAGAGTCGTTAATACTACCGATGTATAAAAAAGGAGACTCATTTAATGTTATTAATTACCGACCAGTTTCTATTATATCAAGTGTTGGAAAAATATTTGAAAAAATTATTGAAAAGAGAATGACGTCGTTTTTAAATAAATATGCAATCCTTTCAGATAGGCAATATGGTTTTCGAAAACAAACCTCAACTTCGGATGCTATTGCAAGATTGACAAAACTTATCAACAATTCTATAGATGAAAAACAACCATCATTGTGCATTTTTGTCGATCTTGCAAAAGCATTTGATACGGTTAACCATCAAAAACTCTTAG
Source organism: Psylliodes chrysocephalus (assembly GCA_927349885.1). Lineage (NCBI taxonomy): Eukaryota > Metazoa > Arthropoda > Insecta > Coleoptera > Chrysomelidae > Psylliodes > Psylliodes chrysocephalus. Next base: position 76,012,958 of record OV651819.1, on the reverse strand, counting down.
AAACACTAGAAAATTACGGATTTAGAGGAGTAACGTACAAATTACTAAGTAGCTATTTAAAAAATAGAAAACAAATGGTTAACATCAACGATATCCTTAGTGATTACAAAGTTATTAAATGTGGTGTTCCTCAGGAACAGTCCTCGGACCATTATTGTTTAATATTTATTTAAACGACCTATTTGAACAGAATTTCAAAGGAGAAGTTATCAGTTTTGCCGATGACACCTCAATTTTTTATCAACATAATAACTGGGAAACACTTAAAAATACCGCTGAACAAGATTTTCAAAATATTTCTAACTTTTTTAATTATAAGGCCCTTACTATAAACTACGAGAAGACATCATTCATACCTTTTACCTCATATAATAATAATTTACCAACATATAAGTACCTTCAAATAATTCAGAAAGGAAATCAACAAATAAAAATTAGGTCTACCAATAACACCAAATACCTAGGAATATACATAGATTCTCATTTAAAATGGGATTTTCAAATAAATTATGTAATAAAAAAACTTCGATCAATTGTGTACAAATGTAAAAATCTTTCGAATTTATTAAATATTAAATATCTTAAAATATTATATTATGCTCTCGTGGAATCTCATTTATCCTATGGAATAATTGTATGGGGCTCCGCAGGAATAACACTTATAGAAAACTTACAAAAAATCCAGAAATGTATCCTAAAAAACATGTATCAATTACCAAGAATTTACCCGACTGAAATGCTCTATACGCATACACAATTTTTTAATGTGTACCAATTGTATGCCAAAATTCTATTATTAAGACAATATAAAGATAAAAAATACTCCGAACCTGTTATCCATTCATACAATACTAGACACAAAATCGATTCAATTACTGTACCAAGAACAGCAAAAACAATCGGCCAGAAATGCTTTACTTATCTGAGCCCTAAATTATATAATGAACTCCCCTCTGATATTAAAAAAATCAACTCATATAATTTATATAAAAAGAAAATTACAAAATGGATTCTAAGTTTACCATTCACAAAGTTAAAACAATTTCTTCATTCAAGTATATTTTGTTATAGTCTGAAAGATTACTGACATTCTTTCACACGCGAAATTACGTGAAACTCTCAGCGCTTATCCCCAAGAATAACTAAATAGTTACCTATTTTATGTTTTTTATTTTAAATATTTTACAAAATTATTATTGTTGAAGCATGGAATAAAAAATGAAATTTCTCACCCACGCTCAGGATTTTCCTTTTGTGGGGTTTCATTTTTATTTCCCAACAAAACAAATTATTAATTAATGTATACCTATGTATTTTAAATATTGTATTTTTTATGGTAAATAAAAATTACTATAAAAATTACTATTACAAGACTTCTCGAACTAGAGTCAACAAGTGATATAATCAAGATAAATATACCGTCAAACGGGGTGGCTTTGCCCAGTTTTAAAATTCAAATGCAGTTTTTATCACTAAGGAATCATTTTTTATTTATATTAAAAAAAATTTATATGGATGTTTGTACTAACATAATCAAAGGACATTCGTTTAAAAATTGTTATTCACTATTTATTAAAAAAATTAACTGTACGTGGGCAAAGTCATCTATTAAAATAAGGTGACTTTGAAAAAACCTGTGTAGGTATAAAATAAAAGCGCTTCATATTTTAATATTTAATCGAGAAAAATTGCGATAAAAAGACACAATTTTATAAAAAAAATTAAAATTCTTGCACTCTGTATATATTAGTAATTAAACAAAATAAAAAGTTAAACTGTTCCCAAACAATATATGACCACGTCGAGTACTTATTGGTTCCGGTAAAACTGCAACTATTTGCTCAAAAAAAAACATCGCTTATATCAGGTTTTTTTAGGAAATACAAAAATATTTTTGTCTTTTGATCTAAGACAAGATACTTCATATTCTTTGCCATTTTCATAAATTTTTAAAACTCTAGCTACATACTGTTTTCGACAAGTTTTTCCCTGAATTGGAAATTCAATTATGACAAATTAATCCACAGTTATGTCTATTGGTAATGGCTGATTATTAATTTCGTCAAAACTCTCTTCATCGTCAGAAGTATCGTGCAGGGATATTTCATCTCTATCACTGTCGATATCACTATTTTCATTATCTCTCACTTCGTTTAATAGACGCTCTCTATTTTGCAGACCACTAGGTCTTTTTTTTAGTGGTATCTTCTCCTTTTCTACAGACCTGTAGATAACCTAAAAGTGTACTGCTTACAATAACAGATGCTTTCTCTGGAGGTGTAATGGATACTGAAAGTATTTTCCTTAAGACTTTTTCTCGATTTACTGGCACAATTTCACACGTCCTAAAGCCAGAAATAATATTAACGGTGGCATTTGTCGAAATGTTTTCTAAAAGTTTTCTCAGCAATCTAGGAAACAATGACTTGTCTAGAGAAGCACTCTTGGGATTACGCTGTTTGTAATCTGTTAAAATTTTGCGCCATATTCTCTTCACAGGGCCAAAGAACGTAACATCTAATGGCTGGCATAAATGAATGGCATTCGCTGGTAAGAATACGAATCTTATATTGAGTTCTTCGCAAGTTTTAATAATATCGGAACTTATATGCGAACTTAAGTTATCCCCTATCACACATTTTGGACCATCTAATTTGTTTGCCCATGGAACCACAATGCTTTGAAACCATTCTTCAAAGTTAGCCGCATCAAATCATCCAGATGATGTCCTTCCATACCTTGTGTTACGTGGACCTCCTTCAATCCAAGAGGTCCACAAATGTTTAGCTTTGTATACTACATAACATGGCAAAATCTTCTCATCAGCCGAAACAGCAAACATTATGGAGATACAATCTTTAGAGGAATTCATGTTTTTTTTTACACCAGGATCGTCTGAAAAGTTAGTCTCATAATAGTTAAGAATATTAGTTGAAGGAATTCCGTCTAAAGACTGTTCTAAGTGTTCAAAATAAGCAACTATTTGCCCTGCGCCCACAGCCGCTCGAGCTCGTTTTATATTCTGACATTTTCTTATGGTGAGTTCTTCTTTATGACGACGAACAAAACCATTGTACCATGCTTCACCCGGTACATTATTTTTAAATTTGGGCACAGTACGTCCAAGTTTGGACAAATATTGGTGTACACAAGCATTCTGACTTCGAAAGAATCTAAAAGCAGTCCCCAATCTGCACATGTTAATATATGTTTTAAGATTGTCTCTTCCTCATACATAGAAAAAATCAACTGCCCTCCATGTGTTTTTGGAATACTTTATTACCCAATGTTTTTCTTGGTATTTTATATTTAATAGATGCTTGCCGTATCGAAAAAATTTTAATGTTAACATTATCTATTGCTTGCTGTAATAAACTTTCTGAATAATTCATATAACTTCTTGCTCCCAATTTTTTTCGTATATCTATAAAATATTTTTTTGTTAAAAACAATTATCCAATATTTTTGACGTTTTTATGCAAACGGGCAAAGTCACCATTCCAAGGGCAAAGTCAACTTTATATGGGCAATGTCACCCCATTTTGATTAGTAATTAAAGGGGTGACTTTGCCCATCTGAATATTTTCGAATTTTTAATACTCTTCAATTTCTAATGTATGCTATGTTGTCAAGTGTTATTTGGTAAAGTATCTACATACAATATTTACCTGATTTAAAAAGCGTTTTATTTTATGCAGTAGGAAGTTTGAAATCCCAAAAAGCCGGTAAAATATTTCGATGCACTGTGACTCTCTCTAAGACGATAACTGATACAGTAGCAGGTACTCTCATGCATAGAACCGTTCCCCACCTACTCGCTTAGCAGATTAGAACGCGCTGTAAATTCTGATAGGCGACTAATATTTGTTTGTTTAATTTTTTGGGCGCATTGATGGCAAAGTCACCCCGGAGGGCAAACTCACCCCGTTTGACGGCAATTCACCTTAATAGGTCCAGCTGTTTGATATTGGACAATCCTGCATCTTAATTAAATAAAAGGCTCTGATTATTGGTAATGGGAGAATTATTTATATCTTATATAAATACATCAGGGCTCCATTTGTTCGAACAAAGGGGGGGGGGGGCGGGCTTTCGAAATAGTCCTATCTGCAAAACAAACGATTAATACATGTTTCAAATTAAATTTCCTATCTTAAAACTAAAAATACATTGGTATATCAGTACTTAGTGACACTTACTCAGTGCACTTAAAATCTTATATTTAAAATGGTGAAAGTAAAATTAATCAACTATGGCATGGAAGTAGAAAATCACAATCAGCCAGAGGAATAACTATCTTAAAGATTTACTTTTTAATAATAAAGGCTAAATATTTAGTAAACTTTTTTTGTTCTACCCATAACTATAACTAAAGACAAAAAGAAAACTATAGGAAAAAACTCTATTAATAATAAATATTCAACTCAAAAATAACCGTGGCGTGAAATACCAACTCATTTACCCTTATGGGTGTGACAACCCTTGGTTCCATCACAAACAAGTCGGCTGTTCCCACCCCGAACACTCGACGATCATACGGCGCGTTACTACCCTACTGCAAACAGTAGCACAGAGAAATTAAACGGTAGGTGCGCATAAAATAAAATAACAAAAATATCACTTAACTGTTGTTTCGCCGCAGATAAGGAGGTCCTAGTATGGCAAACCGTAGAAGCAGGCTTCCCCACAAATAAAGGTCTCTAAATTACGCCCTGGTACTTTGACTGAAAATGAAAATTGGAGTTCTCAAAGAGGTTAAGAAAACTCGGTTTTCAGCCTAAAGTTACTTCTGAGTTACTACTGCGCATTCATTGCACCAGAACACAAGTAAAAGGGCAAGTAACCCGAACGACGCCAGAAAATCATGACGCTTACCGTCAAGGGCATCTAAAAATAGCGGGCGCTTTCCCGTGGTGCCTCATGGCGGCATAAACGATGCTGGACGATCCTCCTAACTGGAGCAGCTTCAACACAATAGTAAAAAAAAAACAAAAATCTCTGGTTCCATAGTACAACCAGCAGAAATAACTTACTGGGAAACTTGGTAAAGGATTTTAAATCAAATCCACTACTTAACGGTGACAAAAATCACTTATAGCTTAACAAACAACCTCTCAGCACGATACTTGCAACAGGAGAAAGCGAATTTTCCACTTCGTACCAAAAATGGCCTTAAATGCTGATCTATTTAGTCCATCGTACCCTATCAGGTAACAGATTCCTAACCTTTCTGAGGCGAGTTTAAGGCATTGTGCTGAGCATCCATTAAACAGTGGTTGCAAAATATCTCAGTTATGGTGGAACAACTAACCAGAATTAAGACAGTCCAAAGAGTTCATTAATGAACCGTTGGTCAAGTTCACGGAAGATCTACTGGATTAAAAACAACAAATCTTTAGACTAAAAGAAGATATTAACGAAAGTTTTTGACTAAGAAGGCGTATGAGTGTCATTAATCCAGCAGAAGAAGCTAGTCGTGTGCCAGTGTGAAGGCCTAGCTTTTTATACAGAGGGGAACATGATTGTGTTGGTGCTTTTGGTGCAAGCTTAGTACACCCACCACGACCCCTCCTCTACTCCTGTCTCAATGACATCGTTTATTTCTGGTATCAGGCGGTCTATGCTATTTTATTGTTGATGTTCTCATTCCTCATTCTCCTCTATCTTCATAATACCCTCTGCAAGACACCTTACGGCTCCCCAGTTTTCTCTCTTGCTTATTATCAGGGTTTCTATGTTTTGTACCATTTCCACTCCTGATTCGTGTATTAAATTCTCATTAGTTTAAATCGTTTACATTCGAAGAAGGTATGTTTTGGTGTGGGTACCTTCGTTCTTCCACCAAAAAGTTTATGGGTTTTCTCATTTTTTTCCTTTATGGTATTATCCTGAGAACTCCTTCCCATAGTGGTGCCCCCTATAATAAAATTAAGTGAAATACTTCACTTAGCAGTATCATTTCTTGGCTCTCTGGGTCTTCCAAACGCTACATTAACGTTGATAGCGCATCGACACTCTTCTCTGCCTTCTTTACCACCCTGCAAGTGTGATTCGAAGCTTTCTATGTCATCTTATATGATACATAAGTACGGGACTGCCTTAGATGGTCTGATTTACTTTCCTCTTAGCAATAACTTAAGGGATTCCTGCTGCTGCTTCTTCCAGCGTCCGCGGAGTACGACCCCTTCTGTCTTTTCTGGGCCAGCTCTAATTGATCTGTACATTCATCTACCTACTTATTCTCCTTAGATGCTCATTCGACCTATGCTTCAGTTCTTTCATATCTCTAGCTCTTACCATAACGGCTAGATCGTCCACAAAACTTATTATTTTGCACCTTCCATCAATTTCTCAATTAGGTCCCAGTCGTCGTACAGATAATTTCACAGGGTTTGCCCCAGTACCGATCACTGTGGGACTCTTGCTGTAAGTGTCCATTCCACTATTTCAATCTTCATTTTTCTACCTGTCAAGTTTCTCTGAACTAGGTTATCTTGAGATTTCCATCTTCTTAATTAGTTCACTATGAGACTCCGTATCGCTGCCGAGCTTGATTGAGGCTTTTAACACTAGGTGAAGAACAGCCAGAAATGTGTAGTAACATGTTAAAGCTACTGCCAAAGCTATCAATTGTAATAAAAAAAACAACACGCTAGGCAACATACTTTAAATAACGGAGCTCCCCAATAGATCTACAAAGGTCGCAGTGAACAAGAACAAATATTAATGTTCAACTTCTTTGTAATCTAATCTATTTGGTAACAGTAGTAATTTGACAACCCTCTTGTACTATATTTGTTAACTTTGGTGGTTCCTATACCAGTTGTGTCACATTAGGTGACAGCTTGAATAGCAAGAAGCTACCAGTTGTTGCGATATCAAGAATTTTTGAAGGAATGAAAGGGATAGAAACGGTTTCTAAAATACAGCTTAAGAGCATATCATAACTGACAGGAACTATATTAATTAGGATAAGGTATAGTGTAAGGGTTCTGGCTATAGTTGTGCTACAGCTTTACTGGATGTCACTGATGATCTCTTCAGGGATATTGATGTCAAAAAAACGGCAGCACTTGTTATGCTAGATTATTCCAAAGCATTTGATACTATTAATCATAAAATTTTACTCTCAATATTACATTTTATTGGTTGCTCTAATGATGTTATCAGACTTTTTAATAGCTACCTGTATAACAGGAAACAATTTGTGGTTACTGATGCAGGTTCATCAAATACTAAGCAGATTTCCTGTGGAGTTCCTCAGGGATCAATACTTGGGCCATTATTATTTTCACTATATACCTCCAACTTTGAGAATAGCATTAGGAATGGTAAGCCATTTTTTTATGCTGACGATACTCAAGTTAAATTTTCTTTTAATCATAATGATTCCTTAGAAGCTAATAATCATATTAATGAAGATCTTGACAGACTAGTTAAACTTTCAAATATTCATCAAGTTAATATTAATCCAGCTAAGAGTGAAGTAATGTTATTTGGTAAATACCGACATCAACTACAAAATGAAATGCAGATTCTAGTTGATGGGAATATTTTATCATTTTCCACATCTGCTCGCAATTTAGGTTTAGTAATTGATAATGACTTGAGGTTTAAACTTCACGCTAACAAGTGCATCCAAACAGCATACATGAATTTAAAAATGCGTTACCCACATCGACATGTTCTTCCAACTACAACAAAATTGTTATTAACAGATTCCCTGGTTCTGAGTAATTTTAACTTTTGTGATTCAGTTTATGGGCCCTGTTTAGATAACGCAGACATAATTAGAATTCAGAGAGTACAGAAATCTTGTTTAAGATTTTCTTATGGAATACGGAAATTTGATAGAGTCTCTCATAAACTCAAGGATTCAAACTGGCTAGATATGCAATCCAGACGAAACTTACACTCGGCTAATTTGTTTCATTCTGTTATTTTACATAAATCCCCTCCATATCTTTTTAATAAAATAATGTATCGTTCTGATGTTCATAACCTCAATCTACGTTTTTGTGGTCGTATCTCACCTCCAATACATAATACTGCTATTTTCAGACGGTCTTTCACTTATAATATTTATGCAATGTACAAGGTTATCCCACAACATTTTAAAGAAATGTCTGTAAGTAAATTTAAAAAATTTTACAAAAAGTTTCTTCTTGACACAGCAGAGTGATAGCTACTTTTTAGAATGTTTATACTTTTTTTTCTCACTATCATTTGTGTTTATTTTTATATTGTTTTTTGTACGATGTCCTGTGGCATTGGTAATACTCAGGGCTGGTGCTTTGATCAGTATCCACTGTTCACCAGTCCTTTTTGCAGCCTTCTTTGGCACTTTTTTCTGAATATTTTTATATGTATAAAAAAACTGGAAGTTGCAAATAAAGTTTATTATTATTATTATTATTATTATATGCCATCTTTAAATTTAAGTTTACACATATATGTTTGTGCAATTTATATATACCACCAAAAACGCCTCGTGATGAATTCGAAAGCCTTTTTGAGTTACTGGAATCATTGAACTTTTTGTATGGTGGTAAAATTCTAATCCTTGGTGATTTTAATATCGCCGATTACAATTTATCTCTTTCTACCCCACAAAATAGCTATAAGCTAACTGTTTTAAATAATTTCGTTGATGTCACAGATCTATCACAAAATAGTTTTGTTTTCAATACATTTAATAAACTTTTAGATTTGGTATTTTACAACGGCCACTGTATTGTTGAGAAATCCTTAGATCCCTGAGTAACCGAAGATAACCATCATCCAGCTTTAGATATCAGTTGTGAATTAATGAAAAAACTAAACAACAAAAACAACCTAGAATATTTATATACAAATTGTTATAATCTTCGTAAGGCAAATTTTCCACTTATGTATAATATATCAAATATTGACTGGACTTTTTTAGAAAGCTTTTATAGTGCCGATAATGCTTGTATATATTTTTATGGCAAGTTTTATAATGTGTTGCGTACCCAAATTATTCAGTGCATAATAAAAAATCATATCATCCTTGGTTTAATCCCACTATCATTAAAAAAATAAGAGAAAAATCAAAATTTTGGAATCAACATAAAAAAGACAATGATAACAGGGCTTTCGAAGAAATTAAGCGCATAAGAGCTGAAGTTAAAATTGCGATTAAAACCACATGGAAATTATCTTTTAAAAGCAGTGAATGATATATCTATTAAGTCTAATAAGTTTTGGCCCTATGTCAACAGTAGAAAAAGTTCTAGTAAAGTTACTAATAACATGACCTATGAAAATAATACACTGGATAATCCTGCTGACATACTAAATAGTTTTGCTGATCTTTTTAGCAAGTCCTACGTTCATTCTAAAGTTTCTCATGTTGATGTGAATAAACCTCAATTAACGTGTTTAAATATTAACGGCTTTGACGAAAGCCAGGTACTGGACGCTTTCAAATCTATAAAACAGCGTACTACGGGACCCGACCATATTCCAGCATTCATTTTGAAAGATTGCTTATCCACTGACAGTCCTGATCAATATCTGCATCCGTTCTAGTACTATTCCGTCCATGTGGAAGAGCTCTAAAGTATGTCCGATTTTTAAAAATGAAAATCGAACTGACATTAAAAACTACCGACCTATTTCTATTATTTGCAATTTTTGTAAAGTATTAGAAATATTACTGGAACGCAGTATTTATCAACATATAAGTAGTGCGTTATCCACTCAACAATACGGATTTGTAAAAGGTCAAGCAACAGTAACGAATATCTCAGTCATTACTCAGCATATAGCAGAAAATATCAATAAACGTATTCAGACTGATGTTATTTTTACAGATATGACTAAAGCGTTTGACAGACTTGATCATGGAATTTTAGTAAAAAAACTGTCTGCTTTTAGACTCTCAGATAGTCTTATTGACTTACTAAAATCATATTTTTGTAACTGGTCACAATACGTTCAGATCAATGGGTTCAAGTCTGTTAAGTACCTTGCCACATCGGGTGTCCCTCAAGGGTCGAATCTTGGCCCACTCTTGTTTTTATTTTTATAAATGACATTGGTAGTTTAATTAATGTTAATTAATGCTGATGACCGTAAAATTTATGCTTCCATAAATAGTATTGTTGATTGCGAGCGACCCTCTGAAAATCTAAAACAAGTTAATGAATGGTGCCATAGAAATAATTTAAAATTGAACGCAGCCAGGTGCAATATTATGTCGTACTCCTTAAAATCAGATCCAACTTTTCACCAGTATATTATTGACGAAACTCCCTTAAACAGAACAAAAACTTTGCAGATTTAGGAGTCCTATTTGATCAGCACTTTCTTTTACTGACCATGTTGATAGTATTGCATCCTCATCTAATCGTACATATGGATTCATATTTAGAAACAGTAGTGATTTTAAGAAAGTAGATACCATACAATTTCTGTATTATGCTTTTGTCCGGTCCAAGCTTGAATACGCGTCACTTATATAGAGTCCACTCTATCAAGTGCACATTGGTCGATTGGAAGGAATTCAGAGACGATTCCTAAAATACTTAAGTTTTAGACATGATCTAGTTTATTCACCCATTGGCATCCCACACGACGCTTTATTAAATAAACATCGATTTTCAAGTCTTGATATAAGTAGAAAATATGTTTCTGTAGTTATGCTGTATAAGGTCATAAGCAATCAAATAAACTGCGAATGTCTATTATACAGGGTGTCCCGAAATTAGACGGTCATATTTTAACAGCATAATCTACATCCTAAAATAGGAGTAAAAGTTCATATAAACATAGGTCTAAAAACGTTTCTTTTCCGAGATACAGGGTGTTAAAAGTGAAGTCCTGATGACACTCTTTTGTAAATATTTTCTAAACGTTTAAAGATACTAAGTAAAATTTGGTACAAATGCTAACCTTTTTACGCTCTATCTAATGGACTAAACCTCAGTTTTTGATCATCTTCATAGGTGGGTAAAGTAGGGGGGGGGCTTAGGGTAAAATTGCCCTAAGTTTTTTTGTTGACAGTTTTTACCATTTTTGACTATAAAATTTGGAAAACCAATGTTTCCTTTATAATAAAGTTACTATTGTTGCATCTCGCTAGGACGCACCATTTTCAAGAAAAAAGCATTTAAAAATTTCAAGATAAGTTATTCGAAAGTGTAAACAATAATTAGTAGGCCTGTGAAATGAGAAATTTATTATTTTTTTTACTTTGGAAAACCAGTGACTAAAGAAATTTTAAAAAATATTTACAAAAATAGGCCATCAGGACTTCACTTGTTACACCCTGTTTCTCGAAAACGAAACGTTTTCGGACCTATGTTTACATGAACTTTTATTCTTATTTTAGGATGTATGTATGTTTAATTTACCAACACCTCGTACTAATATTTTAAAGAACTTGCCGTTGTACATTATGTGTAATAATTATATTCAGATAAGTCAGGAATTGGACATATTCCACATTAGTATTCAGAATATCAAAAGACATTATTTAGGATAACCGTCACTGTACTTCATTTCCTGTAATATTTTCCATTTTTATATGTTTCGTCTAAATATGTTTGTCATATTTTCCTATTCTGTAATTGGGTATTACTTGTAGAATAGTGCATTTCATAAATAAAAATAAATAAATAAAAATCTTTCGAAGGTGACATAAATCCGAGTTCATAGATATTAAGGATTATAACTACCTGATATATTGTAGTACAACTCGTTCCCGATAAAAAAAGGTTGAGCATTATGTTGTACCCTATATTCTTGTATCTAGATTCTCAGAAGCATCACACAACTTGTCTGCAGGATCAACCAAATTTTTAAATATTGTTTTAATTACATCATGATGAGCAATTCACCTAGTATCACTAAGTCTCTTCGCAGACACTTCAACAATTTCTTTTAGAATATCACATCTATAGATTGAACACGAACACAACTTGTACACACTTTTCAAAGTCCCAAAAAATGTTATACAGACAGAAACACTTCCAAAAGCGTGTAACTAGCACAAATTTAAAGAATGTTGGCATATGGGACAAAACCCGCTTTTGGATTTATTTCTTTAATTGTCATTGGCACTCCGGTATGAATGCCTTCCATGGTTGTAGTAGCATTATCATAAACTTGGCTACGACAAAGTTTAAAATCTAAATCGTTCTTTTTAAGCGATTGAATGATATCTTCTGTGATTTGGCTTGCTTTTTCCCAATAAGGAAAAATAAAGAAAATAAAACCCAGAAATAATTCTTTCACCTCTAATTTCCTGTTGTCAATTTTGAATAGTGAAAACGTCCACGTTAAGAACGGTGGGCGAGAGCACCTGAACTGCGAAATGAAACAGCTGATACTGTTGAGGGTGGTAGTAAACTGTTATTATCATGGCACAGAGACGTTCAGAAGTTCAATTCGTAAAAAAATTATACAAATAGAAAACATGTCACGATTAAAAGTATTTTATTAAATAAATCAAATATAGTTGTCGAACATTCTGGGGCCTATTTGTTGTTATTTAGGAAACAAAACTTAAGTATTTTCATATTTGGGGGCCTATGCCGACGCGGGTCCTGCATTCCGCCCCCCCTACGCTACGCCACTGGCAATAAATCCTATTTAGGCAATTCATTGTCTTTCTAACTTTTAACGCATCTTAGGGCCGTAGTGACACTTTTCTGGACATGGGTCTGAAACACCCTGTATTATACCTGTAATACACAAATAACAAAGTATCTAACTTCCACCTCACCTCACTATCCTACTATATCAAATTCACAATAAACTTTCTCTTTTGGACTCAAAATTTTACTAATAGTTGCCGCGGTTAATCCAAGCATTCGACAAATTTGTCTAAAAACATGAAATTTGGCACACACGTATTTTAGGTCATTATAAGACTTTTGACCCGGAGTGCAAAGCTATTTTTTAAGTTTGACTCAATATGGCGTCTTTTTTCAAAATGACCAACTAACAATTCGCAACTGTTAATTATCAACAGTTTTCATCACCTAATATGTCGATTTTGACAATTTCTTTTGGCGTGCAATTCATTAAAATACCTTTTTTTTTAGTGCAGTGTTAATTTATTTGATAAATTTGTACAGGGTGGTTAAAAGTGTACGTCCAATATGAGAATATCGATGCTTATGAGCTTAGTCCAGCAAATCTTCTTCTTCATATGCACTAAAAAAAATTAAATCGGTTAATAAATCATTAAAATATTTATGTTATACTATTTACTACTTATTTACACATGAATCCTTGCACTTGCAATGTACAAGTCAGTCCTGCGCGCCGACATGAGCAACGTTGCGAATCACAGCCTGATTTACAGCCGCTCTTTTCCAGCTCCCTGCATATTGTCCATATAGATGAAAGTGTTGACCAAACTGGCTCCCAGACTTCATTGCGCTGCACCCAACCCAAAGAAATTGGTGTCGGTGGGTCACACTTTAACATGTCCAATGATCTGCCCCAAATTTGGCCAGCTTGATATGCAGCACAAAGGCAGTGTTGCAACAGTGCTGCGGAGCTAGGGGAATTAGGTGTAGCGGCTTATTTTCAGTACAGAACAGGTGCTTTCGAAGCTGATCGACTTTGGAGAATCCTGTAGTTGCAACATACATCATTAATGTAAAGTTTTCAAGAAGTGCTTGAATGTGACTTGGAATGTGGTCATTCGGGAAAGACAAAAATAAATGCGTCGGTTGCTGACTCACATGACATCCATTTTTTCCATGCTGCCTTTTTCCTTTTCCGACAAAGAAAATCACACCCAGTAAAGGCATGAAAGCCCCTGAGGCATACACACCTTTCTCTTCCTAGCGGGATAGCGATTTTGTGAGCTGCAATATATCGTCAATTCTTCCCCGATCCAAATAAAACCCATAGTTCTTCTAAACCCATAGCCTGGAGCTCATAAAAAATTACACACACAAAACAACAACATCAGTGTCAACAGTTTGAACTAAAATATTTTTGGCTCCAAGTCTGACCATGTCCGAAACATGCAACAAAATGCGTCCATCTGCCTCTTCCCATTTTAAACACGATTTTCCGGCTAATGCAGACTCACAATTCTTTGTAGTTAAAATATCATCAACATTCGTAACAATTTCCAAATTATCGTCTGATTGTAGAAGGTTTTTGGCCAGGAGCGCAAATAGTTCGCTTTTATTGTCAGAATTGCCCAAAAAAACGTTCCATTTTTTCGGCAGAAGACCTAAAATATAATAAGAGAACCTGTGATAAAAGTATGACGACTTAATGACAGCCTTACCTTTAGCTAACACTTGTCTCCGCACCCCTGTTCCCCTCTTCTCACGAGCCTTTTTGATGGCTGCTTTTTATATATGGATAAAATTCCAAATGGAAATACTCCTGAAATGTTTTGGCTACACGTGGAACAACTAAATGCACCATTGCAGCTCCTTCACACACTATTCCGTCGCAGTGTTTTGGGTTGGTAGTTTCAACTAAAACTATTTTTTCCAAAATTTCTACTAAGTTGGATTTATTTCCAGATCTCAGGCCACCATTTAATGAAATGGATGGAGGAAATTCTTGATTTTCATATCTGAAGAAATCATCCATGTTTAGTTTTCTAGATTCGCTGACAATAAATAGGCGTGAAAATAGTTGCACGTTTGATTGCTTTTTATTTTCGTTCTCAGTTTTTTTGGTTTTGGGCACAGGAAATATTTTTGAATTTTGCCTTTTAATAGGCTCATAAATACTTTTAGTATTATTTACAAGTCTGTCATTTACAAAAGAAGTGTACATCTGAACGCCAGTTTGCTCACTTTCTTTTAAACAGGCCACACCATTATTATCAATTATTGTCCTTGTGTCAATTGCTATAAGGTCCTTCCCAAGCTCCTTGAAGGGGTTGCCTGATTGAAGAAAGCTTTCCTTTAATGATAAACATTTGTTTATATATTTTTTCTAATAAGCAGTATACTGTTCATGGTGTCTGGTGTCATTTTCACTATTGTTATGGTGCTCAAATTCCTGTAAAAATCTACTGACTTCAGGACCTGCAATGGTAAATCGACGCAGCGATGAGGGATCTTGAGTGAGACCAACTGCACCTCCTTGACATTTAATAATTGCGTTGTTTTGCTCGTGTGCTTGGTCAATAGCTAAAGCAGAGAAGGGTCGCTTTGTTTTACGCACAACGAAATTACCTACAAAATAAAAGTTTTAATAAAAATATCTAGCCAAGTTGTTTCAAGGTGTACCTGCTACAAATTCTTTGTGTACCATTGGGGCCAAAACAGGAAGTTCTTCAAGATCTTTGATATGCACAGATAACCAACGTGAATAGCTACTATGGTTAAAGACAAAAAACCATGGCATCATTTTCTTTACTGAATTAATAAAGAGATTAAAGTCGCCAACTCGTAAGTATCGTAAAAACAAAGATACAGAATTTCCAGATTCAGTAGGGTCAACCAGTAGAGAAATGTAGGTGATTTTTGTTTTGATTCGTTAATCCATTCTTCAAAAGTTTGGCCTTCACTACTGAACTCAAGAACGGCATCTTGCAACAGCGAATATAGAGTAGATGCTGTTATTTTATGAATATGTCTTGCCTTAGTTACATGAGTCACCTAAAATTAGATGCCGTTATATTAAAGATTTAACTAGATTTATGTTAATAAGACCTTCAGTATTGCTTCAGCTGAACCTTCAGTAATAATTCCAGAATTTACAATAACAGTCAGCCATCCACTTCCATCCATAAATTGGCCAATTACTCTCAAAAATGATTGTTCTATATGAAATGGAGCGAACAATGCTACAAATTGACGTTCACTATATAAATCAGACCAGTTCCATTGAACAAGTTTCACTAAAGCATAGAGGGGTTGATCCGCACAAAATATTGGGACCTGCTGGGGCCCTATTCTCGAATGTCTATTAAAAATGTCGGATTCGTCATAATGTCTACTACTAAAGTCTATCAAAATGTCGATCGACTGACACTATCCGTATTCTCAAACACAAATAGACATTTTAAAATCGGTGACATATTTAGCGAATGGTAACATCTGACAACATTGGATAGAAACATACAATACGAGTATATTACAGCAGACAATTACTTGAAGAATCTCTTAGTAATATAAAATAATACTAAAAATACATCCAGAATATATATCTTTTTGGTAAATACGAATTAGAAAGTAGAGAAAATATAAATATAATCTTTTAAACTGAAATTTCATGAGGGATTAAATAGAAAATTGGAAGTGCAATTTGATAAGAGATTAAACAGAAAGAAGAAGACATATATTATTGTAATACAATCTAAACATTACATAAAATGTCTGTGATATAATCTTTGTACCTGCAATTTGAAAAAATAGAGCTATATAAATTTCTTAATGACAGGTTTAAAATCTCTTGGACAAACAGGAGCAGTGTCGAATCGGGACTTCCAGTGCCTACCGGTCAGAATGGCGAAGGCCCACCTATCAATATTTTTTCATGGACCGATTTCTTGAAAATCAAAAAAGGCCTTCTTTGCACATTGATGCTTTTTTTCAAGGGTTATTTCGCATTTCTTATTCTGAAGGGCACACAGACTGAGGTCCACTAACTTAGTCCCACTGATTAAGGCACAGTGTCCGAACGAGGACCCACTACCTGAAAGAGGGCCCACTGCCTGAAAGAGGGCCCACAGCTTGAACTAATGCCTACCGGTCTTTTGCCTGTAGACCAACGGCCCAATCCGACACTGGACAGGACTAATAATTGATAAATTAGGTGAAATTGTAAATAACCATTTCATATATTTTTAAAAACAATTTGTACAATACTTATTTTAATTTTTCTTAATAGTATATTATGCAACGATCATGTAATGATGGTTATTAATACACGAGCATTAACCGGGATACGAAACGAGCCAAAGGCGAGTTTCGTATGGTTTATGCGAGTGTTTTAATAACCATTACATGAGAGTTGCATACGCTATTTTTTCTACACCCGATAAATAATCAAGACCTATAAATATTATATTTATATTGGTATTGAACACAATAACAGTAATTACTCGTATTTCTATAAAAAATTCTACAAAATTGTAATTAATGGTATTACTTCAGGTATTGGTATTTCCCTAGATTTTTGCGGTAAAATATTTTGTACTGTATTTTCTGCTTTCTCCGATATGTGTGGAGGAGTCTTCTATATCGCTAATATCAGACATTTTAATATTATAATTATCGAAGTTTAGCTACCTACGAAAATTTAATACGTTTTGACAACTAAAATAATTACATAGGAACCTAGGGCAAACGTCAAACAGCATGCTTGATTAAAAAATTGTAGGTTTCTATTGATTAAAAATCTGTATCGTAATGAAAAATCTGTATCATAATGGGTATCATTATGAAACGGATTATGGGCATATAAGTGCATTATTATAATACGGGTGTAGAAAATAGTATATTATGCAACGATCATGTAATGATGGTTATTAATACACGAGCATTAACCGGGATACGAAACGAGCCAAAGGCGAGTTTCGTATGGTTTATGCGAGTGTTTTAATAACCATTACATGAGAGTTGCATACGCTATTTTTTCTACACCCGATAAATAATCAAGACCTATAAATATTATATTTATATTGGTATTGAACACAATAACAGTAATTACTCGTATTTCTATAAAAAATTCTACAAAATTGTAATTAATGGTATTACTTCAGGTATTGGTATTTCCCTAGATTTTTGCGGTAAAATATTTTGTACTGTATTTTCTGCTTTCTCCGATATGTGTGGAGGAGTCTTCTATATCGCTAATATCAGACATTTTAATATTATAATTATCGAAGTTTAGCTACCTACGAAAATTTAATACGTTTTGACAACTAAAATAATTACATAGGAACCTAGGACAAACGTTAAACAGCATGCTTGATTGAAAAATTGTAGGTTTCTATTGATTAAAAATCTGTATCGTAATGAAAAATCTGTATCATAATGGGTATCATTATGAAACGGATTATGGGCATATAAGTGCATTATTATAATACGGGTGTAGAAAAAAATAAATATAAACTGTCACTGTCACGACACTCATATTATAACATCATATTTAAAAAGGCATGCGACATTACAATGTCGACTGGTTGTATACCACTCGACTTTATGTCTAACAACAAATGTCGAATTCGCCATTCCAGAATACGTTTTTGCGTTCTTATTCGACATTTCATCAATGTCGCGTGTGACATTTAGAAATAGACATTCGAGAATAGGGCCCCTGATAGTCATTTATGTTAGGGAAAACTTTATTTTTTTCATGCCTTAAAATATAATTGCGACCAACTTTTTCTGCCTTAAGCTCAGGAAAATGTATCTGAATTTTTTCACGAAGTCGCGTGGTATGTTCCATATTTTTGATTTCGCCTACAAGATCCGACAAATGATGAGTATACATTTTAACAATATCAATCAGTTTAAAAATATAATCCTCTCCAGACTCTTCTAGCTTTCCTCAAATAAGATCAAACATTTAATAAGAACACAAAACATAAAGATGTAAAATAATACCTTGAATGTAGATTAGAAGATTAAAAAATCTATCCCTTCTCACAAATTAGTTGCATTATCGCCATCTTGACGCATTTTACACCGACGAGCTCTATAATATAAATCAACCAGGCACTCTTTGTGGTATTTTGCTTCTAGTGCCACTAAATCTCCAGAATTAAGCATTGCTAACAATTCTGAATTCTCCAGAATTTTAGCACTATCTAATACTCTTTCGTGAATCTGCTTAGTTTCACACCTATGTAATGCTTGTATTTTTGATTCAGGATTTTTGCATAGAAAACATAACTGATTTTGCGGAACAGCAAATGTTACCTTAGAACGCGTATTTTTATTGCCTCTGGCTTTAGTGGTTTCCTCGGCTTTTTCTGATGTATCTATATCTAATTTTTTAACAAGCGCAGTTAGTCTCGGCTCTAAAAATTGTCTAATGCAGGATTTATGCCATTTGGCTTCATTGTTAATCAAAGCATCACCAAAAATATTAATAGGCATGCGAGACGGCAGGACGTACGAAAACGGAATTAATGTTTTAACACTTTTTGAAAAATTTTCGTAGCCACTGTTGCGCGTTTTCTCAAGCGGGTTACGTGCAGGACAAAGTAGCTTTTCTTGATTGTTACACTGGCATAAACAACACCTTGACCAATCTACTACTACTTGTCCTCCTAGAGAGGTTTTTCCAATGTGTTGCCCTTTACGTCCATAATGTCTAAAAATCCTATATCCCGTTATAAACCATCATCCCCGAGATCGTCCCTCACATAAAAAAAAGTTTAAAAAATCCCTCAAAACAAATTTGTCCGCCTGACAATCATTATAAGTAAAAAGTCTATTTTTGTAGCATGTGATATAAGAAACACATAACCTCAAAGCAGTGATTTTCTTTTATTTATGTGTGGGAACATGATCTATTACCATTATAAAATAAATGGAAATATTATCTGTATATTCTTTACCTGTCTTTTTGACCAGTAGAAGAAAACTTCCTTGATTTTTCTATTTAACAAAATGAAAGTACTTGTTAGCTAAGTCGCGTGTTGCACACTCACAAAAAAAAACAAAAACTGAGGTCAGTCGCGAACTCGAGACTCGCCAGGTCACTTACTTTATTCGGTTTGGTTGAACCATATTTCGGAGTGGGGGTATTGCATTTGGATAGACTCGCCGCACATACGGAAATTATCCTTATTTAGCGCGCCAAAAATAAAAAAAAAATGATATTTTAAAAACATGTTTCATCCACACAGTATTGTTCTGTATACATTCATGCTCTTATCTGGCTTTACGCCACCGAGAACCGCGGATAAATAAGAGAGTAATATGGGTAGAAAGAGTGCACTTTCAGTCTTAAGTGTAGTTGACGCATAAATCAGCATGCGAACACTTGTTGGAAAAGTACGTGTTGTTGTTTAAATGTTGTAATCCAAGAAATTTTTCAAGATGGACTGTGAAGCTTCATGTATGTATTTCTTATTTAAGTATTAACAATGTATTTATTTGTTTCTTGCCTAATAATAACGGCAGCTTTTGGTGGACCTAATTTTATTCATTCTTTTTTGTATACGGCTAATTTCTGCGAGGGCTACAAAAAAAGTTCCACCGAGTTCCACTCTCGTTTTTTATGTTATAGTTAGATAAGACCTTTATCTTTAAGGGCTTACAAAAATTTGCGTCCCCAAGTGTCCTCTGTCTGATACAAGTTATTTTGTTTAGAGGTAGTCACAACAACGTTGATCCGCATCTCCCCAAAATCACTAGAAATGAATTTTTTTCTGTTCTACAAAGCGATAAATTCTTTAAACTGTTGACTGCTAAGTGCATTGAAAAAGTAGAACGGTACATATTAATTAAATTTAATACATCAGAAATTCCCACGTGCTCGGAAAAACGTTTTAAATGTACTATAAAGATATTCTTGTCGAAACTTAACATAAAGTGGAAGATATGCAAAGGTACAACCCGCAAGATTCACCAAAAAAATATTCTTTATGGATAGATAGATAGATAATAAATCCTAGATTAGACTGTAATATATCTGCAATACCCACGGCAGAAGAAGTAAGAAATTATCAAAAAGGTGGAAGACCAAAACATTTTTTCGATGAGAAATCTGTACGGTCGAAGTTAAGAAAAGTAGGACCTCTTGTGTTAAGCATGTCCAAAGAAACACTTTGCAAAGCTGCAGAAATGAGTCTGTTCAAAAGTGGAGAAAGAACTTAGCTATAAGCTTGTCTCCGCGCACAGAGAAAAAACCAAAGAAATTCATAATTCGTCATATTTTGATTCATGGCTATATACACTCCAGAAGAAGTATTAGCTTGTAAGGTTGTATCACTCACGGAAGACATCGAGATTGGAACCGGACAGAGACATAATGAATAGAATGCTACTGTCATCATATCCCCTGATTACAAATACAAAAAAAGCGAAATAAACCCTTTTTCAGAAGCTGTACTGAGTATGTTACTTTTTTAAGTTATAGTTTAGATGGTGTACAACGTGATATAAATCCATATAGTGACTGATAATTCCGAATAAAAAATTAATTTCTGTACATTATTTGTATTTCAGTTAATCATTAAAATAATGACGTAAAGCGTTCTCGAAATGTATGTGCATTATTTTCACGTATTTTAGTAGTATTATATAAATGATTAAAACTTGACGCCTTAATTAGATAACTAAATAAAATTTTATTTATAAACCACTTTTTATGCATTTTTATGTGAAATGTGACAACATGGCAGTCTATTCAACAACTTACATTGTTTTTAAATTAAATCTAAGCAAAAAAATTACTTTGAAAAATACAACTATTTTTGGCGTGCTAATTCCAGGCTAATTGCCGTATGTGCGCCGAGTAGAGAGACGCTTTTAATATTAAATTGAACCACATGTAATTAAAGCAATTTTAAAATATACCTGCATGACAGGAAATATAAAATCTAAATTATTATGTGTTTCGATTTTATTTCCTCGTAGGTCATTTTTGACTATCTTGTATACAGTATTTTTAGCTAAACTTGCATCAGCATGAAAAAAATAATATTTTTATTGATTTTTTCAGCTCCAGATTAGTTAAAAACGACCTACAAATCGTTTAAAACCGATCAAAATAAGATTTACTAGATTACAAACCATCATTTTGAAAAATAGCCGCCATCTTGACTCATAATCAAAAATTTGGCTTGCCCTCCGGGTGAAATCCCTTAGAATGGCCTTAAAAATATTCCAGCAAAATTTGGTGCTTTTAGACTAATTTGCCGAATTCTGGCCCTTTTGGGATTAACCGCGGCAACTATAAGTACATTCAAATCTTTAATTTACATATGTAACTAAATAAATATGCTAATCAATTTCCTATGATAAGGAAAATGCGGTTCAACAACTGATTTCTAAAAATTTTAAGGCATGGGCATAATAGGAGGACTATGCCGACAAATTAGTTCTCATAAACGGAGCAATAACTCTTAATTATTCTGAAATTTTAAAAATGCATCATAAATTAATGTACTGAACAAATTAATCCGTTCTGCGATAGTTAACGGATTCTCCATTTAGACGCATTCTGGCTTTCTTAGCACGTACTCGTTGGCCCACACAGACAGAACATTCACAGACGTTTGGCTCAGTCTCTCAAGACTAAAAGGAGGAACAGGTGGTTCGTGGGTAAAAGGAAGGTTAAGACTCAGTTAAAGGAAAAATGAGGCCGTTTCTTATCCGATACGGGCCTTCGGTTAATAAAGTGAGAATTAATCGAAAAACGTGTATTAGGAACGACGACGATTCTCTCGCTCTTTTATCGGATCAACTTTTATTTGGATGAGGATGGTGTGCCTTTCGTTGGTGTAGTGGGATGCTGGGATGATGTCGGTCGGATCGGGGGTTTTTAAAGCACATAGGTGCGAATGAACTGATGTTTTATCTTAATGAAAAAATAAACGGGCGGCAAATTAACAGTCCATTGGCGGAGGCGTTAAGGTGATTTATTTACACGCATTCTTTTAATATCGATCAAAGAATGTTAGTATACATTTTCCAAAAACTTACATTTACATTACAATTTTTAAATTATTTGATCTGATAAGAGTTATTGCTCCGATGACAATAGCAGGAAATTTGTATTAAAAATAGGCATTCTGTTTTAATCCTAGAAGACACAGTTTTAAAAATAATACCATATAATTTTTTATGTGCAAAGAGAATAAGTGGCACTAGCCCTGGGTTTTTATACTTTTTTGAAAAAATGCCCTGTTTTGTCTACAAAAAATTATAAAGTTTATTATTTTTTTTTTTAAACTACAACTTTTAATAGATAATTAACATTATCAAACATGCATTATTTTTCGAACGATTAATGTCAACTTGTAGTAAATCTTTTTCTTAATAATATCAAAAAATAATTTTTAAAATTGGATTTAATATAAAGCCGTTATTATTAAAATAGCAAAGTAATTTCGGATATAAAAATGATTGAAAAATATGATTACGATATCCCCGGTCAAGACGTTCTGTGTTCGTAACGAAGGATGGGTGCTGTTGCTTTCCTCGTCTACCTAGTATTGAAATTTGGCCAGATACGAAATAAGGTACATATAGGGTCGAACTTAAATTTAGTGTTGCTCAGTTGGTGCGAAGAGGAAATTTTATTACATGAGATAATTTTGTTTTCAATATAGAATTTGCAATGTCTCAATATATTTAAAACATAGTTTGCTTAGAAAAAAATAGGTAGAAGAATTATATTTGTATAGTAGGTATACATTATATTTTCTAAAATAACTCATTTTGCAAAGAATATCAACTAAGCTACTAATATAATAAAATCTATAAATCAGCCTTATAAATAATGCATTTAACAAATGTTTCATACTATATTAATAATTTACATGTTTTCTGACTTATCTGTGAATGAAACGTGTAGACTGTATAATTTTTTACAAAAAGATATTTCCTTGGATGCCCTCTTTTCAGCATAGAATATATAAAGCAAGAAGATGACTTAATATTTTATTTCGTACAAATATATAAAATATATTAATTTACACCATTTAACGTTTAATAGTATTTTGCAATTTTTATAATACTCACGAATGCCTTTTATTCGTAACTTATGCTATTGGTTTAATAGAATGAAATTTAGAATTATTTTGGTCTATATATATTGACTGAAACTCAAAAAAAAATATTCTTATAGAAATAATGTTTTAAAAACTGAGGGAACAAAGCCGAAGTCTTTTGTTACTATCCGGCTTTGCTTGGTCCGAATTTCATGATGGCTGCCGTTGAATGATGTTATCATATTTTGTTGTCAACGATTTTAAAAAGAGTTTTGGCTTTTAAAATAAGTGAATATTATAGAAGGACAAACAAACGCCAAAATTGGCGTAATATATTATAATTCCTGTACATCAAATATTTTTTCATTTTTAGATATGATGTAAATGTATCACAAATTATAAAATAATTTAATTTTGTTTTTGTGAAGAGCAGGGCGTTTGACTAAACAGCTCGATATTATTTTTTACAACGTAGGCATAAGAAATGTATTTAAAATGATCGGTTATTATTTTTTGGTAACTTAATTGGACCCAGTACTACAAATAAATTAGTCACAGAAGACCTGCAAATAAATATAGGTATTATAGTGTTTTAACAGTACCGAGATTAAAATCAAAAATATTTAAAAAAATACTTTTAGAATAAATAGCGGCTGTGTAGAAACATCTTACTATTAATGTTATTTGACTTTTTGGAGGTAATTATTTTTATTTTTAATTTTTGAATAGCTTCAAAGATATAATCAGGTTCTCTTAATGACATTCCCCGATTATGCCTTAACTCTGGCAACATACAGTTTATATAAAAAATTTTTAACTTCTCCTCCATATTTTTATACCAGAAATCGTCTCTTTTTAGTATATAGTCCACTTTAAGTAGATAATTGGGACCTGTCCATACACCAAAAATACATCCTTTGTAACGAGCATTTGGATACTCGTTAGAATTTTATTTTTTTGTATATTTGTATTTATTATTCAAACATAAAGGATAATAAATATCGTTAAAGTCATTGAAATTGTTATTTCATATTTTTATATTTAATATTTGAGAAGGAACTTTTCGAGTGCACCCTGTATTATTAATTCGAAGTTTATCGAATGTTCTATGTGTGATGACGCTACGCTACGTCAGAGGAGGGGTGTGAGAGAGTATAAAAAGACCGTTCATCGAAACGCCGAGAACTTTTGATTTTGTAAATTCAACCCACCTCTTTCTTTCTTTTCTTATCTCCGGAGAGTTTAGTTTTAATCAAAGTGTGGTTATAGTGAAATGGTTTAGTGTTTAGCAATAGGTAATGTAGAGCGTTTTCTTTATTTGTCTTTAAGGTAAATTGTTGGCTAAATGCTGCGTTAGAATTTCATTAATTGTCTAAGGGTATTTTTTTCTTGGAGAAAAAGCCGGTTTGTGTCTTAACAAGGGATTTTGACCTTTATCGCGTTGTAAATACACATGGCATAGTTTAAATTTCATACCTGCAACGAATTTTGACCTTTGTCGCTTTGCTATTTAAGAGTGTTTTTCCGGTGAGCAGGGATTTATCGATTTGTGTCAATTTGTCGATGGATAATTTGCAGTGTTAAAATAAAATTAAATTTTATGATAATTTGTTCATTGTTTCTTTTTCTATTGTATAACAAATCGATGAAGCGCTAATTACTGGATTATTGTAATTTTTTGGTTAACTAATTATTCTAGGTGCGGTGTTTAGGTAATAATTTGTCTTTTGGAGAAATATTGAGGGTTTGCTACTTTACTTATCGCCACGAAATATTAAACCGAATTCACTAATAATACACGGAGATAAAGCGGCTTCCGGACGGCTTATATACAAAGGTTGCTTATTTCTTTCTTCTCTCATCTTTTCTCTTCACTTTCTTAGTACTTTTTTATTAATTAACTTAGGCATAGTTCCTGATAAAGGAAGCTACGCTACTAAATGCCAGTTAATTAATAAAAAAGGTACCCTACTCTAATTCTATCTCTACTATCCTATTTCCTGTTAAGTTTTTTCATTATTTTTGGGTTTTTTTTTGTTTGATATAACCATAGGGTTATATGGGATTTAGATTGTTAATCTATTGTCTAAATTATCTGTAGATAATTTTAATATTTTCGGGGATTTAAAACAATTCAATTATATTCCTTTTTCAGATTTATTTAGGATACCACTTCATGGTTTTAAAGTAATCAAGGGTTTACCAACTAAGCTTAACTTTGGCATCAGTGCTACATAATTTTAAGTTTCAGTTAACTTTCTGAATAAGTTAACCTTCTGTTAACTTATCTAGTTTTAATATTATTTTTTTCCACACAGGTGGATATAATTATCAGACTAAATGGTCTAGAACCTCGTTAAGGGTATATTGTTGGGGAATCATAGCATTCCTTCATTATTATCAGTCTTTTGGGCAATTTTCGTAACCTCAGGGGTAGTAAAAGACGTCTTTTAACCACCATTTTTCTGTATTGCCAATATAAGTAGCTCACACACACATATGTTTAATTTTCATGCACTGGGAGTATTACCGATGACAAGTTAAGACAACAGACCAGAAAGTTTTGAAAGTTAGTCGATCCAAGTGAAAATCGAGTTCCTCAGCATCAGAACGTCGGTGAATCTGCAACACATAGAATTGAGAGACCTTATAGTGTACAAGGCTCTTTCCTGAATAAGAACTGAATGCACCACCACCTCGTTTGAACTTCTGAAGAGGCTCAATTACCTCCAGAACCAGCAGGACCATCCCTCAGCTTAGTCATCCGGTAACTTAAACCGAAACAAAGCCGAGCTTACTTGTAATTATTTGTATACAGGTTACTTAAATTGCGAATATCATTTTTTTTCATTTTTTATAACAATTTATTTAATACCTAAGTTTTATATTTTCCTACATCATTAATTGTATTTTGGAACCTTCAGTTCAACTTTATATTTTGTTCTTTTCCAGAACCCTCAGTTCTGCATTTGTCACTTATTATTATTTTATACTTTTCCACATTTGAAACCTTCAGTTCAACTCTAACTATATTTTGTTTTTCCCAGAACCCTCAGTTCTGCATTTGTCATTGTTGTGGATAATAAAATCTAAATTGAATTTATCTGTTTTAATTTACCTGATATTCATTTGAATTTGAACTTATCGTACCTTATCTTGACAGTTGTCATAATATAGTTTTGTTTCCTATTTTGTTTTTCTCTGAAAAAGTATATTTTTTTAATATAGTCAAAACAGGTGGCGCCTTGTTCAAATTCAGATAATCATAAAAGTTCCAAAATAAACAACTGAGAATTCACAACCCTGAGTATAATAAATTTTACCATTTTCCTGTATGGAAAATTGTAAAATCTTAAATTGAGCTTAAATCACTATAAATCTGTCTTCCAAATCAGACAATTCCAGGTAAAGGCTTGCATTGGCTTTCAATGGGCCTTAACACCTTTTAGAAAGCAATGAAATTGCTGCACCTTTTCGTCCTGTAATATGTAATTGGCCATGTATTTGATAAAACCATTGATGGTGGATATTAATGTCCATAGGCGCCGAATCCCCGGTGCTCCGGGTGCGCAAGTCAATTTTGTTTTTTACAGGGGAACATTGTTTTGGCAGTTGCACCCCCTAAGCGGAAACCCTCTATCGGGGGTGAAACTCACCAGTTATATCTTAAATGGAAAGATTGGTCGAATGATATGTTATTTTGAAGGTATTTTTACCTAGATAATAACCCCTGAGTTTTACATCGCTACTATCTATGTAGCCCATACAGTGGCTCACCAAAAGTACAAAACCGGTTTAACATAATTTTTACATTGTTATTAAAAAAAAGGAATTCTTTGTAACAATTTTATTTTTATTCCTGTGGCTCTCAATTATTCTTATCAGATGACATTCTTTGGTCGCCGTAAAGTAGTAAGGTTTAGTTTATTTCGTTGTAGAGTCGGCACAAAAGTGGCAAATCAGTGATAATGGTTTACTCTATTGCTAAGAGGGTGCAAATATTTTCACTTTTTTGCGAACAATAAATGTGCTAATAGAACTGCCTAACTGTTTAACAATCAACATCAAAATCGACAAGTCCATCGAAATTACATTTTGGAGTTTGTCCTAACATTTTGGAGAACGGGGTCAGTAGCTAACAAATAACGTTAAATGGAAAATTCTGTAGTAAATGAAGCTACAGAGGTGGCGATTTTAGGACATGTTGTTCATGAACCCATATTGAGTACAAGACAGTTGGCGATAACATCTGGTATTAAGAGACGTAGTATTCAGAAGATATTGAAAGTTTTATTCCTACAAAATACATCTGGTAAAAGAACATAATGAAGACGATTTTGATAGGCGATTACAATTTTGTGAAATTATGACTGAACGGGTATTAAATGATCAGCAGTTGCTTTTCAATGTGTGTTACTCAGACAATGCACTTTTTTCCTAAATGGTACGGTAAATCGTCACAACTGTCGTTATTGGTCCGATTCAAAACCCAAAATATTTCATGAAGTACATACGCAACATCCGGAAAAACTGAATGTTTGGGCTATCATTTTTGGTAACCGTATAATGGGCTCCTTTTTTACCAGAAACTTTAACCGCAGAAATGTATCTGGAATTATTAGAAAACGCTATTTATCCAGCATTACTAGAGTTGATAGAAAATGACGATCAGTACATAGCAAACAACAATATTCAACAATGACGGTGCACCACTGTTCGTCAGTATTTGGATCAAACGTTTCCATCTTTCCAGGATCGGAAGAAGAGGAAGTATTGAGTAGCCCCCACAGTATCCGGATCTAAGCCAGTTGGATTTTTTATGGGGCCACCTAAAAACTAAAATTTATGCCACCCAGCCAACATCACTGGAAAATCTGCGACAACGACGGATAATTGATGAATGTCATCAAATAACCCCATAGATGCTTCAAAATGTCCGATAGCATTTTAAACAAAACCTCTATTATTGCATGGAGGCCCAGAATCAGCATTTCTAGCATTTACTCGATTAACTGGTAGGCTTTTACAGAAAATAAAAATCGTTAAAAGATAATGGCTAGGAAGACAGTGACGATTTAAAATTTGGGGGTTATAATCTATTTAAAAATACCTTCAAAATACCAGTGGTGGCTGCACCGAGCATATAGGGTTGCCAGATATCCCGTTTTAGGTGGGAGCCTCCAGCCTCTCCAGCAATTGCCATTTGACAATACCTTTTTTTTTGAAGAAAATTTTCATAAAATCAACTTTAAAATAGCTTTTTAAAAATCCGGTGGTGTCTTTAAGTGAGTTGTGGAGGGTGGGGGGATAGCCCCCATTTTCCGCATAGAAGCCGGGCACCCAAAGCGATTTTTGAATTCCGGCGCCTATGTTAATGTCTTCATTAAAAATCCAAAAGGGTATTTTTTTCAATTTAATCGCTTCTTCTACCTGCATTTGATATGCAGCGTATGGACATTTTATTTCAACCACTAATTCATCTCCTACAATGCCGTCTGGAGTAGCACCAACAAATTTAAAAATTATTATTTTGATTTAAAATGAACTAATTTGCAATATGTTATAGTTGAGATGTGAGAAAAAAGGGGAACTGATCATTACGTACCTAAATATGGATATTTTTTGTCAATAAAAATTCCACAATCTCTAATCACTATATTTTCCTGCTCTTGAATTTGCAAAAGTGCCATTTTTTCATACTTTTTGCCATGAGAAATAGGAACAGCATTGACTGGTTGTTGGTAAATAATCCTTTTGATTAAAGGCTCACATAAAGTAGTAATTGGTCTAGTACACACTGCTTTAAAGTATGAGGCAGTAATCATTTTTCTACGAATTTCAAGCCAAACCCTGTTATCCGCCTGTGACATAGTTTGTTCCTGATTTATATTTCTCTTAACGTCAGATGAAGGGAATTCGTTTAAAAATTGAAGTTTTTTTACTTCATAAATATCTTGATCTAAATCCTTTTTAGTACAATTTTCTCCATAATCTAAATCAGTTTTATTGGTTTTTGCAGAATAACTTTTTTTGAATTTGCGATTAGATTTTGATTTTATTGCCAATTGTCGCCTTTTTTTTCAATTCAGTTACTAACATGGATTGGTTAGTACACGGAAAAAAATGTGACTAGAAAATTTTACTACAATGTTGTAGTAGTAGACTTGTAGAAAAATACTTAACAATTTGTAGAAAATTTTACTACAATTTATAGTTAAAAACTATTCATTATTGTAGCAAATGAATTGTCGAATAAAATGCTACAACAATAGGAAAGAATTCCACAATGTTTACTATATTTTACTATTGTTTGTAGAAATAGAAATTTATTACAATTATCGTAATTACTACTACTAACTTCTGAAAAAATTTGTACAAATATTAATAATTATCTCTACAAGAAATAATAATTTTCTCTACAAAAAATAGTAATAATTTATATCCCTTCTTATGAAAAATATTCAATTTTGTTCAAAAATATTCTATAATATTGTAGAAATTCTAAGTCATGTGAACAAAACAGAATTCTGCTATTGGCCAACGTTTTCTGACGTCGATCATAAATGGCCAGACAGCAGTAGCCGTTCGCCATGTTCACATAACTAAGCATGGTACATATACGAGTATTATAAGCACCGATGCGTTTAAGAAAATTTTATTAATAAATTCTATTGGTGGTAAGTACATTTATTATTGTTTCTGAATAATTTACCTTTATATAACTAATTTAAATAACCTTAATAGATTATTTTTACAAAAATCGATCGACTGTTGTGCCCAACGATCGAATTTTGTGCCAAATTCAATGATGTTTTTTTGTCTAATTGTGACATACCTACTTTCTCATTTTTGTTAGTTATCTGACTTAGTCATTTAATATCTAAATCAGTGTAAAGGTGATAAATATCCCCGTTTTAAGGGTATGAACAGTTCAATTGTTATTAATTTTTATTTCATATTTTTCAGGTGCAGAAAAGCCAACTGAGACTGAGGGTGCTATTATTACTGTTATTTATTACATAATGTAATTAAGACTTTGTATCTTTTATATTAAAACAATAAATTGAATATTTTATTAAGGAACATTTTTTCTAGGTTATAATTAAAATAATTATGGAATACTACTACAAGTTTTATTAAAAATTACTACAATTTGTATGAATTTTTACTATTTATTGTGTAAAATTTTCGTATTTATTTTCATAAAACGCAATACATTTTTAATATAAATTCATACAATGAATAGCAAAAATTATAACAATTTGTAGAACAATTCTTATGATGCATTTGGATATTTTTACTAAATATTGTAGATAATAACTCTACAATACATTCTCCACAAATATTTGGAAATTTTTACTACAAATTGTCCCTGTCCCTATATGTACTATTTATTATAGAGAAAAAATCTATAATTGTAGAAATTTGTTCTACAATTTTTTTTCCCTGTACGGTTTAAAGTTTTTTTCAATTCTGAATTCCCTGATTTCGAATTATATGATACAACTGCTGCAAAACCTCTACTTTCGTAAGAGCGCCCTCTGGAATAATTGATTCTTTTGCCACCTACAAACTTAGCGACTGTCGCATGAAATTGTTCCACAATACTATCAACATCGTGTAATAGACTTCTGCTGTGATCTGACAAAGCATGTATAATTTGTAGAAGTCTTGTAAAAAATTCAAGTTTAGATCTTAACTTGGTTATTTTGTTTTTGGTTTCATCTGTATGCTTCTGACAAAAATAAATATCGCAGTTTTTATGGTCACCAAAAACGTGAAAACTTGCATTGTCTATATCTTTCTCTAAAAGCAAAACGTTATTAATAGTGCTAAGACTGTTTTCTTTTCTATAAGAAACTGCCTTCGTAACAGATGTTTTTAAACGAAGGATGTTTTGACTAACTATTTTTCTTAGTTTTATTGGAAAATTCACAAATAACTTTCTCTTTTAGGCTCAAAATTTTACTAAATATGTTCAAATCTTCAATTCACCGGTATAACTATATAAATTGCCGATTTATTTCCTACGATAAGGGAAATGTGGCTCGACGACCCATTCTTGGAATTTTGAAGGTAGGGGTATAATAGGAGTAATATGCCAATAAATTAGTTCTCATGAACGGAACAATAACTCTAAAGTGCTGATCTTCGGTCTTAAACATTATAATATTAAAATTATTTGATCTGATTAAGTGCTGATCTTTAGTCTTATACAGAATATTTTAATGTACATTTTCCATATTTTCACATTACCAAACGAGAAACTTAAAAATTTTAAAATTATATTTGCCCACTATTGTGATGCCTTCCGATATGTTCTGTTTAAATTTGGCAAAAATTTTATGATTAGTATACTTTAAATTATTGTAGTTATATAATTTCTCGGTATTACCAGAGGCATATGCAGTGGCGGTTGGTGCATAAGAGGAGTTGAGCTGCAGAATTGCCAAAAGAATGCAAGTATCTCGTCTACCTTTCACAAAAATTATTTAAAACATTCCAAAGTATACATAAAATAGATTTTATGGATAATAACATAATTTTAATTTAATTTTAGTCATTAAATAGTAAATGTTGTGTGTGCACTGCACCGCTTGGGCCACTCGCGCTCTTCGTCTCCTTTACTTATTCTAGTAGTCTTAATGTGCATATGCCTGTTAAAAAAGATTAACTAACAAGTTTGCAAATAGCGAAAAAAATTTAAAGTAAAATTGTTCAAAATACTGTTGTCAATAAAGTTTCTCTATCCGCAAACTTGTTAATTAATCTTTTTTGACAAGCATATGTCTATTAAGATTGCTAGAACTAAAGGAGACAAAGAGCGCAGGCGGCCCAAGCGGTGCAGTGCCCCACATCTATGGGCGTCGTTACACAATTCTATAGGAAGGGGCAAAAGTTTTAAAAAAATTAGAATGTTTATTTGTTGGTTAACAAGGAAATTAAGAAATAAAGGCAATACAAATTAATAAGGATAATTTCCAGACCGTAGCAGAATTTTATATAAATAAAAATTTCCTTGGTATAATCGATCATTGTTTTTATTTTCAATCTTTTAGCGCAGCACTACATATGTTTCGGAAATTTACATGTAATTTACAGATCACCAAGATACAGTTAAAACCATCTGAATAACACATTTAAATAACTGACACCTATATATAGATAAAAAAAACGTAAAGTTGATCAAGTCTGCAAGTTTTAATTGCATTATTTAAAAATTGTAACTGCACTTAACTGAAGACTTTTTACATCTAAATTACATTTATTATCGGACTCTATATTTTCTTTAGTTAAGGTTATGTGAATGTTCAGTTACGATACAAATCAACTTTGTAAATTAGATTTAAATAACGTGAGCCCTACTTAAATAGGGCCAGATGAAAATCACAACTACATAACTGAACGTAAAATCGCAATTTTTTTTCTCAGAATGTGATTTTAATTTCATTTGCATTTAGAGGACGGCCTTTACCCGAAACATGTGTTTCCTTATACACAAAGTAACATTAAATAATTTTTGAACCAAACATAAAATTACTTGTCTTGTTTTAGCTGCCAATATAAATCTTGTAATGCACTTAGCCTTTTATGTGCACATCCGTATTAACGTATACCACGTTTAATACAATTTTTTGGTTCTGTCAGTACATAGTTTAGACAGTTTTACCAGCTATCCGTAAACTAGGAAAAATTCGAAGAACAGCATGTCTCAACATAGCAGGAGCCATGAAAACAACACTGACCAGAGCCATGGAAGTCATTTTTAATCTCACTTCCATTGATATTTACATCAAGGAGGTTGCTCTGACGACAATGACATGCCTCCGAACGGTTCGAATAGAACCTGATGTAGGATCTGGTGAGGCGAGAGGTCACTTTTGGCAGGAGGCGCTCGATACCCTCCCACTGCTTCAAGCGAACATGGACTCCATCTAACCGAGATATATCTTCCATAAGCCATATAAAGTTATAATAGAGAGAGAGAGAGAGAGAGAGAGAGAGAGATATATGCTTTATTGTCGTAAAAAAATTTACAAAAATTTTATAGACAAAGCGTGTAACTTAAATACTAAACATATTATAAAAATAAATAAACAGCAGAAAAAACAAACAGAAACAAACAGACAAAATAGGAATAACAATTGCAATGGATATGCAATATCCGTCATTATAATTATTCTAATTTAAATTTAAATTTAAATTTAAACTTTAATATTTAATTATTTATTTAATGCCATTGTATGTGGAACTCAAATGTCTAAGGTACGTTATAAAATACTGCTACTGTGTAATATGGTCTTTCTAGAAGAAAAGCTTTAGCCAGTCTTCGAAACTTATTGTATGTATTTATAGATTTTAATTGCATCGGAAGGTTATTATACAATTTTTTGGCATTGTAGGTAATGGAATGTTTTAATAGGTCAGAAGTGGGCATTGTTAAATAAACATCAGTCTCTAAATTTCTTGTAGGATATCTACGAGTCGGTCTTTCGGATAAATTTTGAATGTGCTTGCGAACTAAGCAGACGGATTCGAAAATAAATAGAGCAGGAAGGGTTAGAATTTTGAAATTTTTGAAGTAATTTTCGCAATGTGTCCTACTACTTAAACCAAATACATAGCGGATTGCTCTTTTTTGCAGTTTAAAAATAGATTCGAAAAGGTATAAGCTACAAGAACCCCAGAAAGGTAAACCATAGCGAAGGTGAGATTCGAATAAGGAAAAGTAGGTTATTAATGCAGTAGAAGGAGTCAGCTCTTTAGAAACCGATTTAATGGCAAAACATGCGGAGGATAATTTTTTTGCTAAGGTATCTATATGAGCAGACCATTTTAGAGAATCGTCTATATAAAGACCTAAAAACTTGATTGAAGTCACCGTTTGGATCAGATTATTGTTTAAAGTTATAGGTTGTAAAGTACCTCTGTAAGACAATGCTACAGTTTTACTGGTGTTGAAACAAAGTCCATTCGAATCAGACCAGGACTTAATAGTCACTAGATCTTCACTTATGATAGATTGTAATGTCTGCATTTAGAATTATTCCAGGTTACACTGGTGTCATCAGCAAATAAAGTAATTCTACCACTTATTCTTAAGTCTGTGATGTCGTCGATGAATAATAAAAACAAAATTGGACCTAATACTGATCCTTGAGGTACTCCACTGCTTATTGCTAGATTTGTAGAATCCTCACCATTCGCCCGCACCTGTTGATTTCTATTTTCTAGGTAAGTTTTAAACCATTGTAAAGGAGAACCCCGTATGCCATAAATTTGTAACTTATTAATTAAAATATCATGATTTACACAATCGAAGGCCTTTGCGAAGTCACAAAATACTGAAGCGGTGAAAAGTTTATCATTAAGTGATGTGTATATTTCATTAAGAACGGAAAACATTGCGTCGCTAGTGCATTTTTTAGGTAGAAAGCCATACTGATGAGCTGTGAGGATGTTATGCTTGAAAAGAAAGGGCAAAAGACGGTTTTTCATTAACCGTTCTACTATCTTCGATAAGGTAGGCAATAACGCGATAGGTCTATAGTTACAGGTTTTGGTTTTGTCGCCACCTTTATGAAGTGGGATTATTATAGCTGTTTTTAGACTGTTGGGAAAGAGACCAATTTCAAAGGATTCATTAATCAGTGAAGTTAAAATGTTGATTACTACATCCGGTATATTTAGAAATATTTTGGTGGACAGGCCATCAATTCCACAGGAAAATTTATTTTGGATGTTGTTTATGGTTTGCACTAGTTCATGCTTGTCTACTGGTCTTAGGAAGAAACTTTCAGTGATCCTTTTAGTAGGTAGGAGGAAGGAGATAGCATCCTTACTCGGAGCTATGTTAGATTTGATATTTTTACTTACATTTACGAAATAATTGTTTAGTTCGTCTGGGCTAGGATTTACACTGTTTGAAGAACGGGTTTTATTCCTTAAGTCATTTATTATAGACCAGGTTTCTTTGGAGGAGTTTTTAGCTCTTGCGATGCGATTTTTGTAATAGTTCTTCTTAGCAGAATTGGTGATTTTCCGATACAATATTCTGTAGTTGTTGATATAGTTTAATATTAGGGGATTATCTGTGTACTTTTTAATATACATGAGTGACCTCATATTTTTAGATGATGTTCTTATTCCTTTAGTTGTCCAAGATTTATGACATTTAGTTTTAATGGGGCGAAGAGGGAAAGCTGTATTGAAACACATAATTATTTTATTTAAGAAGTCTAAAAATTTAGAGTCAATATCTTCAGAAAGACCATTCCAATCAGTAGTTAGACATAAATTATAGAAATTTTTGAAATTATGCTTAGAGAAAATTCTACCTAGCTGACGGACTTTTTTTGGAGCTGTACGGGGTATCAAAAATTTGGCAAATACTGCTTCGTGGTCTGAGAGACCTGCGCTAATTACTTGGTGCTCTACATCAACGGGTTTAAAATCAGAGACTACGTAATCTATAATTGTAGATGGTGTTTCTGTGATTCTAGTTGGAGAATTTACGTGCATAGTGAGACTGAATGATTCAAAAATATTGATCAAAGACTAGAACAAATAGAAAAGCCGGAAGTTGCAGGTACGATTCATATCTACACCGACGGTTTAAAAAAAAAAACAAGGCTCTGGGGCCCTATTCTCGAATGTCTATTTCTAAATGTCACATGCGACATTGATGAAATGTCGAATAAGAACGCAAAAACGTATTCTGGAATGGCGAATTCGACATTTGTTGTTAGACATAAAGTCGAGTGGTATACAACCAGTCGACATTGTAATGTCGCATGTCTTTTTAAATATGATGTTATAATATGAGTGTCGTGACAGTGACAGTTTATATTTATTTTTAAGAAAAATGAAAATAAGTATTGTACAAATTGTTTTTAAAAATATATGAAATGGTTATTTACAATTTCACATAATTTATCAATTATTATTCCTGTCCAGTGTCGGATTGGGCCGTTGGTCTACAGGCAAAAGACCAATAGGCCTTCGTTTAAGCTGTGGGCCCTCTTTTAGGCAGTGACCCTCTTTCAGGCAGTGGGCCCTCGTTTGGGCAGTGGGTCCTCGTTCGGGCACTGGGCCTCAATCAGTGGGGCTAAGTTAGTGGACCTCAGTCTGTGTGTCCTTGAGAATAAAAAATGCGAAATAACCCTTGAAAAAAGCATCAATGTGCAAAGAAGGCCTTTTTTGCTATTCAAGAAATCGGCCCATGAACAAATATTGATAGGTGGGCCTTCTTCGTTCTGACCGGTAGGCACTGGAAGTCCCGATCCGACACTGCTCCTGTTTGTCCAAGAGATTTAAAACCTGTCAATAAGAAATTTATATAGCTCTATTTTTCAAATTGCAGGTAAAAAGATTATATCACAGACATTTTATGTAATGTTTATCTTGTATTACAATAATATATTTCTTCATCTTTCTGTTTAATCTCTTATCAAATTGCACTTCAAATTTTCTATTTAATCCCTTATGAAATTTCAGTTAAAAAGATTATATTTATATTTTCTCTACTTTCTCATTAGTATTTATCAAAAAGATATATATTCTGAATGTATTTTCAGTATTATTTCGTATTACTAAGAGATTCTTCAAGTAATTGTCTGCTGTAATATACTCGTATTGTATATTTCTATCCAATGTTGTCAGATGTTACCATTCGCCAAATATATCACCGATTTTAAAATGTCTATTTGTCTTTGAGAATACGGATAGTGTCAGTCAATCGACATTTTGATAGACATTAGTAGTAGATATTATAACGAATGCGACATTTTTAATAGACATTCGAGAATAGGGCCCCTGGGGCCCTATTCTCGAATGTCTATTTCTAAATGTCACACGCGATATTGATGATATGTCGAACAAGAACGCAAAAACGTATTCTGCAAAGTCGAATTCGACATTTGTTGTTAGACATAAAGTCGAGTGGTATTCAACCAGTCGACATTGAAATGTCGCATGCCTTTTTACTTTCCTATCTGTATACAGATATAAGGAAAGTATAGGAATCATGATTTTTTTCGACCTCGAGTTTTCGACGGATTTTTACGTTTTGAGGTCCCCTGAATCCGTTTTGACTATTTTCGCGATGATGTCTGTGTGTGTGTGTGTGTGTGTGTGTGTGTGTCTGTGTGTGTGTGTGTGTCTGTGTGTGTGTGTGTGTGTCTGTATAACGCATAACTCATGAACCGATACACGGAAAAACACCAAATTTCAAACTTAAGCTTTGTTCCAACGTCTAATGAGCTGATTAGATTTTAAGCAGAGTCGGAACATCTGGGGGGGTACTTTATAGGTGGTCATTTTTATATTTTATGGAATATATCTGTTATTTACGTTTGGGGAAGAAAATTCTTCAAATGAAAGTTACTTGTTATTTTATTATCTATAATTTTTGTTATATACAAAATTTTCCTAAAATGATCCGTATTCGAGAAATTTGACAAAATGTAAAAAAATATTTTT
Organism: Psylliodes chrysocephalus; assembly: GCA_927349885.1. NCBI lineage: Eukaryota > Metazoa > Arthropoda > Insecta > Coleoptera > Chrysomelidae > Psylliodes > Psylliodes chrysocephalus. The sequence continues at coordinate 75,974,845 of OV651819.1, read as the reverse complement.
TTTTATAAAAATTGTTCAAACAAAAGTTGTTTGTAATATAATTCTGTATATCCTATAGATAATTTCTCTAAAATGGACCGTATTCGAGATATTTGAGAAAATGTGTAAATTTCGAAATTTGAAGAAAACTCAAAAATGGATAAAGAAAAAAACATTAAATTTTAAACTTAAGTTTCATTTCGGCCTGACGTGAAATGATTAGATTTTGGACAAAGTCGGAACACCTGGGGGGTACTTTATGGGAGGCCGTTTTTATATTTTATGGAATATATCTGTTATTTATGTTTGAAGAAAAAAATTGTTCAAATAAAAGTTACTTCTAATATTATTATCTATAATTTTTGCCTTATGTAAAAATTTCCTGAAATGGTCCGTATTCGAAAAATTTGACAAAATGTGCAAAATTCTGATTTTTATGAAAATTGTTGAAATAATAGTATATTATGCAACGATCATGTAATGATGGTTATTAATACACGAGCATTAACCGGGATACGAAACGAGCCAAAGGCGAGTTTCGTATGGTTTATGCGAGTGTTTTAATAACCATTACATGAGAGTTGCATACGCTATTTTTTCTACACCCGATAAATAATCAAGACCTATAAATATTCTATTTATATTGGCATTGAACACAATAACAGTAATTACTCGTATTTCTATAAAAAATTCTACAAAATTGTAATTAATGGTATTACCTTGGGTATTGGTATTACCACAGATTTTTGGGGCAAAATATTTTGTACTGCATTTTCTCCTTTCTCCGATATGTGTGGAGGAGTCTTCTATATCGCTGATATCAGACATTTTAATATTATAATTATCGAAGTTTAGCTATCTACGAAAATTTAATACGTTTTGACAACTAAAACAATTACATAGGAATTTAGGACAAACGTCAAACATCATGCTTGATTGAAAAATTGTAGGTTTCTATTGATTAAAAATCTGTATCATAATGAAAAATCTGTATCATAATGGGTATCATTATGAAACGGATTATGGGCATATAAGTGCATTATTATAATACGGGTGTAGAAAAAAGTTGTTTGCGATATCGATCTCTATAATATTTGATTATACATGATTTTTTTAAAATGGACCGTAATGGAAAAATTGTAGGAAAAGTGCTAAATTTAAATTTTTTAATATTTTCATTTTCAATGAATATCTATAGAAAAATGTTTCGCGGTAGATGTATGTGGACAATGTATATATTTAGTTTATCCTCTAAACATTTATAGAGATGCTGCAATAGATTGTACAAAATAACCGGAAAAAGCCTGTAATACCTAGATAGGAAAGTCATGTGTTGGACACATCAGATTTTTAAATATAATGTCATGAGGGTCGTGACAGTGACAGTTTATATTTATTTTTAAGAGAAATGAAAATAAGTATTGTACAAATTGTTCTTAAAAATATATGAAATGATTATTTATAATTTCACCTAAGGTCTACCGGCAAAAGACCGGTAGACCTTCGTTCAAGCGGAGGGCCCTTTTTCAGGAAGCGGGCCTCGTTCGGGCAGTGGGTCCTCGTTCGGGCAGTGGATTCTTGTTTAGGCATCGGGCCTCAATCACTGGGCCTCATTCAGTATGCCTAAGTCAGTGGGCATCAGTCTGTGGTCCCTTGCGAATAAGAAATACGAAATAACCTTTGGAAAAAGCATCAATGTGCTAAAAGGGCCTTTTTTGTTCTTCAAGGAATCGGCCCATGAAAGAGATGTAATACCTGTCATTAAGAAATTTATATAGTTCTATTTTTTCAAATTGAAGGTAAAAAGATTATATCACAGACATTTTATGTAATGTTTAGATTATATTATACTGTGATAATATATTTGAGGAGCGACTAAGCTAAACGCGATAAATCACATGTGTCTTATTTTACAAAAAATGCAAAAAACCTGGGAAATATAAGCTTTTTTTTAGTTGAGCTAAAAATTTATGTTGAAATTGCTTTGAATACTTGTACACATGAATGTAAAAAGTAATTTTGATACTACAGTTATTACAAAAGGGATTAGACCACATTTAGTAATGGATTAATCGTAATTTGATCAGTCACGCTAAGGATTTATCGTCTCTTGTCCAGTCAAAATGGATTTATCGTGCTCTGGGTAAATGGCAAATGGATTTATTGAGTTTTGGACAAAAAAGTACAAACAAATAAGAAAGCTATGAGAAACACATATTTTTATTAAAAAAAAACATACATATTATAGTCCTGAAAATACAAAATAATCAAAGCTTAATCCGAACACCTATATCTTCTTCTAGACAATCACAAGTTTCTTCTTCATTATGATCCGATTCTTCATTCTCCTCGTTTTCAGCACCTGGGGTGCTCAAAATATTCCGGTACCAAATCAAATCTTCCTCTTCTTTCCATTCATCACCGAATTCTTTCTTTAATAGATTCTTCAGAGATTTTTTCTTTTTGTCTTTAATGTCTCTCCCTAATGGTAATAGTTCTAGTTTTAGTTGTCCCTCTTTCTTTTCTTTCTTCAATAACGATTTTTCAGTTTCAGTGGTGCTTTCAAATATAAATTTTTCGTAACACGTGACAGTTACCGATGTATTACTTTTTCGCAACTTAATACGTTTCATATCAGATATGCCTTCAACCTTTTTCAAACTAAGTAGCCAGTCAGTTCCAAGACTTTTTACCTCTCCAAATTTGGTATAAATTTCTTCGTAATCTTCTTTTAACTTTATACTTGTTATTCTTCTTAACTCCTTTTCAACTCTACCAAAAACTCTATCTGCTGGCAAAAAGCTATGTCCCCTTACTGGAAAAGTTAACAAAATCTCTGTTAAATGAGCGGGTGATTTTTTCTTAAGCCAAAAATATAATGCATGAATTAGATGCGAATTTTTGTTTTGTCCACCGCATCCATCACAGAAAAGCCGAAGCAATTTTATACCAGCCAAATTTAAAGAATTTAAGTATTCTAAAAGAGCTGAAGCCACTTCCACTGAACGTCTTCCTGCCATTTCCTCCGTCCACGTGAAAAAAGTTGGTTGTTTTGCTTTCATATCAACACAGCAAAATATATAAAAACTAATTTGCTGTGCATAAAATGCATCATTTATGGGAGTTTTTGGTAGAGGCTGCACTTGCTGCATGTCGAAACAGAAGGACAGTGATTCTAAGGGCGTCTGTTTGGTCAGTTTATAAAAAGCGTTGGCTCTTTTTTGATAGATACGCAGTTGTATCATTAAATCGTTCTTTTTGTTAGCATCTTTCTCAATTTTAATTTTGTGTCTCATTCTGGTGCAAAAAGCACAGGAATCCGATGCTGGTGAAGAAAATCCAATATTGAATTTTGTTCGGAAAATAACTTTAAACATTGTTAGACTGCAATGGTCAGTAGGATTTTTACATTGAGAGTTGTACATTTTATGCAACTTCTGCCTTTTAAGTTACCTATAAACTCAATAATTTTCTGTTTCTTATCGTGGGAACTATACGATACTTTATCGCCACCTCTCCTATCTTTCAGGGAAACACCTGCCTCAATTTTCTTACACAAACGATTGACTCTATCCTTCGTGATGCCCAAGGCTGCCCTAAAAAACTTTAAACACACTCGATTGCGCCTTTTTGAATGTTCGGGTTTCATGTGAAACATAGTACTAAAGTTTCTTGCTCGTGGATTTGGTTTAACAGACCTTTTTCTCTCGATAGGACCAATAGTAATCATATAACTCAATATTGTGTTCTGCTCTAATTTATTTGAAGTGATAAACTTAATATCACTTCGCTTAATTCTGTTACATCTAAAACTGTTACCATCGTGATTGCATGGCCTTTTAAATTTTTTTAAAAAGAGAATCTCTGTCATTGAATCTAAAACAATAATAACAGTTACTAATAGCTGTAAAAACCAGATAGTTACTTTCTAACTATCTGTTATTTACAAATTAAAAAAACATAACCTTAAAATATAAAAAGCTATTTACCTTTTTTCAATTTTCAGTTGCTTGTTTGAGATTTTCGGGACTTTTTTTCTGCTTCCGATATTTGCATCTTTCACAGCTACCTCCATATTTTAGACTTAATTTCCAGTGATCACACAAAAAAACAACCTGTACTGTGAACAGTTCAAAGCATACTAAAGCAGAGAACCCGGAATTATTTGAAGAAAATGGAATTGTCGCATTTTGAACAGTTGCCTTTGGAAATATCGCAATATGCTCAGTTGGGTTGTGGAATTATTGCCAAATGCTTGTCCCATGAATTGTTGTGCCGTGTTTCTGGTATGATTAAATACGCTTTGCTCAACCCGAGGTTTGCATGGGATGTATTTGGTCCCTAATAAGTGATATTGACTGCTAACTCAAAATATTCAAAAAATGGATTTATCGCTTTTAGCTTAGTCATTCCTCATTTCTTCGTTTTACTATTTAATCTCTTATCAAATTGTACTTCCAATTTTCTATTTTATCCCTTATGAAATTTTAGTTATAAGATTATATTTACTCTACTTTCTAATTAGTATTTATCAAAAAGACATATATTTGGGATATATTTGCAGTATTACTTTGTATAACTAAGGGATCCTTCAAGTAATTGTGTGCTGTAATATACTCGTCTTGTATGTTTCTATCCAATGTTGCCAGATGTTACCATTCGCCAAATATGTCACCGATTACAAATTGTCGATTTTACTTTGAGAATATGGATAGTGTCAGTCGATCGACATTTTGATAGACATTAGAAGTAGACATTTTGACGAATGCGACATTTTTAATAGACATTCGAGAATAGGACCCCATGCCTTCAAATTTTCAGAAATCAGTTGTTGAACCGCATTTTCCTTATCATCATAGGAAATTGATTAGCATATTTATTTAGTTACATATGTGAATTAAAGAATTGAATGTACTTATAGTTGCCGCGGTTAATCCCAAAAAAGGCCAGAATTCGGCAAATTAGTCTAAAAGCACCAAATTTTGCAGGAATATTTTTAAAGCCATTCTAAGGGATTTGACCCGGAGGGCAAGCCCAATTTTCTCTAGGAGGACAAGTAGTAGTAGATTTGTCAAGGTGTTGTTTATGCCAGTGTAACAATCAAGAAAAGCTACTTTGTCCTGCACGTAACCCGGTTGAGAAAACGCGCAACAGTGGCTACGAAAATTTTTCAAAAAGTGTTAAAACTTTAATTCCGTTTTCGTACGTCCTGCCGTCTCGCATGCCTATTAATATTTTTGGTGATGGGGAGAGTATTTTAGATGCTTTAATTAACAATGAAGCCAAATGGCATAAATCCTGCATTAGACAATTTTTAGAGCCGAGACTAACTGCGCTTGTTAAAAAATTAGATATAGATACATCAGAAAAAGCCGAGGAAACCACTAAAGCCAGAGGCAATAAAAATACGCGTTCTAAGGTAACATTTGCTGTTCCGCAAATTCAGTTATGTTTTCTATGCAAACATCCTGAATCAAAAATACAAGCATTACATAGGTGTGAAACTAAGCAGATTCACGAAACAGTATTAGATAGTGCTAAAATTCTGGAGAATTCAGAATTGTTAGCAATGCTTAATTCTGGAGATTTAGTGGCACTAGAAGCAAAATACCACAAATAGTGCCTGGTTGATTTATGTTATAGAGCTCGTCAGTGTAAAATGCGTCAAGATGGCGATATTGCAACTAATTTGTGTGAAGGGATAGCTTTTTCTAATCTTCTAATCTACATTCAAGGTATTATTTTACATCTTTATATTTTGTGTTCTTATTAAATGTTTGATCTTATTTTAGGAAAGCTAGAAGAGTCTGGAGAGGATTATATTTTTAAACTGATTGATATTGTTAAAATGTATACTCATAATTTGTCGGATCTTGTAGGCGAAATCAAAAATATGGAACATACCACGCGACTTCGGGAAAAAATTCAGATACATTTTCCTGAGCTTAAGGCAGAAAAAGTTGGTCGCAATTATATTTTAAGGCAGGAAAAAAATAAAGTTTTCTCTAACATAAATGACGATGGATGTGGAATATACTCCAGAGCTAACGGGGATTCTCATTGTAGCAAAAGATATAACCAGAAAAAATATCACTGGAAGAAACATGCTCATCTATACAGACAGCAAACAAGCACTACTCACCCTGAACAGATGAATTTTCTCAGGGTTGGTAATAGAATGTCACGAAGCTTTGGTCAAAGTGTTCATCAACAATGTGGTCACGTTAAGATGAATCAAAAGTCACGCCACATCGAAAGGTCTTGCTGATTCACTAGCCAAGAGAGCAGCCAACCAAATACTTTTTGGACCTGGCCCTTCAATTGGCCTGGCAGTGACAGACCTAATCAAAGAACATTCCTTGGTGAATTCAACAAAAGATATGATGAAACAAGAAACTGCAGAGTTGCCCGGTAGCTCTTAAGTTATCCTAAGGACGTCCATTACATGTCCATTTATCGTCTGTACGTCCAGGTCCAATTCTGGACGTTTTAGATATGTTCAGTTTAATAAATCTTCGGGACGTAAAGAAATAGATATCCGCAGAACTTTAATTCTACGTGCTGTTTTATATTTCCATGGATTTACATTCGCATTGTATTATTATTTAGTTATATTATATAAAAAACATATATAATGAGATAATATAAATAATTATTAAAAATGGTATTGTCCCAATATCCAATTGAATGAAGGCCAAATAGACAAAAACGGAGAAGGGCATTTGCAAGAAAGGGACATTGTTGACAAGTGACATTTTATTTTTAATTTTTATTTATTTAGATTCAAGCATTGAAATATTTTCAGGATTCAGGTTTTATTGAAAACAAGAAAAAACCTGGTATTCAATGTTCATGATTCGATGGTATATGTTACGCCGATTTTCCGTAATTGCCGATTTCATGTAATAGGCAAAATTTTGCCTTATTCGTGAAATCGGCAACAGACTTGCCGATTTCATGTAATGGGCAATTATTTTACGTAAGTTTGCCTATTTCAAGAAATAGGCACACAGATACTTAATAATTTAAATTCACATGAGCTGTTATACATTTTTTTACAAAAGTAAAAAATTTGAATTCTTTCTACATTTCATTACATTCTTTCATAAATAAATTAAAGTCATCTTTTACAAAAAAATATGTACTTCCTTTAGAAAATAAAACTCTAGGTATTATTATTTTTAATAATAGAATATCACAGCTCGCATAGCAAGATATTTTATTACAAAAGTAAAAAATAAGTATTGTTTTTACATTTATTTATAAATAAATTTATGTCACATTTAAAAAAAAAACATGTATATCCTCTAGAAAATAAAACTTAAACTAAAACTCTATAGGTAGATAATAATTACTAGGTATACCTACTTTTTATTATTAATATTTATAAATTATCACAGCTTCTTCCAGCATGGCAAGCTGAATTCCATATATAATTGTTTTGTAAACATTTGCACCTCTTTGATTTGCACATTTTAGTGCAATTACATTTTTTGTAACCTTGACCGGAACCAATTGAATCTTTGCGAACAAGCATTCGAACATTAGTTTCATAATCAGGTACCTACGTCATTTAATTTTAACTTTTTACTTTCCTATCTGTATATAGATAAGGAAAGTATAGGAATCATGATTTTTTCCGACCTCCAGTTTTCGACGAATTTTTACGTTTTGGAGTCCCCTGAATCCGTTTTGACTATTTTCGAGATGATGTCTGTGTGTGTGTTCAATACTAGGTTCAATTGAAGAGTAGTCAATGATGAGCTGATTCAACGGAGAATATTTGTAAATATTTGTCTTAGGTGGTAATTCATAAAAAAGACTGTTGGTTCTACAATTTGGTCTAGGAACTCTGAAATTTAGTGACGATACAATATTATCACATTTAAAAATATAGTTAACAATTTTATATAAAAACATAATTGAATGCATTGATCGACGACGAATTAAACTACAGCTATCAAAACGAATATAAAAGTGTTCTTGAGGTGTGCCTCTAGCGGGATAAAGACCGTCCAAGATATAAGAAGCCGACTTAAAGTATCTTCTTTGCACTCGCTCCAAAGCGGAAATATGAATATTATAATTCGGGCTCCAAATAACACAAGCATATTCTAGTTGCGATCTTCCAAGGCCGAAAACAAAGGATTCAATGTATTATTATTATTTAAACATTTGGCATTTTTAAGAATAAAACCCAGCGTACGATATGCTGAAGAGATTGTTTTTTGTATATGAGGAATAAAAGATAACTTTGGATTAAAATAAACACCTAGATCTTTTAGGATATCTGGTCTGTCGAGGATAATATTACTTAAATTGTTATTAAATTGGATAGTTGATTCTTTCCGACAGAAAGACATTACGTTACATTTACTTGGATTCATAGGGAGCTTATTTCTGATACACCAATTATTAACATGATTAAGGTTTCGCTGGAGGTTCAAGCAGTCATTGACTGAGTTTATCTCACAGAATAGTTTAATATCATCAGCATATATATCTTTATCAATATCAAGATCTTCGGTGATGTCATTTATAAAAATATTAAAAAGTAAAGGACCCAATATAGACCCCTGTGGGACACCGGAAGTTTGAAGAAAAGGTTGAGATTTATATCCTAAAGTTGAAACGTATTGAGTGCGTTCATAAAGATAAAATTTAAATACAGCCATTAACCTGTCATCTATTCCGAATAAGTTAAGCTTATGTAAAAGTAGGCCATGATCAATCTTATCAAATGCTTTAGAAAAGTCAGTGTAGATAATATCAACTTGACTTTTCTTCTCCAGCGTTTCACAAATGAATTGGGTTACGCAGAATAGATTAGTCACTGTGGACCTACCAGATGTTATTTGGGTATTTATAATGTCTAGCAAGAAAAACTTAAACAAACAGATTGGATTTTAATATTGATATGTCTTTTATTTTGAATAAGCGATTAAATTATTTTTAGATTCAGATGGGAAGGCAAATATGGCCAAATCAAGAAAAAAAACTGACTGCTCTTAATCCAGGCATGGTTGAAAAGAGCAAAGTAGAGGAGTTTTCCAGTGAATACTACAAAATTTAAAGGTTAGTGAATTCATAATGTCTAGCCGGGCAAACTTAAACCAACAGATTATATTTTCATATTGATCTGCCATTCATTTTGAAAAAGCAATTAAATTATTTCCAGGTTCAACTGAGAAGGCAAATCTGGCCAAATAAAAAAAAAACAACTGCTGTCAAACCAGGCATTGTTGAAAAGAGCAAAGTAGAGGAGAGACGGGATGAATTTGACGAAGTTTTAATAATTTAATTATTTACAGATTTTTTGCTTCCAAATAAAATTTTTTGAAATTATTCATTAATTTCCTTACATTCTGTTAGTCTCTATTTGAGCTTTTGAAAATGTCCATGGAATGTCCTTAAATGGACGTTCTTAAGACATCCTGTTTATTAACAATGGACAATCCAAAGACGTCCATAAGACGTCCACGTCCGTGAAATGGACGTTTTAAGGATGTCCTGAATGTCCCAGCAGGACGTTTTTAGAACGTCCATAAGATGTATTTGTGCTATCTGGACTACAGCAAATAAATATTTGACTATGACTAGACAGAATCTCTGCCTAGTCACAGGCATTCTGACTGGTAATTTCCAAGTACGAAAGCATCTCCATATCATGGGGCTGTCAGAATCCGCCCCCTACAAAGGGAGCGAACAAGAAGATGAGACCATCGAGCATATTCTTTACGATTACTCGACGCTCTCATTTATTAGAAGATTTGTGTTCGGCGAATATCGGCTAACACCGGCTGATATAAGAGAAGCACCTTTTGATGACGTTCTCAACTACATTAAATCTGTAGGCTGGCTCACGAGCTAGGAGGTGCCTATCACCTCAGGATGATGCACAATGGGCCTAATGAGATGCACTTGCCTCAAAAATTAAAAAAATGTATTTATCTTGTTTTGGCAGTAACCCGACGATATGAGACATGCATTTTATGCATACTAAGCGCATAATATCTTCGTCTGCGTAAGTTAGGTTTTCAAAAATTTAATTAAATATATTTTTGCTCTTTCCTTTTACTGCTTACTCTTAGATAAAAGGGACCAGAGATATAACATACACCGGTTTTAAACCTGCGCAAATGTTGCCAATTTCTAAAGAAGGGTTAACGGAGTGGGGGAACTGGGCGGCGACACGCGGCGACCCGAACTCTGTGACAGGGACCGGACTTTGTTTATTAGCATCTTAATGAACTATTAGGTTTATTTAAAAGGTGTTTAATCGAATTTTGTATTATGAAATAAAATTAACGTGATTTTTTAATATCAAACAGATGCCACGACATTTTATGTAAAGAGAAGACCTTTTATAAAATATTTCGTAAGCGTTTATTTACTACGGACTTTTCTGCAAGAGATTACAGTAAAATGTTGAAATAGAATATATTGTTAATAGAGCAAAAAATGTTACTCATTGTCTACGAGTATTATAAAAATAGCATGTGCGCAGGCTAATACTGCAAATCTACCCTTATGAGTTGAACATTATATTTTTTCTACGGCTATTACATATTATTAAAAATTAGTCAAAATAAGAAAATGCTGTTTTGTATTGTAACCTCCGAAAAAAGTATATTAAGGCTTCTTTCTTTAAGAATATTAATTATTATAAAGGATGAGTCACATAAAACTCTAGAAATGCATATGTCTGAAACCAGATAATATTTTAAAATTTAAATCTATTAAAAGTCATTTGGTCGCTAGGGATGAGTGATTATCGAAATAAATTATCGATCATTGAAAATAATCGATTATTTTCGATCAATCGATTATTTTCAAACAATATATTTTTTGTCATTTCCTTTAAAATCGACTGCTTGATTATCTTTAAAAAATCAAAAATAATCGATTAATTAAAAAGCCAATTAACCGATAAATCAGAGTTTACAAAATATAATATAAATAGAATTAGCGTTTATTTTAAATAATCGATTATTTTTAAATAAACCATTTTTTTTTCGTCCATGTAAACAGATTATTCGATAATCTTTGAAAAATCGAAAATAATCGATTAATTAAAAAGTCGATTAACTGATAAATCGATTTAAAAAAAAAAACAGAATGATCGATTATTTTAAATAATTGATTATTTTCGATCAATCGATTATTATCAATAATCTAGTTTTATTGTATTTTCTTTAAAATCGTTAATTCGATTATCTTTGAAATACCGAAAATAATCGATAATTCCAAAATAATCGCCTAATCGAAAATAATCAATTAATTAAGAAGCCGATTCTATGATAAATCGATTATTACCAATAATCTATTTTATTGTATTTCAAAAATAATCGATTAACTGACAAATCGATTAAAAAAAACAGAATGATCGATTATTTTAAATAATCGATTATTTTCGATCAATCGATTATTATCAATAATCTATTTTTATTGTATTTCCTTTAAAATCGATAATTCAATTATCTTTGAAATACCAAAAATAGTCAATAATTCCAAAATAATCGCCTAATCGAAAATAGCCAATTAATTAAGAAGCCGATTCTATGATAAATCGATTTTCCAAAAAATAAAACGAATTATCTATTATTTTCTAATAATCCTTTTTTCATATTTCCTTTGAAATTGATTATTCGATTATCGAAAATAATTGATTATTAAAAAGCTGATTATCCAATAAATCGATAATTTTAAAAAAATAACCAAAATATCGATTATGTAAAATAACTGATTATATTCAATCGATTATTTTCATATAAAATCTTTGAAAAATCGAAAATAATCAAATAATTAAAAAACCGATTAAAAGATAAATCGATTATTTTGAATAAATCTACTTTTTTTGTATTTCCTTTAAAATCGATTAATACATTATCTTAAAAAAACGTAAATAATTTATTAAAAACAGCGTATAAATCGATTTTTATTAAAAAATATCAGAATTATCGATAAATCGATTATTTTTGTAACCCCTATCGGTCGCTTGCTTTTATCTGAGCATTTAGCTCCAAAATTTAGAGATTCGGATTTTTTGATCCAGTTATCTTTGAAATCGCATTCGATTGTATAATAAATAAATATTCCTAAATTTTGGATTTTTTTTAGTAAACGAAAATTATGTTCGAGTTGTTTAGGGGTTTGTAATGTAACATTTTATTAACGTGACTAAGGGTCGATTCCACCGTTGTGTTAAACGAAGTTTAAAATGACATTTTTACATTAACACCATAGATTACTTGAATAGATGGGAAACTCAATGGTAAAATTATGAGTCGATGTGCTGCCATCTATCAAATTGGAGTGGTACTAAAATTCAATATGGCCGCCACGAGCGGGCTTTTTCAAATTTAACTTTGTAGTAGCGCAAAAATGTAATAAAGAAAATCAAATAAAGCAAAAAAATTTGAAAAATATTTGACTAGTTTTAAATCATAAAACAACCATATTGACTGTTTTGTGATTTGAAACTAGTCAAATATTTTGCCAATTTTTATCTTTATTTGATTTTACTTCATTATATTTTTGCATTAATTTCAAACTTGAAATAAAATGCAATTTATTTTATTTATTACAGTAAATTAACGCCGCATCATATAATTTGTCTATTTAAACATGGAAATACTCAAACAAATATGCATTTACACCATTTAAATAATTAAACATTTATAAAACAAACCTATCAAAAATGTTTTCTGTAACAAAATCAGCATATATAAGTGCTCAAGACCTTTATAAAAGTTTTTCAACTTGGAGTGGCAAATAAGTTTGAAAAAATTGAGGTTGAAGCATCCATCATCCTTTTTTAATATCGAAGCAAATTTGAGTGTGGATAAAATTTGCCATACGGTTATTGAGTTGACTAGTTAGGTTGAGGAGCATTTCTTCATCCGATAATTGTTTTCTTGATTCATTTATACAGCACTTGTAGTTATCAAATTTTTATTCATCATGTGGACAGGATGATAAATAAATTTAACTTTTGAGCATAAATTAAACTTACACACGTTTGGAACCTTGAAGATTTTAGGGTGTTTTCTTGTTTGATGTCAATGGCATTGAATCAATTTTTGATATTGATGGCTGAGGCTCAAATATTTCATCGATCGACAGGGTATTTTGGAGGGCCAACATTTTCTTTACAAAAATGATCATTTAAAAACTGAAAACAAAAAGATATTTAAATAACAAACCAATTATTTTAACACTGAATCAAATACAAGTTTGTAAATATTACTTACCGTTGGTACAAAGATGGTGCATTTTTTTTAAGACACTTATTACAATTTGGGGGACGACTGCATATTTAATGTGGTATAAATTGCATTACTACCAATATCTGGGAGTGCTTTATTGTTTGTTGCTGAAATCCATCTTCCCATCTTTTGAAAACATGCTTAAAATTGGAAGGTGTTGAAAAATAAATCTAGATTCTAGATGAATCAAAATTCAATACACCTTCAAATACAACAGCCATTTTATTTTATCTGAGTTTGAAGTTTTGACGAGCTGACAACTGACATGACAGTTCGATACGAGCGCCATCCCGTTAATTGGAGTGGTACTAAATTACCAGCCTCATGTTTTTTCATTTGATTTACCAGCCCCTGATTAACACTGTCATTTTAACCTCCGTTTAACACAACGGTGGAATCGGACCTAACTCCTGTAACTATAGTATTTTTTTTTGCTTATACTAGATTACTTTGTTTTAAGACTGAAAATTCAATGTCTCTTTCGATTTGACCGCAAATAAGATGAACCTTGAAATTTTAAGTAGGTCATCCTGTATTTCATCTAATATTCTTATAAAAATACCTTATAAAAATAAAATTTAGCTAGCAACTATGATTCTTTACCTCTTATTTATCTACCAAAAAGGGCTAAAAACTACCTTTAGAAAACATTCTTATAAAACTACTTTTTAAATACAAAATTTCGTTAGCAATAATGCCTATTTACTATTTATTTAAATTAAATGTTCAAAATTTTACCCTTTTGTAAATTTATGTAAGTAATATGAAATCTGATTTCTGATGCTTAATATTTATTAAAACCCCTTAATGCGGATCTGAAGTATTCAGCCCAGAGAATCATGGCGCTTTATGTCAAAACGTTAATAAATATTTACCGCTGAAAACGAATATATTCATAACAGTAGTACTTGTATTATAAGTACATACAATTTTTTAAGATACATCGTGACATTTTGAACTTGAAATTGAATAACTAGAACACTTTAAATTGCTAAAATACCAACAAATAAATCAAAAAACAGCTGTCAATGGTGATTAAACTCAGGTGGAGGTGATCGCTGAATGGAAATCGGAGCAATTCGGGTGGCGTCGTGCAACAATGATTTTCAATTGGTGGGTTACTTTGGCTTAAAATAGACAACATGCGCAGTGTGCAATGTTACATCTTCGGTCTCTTTAATCTAAGTGTTTACTCTATTTTTTTGTTTCCAAATTTGCTATTAGCTTTGTTATTTCTGTTTTCTCCTCGGCTCTCCTACTTGCTATTCTCTCTTAACCCCTAACAATCCTATTATTACTTAAAATTCTAAACAAAGAATTTGCATCATCCAGCTGACAGTCGTAGTAATCGAGCAATGAATTTGGAATCTATTTATTCTTTTGTTATATTTTTGAAAGAACAAACACTTAAAAGATGGCATATGTAAGCATACTTCATAAGTTCTTCATTACTCAAGTGTAATAATAATTGTTCTTCCAATAAAACGTTATGACAATGATTCAACAAAAAAAAAATTCAACAAAAAGAAAGCAAAATGATTTCGAACCGTTTTTCATTGATTGCTTCGGCAGCTACCGTGATCCTTTTGTTTGGCATTGAGTAATGGAGCCGGCAGTTTGTTTGTATAAAAGTAAATGAACCCTATAAAGGTACCCATACCCATGGATAGCATCGACGCTGCCATTAGGGGATGAGTTGGCAACGCAGCTATTCGAAGCAGGTAGAAAAAAAAGTTTGATTCTAAAGATATCGAAGAGAGCCAACTGTGCCAAATGGGTAATAGTTTTTGGTAGGTTACTGAAATTTTCTAAGAACTCATTTACATGACGGTGAGAAATTATTATAAAAATATAATATTTTCACGATATTCATGTAAATGAAATATTTTTTTTTTGTAGAAATAAATATTTTCCATACAGGATCTCAATTGTAGTTTTTTTACTTCATATGATTTATACCTCATAATTAAAGTTGTAATATTTATATATCAAACAATCATACTTTGCAAATGCTCAAAATTCTTGTGTTCTTGTCTTTTGCAGTAATAATCAATAAAATTTCATTATACCTAAGAAAAAGTCCCAAGCAGCAAAAAAATGCTCAAAAGAGTTATATATACAACTATATAACAATTTGTTATAAAAATTGTATATTTTAAAAGCATATTATAAACGCTTATATGGCACTTATAAACACGGAAAAGGCGCAGGTTCATAAAATAAATGTGATTCTTAACAGTTTTATTATGGGGTATACAAGTAAGTATAAAACATTCTGGAGTATGTTATAAAAATTTTATATAACAATTTTTTTAAAGTTATATTATTGGAACTATCAACATACCTATAAAATAAGTTTGTTTCTGAAACTACTATTATATAATAATTTTATGGATAATATATATTTGTTTTACAGATATGGCTTACCCATATTGAAATATTTAGAAACGACTTATAAAATTATTGTATAACAGTCTTATAATTATTTTATAATACACAGAATTGATTTATTCGCAACATTTAGATTTTATGCAACACAATATAGTTTTACAGTTATGTAAATTGAAATTAAATTGTGGTGACAAAGACAAAACAGATTTTTAAGATGCTAAGAATAAACAAATATATAATGGCGATAGTTTTCATGTAATAAACTATATGCATATTATTTTCACTGTTTATCCAGTAATTTCTTCTGTCACACAAACTTTAGGGCAGACACGAATTGAGAACCAAAATGAAAATATTAAGAAGGGTTTATTTTTGTACCTGAAAATATGACACGAATTGAGGACCAGGCTTCTGAGAAATAATTATAGTAAGTGCAGCGAATTGCGGATTAGGGATTAAGGTTGTAATGATGATTCATTGCGTTAACGAGCATTTTATTACTTTACTTTCGAAATTCTAATATATATTTGAAGTGAGTGTTTTGTGTTTAGTTTATTTTGAGCAGTCTTGTAAAAATGAGTGAAATTAAAATGATCTTAAGTGAAAAGGGAAAGTCGTTACTTGTGTGGGATGATTATAAGTTTCGTGAAAAAAAGGTTCTTAAAAGTGGTGAAAAGTTTTGGACTTGTACTGTAAGTAAATGTAACGCAAAAGTATTTACGCTAGGTTCAGATAATATAATTTCTCGAAAAGAAACAGTGCACAATCATGAAAATGACATAAAGAAATTAAATAGACAAATTTTGAGTGTAGCAAGCAAACGGAAAGCTGTATAAGATATCACAGAACGGCCATCGAAAATCATACACTCTGTTTTAAGGGAAAACAGTGATACAATGGACGCTTTGACAAGAAAAGACATTACATACATAAGAAATAATATGTATTACAAAAGACGTCAAGTCCAAGTACGTTTACCAAGCAATGTATCAGATGTTTTCGATATTTTACCAACATTAAATTTGACAACAATTAAAAATGAACCATTTCTCTTGGCCACTGATAATATTAACAATATTGTAGTATTTTCGTGCTATACTAATTTAAAATTTTTGTGTAGTAGTGACAAAGTGTATCTTGATGGAACATTTCGATATTGTACGAAACATTTTTTACAGTTGTTCACACTTCATATCGTAGAAAACGGCCATTATATACCAGTAGCTTTTTGTTTATTACCAAATAAACTTCGTTTAACATACGAAAGACTTTTCGTTATTCTTAAAGAAAAGTGTTGTAATGCTAATTTAATATTTGTTCCAAAAATTATTGTAGCTGATTATGAACTAGCTATTCACAAAGCAATTTCTGCGCAATGGCCCACCACAAAGATCATTGGATGTAGGTTTCATCTTGGCCAAGCTTGGTACAGAAAAATACAGAGTTTGGGATTGGCTAAAGAATACCAAGATGAAAAAAGTGCAACAGGAAAATGGATGAGGTATCTTTTTGGATTGTCTTTTTTAAAACCCGAAGAAGTTGGAGAATGTTTTGCTTTGGATTTGGCTGAATTTCAGCCCGATCATATGCATAAAGCTGTGGTAAATTTAGCTGACTATTTAGTAAAGAATTATATTGAAGAAAATTCTTTATTTCCACCAACAATTTGGGCTGAAGCTGTTGTAACTACAGAAAATTGCGAGTCCTTTCATTCTAGATTTAATTCAAATTTCTATTCAATGCACCCTTCATTGTATTTATTTGTAAATGTTTTGAACAATTTTCAAACAGATACTTATATTCGTATTAACAGCCTTATGGAGTCTGTTAAATGTAACAACAAAATTGTTAGACGAAGATTAAATATGTTAACTTCAAAAATGTTAGAATATAAAAATGGTTCTATAAAACGAATAGATTTTGTAAAATTCGCATCAAATTATCATAAAGTGTATTAAATGTAAATAATATGTATATGTTTAAAAAATTAATTATAAATTGTAAATTGTGCAATAAATATCTATTTTTATCTGAATTCGTACTTTTCTTCAAATTTTGCAAATCCATCAGAAGACAAATAATAATATTATAAATGGGTATAGTGATAAGATACTTCAATTATTGAGAAGTTTGTTCCTCAATTCGTGTCATATTTCCAGGTACAAAAATCTCTCTCAGTAATCTAGTTAACGCAATGAACCCTCATTACCACCTTAATCCCTAATCCTTAGTACGGTCCGCAATTCGGTGCACTTATTTGGTCTGTGCAGGTAGTGCAAATTAAACCAATCTACATCTAGTTTCCTGGTTTTCATTTGTTTATTTGAAGTTTTATCACTTTTGAGAACTGTCAGTTTCAGTTCGTCCTAAATTTAACACATTTTCATGATGTCTGAGTCAGAAAGCGATTGTATTCCCCCAGAAATTATTTTTAAAGCTGAAGAAACCTCTTCAGATTTATTACCGGCCAAATCAAAAAAGAGATATGAAGAAATTTATATCAAATTTTTGGACTGGAGAGAAAAAAATAAAGTGAAATCATTTTCGGAAACTGTACTACTAGCATACTTTGGAGAAATATGTTCAAATTTTAAACCGTCGACGTTATGGTCCATTTATTCGATGCTAAGAACTACACTCTCTGTTAAAAATGATGTCGATATTAGTAAATATCCAAAGTTACGTTCGCTTTTGAAAAGAAAATCTGATGGTTTTAAAAGCCAAAAATCCAAAATTTTTTCGCCTGAAGACATAAAGATTTTCCTAAAGAATGCACCTGACTATAAATATTTAATAACAAAGGTAACGGAATTATTATTTTTATTTTAACAAATACTTAATACATAACTACTAATATTTGTAGGTAGCATTAGTTTTTGAATTATCTGGCGCTTGTCGTTGCCACGAACTAAAAGATTTAACAATAAGCGATATAAAGGATACTGGAAGTATTCTGTTAGTTAAAATCCGTAATACAAAAACAAAAGTTCCGCGATCTTTTCATATTTCTGGACCCTTTTATGATATTTATAAAAAATATATGAGCCTACGTCCCGCAAACATGGATCAAATTAATTCAAGATTCTTTATTAACTATCAGAATGGAAAGTGTAGCAGACAGGTTGTTGGAATTAATAAAATCAGTAAATTTCCTAACGAAATTGCTCAGTTTTTAACGCTTCCGAATCCTCAAGATTACACTGGGCACTGTTTCCGCAGAACATCCGCAACGCTATTAGTGGATGCAGGAGGTGACTTGCTTCTGTTAAAAAAGCACGGTGGTTGGAAATCTAGTAGTGTTGCGGAAGGATATGTTGATGAATCCACGAACAGTAAAAACCAAATACAATACCAAAATTTTACAATCTGTACAAAATAAGGAGACTACTAGTTCATCCGATTATGGCGCATCATCATCTGAAATGACATTTAACAGTAGAACAAATATGTCGGCATCTACCTCAATAAATAAAAAGCTTGAGTGTGATACCCCCATAATTTTGGACAATTGTTCAAATATAACAATAAATCAATATTTAAATAATAAATATTTCTGAAATATTTAATTGTTGGTTAATTTTTTGTTATTCCTAACACAAAATAAAGCATTTGCTAACGTTTGTTTTTTTTTTTTTTCATTTTAGTAGGTACCTACATGACAATAGAGTTCGTAGAAAAAGTATAGTGTTTTACTCGTCGAAAATCATTTTCGTCACTCGTGAAACAATATACTATTTTAAGGTGTTTTGTATTGATGAGATGAAAGCAATGCAGAATATTTATTTATCTTTTAGTTTTTTTAATTTTTGCAAAATTGTCCATATAACTTATTTACTGTATATTTTATGTGTAAATCGAATTTTAGATATGAATCCATAATTATTCCTAAATATTTTATTTTTGTTCTAAAGTTAAGATCAAATGGAGTATTCGTTGTTGTTATTAGCTTATCAAAATTAGGAATTCCAGAAGAATTACAACAGAAAGGTAGGTAATATGTTTTGTCAACACTTAACGTTAGTAGTTTATTTTTGCAACCAACATTTTATTAAACAGAAATTCGTTTTTGCTTTTGTTTATTTTTGCCAACAATCAGCTTTGTAGAAAATAGCAATATCATCTGCAAAACCGATAATGTTTTCATTTCCACTTAACAAGAATAAACCATTTATGTATATATTAAATAATGTGGGTTCTAACACGTATCCTTGAGGTACTCTACTGTTAATCACTTTTTCATTGCTCAGTATATTATCCTCTCTTACTGTCTGACATCGTGACGTTAAATAACTTTTAAATTATTGCAGAGTATAGCCTCTTCTACCAATATCTTCTAGAGATTTTAAAAGTAGATGATGACTGACAGTGTCAAAAGCTTTTGACAAATTAATAAATATGCATCACGATGGCTTGCCCTCATTTAAAGCTTCGGTAACTTTTAATATTAATGAAAGAATCGATTTTCCCTGGAGATGTTTTCCCTTAATCCAAACTGATGACTTGAAAGTTTATTAAATTTATTTAAATAAGATGTAAGCCTCTTTTTATAATTTTAATACTTTATAATTTCGATTAGTTCTTCTTTTTTAAATACTGGTATGACAATTGATTTTTTAAAAGCAGAGGAGTACACACCGAGATCTACACATTTGTTAAGAATGTAAGCAAGAGGAACTGTTATAAAATCTGATATAAATATTTTTTTTAGGTTAACCTAAATTTATTTATTTCCAATAGAATCCCCTTGAAAATATCCCCCTTTAAAAAAAAAAAAGAATTTTTTCAAATCCTTCCCTTTTTTCTAAGACAACAAATCATAAAATGCAAAAATGAAGCAAAAAATACTCTATACCGTAATTTGTTAGCAATTATCCCCCTTTTTACCCACACCCTTTGAGAATTTTGTAGTACAATTAAAATAAGACCTAATTGAAATTATAACCACTTCAACAAAAAAAATCTAAATTGGTTCATAAATAACGGAGTCCTGAGGTCACAGACATAAAAAATATATAACCGAATTGAGAACCCCCTCCTTTTGTGAAGTCGGTTAATTGAAATCTACATACTCTAAAAGCCAATAAAAGGGTACACAAGAAAATCAATCCTTCCCCAAGTAAATGAATTATAAAACCGTTTTAAACGTGACAACAAATTTAAAGTGATTTTGTAGGTTGAATTAGTTTGAGGTTATGTTAGAAATCCTAAAGAATTTACTTTTCTCCATCAATTTCGCAATATTTCAAGGTTTTTCTTACTTTGATTGGAGTAATAGTCATCTAACTTCCTCTAAAACAATTCTGAAAGCTCCGACATTTTAGTTTTTACAAAAAAATCACTACATAGATGTTAACAATAATTTCAGCGTTCGACTAAAAAATTTGGCAAACAGAGTAACGACTGAAAAGGGAAAATTACGGCGTTTGACTAACGAAAATCCGTCATTACAGGGAATGCCTGAAACTCTTAGGCAAACGGTGTACTGGCTATTTGCGGTTACACATGAAATTACTAGGCATTTCAGGGAATAACGGATTTTACTAATTGACGCCGTCATATATATTTCTAATAATTCAAACTTTTTTATGCTGCCTCTTCTTACAGTTAAATCCTAAATATCTACCTATTTTATATACAAATATTTTAATTAGTTTTTCCACTAAATTTGACATTCTATTATAAAATGTATTTATCTCCGAAATCCCTCGGTATTCTTGATTTCCGAGAAAAACGCCTAAAAACGGAAAGTAGAATGGACGCTCAGCAACAACAAACTTTAACAAAACAGTACCCAAAAAGGAAAAAAGAAACCCTTACACAATCGGGTCCTATTACGTATATAAATTCACTAATGGTTCCTCTTTATTTGGACAACACTTGAATGCCATCTGAGTTTTTCTTGGGTACCTGCTCCTTCAATGAATATGCATACGTTTACACACAAAAACTAGAACTTTTATTCGAATTTTAGAAAGGTAAACCAGTTGGAAACTTGAAACTAAAATAGTCAAACGTTAATTTTGTTTGAGTACGAAAGTGTAAAGGATATATTCTGTATTTCTCACAAAGTCACTTTTTAATTGGCGAACAGTTTCGGAGTGATTACTTCATCATCAGGCACATTTAAATAGAGAGTCAAGCAGTCAATGTATTGAAAAGTGGAAATTATTTAATAAAAAAATAAAAATTAAACAAAGGTCA
Source organism: Psylliodes chrysocephalus (assembly GCA_927349885.1). Taxonomy (NCBI): domain Eukaryota; kingdom Metazoa; phylum Arthropoda; class Insecta; order Coleoptera; family Chrysomelidae; genus Psylliodes; species Psylliodes chrysocephalus. The sequence continues at coordinate 75,953,006 of OV651819.1, read as the reverse complement.
AAAAGAGGGTTAATAATCATTTTACTTACCATGACATATCCATTACGGTAAGCTACGTATTTTAACATATAAAAGTGGTGGTTCTGTAATTCAATACGTTTATTTTTAATGGGTTTCAAATTTTACGACTTCAACATAAATTGTAATTCTGTAAAAATAAAATTAACGCATACGTTAAATTTTCCAAAAATATTAAACATACATTAAAAGTTGTTCAAATTTGCAATAAAAGTTTGGTTAAGTTTTAAGGTCTGTCAAATAAATGTCATTCCTTTTGTCATATTTATTGTATCTCTCTGTTTTTAGTGTTTTTGAATAAGAATATTGAAAAAAGTAGCGGCCGACTGTACTTTACTAGTCACTATGAATATTTATTATATTAAAGAGATTTTTATTTTAAAAGTTTAAAAAACAGAACAAACTAGAAGTTTCTCATTTAGGTTGGACAATCCAAAATCATTAATTGAATTTAATTAAAATGATAATACAAATTAACGAACAAATATTTAAATTTTTTTTTTATTGTAAAACCAATGACACTCTATCTGTAAAATAAGTTCCGGACTAAAAAGTAGGTATCTGTAATAACTCTAGCAGCAAAGAAATTTGGCTGATGATTACTGAAAGTAAGTATAGATAGCCTTAAGAAATTAAAGAGATTGATTGATTAAACGTTAAAAAATGAAAAGCAAATTATACATAAGTAATAAAAAGAATAAACACCAAAGAAGAAAATTGTGGTGATACTGTATTTAAACTGAGCCTGGCAATAAGAAAAAAAATTTGTTGGAGGAAACAAAAATGATGTTCAACCTTGGTTGACATAATCTAGGAAGGAGGGGAAGAAATTTAAATTATGTGGCAATCCTAGGAAAATTCATTTTTTAAAAAAACAAAATACGTGAACAGAAGTATAAGAGAAAATAGTACAGGATCCCTAAGAAAGGTCGACCTTCACCCATCTGTTTAGTGGATGAAAGTTTTTTTTATTAAATAAAATATGTTTACAAATATACCGCAAATGGGTTGCCTAAGAAAATACGATCACGGCCTTTTTGAATTTGCCTTTCTGTATATACGAGCCTCGTCCAGCTTCAGTTGGCCCACACATACAATTAGTAATATTTTTGGATTTTTTCGCTCAAGGAGAAAACCAACCTCTACAGTGTAATATTTAAGACAAAATATACTATATACGGGAATATAGAAGATATCTGAGTTCAATGTATAGTGCTGTCTCACAAAAAATTCATGGTTAAAAAAGTAGTATCCTTGCGTTGATTCTATTAATAGTGTTGATAAATTTGTTAACTCTATGATTCTATTACCCAAGTATTGCTAACGACGAGGGTTAAGATGGCTATGAAAACAACACTTTTTTGACGGAAATGACTGTGACATAAACTCCAATTGTAAAACAATTACTTAATAGTCCTATTTGTTGTCAATAATGGGGAGAGGAAAGGCAATTGATGAAAATATTCGATCAATTATCATTAATTTACACAAATCTGAAAAATTAAATGGCGAAATTGAAATATTACTCGGCTTATCCAGCTACAGTGTTCGAAATATTGTTTAATTGTACAAATCAAACGGTTCAGATGCCCAAAAGGCCCGATATGTGAAAAAGTCCAAATTAACAGACAATGATAGACAAGCTTTAGCCAGAATTATTAAGTCTAATAGGCATGCTAACTACGGAGAATTGAGTGTACTCTGGAGTGAGGCCGTTGGAAGACGTGTTTGTAGGTCTACATGTCATGCAGAAGCCAGAAAACTAGGATTTGGTACATACAAGGTAAGTTTTCTGAGTTCAATCTAAAGGTTCAAAAGATAATAATCTTTTTCGTTTGCAAAGGCTAAAGAAAAACCGTTACTGACTCCAAAACAAAGGCGAGACAGGTTGAAATGAGCTAAAGATCATCGAAATTGGGATATGGAGGGGTGGAATATAATACATTAGAGTGACGAATCGCAATTTGAAGTGTGTGTCGGTGATAGCCGGAGCAGAGTTATCCGCCAGAAACATGAAACTTATCATCCTGATTGTCTTAAGCGCAAAGTTAAATTTCCATCTTCGGTAATGGTCTGGGGTTCAATGTCGTCTAGAGGGGTTGAAAAATTAAACTTTATCAACGGAATTGTAAACACAGAAAAATATTTAGACATTCTAGAGGACTCTTTGTTGCCTACTTTGGAAGAGAGTAGGATTTCTGGAAATGACTTCACCTTTCAGCAAGACGGTGCTGCCTGTCACACGTCCAAAAAATCTATGAAATGGCTTTCAGATCATAAAATACCACTCCTAAAATGGGTTTCCTCTAGTCCGGACCTTTCGCCTATCGAGACTTTGTGGCATGAAATGAAAAAGCGGTTAAGAGCCAATCCTGCCAGAACTGTTCCAGAACTCAAGCACAGGCTCCAGAATATTTGGGATAATTTCACTCCAGCGCAGTGTCAGGATTTAGTAAATACTATACCGAGAAGAATTGAAGCAGTTATTAAAACTATAGGGGACGTTACTCAGTGGTAGAATAAGATATCTTAGAGTTTAAAAAATCATAAATTTCCTTATTTCTAGTTTTTAAGTCCTAATCATTTCCAGTTGTTGTAACTATTTTATTTTTTATGCAAAATGTTTTTAAAATGTTACTTTAAAAATAAAAGTAGACATTTTTACCTCTATAACTCAAATGACCTTTGATACACGGCAATAACTGATATTTAATCAGGTGGGCCAACTGAAGCTGGACGGGGCTCGTAGAAAAGAAAAGTATAGGAATCATAATAAAAATTGTTTATGATGTCATTTTCTATAATTTTGTTTTTATACATAATTTCTCTAAAGTGGACCTAATTCGAGATGTTTTAGAAAAAGTGCAAATTTCGAATTTTGAAGATAACTCAAAAACGGATGAAGAGAAAAACACCACATTTTAAACTTAGGCTGTGAAAAAAACTTACGGTTGTCTGGTTGAATATGGTGTAGGGAGCATTTAGGTAATTATTATTCTGATTGAGTTTATTTTTTTTCTTGTAAAGCATACCGTCAATCAAGTTTAATTACATTAAGTTCTTTATTAAAATTGTCTAAAGACATTGGGTCTTTTAAAAGACGTTCTAAATAATAGCCAGTTAAATGCAACTAACTTATGTGATACTGGATAATAAACTAATTATCTATAACACCATCTGTATAATTAGGTTTTCTAAAGATGTTAAACTCAAACTTCTGATCATCGAAATGAGAAATAATCAGGCCAAGAAAGTTTTAAGATTTGATCTAAAGTAAATTTGATAATATTTTGGCTGTAGTTGATGAAATTTAGGAAGTTATTAAACTTATCTAAATCATAGTATCAGTATATCATTGATTTATCTAGAATAAAATTCATTAACTGTGCAAAATTCATTGTTATTTACGGTTCTTGAAATTATACTTAAAAATGTCAACAAGTATAGTTGATAGACGTGAATGCATAGCTAATCCAGTTTTTTGTGTAAATATTTAATTGCTGAAAAAGAAGAAATTATTTTTCAATACGAATTGTTATGTTATGTTGAGAATGGGGTGTTGATACATTGGGACCTAAAAAATCAATTGTGCCCCCTTCTGTCGCTAATGCACCAAGGAAATGTTTCAATGCCTATAATGACCCTTCCAATCCTATCTTTTTAAGGAAGTATAGGATTTAGAGTGGCCTTAAGTTAGGTTAATCTCCCTCTTCTATTTGATACCCTCCTGGGTATAGTGCCCTTGGATTCTGGAGTGCTACACATTCAGTTAGAATGTGAATGGGGGTTTCGTCCTCCTCCTTCTCATAGAATCTGCACTTACTATCCTCTACTACTCTCAGTTTAATAAGGTGTCCTTTAGTCGGCAATGCCCGGTAAGGATCCCTGTTACAATACGTAGCTTGTTCTTGCTCAGGCAGATGCAGGCTTCCGATTTTTTCTGGTTATATTCACCCAGAAGTATCTTAGTCTGTCTCAGCCCCAAGAGATTGTTCCAACTATCGGTTCTTCTACTGCCCAATTCTTTTTTAATCTCTTATAATGTTATGTTACTGCTGATACCGCAGAACAGCTCAGGTCTTACAAAGGGTGTTTCAGTCCCTTTCCTTGCAAGACTATCTGCAATCTCGTTACCTTGTACCCCGTTATGTCCCAAGACCCAAGTGAGAGTAACTCTATTTTTCTCGCCTAGCTCATTGAATTGTTCTAGGCATCTCCAGATCATTTTTGATGGCTGCTTAGCTATCGGACATGATGATAAATTCGTTTCTATGATAGTTTCTCTCTATGTTAAACTGGATACACTTCTCGATGGCGTGAACTTCCGCCTGGAAGATGCTTGGGTATTTTCCCAAGCTATCGGAGTGCTTGGTTCTCGGCCCATACACTCCTATTCCAGTTCCTTCTATGGTTTTGGAACCGTCCGTATATTACTAAATAGGCATGTTTTTCGATTGCAAGGGCGATGGATTCTTGGCTCCATTCTTTCTTGCAGCCCAGCTCTGTGGTTTTGAAGTTTTTCACAAAACTTTACTTCTTTAGCATTTCATCCTGGAGCATGCCCCAGGTATCTTTAGTCCTGAAACAAGTAGACTTTCGTCTGATTACTCCGTTTTTAATCATTCTATATCGTGTCCTTTTTGCCACATTCTCTATCATCAAATGTAGATGGGCGAGGTTTAAGATCACCTCCATTGCGGCCGTAGGGCAGGTTCTCATTGCACCGGTGATGCAAACACAGACTAGTCTTTGTACTTTTGAGATATTGGCTCTCGTAGTAAACTAGTTCTGTTACTTCAGGCTATAGCCCCGTAAGCGAAGATTGGTCTCACTATTGCAGTATACATCCATCGCAGTATGTTTGGGTTACATCCCCATCGTTTACCCGCAATGTTTCTGCATACCATTAGTGCTTTTGTGGCCTTATTTATCAGGGTTAGGCCTAGATATTTGACTTTATTTTTCCATTCACAGGGTGTTATATTTATTCGTAACACTATATCTAATTTAACATTTTTGAGATTAAGTTTTCTTTTCCTTGAAAAGGCTACTAATGTTGTTTTTGTAGGGTTTTTACTATGTTTCACCTCACACCACCATCTTTTGGTATGTTCTAGTCCTCGTTGGATCATATCACATAGGATATTTCCAAACTTGCCTCTATCAAATATGACTATGTCATCGGCATAACTTTGACAGGGTATGCCGAGGTCAGTCAATCTGCATAGGAGTTCATCTAAGGTTAGGCTCCACATTAATGGGGATAGAACTCCTCCTTGTGGACATCCTCTGGTTGTGCAGATGGAGATGGTGTCCTGCCCTATCTGTGTCTCTGCAGTTCTCGTAGATAACAGCTGAGTCATTCATCTGGATGTGATGTTATCTACTCCTCTGTATGCAAGTGCACTTTTGACAGATTTGTGTGACGTGTTCATAGGCGCCGGAACTCAAAAATTGCTTTGGGTACCCGGCCTCTGCGAGAAATGATTTTATAAAAATTTTCTTAAACAAAAAAGGTATTTTCAAATATCGAATGGCTGGAGTTTTGAGGATTGAAGCAGCAGACGGGAGTATCAACAATCGGTAGGCTGGAGGCTCCAACCTAAATCGAGATATCTAACATCTGACAACCCTATATGCTCGGTGCAACCACTAGTGGTATTTAGTAGAGTACCAATGCAATAAGTAGAAACACAATATATAACATTTATTAACTATCATAAATTTAGAAGGAGATTTTTGATAATTTATTATTACACATATAATGAAGTACGGTTTATATACACAAGGTGGCCGTTTGAAAACGAAACAGAGCCAATTTTGGACACCACAGGTGATTTACGAAAAAACGATCGAACCCGTCAATTTTTGATTTTAGAGGGAAACATTTTTTTGCTAGTTTTACCACCTGAACGAAAACCCTCTAGCGAGGGTGAAACTTACCTCTAAAATATTAAATGGAAAAAGGGGTCGAATGATATCTTATATAAAGTAGTTTTTAATCGCTACTGTCTTTCTAGCAATGATCTTTTAACGATTTTTAATTATTTTAAATGCTTACTAGTTACTCGAGTAAATGCTGAAAATGCTGACTCTGAGCCTCCATGCAATAATAGAGGTTTTGTTCAGAACACTTTCGGACATATTGAAGCATCTGCGGAATGATTTGATGACATTCATCAATTCATCAATTCATCAATTTTCCAGTGATGTTGGCTGGGTGGTATATATTTGACTTTTTAATTGGCCCCATAAAAAAACCTAACAGGGTTAGATCCAGAGACCGTGGGAGCCTCTCAATACTTCTTCTTCTTCCTATCCATTAATCTGGAGACGTTTTATTTAAATACTCACGAACAGTCAGTGCAAAATGGGTTCTTGCTGGAATATTAAGTTGTTTTTATTAATTCCAGATACATTTCTGCGGTTAAAGTTCCAGGTAAAAAAAGGGGCCAATTATACGGTTACCAAAAATGCCAGCCCAAACATTCAGTTTTTCCGGATGTTGCGTATGCACTTTATGAAATATTCTGGGATTGGAATCGGACCAATAACGACAGTTGTGACGGTTTACTATACCATTTAGGAAACAAGTTCAGTCGTCAGAAAAACACACGTTAAAAAGATATTGCTGATTATTTATTTTCCGTTCAGTCATATTTTCACAAAATTGAAATCGCCTATCAAAATCATCTTCGTTAAGTTCTTGTACCAGATGTATCTTGTAGGGATAAAACTTGTATTTTTTAAATATCTTCTGAATGCTACTTCTCTTAATACCAGATGTATCGCTAACTGTCTTGTACTCAATGTGGGTTCTTGAACAACATGTCCTAAAATCGCCACCTCTGTAACTTCATTTACTACAGCATTTTCCATTTCACGTTTTTTGTTAGCTACTGACCCCGTTTCCCGAAAAATACTTTCTATGGACAGTTGGCCAGTTCTATTAGCACATTCATTATTTGCACCCTCTCAGCAATCGAGTAAATCATTATCACTGTTATGCCACTTTTATGGCGACTCTACAACGAAATAAACTAAACCTTACTATTTTAGCGATCAAAAAATTTCATCTGATAACAATAATTGAAGGCCACAGGAATAAAACTAGAATTGTTAAAATTTCCTTTTTTTAATAACAATGTAAAAATTATGTTAAACCGGTTTTGTACTTTTAGTGAGCCACTGTATGGTCTACAAAGATAGTAGCGATGTAAAACTCGGGGGTTATGATCTAGGTAAAAATACCATCAAAATAAGATATCATTCGACCCCTCTTTCCATTACAATTTTAGTGGTGTATCTTACACCCGCTAGAGGATTTCTGTTTAGGGGATGAAGCTGGCAAAACAATGTTTCCTCCTAAAATCAAAAATTGACAGGGCCGAGCGTTTTTTAGTAAATGACCTGGGTTACTCGCGAGCACTACTGGAGAGTTGTTTCTGACTCTAAATGAACGTTCTTTTTTAACAGTGTTTGATGATCTGGAGCAATTTCCAAATGGTATCCCTTCCCTTCTCAAGCATTTGCTCGATAACATATGTTACAGAGCTATTGTCTTGATAATTGTAAACCATTATAAGTTGTTATTTTTTGACGTCATAGGGTTTTATACACCAAGAATAATAAACTGTTAAGTCCAAGTTCAACGCGTTGTCAATGACAAGTGACGGCGACTTTTATATCACAAAAAGTACAGCTTAGAACGATAATATTTTCAGAAATTGTCTTTAAAAATAGGTTCAGAGTACGGTAAAGAATGGTGGAAAGTCAATAGTATGTTTTACTTTTAATGCATAATATTTTAATGAGTGATATTTAACAAATATTTAAAAGTTATGGACTTTCCATCATTTTGATAGTATTTAGAAGCTAAAACGCAAAGTACTCTTTTATTTTTGCCCTAATTATTTTAGGAAACTTGTGTTAAGATTTAAAAATGTACTATCGATGAGGTGGCGCCAATTTGCAACCGTGCTAATTCGAGACATACGTTTTAATAAACTCATCGTGTTACATATTTGTTGACATTTAGAGATAGAAATTTAAAGTGACGTCTAGTATTACTTCGAATGAAAAATCCTTTTCTAACCTAAGAAAAAAGTTGAGTTGGGTCTTAAGAAGGAAGATTTAATATTTTGAATTAGTATTAGGATTATCGCAACGTGCAACGTCACAGCTTACAACTCTAACAGCCAACTTGGGCCACAACAGCTTCTTCATTTCACTTATTGGCACTTTTTGTCCATTTTGTGCTATGGGTGCTACGCACCCAGTTTAAAATTGATCTGGGTGCTTGCGCACCCAGAGCCCTGAGGTTTGGGCGTCTATGGACGTGTTGTCAAAAGCTCCTTCCATGTCTAGGAAGGCACACACGACCATTTCTTTGTTTGTCAGTGCATCCTTGATTACGTCAGTCGACTGTATTAGGGCAGTTTCTGATACTAATTGATAGTAAGTTTATAAGTTCAACCAGTTCATCATTCAGTAAACTAAGGTTAGACAAGTGAGATTCTATGTAATCTAAGAATTTTAAAATAGGTATGTTAGTAAAAACATTTGACACTTCAAACAAAATTAGGTAATCTTTGGACATCTTTGATTTTTTCTATCGATTGCAAATTGTTTTTTTATTGTATGAACAACATGATCTTTATAATATTCCTTGAAAATTTCATTGAGCCACTAAAATGTGTAATAAGTTGAAGAATTGACAAAACATAATATCTGGGTGTTTCAGAACTATGGGATAAAACTTCTAGGGGTTATTCAGTGCAACAGCAGAAAACATTTGAGTATAGGGACTCATGTCCGGAAAAGTGTCACTTCGGCAATACGGCCCTAAGACGCGTTAAAATTTAGAAAGGCGATGAGTTGCCTAAATAGGATTTAATGCATTTAATTTTTGCCTTTTAGTAATAATAATAATAATAATAATAATAATAATAATCGTCTTTATTTCCAGTAATTTAAAGTAAATACATTAAAATAATACATATATACACGGGCGAAGTTTATTTTTGGTTGTGCACTAGACACAACAAAATATTCTTCCACTTAACCCGCGAGTAAACCAAAGAGCAGAAATAAACAATCAAAGACAAAATAAATATAACATATAACTATATCAAATAAATAAACAACTGTAATTTTAACATTTAACAAACAAATGAAAATGCACTTGTCTCAGGAAGGTTGAATCCAATGAAAAAGAAAAAACATAACTAAGTAGGGCAAAAAAATATCAAAAATAACAACCAATGAAAGAGGGAAGTAATATACGTAGCGAGAAAATAAACAAGAATATGCATAATATGTGAGCAGTAAGGAAAATTGTTATCTAAATTTGATTATCAAAAATGTGTATCTTAAATTTAAAAATACTATAATTCTTGAATTCTGGTAATATTTTATTATATAAGTAAGAGATGAGGTAGCTAAATGACCGTCTGAAAAGTTCCGTCGTAAAAAAGGGAACAGTCAGTAATCCTCTGTTCCTTACATTTATATTATGGACATCTGAACGGTAGCTAATTTTGCGATATAGGTAAGAGGGCTTCTTGTTCACAAGTAGCTTATGACATAAAGTGAGAAAGTGATGCTTTTTTCTGTTCTCCATATTTAACCAACGTATTTCTTTTAGTTTATGAGATTTTCTTTGATGTCTTCGTATACCAAAAATCATACGTAAACAAGAATTTTGCACTCTTTGCACTTTAGTTTTGTAATTAAGTGTTAAATTGGGCCCATACAATATATCTGCATAATTAAATAGTGATAGTACTTGTGTATCACAGAGCTGTTTTTTAATGTGAATAGGAAATAAATGACGATTCCCATAAATCATCTTACTATTATAGTAAGCGCGTTGCAATAACTTATTTACATGCCTCTCAAATCTTAGTTCCGAGTCCAGAAGAACACCTAAGTTTTTTGCTTCATTTACTACTTCTAATTCATTATTATTAATAACAATATTTATCGAATTTAGCAGTTGTTGCCTATAATTTTTGTTACCAAATATCATAACTTTGGACTTTGTTGTATTAATAAGCAGACAATGATCAGTTGCACAATCGATAAATCTTTTTAAATTATCATTTATAACAATACAAGCGTGTTCCAGTTCACGTGGCTTAAAACTATAATAAAATTGAGTGTCGTCAGCATACAAGTGGACACTGCAGTTTTGTATTTTATCTAAAAGATGAGAAGTATGTACATGATATCATCACAACAATTGATCAAAATGTTAATGTCAATGTTTAAAAATTTTATCGCTGATGATTTTAAACAATTTACCGGCGCTTGTGTGTTGTTATCTTTAAAAACGGTAACAGAGATTGTTTTTTGTAGCTACATTCCATATCGCCTTAGTCGTGCTATCGTATTTGTGAAGTTTGCAAGAATTTAACAAAAATTAATTGTTGCTAATAGAAAACATGCATGATTCTGGTGTTGCTAAAACCGTATAAACTGTCGAATTTGAAGAAGAGGTTCTTCAGCGAGTAGTGTCAAGTAGCATCAAGTACCACATGTCACATTGCTAAGAATATGAATACGAGTAACGCTTCCGTCTGGCGGGTGCTACTCGAGCAACAACTTTATCCTTACCACTTCCAGAAAGCTCAAGGATTGACTGCAGCCGATTATCATCCTAGAGTTCAATTTTGTCAATGGATTGTTATTCATCAAATCGCTGCACAATCAAATTTTGTACGCTATGTTTTATGGACCGATAAAGCCTCTTTCACAAGAGACGGTATTTTTAATAGTATGGATAGTCATGTTTGGGATAAAGAAAATCCCCATACAATTTTTCCTAGAAAACATCAGCAACGTTGGTCTGTCAACGTATGGGCAGGCATTGTTGATGATTATTTGATTGGGCCATACCTTCTAACACAACGGTTAACAGTATTTATTTTCCGGCGTTTCTTGGAGGAAGTTCTTCCAGAACTTCTTGAAAATGTTTCAATAAACGTTCGACAATAAATGTGGTTTCAGCATGATGGAGCGCCGGCTCACTTTGCTGTACAAGTACGTGATGATTTGGCTCAGCGGTTTGGGCACCGTTGGATTGCCAGAGGTGGAGCAGTTTCTTGGCCTCCTAGATCACCCGATTTAACGTCGCTAGATTTTTTCCTGTGGGGACATGTAAAGTCTTTGGTCTACGAAACTCCAGTAGAAACAGAGCAAGACTTAATTGGACTAATTACAGCAGCATTTTAAATCATTCAAAACGAGCATCAAATTTTTAGTCAGGTCCGCCGAAATCATGTGCGACATTTAAATCGGTGTATTCAGGTTGGAGGAAGACATTTTGAACAATTTTTGTGATGATATCATGTACGAAAGGTAAAAATTAAATGCAATAAATCCTATTTAGGCAATTCATCGTTTTTATAAATTTTAACGCGTCTTAGGGCCGTAGTGCCGTAGTGACACTTTTCCGGACATAGGTCCCTATACTCAAATGTTTTCTACTGTTGCACTGAATAACTCCTAAAAGTTTGATCTCATAATTCTGAAACACCCTGTATAATAGGTATTTCATCAAAAACATCTGACTTATGTATTTTTAAGAGCCCGTAAAACCGGGGGATTAGTTTATAACCTGGTTTAATGTTATTGAATAGAGAGATATTTACTATTTTTAAGAATTTGGTGTTATATTTATTTAACGAGTTGTTTACTTATATTAATTGTTTTTTTAATCTGTAAATTTTCAATAATTTTATTTATATATTTAAAATTTCATTGCACTGATGGTGGCTCAATGCTGAAAGCGCTTTGCAAAATAAAAAAACATTTTCTAATAAAATTTTGCTCGAAATATAAAGTTTTTCACGGCTTATAAAAATTTCTGGTATAAAATAATTTTTTTCGAATATCTTTCTTACTTAACAAAATGACTGGCTTCCTTTTGACATGGTTAAAATGATAAAGATTTAATTGACAAGTGTAAACGTATTTAAAGTTCGTTAACAGTAATCCATAGACCCACTGAGGGAAGCCTCCACCCGCACAGGGTGAACATCTAAAGTGGAAAGTGGAGATGAAAAAAATGCCCACCCCAAGAATTTGACCCACGTTTCTCAGACTCGTCAATGTTCGAAATGACAGTCGCTTTGAATGCATTTACTCCCTTAATTGGCTACACGCTGTTTCTTTTTGTGTGGAATTTTTAATAAGGGACTGTTCGAGATTGTGCGACGAACGACTTTTTAGCTGGTTGTAATTTAATAGTGTACCGAACTCGTGACTAATCTCTTTTTTGTTGGTACTTTTTGACTCTAATGGCCAATTAAATCCTATTTGGAGATTTCAAATAGAGCGCTTTTTTCGTTAGTTACGATTGAGAATCGGTGCTCTTTGTGAATTGCTATTTAATTATTTTTATATGTATATGAGGTTTAGCATATTGGTATAATTAGTCTCTTATTAACTTTTTTATGCTGATAATTTTATTTTAAGTTTAAGCTTCAACTAAATTATTTATGTTCTAGTTTTATTTTGATTAAGAAGCAAACAAGTCTTAACTTATTTCATAAGAAAATAATTAAAACTAAACGAAATAGATCCCAACCATCAAGAGGACAAGTTACCTACAAACTACACTTACCGAATAAGATAATTTCAAACAAAAGCATTATGATATTACTTTGAAAATGGTAATATAATCTTTAACCACAAATTTTCAGAAAATTTTGAGTATTAGTTAATACCTTAGCCAATGAAAATTACTAAAATTTGTTTTGACGTCAAAAAAATGTATAAAGGGGTAACCCACTAATCTATATTATTTTACTGGATAGGATATAGGCTATATTTAACATACTAAAAATCCATTTCACCAAGGAGACCGGAAGTGCAACACTGCTGGCCGATATGGGCAAATTATGGTGGGATCACATAACTGAATTTTGGGATAATTTGATATACCTAACCTATAATTTGATTAGTTTTTCTTCTTATTCTTCTTCTATTCCTTTTGCGGGCAAAGTCCTTCGGGATAATTCACCCATAATTTGATTTTTTTATGAAATAAAATATAAAAATGGAAACGTGAAGCATATTGTGTCTTCACGAATATAGTAATGCTATTCGATACTACCTAAATATACAGGGTGTCTTTAAAAGGTCTTTACAAAAACATACCACATATTCCTTAGACCAAAATAAGTCGATTTAAGTAAAATTACTTTTGTACAAAGTTGCTTCGTTTGGGCTCCAGAGGGCCTTGAAGTTACAATTTTTAAATCGTTTTTCCCATATAAATTTAAAACGGCATATGCTATTTTGCTGAAATTTGGTATATTGGTAGAGTTTTATGTGGCAAAAAAATGGTATTAAAATTTTGTCCGATAATAATACATAGGCGTAGAACTTGATTTTTTAAATAATTGCACCTTTAAAAATTCTACGCCAATGATAGAAAAGGAGTTTGAGTATGAAATTTAGATTTACTTTAAAAAAGGTACTCTTGATAAGACTCGATTACTCTCATGGTTTTGACGAAATTTGCATTTTAGTAATTTTAGAACATAAACAATAATTATTAAAATACAAACTTTGTCAAAACCATGAGAGTAAATCGAGTGTTATCAAGGGAACTTTTTTGTAGAAAATGAGTACCCAATCCAAATTTCATACTCAAACCCCTTTTTGGCGTAGAATTTTTAAAGGTGCTATTATTTAAAAAATCAAGTTCTACGCCTATGTATTATTATCGGACAAAATTTTATACGATGAAAAACATAAAAATGTACTTTTTTCATATCTTCTTAAACACCTCTAATCGAGACTTTTAACAAAAATACTCGATTCTTGCCATGTACGATTTTTTGAGGAATATTAATTATTTGCCTGGAATACGTTTATTGTTGGTTTCCATAGCTTCATCTAAATAAAAATATTGTCAAGTTTTAACACCTAATCTTTTGTTAACGATTGAAAGTGTTCTATCTGACTCAATATGTAAAAAAACATATGCGTGGTTTATTAATATGGCTGTACAATATACCAATGCAGAATATACCGATATGTTACTGACATTAGGATTTTGTGAAGGAAATGCTCGAGAGAGTATCAGGGTGTACGTTGAAAGGTTTGCAAATCGTCGTGTACCTAGCCACCCAACTTTTGCTGCTGTTGAGAGACGTCTTCGGGAGACCGGTTCCTTTACTCCCAACACTGTTGATAATGGAAAAGAACGTTTTGTAAGGATTCCTGAAGTTGAAGAAGACATTTTAAAACGTGTTGAAGAAGATCCAGAGTTAAGCATCAGACGAATTGGAAGGGAACTAGGAGTAAGTAAAGATGTCATTCATAAAGTGCTTAGAGAAGAATTGCTATATCCATACCATAAGAAGCCAGTACAAGAATTATTAGTTCATGATCCTCAAATTCGTTTGGGTTTTTGCGATTTGTTAATTTGCAAAGAGAAAGAGATCCAAACTTTGTCAAGAAGGTTCTCTTTACCGATGAAGCGGGTTTTACAAAAAGAGGTATAACTAATACCCACAATGAACATGTTTATGCCGTTGAAAATCCGCATGCAATAAAGGTAAACCATTTTCAGCACGAATTCAAAATTAATGTGTGGGCTGGAATAATTGGTAATTTCATTGTTGGTCCTGTCATACTTCCACGAAGATTATCTGGAGAAAATTATTTGGATTTTCTACAAAATACGTTGCCAGAATTGTTAGAAGATTTATCTCTCCAACTTCGGAGATATATGTGGTTTATGCAAGATGGAGCTCCACCACGTTTTTCTTTAAACGTTAGAAACCACTTGAATAAACAGTATCCACATAAATGGATAGGCAGAGGTAATGACGCACCTGTAAACTGGCCACCACGTTACTCAGACCTAACATCGATGGATTACTTTTTATGGGGACATCTGAAATCCACAGTTTACAGGGAACCTGTAGAAAATGAGAAACAACTCTGGCAACGTATTCAATATGCAATAAACAATCTTCGAGGTGATGAAGAAGTTATGGAAAGGATACATTTTAATTTTCTACGACGTATAAATCTTTGTATGCGTGAAACTGGTGAACATTTTGAACAATTTTTGTAAAATCTCTATTTTGATTATGTTGTAAATAAATATTTTTGTGAAACCTATACACTCTAACTTATTAAATCAGAAATTAGCGAAAACCATGAGAGTAATCGAGTCTTATCAAGAGTACCTTTTTTAAAGTAAATGAGTTGCGCAATCTTAATTTCATATTCAAACTCCTATTCTTCCATAGGCGTAGAATTTTTAAAGGTGCAATTATTTAAAAAATCAAGTTCTACGCCTATGTATTATTATCGGACAAAATTTTAATATCATTTTTTTTGCCACATAAAACTCTACCAATATATCAAATTTCAGCAAAATCGCATATACCGTTTTAAATTTATATGGGAAAAACGATTAAAAAATTGTAACTTCAAGACCCTCTGGAGCCCAAATGAAGCAACTTTGTACAAAGGTGATTTTACTTAGGTCGACTTATTTTGGTCTAAGGAATATGTGGTATGTTTTTGTAAAGACCTTTTACAGACACCCTGTATAAAAACAACATCTCATCGTAACTTTTTGACACAATTAAATGACAAATGTGATGACAAATTAAATAGAGCTTATGTTAAATAACATCCGGTCCGCCATATTATTTGCCCAAATCGGCCAATTTTTCGGAACGTTTTTTAGAGGGCTATATCCTATCCAGTAAAATAATACAGATCAGTGGGGTAACCTCAATAACCTTTTGTTAACATTACTGACATTTATTTAAATTTTTTAAATTTCTTGTGTCAATTATGATTAGCAGATTTGTGATTGGTTAGTATTTGCCGACACCGGCCAATATAAGAGAAGCTCTTCTTGGCGCCGCACAGTGGGTCAGAATTCCCTTAAAATGTTGAAAAATTTAAAAATAACAAACTATTAGGCATTCCAAACTGAATGGCTACCAGTGGGTTTTGACAAAATTATGACAACCCTGTAGGCCTGGTGATTTGACAAGGTCAATGAAATAGATAGTTACATAGACTGACCATCCATATTTTTCAGAATAAACAGTAAAAATGTAAGCAATTATTTTTTTTAATATCTTAAGGATGAAAATTAGTTTTAAAACACATTTTTGCTAAACCGATTCAAATTAATAAATATTTGCCAGGCAATATGGCCGCTCGCAAAGGACTAGCTTTCAGCAATCTATTGACCCTGATAATGACAACATGACATCAGGATTGCCATATCTAAACTGTCAGTCCCCACAATTAAAAATGCATGATGATAATACTTAAAAAAAAATAAGAAATGCAAAAATATTTATATATTTAGGTACGAATTTTAATTTTATTTGGTCCGCGAGTTTTTTCTAGATCTTAAATTCTTCTTATCTAATATTTGTTTATCTTGTTTTCTTTTTTTTTCTGTTATTTCGTTATTTCGGCTGCTGTTTCTTCCAGTGGTTTCTTCGTTATTTTCTTTTTCTGAGTTTTTTGTATAGTTTTTTTCTATAGTATTATCTGATTTGGTTTCCGAGACTTCTCTTCTGCTATTTTTTTTTTAGTTCTAGTAATTTTTCCTTTTTAACTTTGTTAATAACGTTGCTGCTGATTTGAGGAGGTGTATTTAACGTAAATCTAGATTAGATTAGATTAGATTAGGAGTTGGACGTTATTTGTCCTTGTCCACCGCGACCTTTTCAGATCTATTGTGGGACTCCGTTTGTTTTAGAGTATGTCGTCTAGCCTGGTCTTTTTTATTAGACTTAGTAGCTTTGACAGTGGCTCCCGCATGTAGTTGCATGCAATTGGCTTTTCTTCGCCCAATGTTAAAAACCTCATTCCAGCCAAGCCTTCACATTGGCACAGGACGTGGAATGATGTTTCCTCTTCTTCTTCACAGAACCTGCACAAAGTTGCTTCTTCTGCTAGATTTATGACACTCATGTGCCTTTTGAGGCGACAGTGTCCAGTAAGAAGGCCTACTGTTATCCTAACGATTTGACGTTTTTGATCCAGTAGGTCTTTCGTAAACTTGGCCGATGGTTCCTTGATGAACTGTTTGGCCTGTCTCAGTCTTGGATAGTTGTTCCACCATTCCTGAGACTCTTTTTGCATCCATTGTTTAATGGATGCCTTGCACAATGCCTTAGCGACTCCACAAAAGGGTTCAGGGCCTGTCATGGCCTTATCTGAGCCTTCTCGGGCTAATTCGTCGGCCTTTTCGTTGCCCTGATATCCCTCATGGCCTGGAACCCAGGCTAAGGTCACCTTATTTTGACTACTTAGCTCTGTCAGGTGTTCTAGACAGTCTTTCACCAGTCGTGATTTGATTTCTGGTGAGAGAATTGCCTTTAGAGCTGCTTGGCTATCAGAGTATATGGCAATAGTTTTGCCTGATACTTGCTGATTTAATATTTCTCTTGCACAGTGTTGTATGGCTATTAGCTCAGCCTGGAACACTGTTGCATATTTTCCTAAGCTTAGTGAAATCGTCGATTTCGACTTAGGTCCATAGATTCCAGCACCGGCTCCTTCCTTGGTTTTTAAACCGTCTGTGTACCAGACGAGTTCAGCCTGTACGGGAGGTCCCTGTTTCCAGGATTCTCGGGCTGGTATTTGAATTTGAAAATTTCTTTCAAATTTGTATGTGGTTATGGCTCTATCAGTAGGCATAGCTAGAATATTATCCCTTTGTACTTGCTGATATAGCCTTGTGTGGTCGGCGCTATGTAGTTGGCTTATTGGGTTTTGTCCCTGCATTAGACTGTGAATAGCTGACCTGGTTTCTCCTTGTATGAAGATGTGCAATGGCGTGAGATTTAGTAATACCTCCATTGCTGCGGTCGGCGTAGTGCGCATGGCCCCAGTAGCACTTAGGCAAGCAAGCCGCTGAATGCTAGTGAGTTGGCCTATTGCACTTGCCTGCGCAGTTTTGGTTACCCACGCCACTGCGCCATAGGTTATCATGGGTCTTATTACCCTTGTGTATAACCATATGGTCATTTTGGGGTTTAGACCCCAGTTTTTCCCACATATTCTTCTACAGCTTACGAGAGCTATTGTAGCTTTATGTGTGAGTTTTTTGAGATGTTGATTCCATGTCAGCCTTTGGTCAAATATGACTCCGAGGTATTTGGCTTCTGTGACGAATGGGATAACTGTGCTGTTTAGTACTAGTGGTCTTAGACCTGTGAGAACCCGTTTTTTTGTGAATGGTACAACTGTTGTTTTTTGTGCGTTGATGGACAATTGTTCCGTTTTGCACCAGTTGTTCACTATGTTTAGAGCTATTTGAGATCGCTCCGAAACTGTACCTGCAAATCGCCCCCTGACGATGATTGCTAGGTCGTCTGCATATCCTAGGCACTGGTAGCCTTCTTTGGACAATATTTTGAGTAAGTCGTCCACGAGAACTGACCACAGCATTGGAGATAGTATTCCTCCTTGTGGGCAGCCCCGTGTAACTTTTGCCTGTATGGTTGCCTTTCCTAGAGTGGATAAAATAATCCTGTTCTCTAGACAGGCAGTGATCCATTGGCATATTGTTACTGGGACGTTTCTCCCTTCTAGAGCCTTGGTTATTGACCTGGTTGAGGCATTGTTGAAAGCTCCTTCAATATCTAAGAAAGTGGCTATTGCGATTTCTTTGTCATCTATTGACTTTGAAAGCAGCCTGTTTAGATCGTCCAGCGCTAGGTCAGTTGACTTTCCTGGCTGGTATGCATATTGGTTAGGATGGAGCGGATTTATTTTTAGTATATCGTCCCTGATATACCTATCTATTAATCTTTCTAGTGTTTTAAGTAGGAAGGAGGATAGGCTTATGGGGCGATATGACTTTGGCGTTTGGTCTGTGACCCTACCTACTTTGGCAAGGTAGACTACTTTCGCCTTTTGCCATATTGCTGGGATATATCTCCAGGCAATACATGCAAACGTAAATCTAGCCAGGCTGGCATCGAAGAATGTTCCAGACGCAACAGGAGTTTGTGAAGCACTGTTTGATCTTAGCTTATTACGTTCGAGTGATCGTATGTTTATTTCTTCTTGAGTAGTTTTTTCCATATCCTTAAGTTGTTCTATGGTATATACTTCATTATTAATAACAATCTTATTAACATTGTATTTTGGCAAAGTAGTTTTTTGATTTTGTAAGCTTCAGATGTTTTATCAGAATGTGGTTGTCTTGTCTGTCTTTAAAACATAGATTTTGTTCAATATTTATGTTTGTTCCTTTCATTTTATTTCAGTTTTTCAGTATGAGTTTTTTTTAAACAAGAGATAAATTAGATTTTAATAGCTTTCCTTAACCCAGTTTTAATGATATTTAAATTATTTAAATCACAATCAGTAATGTGTACATCTAAACGTACTCTAATCTGTTATAGGGGTACTTTCTCAACTCGTGCGTTAGCAACTGGGGCGTAATATAAAACTACCTGAATTCGTCGCAACTCGGGCGCCCTTCAAAATTGTGTACCCATGAGTTCGCAACTCGGGCGTCGACGGGATATGAAATTTGACCATAGTTTATGTACCCTGATTCTGATTACAGTCTGATTCAGGTAGTAATAAATTATCGAAAATTTAAGAGAAGTGAATGACATCGCAGAACAAGCTTTGTTTTTAACAGATAGTGAGCACTGAAAAGTTAGTTGATGTAAAAAAATTGAAGATTTTTCCATTACGGTTTATTTTAGAGAAATCATGTGTAGAATAAAAATTATAGAGATCATTATCAAAATATTCGCGATTTCTAAATTATTTCACTAGTGGTATTATAAGTGAAAATAATGAGAAAAATTCGAATTTTGCACTTTACCTCAAATTTCCCAAATTCGATCCATTTTAGAAAAATGTATAAAACAAAAATTATAGATAATTGTATTGTAAGCAACTTTTATTTGAAGAATTTTCTTTAAAATTCGAATTTTGCACTTTATATCAAATATCTCGAATACGGACCATTTTAAGAAAATCATGAACATGATAAAATTTTAAGAGAATAATATCACAAGCAACTTTTATTTGAACAATCTTATTTTCCAAGGGTAAATTACAGATACATTTTTTAAAATAGAAAAACAACCCTCTATAAACCCACATAGCACAAAACCACAGTAAATATTTCAAGAATGTAACACTAAAATATTTGTAATATATAAATATTACGAAACGCCCCAGAAACATTTCTGAAACGTTCCTAAAATGTAAAAATATCCTGTAAATGTAATATTTTATATATTTTATAAATAATAATTTGAAACCTATCAGAAATATAACATACTGATATTTCACAAATGTATCCAACAACAGACGCAAACTTCCAATTATTTAGAATATATGGTTGTCTCTGGATATAGGATGACATAAAATTATATTACTTAAAATAAAATGACTAAAACATAACGCATCTTCTTCCTCTTCTTACAAATGAGAAATTTTTTATGTCTTGAACAAGAACAATTTACAACATAACCAACATAAACCAACTTAATATTCTACCTAAGTTGGCTACATATGGAAAACTTTTTTATTATTAGTTTTATCAAAATTTTATCAATTTTTTGTGAGGACATTTTTTTCATAAAATTATTAATAAAAAAAGTTTTTCCATATACAGCTAACTGACCTAGTATACGGCTAAAAAATGTGATATATGAGGGTTGCATTTTAGGTTTTAGACCACGCACAACTTTTTATGCTGAATAATTTTTTTTGATAAAACTATTAAAAAAAAGTTTTCCATATGTAGCCAACTTACACAGACAGGGCCGACTAGAAAGGGGGGGGGGGTAGCCGGGACTAATGCCCGGGGCCCGGGCTTAAATGGGGGCCCGACAACAGTATTTTTTGTTCTGTATGAGAAATTCGACACAAGATGAGAGTGGGAAGTTTAGTTTCGGATGAGGACTTTGATGTGAGGATTTTTTTTTTTTTTTTTTTTTTTTTAGATAGCTTTTTGACGTAAGGACCTTTTTTTTTTTAGAATAAGAAGTAATTGAAGTAGGGAGAATAGTTTTTTGTTTTCTATTTCAGTAGAAGAAGAACAGTTTTTGGTTAAAGATTTTTTTATGACGGGGCCCGATCTAGAGAATTGTCCTGGGGCCCGGCCTGGCACTCAGCGGCCCTGAACACAGACACACAATGTACATAAAAAAATGGATTAAAATAAAAATTAAATAGCTAGCCGAGTTAATTACACTTTATTATTTATCAATCTAATTATTATATAAAAAATAAATTATACTTTTTTCAATAAAAACGACAATTTCAAATGTCAACAATATAATATAGAGACGATTTTCGCAGAGAAAGATAAATAAAAAAATATTGTTTTATGAAAGTTACATAATATTTAAAAACTGGAAAGCTCCTCTTGTGCGGCACTCTGTATATAATTTTAAGTTTAGGCCGAAAGCACCTTCTCAGGTTAAACTAAAGAGGTGACATTCATTATATTGCTATATTATTGGTACCGATCCTTGAACGCCCGAGTTGCGAAGGGTATTTAATCTACCTGTAGCCTTACGCCCGAAATGCGAAAAATTAAGTATTCCGCCCGAGTTGCGACGCACGAGATGCGCATAAATCGTTATAGGACCATACTTGTTAAATCTGAATGGCCAGATACTTTCAAACTAAATATCAAAATTTTGTTTTTACGGGTTATTCTATCAAAGTTAAAGCATTTAGTCTCCAATTGATTATGTTTTTGTTCAATATTTGCAATTTGATGTAAACATTCTTCTAATTTTTCGAATAACTTAATATTTTATGTATATCTTCTAAAATTGATTTCCTTATTTGATTACCTTCTGTTTTTATTTAATTTTTTAGGAACTTCAAAAGTTCAAAATTATGATTATATAATAATAATTATTGTCATTACAAAAATATATGAACATAAATGACATTAATATTTTTGGATCGAATATATGGCAAAAAAAAATAAAGGGAAAAATAAAGCCTGCAATTATTCAGATTTTATAGTAGAGTTGTATTTGGCGAATTGGGCGATGTTTTATGTTTAAAAGCATGCAGATGACACCGCTTCGCAGTTATGTTTTAGGTTATGGCTCTGTCTCGGACATTTCAATATATATACTGACGCAAACATTCTCACCGTCCACTATATTAACAAGACTAAAAACACGAATTATTTCGGTGAAGTTAGTAAATTCATTTCTCAGATTGCAGACGTTAAACTTCTCCGGAAATATTATTACATTCTTTCCTCTTTTTGCTCATGACTTTCGAAAGGATCTGTTGCTTATTACGAAATTTTCTACTAGATAGTTTTTTTTTCATAAATTTTTTTACCTTTGCTTATTAATATGTTGTTTCTGTATCAAATTTCCCAAAAAATATTATTAAATAAAAATCTGTAAATTTAATTAAAAAAATCTGATGTGTCCAACACATGACTTTTCTATCTAGTTATTATAAGCTTTTTCCGGTTATTTTGTACAACCTATTGCAGCACCTCTATAAATGTTTAGAGGATAAACTAAATATATATATTTTCCACATACATCTAACTCGAAACATTTTTCTATAAATATTCATTGAAAACGAAAATACTGAAAAATTTAAATTTAGCACTTTTCCTTCAATTTTTCCAATACGGTCCATTTTTGAAAAATTATATAAAAACAAAAATTATAGAGATCGATATCACAAATAACTTTTAATTAAACAATTTTTCTAAAAATTTGAATTTTATTACATTTTGTCAAATTTCTCGAATACGGACCATTTAAAAAAAAATTGTTTACAACCAAAATTATAGATAATAATATTGTTAGTAATTTCTATCGAAACAATTTTCTTCTCCAAACATCAATAACAGATATATTCCATAAAATATAAAAACGGCCTCACATAAAGTACCCCCCAAATGTTCCCCCTTCGTCCAAAATCTAATCATTTCACCTCAGGCCGAAATAAACCTTAAGTTTAAAACTTAATGTATTTTTCTTTATCCGTTTTTGAGTTTTCTTCTAAATTCGAAATTTACACATTTTCTCAAATATCTCGAATACGCTCCATTTTAGAGAAATTATGTATGAATTTAAAATTATAGAGAATTATATTACAAACAACTTTTATTTAAACAATTTTTATAAAAAATATTTTTTTTTACATTTTGTCAAATTTTTCGAATACGGACCATTTTAGGAAAATTTTGTATATAACAAAAATTATAGATAATATTATAAGTAACTATTATTAAAAGAATTTTCTTCTCCAAACGTAAATAACGGATATATTTCATAAAATATAAAAATGACCACCAATAAAGTACCCCCCAAATGTTCCGACTTTGCCCAAAATCTAATCAGTTGACCGCAGGCTAGAATAAAGCCTAAGTATAAAATTTGTTGCTCCAAGTTTATTTTCGCATTTTTTTAAAAAAATTGAGTGTGATCTGTGTTAGAAGATCGAGTTCTATCAAAAAATTTAATTTTTTTTTTTTTTACAGTATTGTTACTAGTCATTACTGACTAACCTACAATTTTAATCTAAAAATCTTACAAACTAATTATTTATCTAAGAAGTCCCCATTGGGCTGTCTTAATTGTTTCTATAGGAAAGCACCACAAGTTGGCGTGAAGATTTATTACACTGTTTTACACTAGCACTAACATGTAATTAGTGTAAATTAAATGATAAAATGTGAATTATGTCTGTCTGTGTGTGTGTATGTGTATGTGTGTGTGTATGTGTATGTGTATGTGTGTGTGTGTGTGGGCGTATGTGTGTGTGTGTATATGTGTGTGTGTGTGTGTGTGTGTGTGTGTGTGTGTGTGTGTGTGTGTGGGGCATGTGAGTATGTGTGAACACACGGTGTCGTGACATCAATTATGGAGTACAGTCAATGTCTAGATGATTCGTAGATAACCTTAAAATCTGCATCTCAATAGTCTCATTTTCTTCTTCACATCCCCTGAGAGTAAATAATTTGATGGCCTTATGCTATGGAGGTACATCCGTACATGGTAATGACCAGTCAGAATGACGATTAAACGCAGATTCTGATAAGTCATAGTCAAGAATTTGTTTCGATCCAGTGTTGTGAAGATAAACTTAAGGAAAATCTCTAGTAACTCTGTAACTTATTGTTTTATCTCACCTTTCCCCAAGTTTCAACAAATAATATTCTTAAATTAGGTCTATGACGACCGACGTTGTTAGTCCAATGAAAGGCCAGGTCCAAAAAGTATTTTGTTGGCTGTCTTCTTGACTAGTTAATCGGCAAGACAGTTTCCTTTTGATGTTGCGAGGCTTTTTATTCATCTTAACATGACAATTGACAATATTGTTGATGCATACTTTAACTCGGACAATCTAATACCAAGTTTGAGTAAATTTGTGGAATGTCCAGGATATATAGTGCTTGTTTGCTAGGTATATAAGGGGATGTTCGTTATATTGATTTTGTTCTTAAAAATTTCTTTTACCTCGATGCGAATCCCCTTGAGCTTAGCTGAACTCTACTGCTGTTACTATTGCTCACTATTGCTTGGTCCATTTTTTGTTTAGACTGAGACTAGTTTTGTTTTTGAACCGTCGGTGTTAATACTATTCGACCCTTCCTATATTTTTTATTATTACTTTGTAGGATGAGTAATTGTTAAGGTAATAATTAAATTATAAAAATATTTACAAATGTTAAACATAATTAAACACATACAACAGTCAACTTTAATTCACAAATTGAAATTATTAAAAGCCACACCTAGACAGCAACCCCTCTTTTCTCTAATTATACAGAAGTTTCACTAAATTAAAGTCAATCCACCATACTGACTCATTTCTCGTATTAACTAAATAACTAATTAGTTTAATACCATTAATTAAATAAATTCCCTTCTATCCAACGTTTATTGATCGACCTCTTTCCCCTTCCCTTCAAACTTCTACCGCCGGCGTATACATCATAAAATCATAATAATAATTAATTAGAGATTCCCTACAAACAAATTCCCTGACAGGTATTCGAGAGTGTACATTTTACTAATTTCAGGTCGCTTTTAATAAGGATGAGATGTTGCCATGTTGCCGGTATAAAGCGGATCGGGTAACAGTAATGAACTGAAAGAGGAACGTTGTGACCACTATCAGAGGCGTAATGTGGCCGTTAAATATGGATTGTCGCTAACGAAACTTTTCATGAATAAAGAATAAACATTGTATTCTTTCTTATTTATTGTTTAAAACTTTAAAGTTATCACAAGAAGAACTCAGTGGCGGCTCGTGCCTTAGCACATAGGTGAAGCCACGGTTTAATATTTTCGGCTGTCTAGCCCAGATTTTGACTCGAAGTCGTTTAAAAAGTATATCTTGGGTAATATTTTAAAGTATATTAACGTTCGCATTTATAATTTTTACAAAATATTAACAAAAAACTTACCAGAATTTAGCTTTGAATAGTAATTTATTGCACACCAAACCTATACAGTAAAATAAAGAATATTTTACATTTAACGATATTTAAAGTCTAGTCTTCGTTTTGTTTTATTAGCGAAATGGTCAATCACTCGTCTATTAAAGTCGTCAATGTTATTTAGAAACTTTTTCAGCTGATAACATTCCTAGTCTTTCTTCTTTCATTGAGTTGCGTTAAAATGTTTTTATCCTCTTTAACATAGAGAAACATCTTTTAGCTTCGGATATTGACATAGGTTTCGTCACTAAAACTTCCAGTAATTTAATAGTTTCTTGAAAAGTGTACTTCATATCTTCCTGCGAAACTAATGATAACAGAGGAATGGTTTGCAACTCTTCTCTTTCGTAAAGTACTTGCAGTTCTGTTTTAAGACGATTTTTTCTATAAATTGATATGCGTTAACTGTATCAGAGAGCAATTGATCAGGAAAGTATTTTTGGTATTCAATAAAATCTTCTTTCATGAATAACGCGGCAGCTATTAGATGTCCTGTGAAAGTGAATCGTGTCTTAATCTGTTTTATAATGGAATCGCAAACTTCCAAGGCTTCTATTTTTCTATTTATTGAAACAGATCGATCGTAACGAGCGTAACGTCGCCTTTTCTGAGGAACAAGTTCATCTTCGGTTTCTAAAAGCTCCGAGTCTATTTTGTCAATAATTTTATCAATTTCATTACGAATTTTTTGCATTGCATTTTCAAAGTTTTTTAGTTCTTGTTTAGCCTTGATAAGGTCGGTATTAATCGTCTGCAGTTGCTTAAAAATTATTTCGATATGTGGCATGACTTTATGAAAAACTGTTAACAAAAATATAAAATCTCTGTCCTGTAATATGTTTAT
Organism: Psylliodes chrysocephalus; assembly: GCA_927349885.1. Classification (NCBI taxonomy): domain Eukaryota; kingdom Metazoa; phylum Arthropoda; class Insecta; order Coleoptera; family Chrysomelidae; genus Psylliodes; species Psylliodes chrysocephalus. The sequence goes on along the minus strand of OV651819.1, from coordinate 75,926,664 downwards.
AAGCACCAGCTTGCTCAATCGTAGAATTTAATTTAATATCTTTGTCGTTCTCTCAAATATCCATAGCGTTTATCAGTTCATTTCGGTATTCATAAACAGTATTAACTCCCCGTGATTGGAAATTCCATCCCGTTTGTAATTAGCGTGGTAATCGTCTATGAACTATATCAGTCAATACTTTTGTTCTTTGAGGTGATGTAGAAAAAAAAGCACAAATTCCAGTTAAATGAGTGAAAAAAATTCAACAGACGCATTAATTGAACCTGCAGTGCTCATTATAAGGTTAATCTGATGTGCATAGCAACATAATTTGCTAAAGAATATTTATCTTTAATTATTTTTTGTACCCCATTCATATCTCCGCTCATGACTGACGCTCCGTCGTAACTTTGCGCGATCAACTTATTTGGTGTGTCATTAATTTTTGAATGAATTTCATTTAAAATGCAATTTGCTATTGAAATGGCATTGTGTCCGGGAGGATTTACAAATTTCCAAAATATTTCTACTGGCTTACTGGAGGCAATGTATCGTAGAATAATGACCAACTGAAATTTGTTAGCAACATCGGTAGTTTCGTCAGCAATTACAGCTACAAAATTCGTTTTTTTTTTATTTATTTAGCCACTTCTTCATAGTAAACGCCAAGCATTCAGTCTAGTAGTTCGTTCTGTACGGTCTTAGAGGTCCCTTTAAATACTGTTGCTTTGTTGAAATGTTCCTTTAAATCTGCATCTAATTCAGAACTAAAATCTATCAATTCTCGGAACACTCCTTTATTTTTGAATTCTTTGGTTTCATCATGACCGCGCAATGCTAATTCTAATGAACCACAAAATCTAATACAGTTAATAATGATATTTTAAATGTATCTGTTTTTATCAACTTGTTTATTGTGGATAATAATATTTTGTGTAGAAGCCGAATTTAATTGAGTCAGTATATTTGATTTTCCAAGCAAAAAATAACTAAAAATATTATTTACATGTGCCTTACTGTTTTCATGTGTTTTAATTTTCTCATAAATGTGTACCAAATCAGTTACACCATGCATCGTCTACGAAGAATCGCCCCCGAACAAAACATACACAAAATAAAAAAATGCGTTTTTTTCATTACATCCACAAATCCAGTTATTTTATAAGTACAAATTCCGGTTAAACTTTTTATCCGGCCTTTGAAGTTTGACGAACTTGAAGTGGAAGCCTTCTGCATTTTTGTTATTTCCAAATCGGAAAGAGGTCTCCCAAGTTCCCTTATTTGGGTTTTTTCCTCGAGCGAGTGCTTTGGACACTCGGACGATTTTTAATTTATTATACTTTAAAAACTCAACTATTCTAACTACCTAACAAAGAAAAATTCAGCCCGCATAAAATGTCAAAAGCAATACGCCAAACTCGCCGAACAAGCGATTGAAACAATACTATTCTAACTATTTATTCCAAGCCGCTTAAAACGTGGCCCCGTTTGAATGTATAAGAAGCACTTTCTACAGGCCAATGGCGTGATCTTTAGTAAACTTTTACAATGGATTGATATGTAAGCAGCCGGGCCACTATTAGATGTGCTCGGATAGATGGCGGACAGTAAATTTCTTGAATTATTAAATTTTTTTGTGTCTAAGAATAATACGACGGTATCAAATTAAATAGTGATAAATAATTTATATATATATCGTTTAGCCATAATTTGATCCGACATTTATAATAATTATTGTAGTTAATATAAAAAGAAATATTTTTAAAAATCGAAATATTTACAAATTTTGCGCCAGTGCCAAGGCCCTTTGGCCCCTTAGGACAAGCCTCCACTGGAAGA
>OV651819.1:75533376-75924346 GCA_927349885.1 Psylliodes chrysocephalus | reverse complement strand
AAAAAATTGCGTTCAATACCGTATTGATTCGATAATATCGCTTAGAAGTAATTTTTATTTGCATAAAAAATGCATTATACTTTTTTGAATGGGGGCATGTTATCCACAGGACGGAAATACCTCTCGTTTTTTTATTTAATATTTGTCACGTTAAGCGTGTTTTTATATAAAGAATGTCACGTTATGCGTGTTTTTATAATTGTGGGACTATTGTGAAGTTATCAATCAAAATATACAAATTCAGACCTCAATCGTGTAAGGACTCTATTGCCTTAAAATGGGCTTCGTGGCTATGAACTATATGGGGGGGTTTATTCGGCGCAATTAAAAACCTTTGAATATTAAAGAAACACAACGTTTTCTTGAAACAAATATTGTATAATTAAAGTTGAGGTGGTAGCCATGTGTGAGTTATATGTTCAAAAAAGAGGTAAATAAAACAAGGGTGGTCCTTAAGATCTCACAAGAGTATTTAATACGACCGGTTTCGAGGAGATCAGATCCTCATCATCAGGTATGGTCTAAAATAGATAGGTAAAAACGAATGAGCTCATAACATAATAAAGTGGGTTTAAAAAATTATGAAAGTTGTCAAATATCAAGAACTCACCCGTATTACTCATCTATTTAAGACTAAGCTTAGAGATTATCACAGGGTCGGTGTAAAAAAACAAGTATGCGAGTATTTTTTTAAGAAATGCATAAAAACAGTAATTGCAACAAAAGTTGATGTCAAAACACAAATAGGTCTAAAACTATTAATTAAAATTATTAAAATATTTCTCGAACGGACAGACATTAAGACAAAACAAATTTAAAACTTTTTTAAACCCTACAAGAACTAAAATGGGCTCTTAGACAATATGAAGTGTTTATAATTCTGAAGGTATAATTTTTTATTTTAGATTAAAGATACTAATTAACGCACTCTAGATATAAATAGACGAATTAACAATTCTAATATTTAAGAAAAACAGTTTAGAGGTTGTCAGATTTTAATATTTTGACATCGGCTAATAGATGGCGTTGGAGAAATAAATGTTTCTTAATTAATAATATAGGTTTAAAAAATGAATTATTTGAATTTGTATGTAATAATAAACAAAATGAAATAAATTAATTATTATTGTTACACGTAGAGTCTAGCATTAGCGTCGGAAAATAATTTTTAGATGTACTTAAATGTTCAAATTAAGAGGTTGGTAACATATCACGAAAAAGGAAGGAAAGTGGTATTAAAGGAAAGAAAGAAAGAGAAAACGAAAAAAAGAGAAAACTATTGATTTGGTTAGTTCTTTTTTGAAGTAATGTGCTAAAAAATGAAAACGGAAATGGAGACAGAGTAAAAATAGGGAATAGATAAGTATAACTAATAATTAAAGTCAATAGAATTTCCATAGGGAGATTTTAAGTAAAAGGGGGTAATTTAAGGGAAAACGTAGATTTTTAAAAAAAGAACTGAGAACGTGGGTGTGGATTCGGAAAAGACTTGTGAGTTTAGTGATAATGCATTGGTTACTTTTTCTTATCTAAATATTTCTAGGTTCTCTAAATTATTTAATATCAACTTGTTGTGGCAAATGTGGAGTACCCTAAAGCCATCCCCTGAGTCAAAATCGTGATTGGACTTTACTAGATGGGTGGCAAAATGTGAGAAGCCGGTTGTGGCAGTATTCAAACATCTTAAATGTTCTTAAAGTCTAGTCCTAAAATTACGAAAGGTTCTACCTACATATTTGGCTGGGCAAGACTTACAACTGAGTTCATATATGCCTGGTTAATCCATGATGTCCACTTTATCTTTATTCTTGATGAAAAAGTTACTAATTGAGTTGAAGGATTTAAAAGAAATTTTGAAGTGATTTTTGAGGATATTAGAGACTTTATAAGAAATATTTCCAATATAGGTAAGTGACATATACTTGGTAATGCTAGCCTCTACAGGTATAGGGTTAGTTATAAATGTTGTATTTATATAAAAGATTGAGACCTTTTGAAGTTTATGTAAAAGGAAAAATAAGGAACCAAGGAGGTAAGATGTTTCTGAACACATAATGAATAAAAAAATAATCTTTACAGAAATTAATGACACGTCTAAAACATCTAACCTCACATTTTTAACAACTAAATAAATCTCGACCCATTTCGTTAATCTTTGCAGAAATCTTGTAAATATTAATCTTCTACTCACCATGAAATACTGATGGTTCTCACCACTAATAAAAATATCACATACTGTTTAAGATTGCTTAAATATTAGCAGATTTAATAATCTCGACTGACTCGTTCTGAGGTATTATTGTAAAAGACTTTTTCAAGTAATACCTGTCGAAATTCACTTTCGATCCGAACATACAACTTTTTAAAAAACAAAAAATAACTATATAAAATATTTGTAGCGAAAGAATGAAACTATCGGTCCTAATAGAGATGGGACAATCATTCTAAAAATATAGTTATAAAATATTAAGAAATAACGGTACTAGAAGAGTAACCGTTACAAACTGTGATCAATAATTGGTGTTGATGAGCTATGTTTTTATTGTGTTAAGTTCTCTATTGTAGTTTCAATGGATAAGGTACTCGTAATAGACGTTCTAAATAACAATTGAAGGAAGTTAATTTATGCGAGATGGGGTGATTAGACAAATTATCTATTACTACTCCTGTATGAGTGGGTTTTCTATAGATATCAAAACTTAATTTAGAGTCATGTTATGGGATATATTTAAATCTAAAAAGTTTATAGATTTATCTACTTCGGTTTCTAAAGTAAACTTAATGTTGGTATGTAGAGTGTTAACATGAGACAACAAATCATTCAATGAGTCTTTGTTACCAGTCCATAGTATTAAAATATCATCCACATATCTATAGTAAAATTTGATTGATTGGCAAAAATTATTGTTATCTAAGATATTGTCTTTTTCAAAGTTATGCATAAATATGTCTGCCAATATGGGACTCAAAGGGGAACCCATAGCTAAACCAGTTTTTTGTGAAAAAATTTCTCCATTGAACACAAAGAAATTTTGATCTAAGCATATTTTAAGTACATTGGTGAATTCAATTAGTTCTAAATCTGATAAAGTTAGATGTTATGACTATTTAACTGAAACATTTATTAAGATTTTTTTTTCTCTTGATTGGTAGTAAATTTATATATTGTTATTAAATTTGAGTAATATTTTAATTTGTTTGAACATTACCTTTTCCTTAAATTCAGTATTAAAATACCTAAGTTGACTTTGAACTATATTATCTAGCATTTTATGTTTTTTCTTTATATGGTTAAGTACCTCACTATTGCATAACTATTTGATCTAAGTTTAAATTATATTTTAATACAAGTAGTAAAAGTTTGTATATCTTAATTCTTTTTCTATTATAATTTGAGAATTTATGCTTTTAGCAATATCGTTTTATACCTCTGTTTTCTCTTTATATTGAAAAGAATTTAGTTGAGTATTGCAAAATTTCATATTTGCGTTAACTTTAGGTTAACAGAGAACTTACATTTCTATAATTTTTTTTACCTAACTTTGCTACTTTGTATATACCTTTGCTGATTTACAGCATTACGAAGATGTTTCGTATACCTTGCCTGATGTACTCACTGATGTGTGTACATTATTTATCTTGATTTTCATAATTTATCTTGTATAATATTATTATATATCTTTATTCAATAGTTGAGTGAATGTTTTATTTATCGTTTAATAATATTATTTTTTTCTTTAGTACATGATGTACTATGTTTTTTGAATATCAAGATAGTTACCTTTGATTTGAAATGGTTCCCCTTTATTTAGTTATCATATATGCAAATATAGTTCAATGATCTTTCTTTCTGGTGTACCTTACATTACCTTACTTACCTTTATTTATCTGTATCTTATCTTTCCCTGATTGTGACTTTTGTATGGTACAAGAGTGCAGATTTATATTTAAAATCAATTTTTTTTGAGATTTGTATGGTATAATAGTGCAGATTTGAATTTAAAATCAATTTTTTCATTTTAATCAAAATTTTCTTACACAAGCACTTAAACCTAAAGTAGTAAATCTTCTTAGTTTAAGTTATAAATCTTTAGTCTTTAAGGACTACAGTAAAAATTTCAGTTGTCTTCATAATTTTTTTTATTTCAATAATAGGTCTTAGTTTGTAAGTTTATCAACCTCTTCCTATTTTGAAAGTTTTACTAAATAACTAAATATATGTCTAAAGTCCCTTTATTTTATGTACCTTGAAAATTTTCAGTTTGTTTTTCTCTTTTTTTTTTTGTTATACATGAATACTTAGTAATCTGAGTATTTACGGTCGGGACCGTTTTCGTTATTTTGACACCAACATCTCTACACAAATGTCATTTGTCGTTTATGCCTTATGTCAAAAGTTGGGAATTCATTTCGATTTATATCTGTCATCGAACAAGTTGATTTATTGAATTTTTAATTATCTTTTATCTTGGACATCCGATGTACTAATTGTCTTTAATAATTTTAATGACCGTCTGATTTTAAAAAGGCAAGTTTCCTACCGATATTTTGTTGAAAATATAAATTTAGTACAAGAGTTTCTTGAATAAAATGTAAAATTTTAAACATAACCTCAACACATTGGATAACACATGATAAAATATTTTATATAATTTTATCTATTATTTTGTTTGGAAGAGATAATATGCTTTACTATTTTTAATTATGTTAAATAAGATTTTTCCTTTTCATATTAATTTTAGTCCCTGAAGCTATTCACTAATAGTAATAAATTGTGCATTTAATAGTAAAAAGCATCTTATCTGTTTCTTATGTAAACTCTCCACTCCCCAAAATCATAAGAGCTTAAAACACTATAAAAATAGATAAAATAACAAGATCATATTACACAGTTGAGAGTTTGTTGTTACATTTGCAAAAACTAATAATATTATAACTAAAGGTATACATTTTCAATTTTCAAACAGTTTTTGATTATTATGATAAGAGTTGCTTAAAATTTCAATTAAAATAAGGTATCATAAAATGGTTCATAGAATTTTGGAACTATATTAGAAGCAATCAATTGACGGATGTCTTCTTTTTTTCGGTTTGGAATTGGTAACTTTTCGGTGTGCAGCACCTTTCAAACAATATCATTAATTTTTTTCGATTACCATACGGCTTGTTTTAATATTTGCATCAGCATCAGCTTTGTTTTGGGTATGACCCCTAATAAGAAATTTGTGTGTAATGGAATTTATAGGCAATGTATTGACAGCATAATAATACATTCCAAAAACGAACCTGAAATTTAAAAAATGATGTAAAATATTTTTCATCCAAAATATAAGCAATATTTTTTAGTTTCTTTAGAAGAGAATATCCTGAAAATATTGAAAATCACTCAGTTATTTTGCTGTTCTCCGCAGCAGTTATCGGAATAAAGTATTAAATCCGTTAGAAAGTTCTTCCAAAAACTTGTAAAGGCACGTTTCTATTTCATTAGTTCCTCGTTTACCAAGACCCTCGTACCAGAAGAAGCAAAATATTCTGTCATCATTGACATTGGAAACCTTAAAAAACAATAAAAAATAACATTAGTTTAGTACAGAGGTAGTGTAAATATAAATTTTATTATAAAATAGCTAAACATTCTCACCGTAAAATTATAGCAGTTGATCTTGGCTGAGGATTGACCAACAGGACATGGTAAAACCGCCTGTAAGTCGAATATAGCTATTACAAGAATTTTTATGTTATGTATTTAAGACTACAAAATTGTAAATATATTGAAAGTACAAAGTCACAACTGTTTGAACGTCCTTGTTCCTCCAAATGTATGCCAATAAAATAGTCGTAAGTGTAGTAAATATGACTTTGTCTCTCCAAAAACAAAAGTACCTATACGACTTTAACACTCCAGCACACAACCACTTCACTCGTGGGCGACGCGGCAACTGACCAAAGAGATTTTGCCGCGCCAAATTGCATATAGAGATGCACCAATAAGACAAAGGCACTACTGCCCTCTGGCAATATAATACCTGAATTCAACAGATGTCTTGGTTCCTCCAAGTGAAAGGGTTTTTTGAAGCATTTTGGCATACCTAACTGACTTTTCGAATGTTTAACAATTGTGTCCTTGTGATTCATTTATATTTACATCTTGAATTTTAATAATTCTTGTAAATTAAATGGTCTTGCAATCTTTATTTTTCTACAAACAATATAATAATTTATTTGCTGAATGAAAGTATGAAAGTATATATTTCTTTCTAATTATTCCTTTTTTTAATAAAGCAATTATATTGTTACGCAGCACCCTGCAGTATCCTGCGGCTATCATAGGAAACGTATTGATAGAAAAAGAAGTGGAATTTTACTCATCGCTCTACAGTGTACTGCGGTCGTCATAAGTAAAAGTACAAGTAAAAGAAGAATATTCCAGAAATGTCCAGAAATGTCCAGAAATGTCATTACCCGTCAAGAATATTCCGGATGACAGTTCGAGAAGGTTCGAGAAGGTCAAGCAAGCTATATAAGTAGACGATCTGACGTCAGAGTTCAGTTTTATGATAGACGTTACATGTTAATGTTATCAGTTGCATTGTTATTGCAAAGTTGAGTGGAAATAAATTGCGATACCAAAAACCAGTGTAACATTGGTGACAGCGGTGGGATACAAAGTAGAAGTTCATGGTAAATACTAGATCCTTTGAGTACGAAGCAGGCATGGACACTTCAGGCCCACCAGCATGGTTTTTGAAGATGGAAGAGGAGAGAGTAAGACGGGAAGAGGAAAAGGAAAGGCGTAGAAAGGAAGAAGAGGAAGATAAGGAACGGCGTAGCAAGGAAGAAGAGGAGGAGAGAGTAAGACGAGAAGAAAAAAAAGAAAAGGCGTAGGAAGGAAGAAGAGGAGGAAAAGGAACGGCGTAGGAAGGAAGAAGAGGAGGAGAGGGTAAGGCAAGAGAAGGAGAAGGAAGAGAGGCGTAGAAAAGAAGCGAGGGATATTATGAATGGTTTGCTGCAAATACAAGAAAACTTTAAGCAAGAGGTAGGTCAGCTAAATAGCCGAGTAGATCTCTTAACACAATAACAAGATAATTAAGAACAGCAGCAAGATAATCTAAAAACAAATTTAGAGAATTTAAAAACGAATTTAATACATCAACAAGAACAGGTCAGAGTAGAATTGGAAAGTCAAATTAGAGAGTTAGAAAGAAGAATTCGTAGTGAAGCTGCCGTAAGAAACATTGAGGCTGAAAACACTACCTCATCTTCATCCATAACCGAACCAAGCCACATTCGAATCCCAGTTTCACAAAACTATACTAGCAAGACTCTTAAGCCACCCACGTTTGAAGGTCAGACAACATGGAAATCATATCGACTCCAATTTGAAGCAGCTAGAGCCAATGGCAGGACCGAAAAAGAGATGGCGGCTTCATTGATAGTGTCATTGCGAGGTCAGGCAACAACCGTTATACAGTTGATTCCCCAAGAACCCAGTTAATCATCTCTCGTCCAAGCTTTGGAGACAAGATATAGCCAGTGGCATTTACAACGGGTATTCCAAATCCAGCTAAAGGTTCGTAGTCAGAAGGAATTCGAGGCTGATATAAGAAGGTTGATTCATCTAGCCTATCTACAGGTTCCGAAAGATTTCCAAGAACAACTCGAAATACAAGCATTCATTGATGGACTACAAGATGCGGAAATGCAGCAAGTCCTTTGCCTACAACATCACAAGACGCTGAGGGAGAAACTGATTACATCCCAGGAATATGAAGCGGTAAAATTCCTATCCAGATCTTCTTGCGCAAAAGTAAGGAAAATTAAATCCCAGGAAAGTGAAGAGGCCAATAAATGCTATTCCCCAAATCTTGAATATCCTACGCAATATACAACGAAACAGCCAAAATGGAAGCAGGAGATGCTTCAATTGCGGAAAAGCCGGATACCTTCAAAGAACCTGTAGAAGCATGGTCCATTCTATAAATCGAGAATCAGCGAATGAGATCGGAAAATCATATAGATCAATCTTTCCAAGCCCATCACTAAGACCAACAAGAATTAATTAAAGCAGCTGTGCGTCCCGAAGAAGCCAATCAACCACACCGAGCCTGCTTTCTAACAATAACCAGAAAGTAGAGCATCCATAGCAATGCAGACATTCTCTTTGGGCAACCCCGTTTAGAGGAACAATGCTGGTATGGTAAAAGGCTCGAAGAATGAGAAAAACCGGTTGATAAAGTTACTCTTCGGGCCACCACTATCAAGTCGGAGGGCGACGAAGAAGAAATCACCCTTGTAAGTCTATAACAGCGACAGAAGAAAGACAAGGACTTAAAGGTTGTCCAAGAATGGCTCAAAAATAAAGTCACACCTACTTGGCAAGAGATAGCCAAATACAGTAGAACTATAATAGTTTACTGGACCCAGTGGGATTCCCTGTATCTTCACTTCACGATGGCCTATTGCAACGGAAGTGGAAGAGCCGCGATGGAGTACATGTAGTACGCCAAGTGATACTGTCGAGGTCACAGGTGAGAAAAGTTTTGGATGAGCTTCATAGCAGCCGTTCAGGAGGACACTTTGATACTAAAAGGACACTGGCACGAGTTCGGGAAAGATTTTTTTGGGTCAATTGCCGACGGGAATGTAGCGGATTGGTGTAAAAAATGTGATGTATGCAATGGCAGAACAAAGGTCTATGGATTCGCTCGGGAACGACTGAAAGCCCTTACCGATAAAGCAGAAGCTAGAATCGATATGCATGCCACAGGAACACATTTTGAGAGAGGCGATCCAGTATAGCTGTACAATCCCAAGCGCCGAAAAAGACTTTGTCAGAAGCTGCAACGGAACTGGGAAGGCCCCTACACCATCCTCAATAAAATCAACGACCTGATCTACCGCATTCAGTTGTCAACGAGAAGTAACCCCAAGGTAGTTCTCATTGAGAAGTTACCACCATACCGTGGTTCAGATCCTCCCTGTTGGCTCCAACCAGATCCCAGTATTTAAGTTATTTAGGGCGAATAACTAGAGAGGAGGTAGCAATGTTACGCAGCACCCTGCAGTAGCCCTGCGGCTATCATAGGAAATGTACAGATAGAAAAATAAGTGGAATGTTACTCATAGCTCTACAGTGTGCTGCGGTCGTCATAAGTAAAAGTACAAGTAAAAGAAGATATAATATTCCAGAAATGTCCAGAAATGTCCAAAAATGTCCAGAAATGTCCAGAAATGTCCAGAAATGTCCAGAAATGTCCAGAAATGTCCAGAAATGTCCAGAAATGTCCAGAAATGTCCAGAAATGTCCATAAATGTCCAGAAATGTCCAGAAATGTCCAGAAATGTCCAGAAATGTCCAGAAATGTCCAGAAATGTCCAGAAATGTCCAGAAATGTCCAGAAATGTCCAGAAATGTCCAGAAATGTCCAGAAATGTCCATAAATGTCCATAAATGTCCAGAAATGTCCATAAATGTCCAGAAATGTCCAGAAATGTCCAGAAATGTCCATAAATGTCCATAAATGTCCATAAATGTCCAGAAATGTCATTACCCGTCAAGAATATTCTAGATGACAAGCTATAGAAGTCGACGACCTGACGTTAGTGTTCAGTTTTATGATAGACGTGTCATGCTAATGTTATCAGTTGCATTGTTATTGTAAAGCTGAGTTGAAATAAATTGCGATACCAAAAACCAGTGTAACAATATCTTTATTCGTATATTTATAATTTGAATCTATATATTCTTCATTGTATTTTAATTACTTGTATTGAACATTTACCATCTGAAAATATGCCACATTCATCTGTTAAATTAGATTTAATATTTAAATATTCAAGCGCTTCTAATATGGCTATTAATTCGGTTGTAAATATAGACATTTTGACATTAAGTTTAACGACGGGGCTATGTTGATGTTTCGAGACATGGAAAGTAGCTGAAACTTTTGAAGTAGTTTTGGAGGCATCTGTAAATATGTAAGAGTTAAACATCCGATTACGAATCATAGACGTATAACCACCACTTCAGCAACTAAACGCGTTTACCCAAATCTAAAGATTAAACAGCTAGATGGTGTCTGGTTAGAAATTATATTATAAAATGTTCTTCATTCTAAATGTAAAGTCATGAATTTTAAACATTTTATTCAAAGTTGTATTCTGGTCTATAAATTCGAACTAGACTAATTTTCTTCTTAATTTCACAGTGAATGGAAATCTTTAAATAATTTTTCTTATATAGACCTACACAAAAAATACAGACTAGGCGAAGAACAATAATGAGCATGTGCAATTTATGTGCATTTCCGCCTTTGGTTATTAATATAATATTTTACGATAAGTCCTTTATCTCATATTTTAATAATGTTAAGTCAATTAAATCGAGAAAACTACCTACAGTTCAGCCTTCTATACACCAGAAACCACCTTAAGTAATTTAATCAGTTTAAATGATTTATTACATTGAGTGAGAAGACATTTGTCATTGTTGCAAAATTATTATCTTGAATTAATTCATTGGGAAACTATTCAATTTAAATAATTATTTCATAAAGAATAGATACTCCAATTAAAACACAAAACAATTTTATACAGTTTTAAAGCTGAGCTTCCCTTTTTACTTTCCTATCTGTATACAGATATAAGGAAAGTATAGGAATCATGATTTTTTTCGACCTCGAGTTTTCGACGGATTTATACGTTTTGAGGTCCCCTGAATCCGTTTTGACTATTTTCGCGATGATGTCTGTGTGTGTGTGTGGGTGCGTGCGTGCGTGCGTGCGTGCGTGCGTGCGTGCGTGCGTGCGTGCGTGCGTGCGTGGGTGGGTGTGTGTGTGTGTGTGTGTGTGTGTGTATGTGTGTGTGTGTGTGTGTGTGTGTGGGTACGTGCGTGCGTGCGTGCGTGCGTGCGTGCGTGCGTGCGTGCGTGCGTGCGTGCGTGCGTGCGTGCGTGCGTGCGTGCGTGCGTGCGTGCGTGCCTGTGTGTGTGTGTGTAGGTCGCATAACTCATGAACCGATACACAGAGAAACACCAAATTTTAAACTTAAGCTTTATTCCAGCGTCTTATGAACTGATTAGATTTTTGGGCAGAGTCGAAACATCTGGGGGGGTACTTTATAGGTGGTCATTTTTATATTTTATAGAATATATGTGTTATTTACGTTTAGAGAAGAAAATTCTTTAAATAAAAGTTACTTCTAATATAATTATCTATAATTTTTGTTCCATACAAAATTTTCCTAAAATGGTCCGTATTCGAGAAATTTGACAAAATGTAAAAAAATATTTTTTAAAAAAATTGTTAAAATAAAAGTTGTTTGTATTATAATTTTCTATAATTTTTATTTCATACATAATTTCTCTAAAATGGACCGTATTCGAGATATTTGAGAAAATGTGTAAATTTCGAATTTTGAAGAAAACTCAAAAACGGATAAAGAAAAAAACATTTAATTTTAAACTTAAGATTTATTTCGGCCTGACGTGAAATGATTAGATTTTGGACAAAGTCGGAACATCTAGGGGGTACTTTATGGGAGGCCGTTTTTATATTTTATGGAATATATCTGTCATTTATGTTTGGAGAAGAAAATTGTTCAAATAAAAGTTACTTCTAATATTATTATCTATAATTCTTGTTTTTTACAAAATTTTTCTAAAATGGTCCGTATTCGAGAAATTTGACAAAATGTAAAAAAAATATTTTTTTATAAAAATTGTTTAAATAAAAGTTGTTTGTAATATAATTCTCTATAATTTTTATTTTATACATAATTTCTCTAAAATGAACAGTATTCGAGATATTTGAGAAAATGTGTAAATTTTAAATTTTGAAGAAAACTCAAAAACGGATAAAGAAAAAACATTAAATTTTAAACTTAAATTTTATTTCGGCCTGACGTGAAATGATTAGATTTTGGACAAAGTCGGAACATCTAGGGGGGTACTTTATGGGAGGCCGTTTTTATATTTTATGGAATATATCTGTTATTTATGTTTGGAGAAGAAAATCGTTCAAATAAAAGTTACTTCTAATATTATTATCTATAATTTTTATTGTATGTCAAAATTTCCTGAAATGGTCCGTATCCGAGAAATTTGACAAAATGTGCAAAATTCTGATTTTTATGAAAATTGTTTAACTAAAAGTTGTTTGCGATATCGATCTCTATAATTTTTGTTTATACATGATTTTTCTAAAATGGACCGTAATGGAAAAGTGCTAAATTTAACTTTTTCAGTATTTTCGTTTTCAATGAATATCTATAGAAAAATGTTTTGAGGTAGATGTATGTGGACAATGTATATATTTAGTTTGTCCTCTAAACATTTATAGCGGTGCTGCAATAGGTTGTACAAAATAACCAGAAAAAGCCTATAATAACTAGAAAGAAAAGTCATGTGTTGGACACATCAGATTTTTTAGAGATTAATAACACAAGCCTACAGACAAAAAGGCCATCAGATTTCGTCTATCAGATTTAGTTTTCAAGATAGGCAATATTTGCCATTTTTAACTTGTATATATATTTTACTATTTTATTATTTTACTATTGCCAGTTAAAAAAAACATTACAAAAAGTAGATTTATATACATTTGATACAGTTTCAGAAGTCATTCAGTTTAATACTATTTTAGAACAAACAAATGTTTGAACGCATCTTTGAAATAATTTTGGAACGCAGCTTTAGTAGTTCAAATGTTAGTTGACACTTGAGGGAATCTTCAATTTCCGGTGAACAGTTGTGTGACTAGGCTACGTAGACAGCGTTAAACTACATATTTTAAAATTATTTTTGAATATACAGGGTGTTTAATAACTTCTCTCAGGAACCAACTTATGTTCTTTTTAATGGATCATCCTGTATTTTATTTTATATTTATATTCCGGCATTTTTAATAAGAGATTGTGCAAATATTTTAACCAAACCTTTAACCATGGTCTTTAATATGTCCTTACGAGAAGGCAATTTTCCAAGTAATTGGAAGATATCTAAAATATGTCCAATCTTTAAGAAAGGATCCAAATCTATCATAGAAAACTACAGACCTATATCCACCCTTAGCAATTTTAGAAAAGTTTTCGAAAATGTCATTTATGAAATACTTTTCGCTCATGTAAAATCGATTATATCTACGGCACAGCACGGCTTTTTTCCAGGCAGATCCACAGAGACCAATCTGATATGCTTTACACAATATGTTGCGCAAAACCTTAATAGGGGTGGCCAGGTTGAAACTATATATACTGACTTTTCCAAGGCCTTTGATCGCCTCGATCATAGTACACTTTTGAACAAGCTTTCCATTGTTTGTTTCTTTGAATCATGTTTAAGTAATCGTAAATTGAAAGTTGAATACCATGATTTTCAGTTAATTTGTATAAAAGCTTCTTCCGGTGTCCCTCAAGGTTCAGTTCTAGGACCACTTTTATTTTCCGTTTTTGTAAATGACATTACTGAAAACCTATCATGTAATACTCTACTCTATGCCGATGATTTCAAATTGTTTAAATCAATCTCTAGTATTGATGACTGTTTGATTATGCAGGAGAACCTAAATAAATTGAAACTTTGGTGTAATTCTAACAACTTACCACTAAACATATCTAAGTGCAATTCTATCAGCTTCACTCGCAAACTAAATCCGATTGAGTATAATTTCACTGTCAACAGTATTACCATCAATAAATGTCTTTCTTTTAGAGATCTTGGTGTTCTTTTCGACGCTAAGTTAAATTTTATTGAACATGTCAATACTATTCAAAAAGAAGCATACAGAAATTTGGGTGTTGTCATTCGAAATGGACGCCAGTTCTCTGAGCCTAACACTTTAAAAACTATTTTTAACGCTTTTGTACGTAGTAAGCTAGAATATGCGTCCATTGTTTGGAGTCCTGGATATGAAGTATATAGCCAAGCATTAGAAAAAATTCAGCGAAAATTTGTCAAATATTTGTGGTGCAAGCTAGATGGCGTCTACCCTACTCGCAATATTCCGAAAACCATCTTGTTGAATAGATTTGATATCCTTGAATTAAGTACTCGCAGGAAATGTTATTCTATCTGCATTCTTTACAAATTATTAAATTTTAAAATTGACTGTCCCGAACTACTTCGTCAACTAATGTTTAATGTTCCTAGTATCAGAACTCGCTCCCCTTTTTATTTCTATTTTCAGACACCCAGGACAAATATTTTAAAATTTTCTCCAATGTATTTTATGTATCAAAATTTTTGTGAACTTCAAAATGATGTTGATTTATTTTCTATTTCAATTAAAGAAATAAAACGCTTAATTGTGGACTGAGTTAATTATCATAAGACAACGTAATTTTTTCTCCTAACGGAGTTTTTTTTTGCGTTTTCTTATGATGGTTAAAAACGTTTATTAAACTATTTTTGGTTTACATATATTTATGCTATTATTAGTATTTAATATTTTGTTATCATTTTTATGATGTAAATTATACTGTAATTGTAATTATTTTTGCGCCCATCCTGTAATTGGTTTTATACTGTTGGATGGTGTAACCCAAATAAATAAATAAATAAATATTTGAATTACCCTCGCTTTTCTCATTCTAAAAATATAAATTATTATTGGTTTATACAAGGTATTTTGCAGGATATAATAAGTTTTGTATGAAAATCGTATTGAATTCAATGACCTATATCATGCAAAAGAAACAATTGACAACCAATTTTTTTTCTACCAACATTTTTCAATCATGGCCAAATTTTATCTGGAGACACTACTTTTTTACATTCGCATCAAATCTGTACAGGGTTAGTCAAAACACAAATATATAATTTACTCAATTTTTTACTAGGTTCACCCCTGTATTTTATATCATCGTTCAAAAGTATCCTAATTATACTTTAATTTGACTTAAGCATTCCCTATACCAAAAGTTAATAGTTTTTAAAGATTTTTAAATTTTAGTGCTAAAAACGATAAATCAGAAAATAATTGATTGAAAATACATTTTATTTATCATTAGTAATTAATTGAATTTAACCTGAAGTAATTATTTATTATCGCCTAAGTAAGTCTCTGACAATATGTAATGTCATTTATACATTTATTAGAAAAAGAAATAAACATTGCAACTACAAACTACAAATGAAACCTACTAAATTTTTTGTTTATTAATTTTTTTAAGTTGGCTTTGAAAACCCCCAATACTGACAGTTTATTATTATTATTAATGTCATGTGTTGCATTATTTGTTTTCTACAAAGCCTCGCCAGTTTTTAATATGAATTATAGTCGTGAAGAATTAGTTGATATGGTATGGATTTTGGGAGAATGCAATAAAAACTCTTTGTTACCAACTAGAGTTTATAAAGCACGATTTCTAGAGCGTAGAACGCCAAATAAAACATCGTTCGAAAAACTGATGGATCGGATTAACCGAACAGGGTCAGTTTCATATGAGAAAATTTATAGAACAAAAACTGTTACTAAAGAGGAAAATGAATTAAATGTTTTGTTAGCAGTTACCAAAAATCCGCATACAAGTATAAGAAATATTTCAAGAGAACAGGAAATAAGTTATACGTCAGTACGAAGAATACTTTCCAAAACTAAAATGCATCCGTTATATGCACCTACATCAAGAACTCACTATTATGGATTTTGAACTTTTTGTGAATGGTCACAACAAAAAATTACTGAACGAAGAGATTTTTTTGAGTACGTGCTTTTTGGAGATGAGGCAAATTTTCATCGATGTCAATAGGCACAATTTTCACTAGTAATACCACTAGAGGTCCAATTATTTCCGGAAATTTTTTCGAGCTCATGAATATTTTGAAAATTTCCCGAGTCGCAAACGAGGAAAATTTTCTAAAAATATTCATGAGCGAGAAAAAATTTTCTGATATTAATTTGACCTCGCGTGGTATTCGGTAAGAAAATTCCACGCCGAATTATGGTTGAAAATTAAATATTTTTAAAATTTATTTTTCGTTTCTCAACAATGCAAATTATTTTTTCCAAGTCACCAGTGAAACATAAAAGGTGTTGTCGCCTTGATTGTTGAGTTGTCATGGTAACTAAGTGAGAACCTAACCTCGAATATAATTTCAGTTTTAAAGTTGTCAAGCGGCCCGACGTAAAAAAATGTTTCGCTGCAATTATTTAGGCCTTCAAATTGCTTATTTCTACTCATTGTAGTTGTATGGGAATACCATTTGAAAATGGAAAATAGTATATTCTTTAATTTTACGTAAGTTTTGAATAACTACAAGCGGTAGAAAATTGTTTTTCTGCGTTTTTATTAACATGCGTTATGAGCGCTTTAAAATGGTATGAAATTCATAACCAGCGTCAGCAAGCATCAATCGTAGGAGGCTGTGATCATTGTATTTTGACAGTTCAAAACATTAAATAACTCGCGTTTTGTTGCGATAAAGAATATTACACAGCAAGTAAAACCAACAAAATTACCTATTTGTTTAAAAATGAATCGATTTGAAAATCATACGCTATGCAAAATATGCGTGAAATTGTCTGATGTAATGATCAATCATTGCACCATGACTTACTTACTCGGATTAATAGAGCATTGTGGCTCCAACTTGAAAAACGAAAATTTGTTCCGAATTGTCCACGAATATTTGCACCTAAACTACGCAAAATTCAAAGTGCTGAATTGGAAAAAGGTGAATAAATTAGTGTCTAAATATTATATATATTTTATTAGACATAGACACATAATTCAAAGCATCCAAAGTCCTGCATTTTCGCCATTTAGAAGAAAAGAAGTGGCCGAAGAATATAGAAAACACCTTAGCATTGTAACTAAAATGTATCAAAACTAAACCTATTATGTGAACAAATAAAAACCAGTCTGTCAAAAATGGTCTGTTATTGTAAACGTCAAAAAATTTTCAGTATAATTCGCTGTTGGGTACCCCACGAGAAAAAAATTTCCACTAAAATACCTTCGTTGCCATGGTGATCTGTCAAAAACACGTATTTTGATTGGTTCAAAATTACAGGTGTGGAATTTTCATTATTATTCCACTTCTAATCCATACCATACTCACAGTCAGGAAAGGTGGTCTTTAAATTTTTGAGGTGGCATTATCGGTGAGAATGTGATAGAACCTCATTTTTTCAACGAACCTGTAAATGGGTAATTGTACTTAGACTTTCTAGTGAATTCTATACCAATATTTCTTGAAGATCTTCCTCTTGAAGTACGCCGAAAAATGTGGTATTTACATGATAATGCTCCTGCTCACAACATTGTTCTGGTAAATGGCGAACTTGCAGATCAATTTCCAGGAAGATGGATAGGAAGAGGCGGTCCAATCCGTTGGTCAGCCCAGTCACCAGATTTAACTGAAATTGACTTATTTCTGGGGCTACGTTAAGGCTCTAGTATATAAAATACCTCCAACTGCAGTAGGTGATATGAACATACGAGTAAAAAAAGCATTTCAAAATGTTACTGTGGAAAAGCTTAGAAATGTGAGTCGGAACTTTGAAAACCGTCTTCAGGCCTGCATAAATATTATGGGAGGCCACTTTAAACAACTCTTCTAATTAAATATAATTTGCAAAAATTACATTTAAATAATAAAGTATGAATTTGGGCTAGCTCTTAATATATTTTTATCTTAATGTAAAAATCGATAATAAATTACAGCTGGTTAAATTGTAATAATTACTAAATATCAAACAGAATGTATTTTCTATCAATTAGTTTCTGAATTATTGTTCTTGTCACTAAAATTTAAAAATCTCTATAAACTATTAATTTTTGGTATAGGGAATGCTTAAGTCAAATTAAAGTATAATTAGGATACTTTTGAACGATTATATAAAATACAGGGTAAACCATTTAAAAAAATTAAGAAAATTATGTATTTGTGTTTTGACTCACCCTGTACAGATTTGATGCGAATTGAAAAAAGTAGTATCTCCGGATAAAATTTGATCATGATCTAAAAATTGTGGTAGAAAAAAAATTGGTTATCAATGGTTTCTTTTGCATGATATAGATCTTTGAATTCAATACGATTTTCATACAAAACTGATTATATCCTGCAAAATACCCTATATAAACCAATAATAATTTATATTTTTAAAATGGGAAAAGTGAGTTAAATTCAAATATAAAATAAAATACAGGGTAATCCATTAAAAAGAACATAAGTTGGTTCCAGAGGGAAGTTATTAAACACCCTGTTTATTTAAAAATAATTTTAGAATATGTAGTTTAACGCTGTCTACTGTTCTGCGAAAATATTGTTTTATATCTCTAATAATGGCGGAGATATTTGACTTTTTCACACTAACGGATTACCCTGTATATATTTTTCTTCGTAAGCTTTTTCGATGATATCGGCTATCCTGTGTACTTGATCTATTGTCGAGTGTTTGTTTCTAAAACCAAACTGGTGAGAACGGATCAGGTTTTTATTTTCAATTATTTGTTTTAGTCATTTTAGTAGTAGTATTTCTAATAACTTAGATATTATTGGTAACAAAGAAACAATGAAAATCTTCCCAATTAGTTTTTCTACGCTTTTGCTTCTTTTTTTTAATAACATTATTACTTAGAGTAAGGATTACTGCAGAATGGGGTGAATCTACATCAAAGTTTTCTTCTACTTGTGTATAATTTGGTGAAATTTTCCTCAGAATAAAGAAATCCAAAGGGTCTGGAATCCTATTTGGGTAGGTGAGCCAATAGGTGGGGTTTTAGAAGATTGGTATAAACAATTAAGTTTTGATGCAGTTCGGTGCAATTCTTTTGCTTTGACTATGGTTAATCTTAAATCCCAGATGGCGTTTTTGAAGTGAAGTTGTAAGCTCCACCGATTATATATTTTTTACCTAGTTTTCTTTTGAGCACATTAAGATGTATTTCTCTTTTATATTTGTATCTTGGTGGGTAATAGATTGCAGCTATTGTAATTTTACCCCTTATAATGTTAATGGTGCTAATGGTTACCTGATTTTCTGGTTTATAGATGCCTGGTTCCTCATGGTGAAAAATGTTATTTTTAATAATTAACGCACTTTTCCCCCTTGCTGCATTTGATGAATGAATAGTGTGATAGAAGTTGTAACCTCTGAATTAAATGTATGACTCCGTTTTAAGATGACATATATCTATTTTGTGTACGTCCAAGAAAACTTAGTTTGGAGAATACCATTGGCATTGCAACTGGCTATTCTAATATGTCTTATGCTCATTGGTGGTTTTGGTATATATCTGGAGTTTATTTAATTCTTTTAGCTTCTGAAGCCTGTCAGAGAGTGAATCTATTCTGGTTATTAAGGATAATAATAATAATTCATGAGTGGTACTTTCTGCTAGGCTGGCTGACTGTGCAGTATGCTGTAAAATTTGTTGTGTGGGATTCACAGTTGGTTGTGATCTTTGAATTGATTGCTTCTGTTAGTTTTTTACCTGATAATATTATATTTTATTTCTAACAGTAGGAAAAACGTTTATGGGTCTCTTCCGCTTCGTCATTATTTTCATTATCTGAAAGGTTTTAACTACTTATATAGTATAGTTAGCAAGACTTTTCATTAGGCAGTTTACATACTTCGATTGTTGTTCTGGACTTTTGACAAAATCCTACGTATGTTTTCCTACGCACTTTACGCATCTTGATTCTCTTCTGCAAAAGTTGGGTGATTGTCTAAATAGCTAGCAGTTTTTGCATTGCGGAACTAGTTTTTACTTTCTTATGGTTTTTATTCTAACTCATAGAATAAGTATTGCTTTGATTTCGTAGATTTTTTTAATATCTTCGATATTTTCGAAGGACAGCATGAATAGCGGCAATAATTTTTATTTAGTTTACGAGTGTTATACTCGGTTAATTCTATTTCTTATTTTACTATATAGACATCTTCTTTACATTTTATTTCTTGACTTTGCAAGTTTTCAACAATATCTCCTGGCTTAGATGTAGATGTTAGACCTCTAACCATTACTTTAATGTCTGTGTCCTGTTTAATTTCATAGGAATGCCAATTATGTCTTTGGCATTCAAGGTGGATATGACATTTTTGAAGTCCTCATCTTGTTTAGTATTAATTTTAAATTGGTTATTGCTTATAGATGTGGCTTGAAAGGAAAGATTATTTTCTGCCAGTGTATGGTGCAGTTCTTCATACTTATTGATATTGGGGAAGTTTCACTTTTTTTTCGACTATTTCTTTATTTGTTGGCTAGGTTGGCCAGAAAAGGTTTCTGGAGAGGAGTTGGCTTTCCGACTTTTTCTTCTATTGTTCTGCTTTCCACTGGCCCATTTCTTTTGCCAGTTCATTTAAACTAGTCTCATAATTTCGTTAGACGTTTAGATTTTTCTTTGTTTAAGATATTACTTTGTTTTTACATATATTTCATAGTGTTTTGAATTTGCTGCAATGCACTTTGTAGCTGCTGTATTTCATATTTTTCCTATCTGTATCTGTAACGAGTGGAGGGTGGGTTACCCCATGGCACTTGGGCCTCATTAAGTCCATTGTGCATCCTCCATAGATGATAGGCACCTCCCTGCTCGTGAGCCAGCCTACAAATTTATTGTAGTTGACATCGCCAAGATGTGCCTTTCTTATATCGGCTGGTATTAGCTGAAACTCGCCGAACACAAATCCTCTGATAAATGAGAGCGTCGAGCAATCGTAAAGGATATGATCGATGGTCTCTTCTTTTTCGCACCCTCTGCAGAGTTCGCATTCTGACAGCCCCATGATATGGAAATGCTTTCATACTTGGCAATGACCAGTCAGAATGCCTGTGACAAGGCGCAGATTCTGTCTAGTCATAGTCAAGTATTTGTTTGCTGCAGTGTTGTCAGGATAACTTAAGATCTCCGTGGCAACTATGCAGTTTCTTGTTTCATTCTCTTTCCTTGAATTTCACAAGGGAATGTTCTTTGATTAGATCGGTCACTACCGATTTTGTCAGGATAATAGAAGGGCCAGGTCTAAAAAGAATTTGATTGGCTGCTTTCTTGGCTAGTGAATCAGCAAGACGGTTATTACCTTTCGATGTGGCGTGACCTTTAATCCATCTTAAGGTGACCACATTGTTGATGGATACTTCGGCTAAAGCTTTGTGACATTCTAGTACTAACCCTGGATAAATTCGTGGTCTGTTCAGGGTGATTAGTACTTGTCTGCTATCTGTACAGATGAGTATGTTCCTTCCAGTGATATTGTTTCTGGTTATTTCTTATGCTGCTATGAGAATCCCCGTCAGTTCTGTTTAAACTACAGTGCCACTATTGCTCACAGCCCATTATATGTTCAGGTTTAAGAATCTGGATTATATCCTGAGCCTTGTTTTGTTTTAGAACCGTCGGTGTAGATATGAATCGTACCTGTCACTTCCGGCTCTTCTATTTGTTCTATTATAACTTTATATGGCTTATAAAAGATATATTTCGGCGAGATGGAGTCTATGTTCGCTTTAAGCAGTGGGAGCGTATCGAGCGCCTCCTGCCAAAAGTGACGTCTCGCCTCACCAGATCCTACATCAGTTTTTATTCTGACCATGCAGAGGCGTGTCATTATCATCAGAGCAACCTTCTTGATGTACATATCAAGGGGAGTGAGACTAAGAATGACTTCCATGACTCTAGTCGGTGTTGTTTTCATGGTTTCTGTTATGTTGAGACATGCTGTTTTTTGAATTTATTCTAGTTTACGGATAGCTGTTAATTTTTGGGTTTTCGGTACCCAGATAACTGCACCGTATTTTAGCATACGGTTCGGCAGCATTGTTCATAAGCAATGTATGCTTTTTTAACTCTGTTTTCTAAATGCGAGTTCCATGTTAACTTGCTGTCAAAGGTGAGACCTAGGTACTTCAACTCTGTTGCAAAGTTTAGTTTTGTGTTTAGGAGTTCTAGAGGTTTTAATTCCATTTTTATCCTTTTCTTTCTGAAAAGGACCATTTCTGTCTTCTTAGGATTGATAGACAGTAAATGGTCCTTGCACCTCTGTTTTATAATTTTTAGAGCTACTTGCGTTCTTTCGCAGAGTATGTTCTCAAAATTATCTGTTTGCAGAATGACCAGGTCATCTGCATATGCTATAAAAAAAATAATTATATTTACGGTTTAAAGTATTATATTAATAAATTTACATTTTATTTAATAATTACTGTAATTTTTGAGGCGGCTGATGAGGGTGTCGAGGACCATATTATACATTAGAGGTGATAACACCCCTTCATGGAAAACGATGTCAAACTAATTGGTCGGTTTATTTTTGGGACAGTGTAATCCATTATTTCAGGTTTCTGTATAAATACCATTTTTACCTCTCTCCATTTTTGGGGGATATATCTCAGAGCCAACGAGGATCTGAATATACCCACCAGGTGCGGTGTGAGTTCTTCTAGACCCACTTAAATAGGGCCGGATAGATACCGTCAGGTCCTGGCGATTTATATAGAGAGAAGCTGAATATTGCCCATCTAATTTTTTCATCATCTACAATGTGTTTGGCAGTTTGCCAATCATAGATTTTTCCTATATCCGAGCATTGTGTAATGCCTGTTTATTCTGACTTCTGGCTTGATTTTTATGAAATAAAGCCTGATATTGTTGAGCTAGGAGATTTTCTCCTACTTCCATTGTTTCCATATTATTCGTTTAATTTACCTGAATCAGGTCCCTTTTTTGCTCCAAAAGCACTTCGGCAGTTGTTAGTTCGGTTTTTATATCATTTTCTACATACTGTAAAACTATTTTTAATGGCATATTTTTATTTTTGTTCTTAAACATTACGTTCAGCAATTATTGTTGATTCTTTAAACAATCACGATTAAAAAATATTGACACGACATACGCGAACGAAACTGACCTAATTACGAATTATTGTTAATAAACATACATCCTCAATTATCGACAGCCGAATATAAACTACATGTGAAATGAAACAAATTACTTACCGGTAAGATAAGCAGAGTATAATTGTCAAGGATTTTTATTATTTTGCCTTTTGCATCTGTATTTACATTATAAAACTATTGATGTAAAAAAGTATAATAAATATCTTATTTTTATTTTAATTAGGACGACTTTGTATTTGTTTATCATTACTGCTTTTGCACAAATATCCTGTTAATGTAGCGCGAAAGAGGAATAATGTCGATTATTGTGTAAGACTTGGGGCGATAGAGGAGTAATATTAACAAAATGTTTAGGTACCTATCCAGAAGCTGGGTATTTGTTTATTTATCGTTAACTTTTAATTATTATTACTTTCATATTTAATTATTTTCACTGAAAATTATGCATCGGTAGATGTTAAATCAAAAAATGCTTTTCTAAAAATTCTTCATTTTGTAGTTATAGAGCTTTATAAAAATGATCGTCAATTCTCAACAACTAATATTATTGTATATCTTTGGCCTGACACTAAGCTCTAAAGATGGCTTAAGGCCGCAGTATCACTGTATTTTTCATATAAGAAGCAAGGGTTCACCATTTCCGATTGCATTTAAATACCGCTAAATGTATTAAAATGAATCTTCTACCTTCTTAAAGTATAAGGTTTGGAGAATGAAATCTCCTATTTTTTATTTATCCTGTTTATACACTGAATTTTAAAAAAAATCATAAAAAGTGATTTTAAAACCAGGGGTAGTATTCTCGAATCACGAATACCGACATTCGCATACGTGTTTTACAATGTGTCTCACTTTGTTGAACGAAAACCAAGTGAGACAAATCATAAATCTCGCATGCGAATCTATATTCGTGACTCGAGAATACTACCCCAGAGGCTAAAAAGTAGGAGAATTCATTCTACATATTTTTCCAAGTATCCCGCCAAAATATTTCTAAATTTTATTGCGTATTTTTCAAATCTAACTGGAAATACGATTAACAAATATTTGATAAATTTATTTGTCAAATTAGAGATTTTCTATAAATTCCTGTAATTGTGTAGTTCATCTATTTTTAAGAAGATATCATCGTAAAAAACATTGTAGCTACTCTGTTTTAGAGATGGTTTTAATAGGTAAATGATTGTATAGAGGTACCAATTTTTGAAACAGTGATACAGCTGTATGCCGTCTTTTATTGTTTCGTGATTTTCATATATATTTGTCTCGTTTGGTTCCAAATTATCGATTTATTGTCCTTGTGTATGAACAAGTGTTGACCACGTTGCCAGATAATCGATTTATACGATAATTTCACAATTCTTTCTAGGACGAATTTGATTTTAAAGTGGGTGAAATATACAATAGTGAAATGGAGGAAAGGGAAGGAACTTTATTGCATTCCGATGTAAATTAAATCTGAATAACCTGGCATCATTGTATGATACGCACGTAATATTGGCGGTCTTTGCTTTCTTCTTCTGAATGTTATTTTATCTTTATAAGGAATCTTATTTCTGAGTTAACACGTTGACTGCTATGTTTATGTACCCATGTGTATGTGTATGTCCCATTAGTGCGTAATTGTTCAATATTTTAATTTATGTTAAAGACACGCAAACATGTTTTAAATAAAAGTTATATGGATTTAAAAAATACATATTTTTGGATATATACAGGGTGTTACATTTTTGCTTGGCATATTTTTAAAATAGAACATATATTTTATTTCAATTTTAGAATGGTTTGGTAGTACTGTATTCAACCCTAGAATAATTATTTAAAAAAATATTACAGGTCTGCCAAGCAATTAAATTTTTATAAAATTAGAGAATGATGCAGACCCCAAATTAAATTATCATAATTTAGGTAGGATTACATTGATTTCAAAATTGTTTACTACACTGACTTATAGCACATTAAGATAACGAATAGTAGTGATATTGCTGGATTCTTTTATAGCGAGTGTTTTGAAACATGTCTCTTAAATATGGTTACTTTTAAGTCAAATTACCCAATTTTTTCAAAGGCAGCATCCGATATAATATTTTAGCATACAATTCCTTATAAATTTGCATATCCAACGATACTAACATGTTAGAGAATAACATATATACAGAGTGTCCCATCAGTGCGTAATTGATCGATAGCTGTTTTATTATTGGAAATAAGAAAAAAATTAATATAAAAGTTATATGACCATATTTAAAAATTACTCCTATATGTACAGGGTGGTCCATAAACGAGATGTTGACCAAACCTATACATTTTTAAATCAAAACACCCTACAGGTAGTTAAACATATTTGATTGTTTTCACGTCGTCAAATAATTTTAATTGACTTCATTCATTTGCTATGTTAGATATAGGGTGTGTCAACACGCGAGGTTACAAATGTTTAAATTTTTTTCAATGGAATATTATATTAATTGGTGGCATAACATACAGGGTGTTCCATTCTAAAATTGAGAAAATCGTGACCATTTTGACACACCCTATATACAACATAGCAAATGAATGAAATTGTAATTATTGTTCGACGATGTGAAAACAGTCAAATAAGTAACCTGCAGGGTGTTTTGTTTTAAAAATGTATAGGTTTGGTCAGACAATCGTTTATGGATTACCCTGTATATTTATAAATAATTGTTAACTTTTATATTAATTTTTTTCGTATTTTCTATTATAAAACTGCTATCGATCAATTACGCACTAATGGGACACTCTGTATATGTGTTATTGACTAATATATTGGTATCGTTGGATATGTTAATTTATAAGGAATTGTATGCTTAAATAATATACAGGGTGTGGCATTTGAAAAAAATTAAATAAATTTAACTTGGAATTAGACATATTTAAAACTTGTTTTTCAAAACACACTGTATAAAATAATCCAGTTCTAGTACCACTATTCGTTAGCTCAGTATCTTATTATTACATTTTAAAAAAAATTTGAAATTATTTTAAACCTACCTAAATAATAATAATTTAATTTGGGGTCTGAATCATTCTCTAATTTCATAAAAAAATTAATTTATTGGCAACCCTGCAATATTTGTTAATAAAATTCTAGGGTTAAATACAGTATTACTAAAGCATTCTAAAACTGAAGTAAAATACAGAGTTTTCTACTTAAAAAATATACCGATTTATTTGTCAGACAAAAACGCAAAACCCTATATATCTAAAAATATTTTTAAAATACCTATTTTTGAAATTCATAAAACTTTTATTTAGAAATTGTTTACGTGTCTACAACACAAATTAAAATATTGAACAATGTAATAATTTAATCCCGCGCCGCGTTTTTATATTTTATTCACGCTTCTATTAGATATTTTAGTTTACCTGAGTATTTATTTAAACTACTTTGCTCTTAAAACGTAAAAACAGACTTAAATTTTTATAAAAACTACTTCGACTCAGCAGACCCGACCACAACATTCTCTTCGGCAGTCAACGCCAACGCCAACGCTTTTTTATTCAGTTGTTTAATTTGTATTTAGTTATTAATATTTCAAAAATGCTTATTTTTCTTATTGATTAATTTAAAATACACACGTAATTTTTATTAATAATTGAAAATAGTACTGTAATTCTAAATTGATAAAAAAAAGTACAAATATGAAAACATAAATTACGACTCTACAAATGAAGTAAAATTTTATGATTAATTTCTTTTTTCTTACAAAAACATTAGCTCAGCAATATGTCATAAGTTGCATACACATAACTTTTTTATTAGGTATTCATTTTACGAAAAAAAGTAATTCTTCATAAAAATGTATGAATGGTCTAACAGAAAATGCAACCACCCGATATCAAATTTTATCAATCGGTTTTACAAGGTTTTTCAAAAAATATAATTTTGCTCAATATAAAATATCTTTATTTTCGACAAGCACTGTATACGACTGATAAAATTTGTTATCAGATGATTGAATTTTAGGTTTTAGACCATGCATAACTTTTTATGTAAAGTAACTTTCTTTCTAAAATTAATAGACCATGCAATTGTTTATGAAAAATTAGTTTTTTCTTAAAATTTTTAAAAAAGTTTTCCGTATGCCGAAGCCGCCAACTCACATAAATGAGATTAAATTTTTTGAAAATCATTTTTACTGATGCAGATCTAAATAAAGTATTGTGGGTATATAATGTAATAAAAACACTTTTTTATTACATTTTTTCTTTTTTTATTTGGTTCTTTGGCTGTAAGACCTTTCGGTATATACAGGGTATTCCATTAAGAATGGAAGCAACTGAAGATTAACTGATTAGAAATAAGCCGAATAAACGAAACATCCGTAGGTAAAACATTACTCGTTTACGAAAAACAGCGTTTTAAAGTTGAAAATCAAAAATTGTGAATAGCTACAATTTTTTTATTACTCAGTTTAATTTTACTATATTCGGCAAACGTTATTGACGTAATAAAATACACCTATCAGCAAAAAAATAAGTTAAATAAGCTTTGCCAGTGGCGTACGTCATGGGCAAGTAACATCTTTTTTCCTTCTAAATTTTAGTCCACTGTCCACTTTTATTTATCTAAAAACATCAAAAAATTTTAAATTTTATGTCCAAATAACATTTTGGATACTGACGTAAAATTTAGGATGGATGCGGTATTACGTACCAATGCTGTACGCCACTGGAAAAGTTAATTAAGGTAACTAATTTTTTTGCTGATAGGTGGATAATTAGACACCAAAACCGTTTGCCAAATTTAGTAAAATTGTTGTGAGTAATAAAAAAAATATAGCCATAAATAGTTTTTGGATTTTAACACCGTAATTCGGTACCGAGAAACATTTTATCTAAGCATGATTTGTTTAGTTGTCTTATTTTTAATCAGAGAATCGTCAGTTGTACTATGTCCCATTCTTAACGAAGCACCATGTATAGTATAAGTGGTCCCTACGTAATGATACGAAGACCTTTGTCCTTTGTTGACTGGAAACAAGAATGAACTACTGTAAATATACCGATGTGTCGAATTTAATCCCAAACTTTTATTTTTCTCGTTTACTTATTATCGCGTAGTAGCTAGGGGTGATGAATTTGTTATTTTATAACAGTAACCGTTTAAAATTAATAAAATTGTTACGCCATCTGTTGAACAAAAGAACTATTAAATATGGAATATTGCTCTATCTGCTGAACAAAAGGATTCTTAATTTATGATACATAAATTACATCTATCAAAATTAGTTCATGTTACGAATATTGGGGGTGGTACTGTGGTCTTAATGCAAAAAGCTGTTTGGTATTTTAAGAAAAAAATTGCATGTTTTCTTGGCTGATGTGATAAAATAACCAAGTATTTTAGTAAATTAATCGATTGTATTTCTACGTTATTTTTTTATATATGTCGTATAACAGCTTGACCAGTGTATCTCGTTCGTCCCACGACCAATACGGTACACGTCATAGTTAACTCGAAATGCGTCTATAATATTGTCTACTAACGGTAAATTGTGCATTATCAAGCCCATACGGATGTAAAGAGAGAGACCTCCTACTCGGTGACATTTATGTTATTAGTGGAATTGGTATATCTACCATATGATTGTAAAAATATGGTTAAATCTGACAGCTTCTTTATAGGTCAATAGTTATATATTTTTAATGTTTATATTTTCAATGTAGTTAACAGTGATGAGTCTATACACGGAATTATTTTAAATTCCACTATTAGTCGTGAAAATAAAGATTCTTTGCCGAGAGTGTAATAGTACACGGTGTAACAAAAAGATAGGTCATAAATGGATCCACATATTCTGGGATCAAAAATAACTAGAATGAACAAACAAAAAAGATACAATCTTTGGAAAGTAGATACAAAATAATAATAAATCGATTTTTCAAATATTTCATTAACTGTTTAACATTTTGGAAATTAAATACATGGCATTCTCATCGCATGAGTATCTTTTTCACACAAAACCACGAAATATGTACGTACGTATGTAAAAATTTTATTAATTATTAAAATAACCAAAAAAAGAAAATTTTATTATTCTTCAAAAAGTTTGAAGTTGGCTGTTCAACACTTGAAGTTTCTAACAACTAACAAAAAGTTGCTTTAACAATTACATACTGTCAATTGAAGCTTTTAATTATTGTGCATTTTAAGAATTCAACTTTATATTGCAATGGTTTACACGTTTGCAAAAATGGCAGATATGCATTTAATTCTGCATAAGTTTGGTCAGGCTAAAACAAGGTTCCAGATAATTTTTTCTAATTTTCTTGGGTCTATTATATTCCATTGTTTTCCCCGTGTACTATCTTTGGAATAGTCCTGTGTCTTTGATTAGTTTTAATTAATTCCCTACCAAGTGTTCCTGGGGCGTTCTTTCCGGTACTAGGCCGAAAAGGGTGAAACGTCGCCTAGTAAGAGCTTCACATTCGAAAACTTGCTGGTTATAATGGTCGTCCAAAAATGCATAAAAATGATAAAGAGATTTTACAATTAGTCGAAGAAAATCCTGGAAGCAGTAAAACGGCAATAGCTGCTCAAATATATGCTGGTCACATGATGGTTTGGATAAAATTGAAGAAACAGCAGCTTCATCCCTATCACTTAACAACCAATTAAAAATTACCGTCGAACGGGGCTACTTTGATACCTTTTTAAGACATTTTTCACTGCTACTCCGTTATTTATTAACAAAATGTTGTTAAATAAACGGGATTAAAATAAATCTGGCCTACTGAATCCATTGCTGTCTTTCAAATTGCTCTTAAAATAATAACTTCAAAGAAATAAAGTAAAAATGGATATGTCAAAGTTACTTGGTGTTTGGCGCTACTTTGACATACCTGTTAAATTTAACTACAACTGCATTACAGGTAATTACAAAAATAAAACGTTCTTATTTTCTAAATCTTTGAATAAAGCAAACAACTCAAGGAAACATGTCTTAGCCTACATTTAACATATAAAAATGAAATAAAATCGGTGTTTTCTGAATTGCAAATACCACAAATCCACATTTTGCACTGCACACATTTAATCCAGTCACCCCTTGCTCTGTAGTTTTTAAAAAGCTTGAGGCAAATGGCATATTTTTCGTTTAAATCGCTTTTACCTTGCAAACTTGCTCTAGTTATGTTAATGGAACGACATTTAGGTTTCTTGGCTTTGTTTGTAACCACTATTGATGGTATTCCCGATAGCCCTGGAGTGCTTTCAGAAAAACAAGGCAAATCTTGGTCGCTGTTTATTGCGGGGGATTGAGAATCTGCTGCATTTTGGATTTAATCACTGGGAATTGACTTATCTTCAACAGACATCTGCTTTCCAGCTACGAATTTCTTTCCCCTTTTTCTTTTTTTGTTGATCTTAGCTTGTTCCCCTCATTTCTTTGAAAAACTCCACTAACGTTGAATTGAGCACTCGGGCAGTTTCCTTCACATTTTCAGGCAATCCTTTAGGAATCTTTCTTAACACTTCATTAACATTAATTGGGTACAATCCTGTCGTTCTGAATCCATATATTAAAATTGCTTTTACAGTGTCTGAAATTTTGTTCCACAGAGGTGAATGTAACGAGGGGAAGTGTTTTTTGGGTAAAGTCCCAGAATATCTGCTCTCCCTTCGCCATTTTTCTAATATTTCGTACCACGGGGTGTAAATACAGCCACATCCAGTGTCTGCATTAAATCAGAGGCGTTGGTCGGAAAGGGGCACATGTATACATTATTTTCTAGGCCTGCTTTAATAACCTGTGGTAAAAAAATGGCTAGCCAGGTTATCGCCAACTACAACTGCTCGTGGTTCGGAGGAGGAGGAGGAGGAGGAGGAGGAGGAGGAGGAGGAGGAGGAGGAGGAGGAGGAGGAGGAGGAGGAGGAGGAGGAGGAGGAGGAGGAGGAGGAGAAGGTTTATGCCAATATTTCGAAAATAACTCGCGTCGGCGCACAAGTGTGCTGAAGACATACTTATTCACCTTAAAAGCAATCAGTACCGAATGAAGCGGCAGCGCTTCGCCAAAAAAACCTTTGCATCCCCTTAACAACTTCAGAGCCTAGACAGGCAACCAACAAGTGAGTCTCCCGTATAATATTGGCCTCTTTAGATTTTTTTAATTAAACAAAACTTATATTTTTAGAGGCGATCGTACCCTAGCAATCCAGAATTGAGCTATTTTAGGGGATATTTTACAAAAGCACTAAAAGATGACGGTTAAAAAGCAGAGACCTTAAAACTAATTTAAGAATATACTCTAATAACCCATCCTCTAACCCAGTGCACCGCAACCTTTCCTCATCTGAGGCACACCAAACTGCTCCCTAGAATTTCGTGGCACACCAAAATCTAAAATATATTTATAGCAGTGGCGTAGCTAGGTCGGGGGTCAGTTCACTCCATGTATACTAATTATTTATGGATGTCCAAACTACCTTAGTTTTTTTTATTGTTTTAAAATGTGAAGAAGCCCCTTTCAGATTTGGGGCATCAAAATTTTCACTCAGGACATAATACATATTTTTTTTTTTTTTAATTATTCAGATAGAATGAAAAATACAAATAGGTACATACATGAGAACTATACTAAATACTAGGTAGGACAGGTAGGTATACTAAATTTACTTCTGTTGACACGTCAATAGTAATAAATATTTTGACATGATGATGACTGATTAATGTGATACCTGCGCTTGCTTCGTTGAACACAAAAGTTTTATATTCGGCTCAATTTTAGACAGCGCAACTCTCATTTCTTGGTCAAGATCTTTTAAGCATGACCGTTTATCATTTTTAATTAATACAAGCGTTGAAAAACTTTGCTCACATAAATATGTTGTGGAAAACGGAAGTAGTGTGAAGATGGCCTTGTCGGTGATGCGTGGATATTCTGTCTTGATGGAAATCCAGAAAACATCTAACGGAACTTCGTCGAATTTAAGTTTTAGGGTCATATCATTACTTAATTATGTGAACTCCTCTCGAGTTTGCAATGGCAGTGCTTCCGTGGAACTTATTGCATTGGTTGCGAAATGATTTCGAATCCAATTGTATTGTTCCGTGTTGATAGAATGGAAATAGTATTCAAATTTTTGTTGAAGCATACTTAAATGTTGTTGGGCCAAATCCACAATCAACTGCTTGTTTTCGATCGTACTGTGGTTGGTCCTGTGATACATTTCTAGACATCCTTTTTGCAACTGTTCCTGCCAAAGTTCAAGTTTCTTTTTGAACCCTTGTAATTTATCGGAGCACGTCAATATATTTTCATTCCGTCCTTGCATTTTTTTATTAAGTTCATTCAGATGTTCGAATATATCCGCCATGTATGCAAGTTTGGCTATCCAGTATTCATCATGAAGGTGCTGGCATAGATCGTACATATCTTGACTTGAAAGAAACTCACGCACTTCGTAGCGAAGTTCAAACAGTCGAGCTAAAACTTTTCCCCAGGATAACCAACGAACTTCTGTATAAAACAGTAAGGATTCATGTTCGCTTCCCATTTCTTCACAGAGTATTCCAAAGATTCGCGAATTTAAGGCTCTCGATTTAATTATGTTTATGATCTTAATACATTCATTCATTGTGATCGAAAGCTGTTCGGGCAAATTTTTGACCATCAATGCTTCTCGATGTATGCAGCAATGTGTAATTTGTATTGACGGATTTTTTTGTTTTACACAAGATACAAAACCTTTCTTACTGCCCATCATTGCAGCAGCACCATCTGTACAAATAGCAACGCAATTGGTCCACTGAATATTATGTATTTTAAAAAAATTATCAGTTACTTGGAAAATTTGTTCACCGGTAGTTCTCTCTGGAACCTCCTTACAAAATAAATAATGTTCTTTAATAGAGTCCTCGTCAACGAAACGTACAATAGCCATCAGTTGTGCTTTATTTTTAATATCGGTTGATTCGTCGATTTGAAGCGCAAAAATTCCAGCCGAAATGATTTTTTTAATTAGTGTTCCCAAAATATCACTTGACATATCTTGGATACGTCTTTTAACAGTATCGGCCGACAAAGAAACTTTACTCACGTCCTTAACTTCGTTTGGCCCAAGCATAAGTCTAACAATTTCCATGCATGCTGGTTTAATAAGCGTTTCACCGATAGTGTGCGGTTTTTTTTTGTTGTGCAATTAATTTTGCAACAAGGTAGCTTGCTTCTAATGCCTTTTCAGAAACCGTAACCGCCGATTTCATAAACTGCTTTTGTTTCTTATTTTGATCCAAGCGCCGTTGGAAAAATTGAATGTCTTTTTTGACGCAACTGGGATGATTTGTGATCAAATGACGGTTTAGTTTGCTGGGTACCATTGCTTCATTTGACAACTGTTCACCGCAAATGACGCATTCAGGATTTGGAGCCGCTTCGTCGCCACACCAAGTGAAACCATATCGAAGGTAGTCTTGATTGTACTTCCTTTTCAGCACCTTTTTTTGCTCTATTTTCAGCACTTATGCTGGAGCTTGTGCTAGGTTCTTCGTCATCTGCTCGTGATTTCAGCAAAAATTTATCCATATTTGAAGCACTATAGTTATTTATAAAAGTAGATACTGCAACAAAACTTAGTCCAGTTCACTTATTTATAAGGCACAAGAATTTATTTATATAGCAATTCACTATTTATTTCACTCTACGATTTATTTGTTTGCCCGCGTATTTATCTGATTCACTTGACTATTCGACTCTCTCTGAGTCTCTGAGCGACGACAGGCGCGCTTATATAGGCAGTGGCGATGTTCAGGAAAACATCGAGTCGCGCCTCGAACGGCACGGATCTTTCTAGTTTAGTCGCCTTCGAGAATCAAGCCGCCGCGCCGCGCCGATAGACGGATAGACGTTTACCATCGGCGCTGTTGTCAGATTGCTTTATTTTTCGCGGGTCTCGCTACAATACGAATCTGATTCGTATTGTCTGCAAGAGCGGCACACCTCAAGTCGGCTTACGGCACACCAGTGTGCCGCGGCACACCGGTTGCGGAGCACTGCTCTAACCTATACAGGAAATAAATTATTTCACGTCGGAAAATTTCCCGCAGCTCCTAAAATTAACTATCGCCACACTCATATTTAAAAATGGAGATAGGTATAAAACGGACAATTACAGACCTGTATCCCTGATATAAAATCTTGCTAGAATTGTTGAGAAAACAATAGAAATTAGGTTAAATTCTGAACCAAGGATGTAATTAAATGTTTAAAAATTAATTTATATGAAATATTAGACAAAAATAAACCATCGATTAAAGTATTTATTGATTTAGGAAAGGCATTTGACATTGTCGACAATACCTTACTTCAATCATCTTTAGAAGACATAGGAGTGAAGGACACTGCTAAAGATTTGTTTGCATGCTATTTAACAGACATATAACAAAAAGTAAAAAATCAAGCCGTGTCTAAGTAGTTACCAAACTGTCATGTATGGTGTCCCTCAGGGAACAGTGTTGAGGCCAATATTGTTTATAATTTACCCAAACAATTTATTTCTGCCAGAAGAGGACAACAAAATAATTAGCTTTGCGGTCGACACGGTAACAATTTATTGCTGAAAAATGGTTTGAACCAAAATAAAAGGCTAAGGTATATTTATCAAAAATTAAAGATTGGTTCGATTAGAAACCACTATCAATAAATTTTAAAAAAACTGTCTACATACCCTTAAGTTCTTTAGAGTCATCACTTTCAAATTTCATGTTAACAGTTAAAACTGAAATACAATTAAACCTGCAAACCAAGGGCAAGTTCGAAATGACAACCTACAGAGTGAGCAGGGCATGAGCAGAGTTCTGTCAAGTTAGAGAGGGAATGTAGTAACATCTCGAACGGGCCCTGTCACTCAGAGTAAAAATCGTAATCTCAATCCAGTATGTCATTCAATGATCAGTTATTTATTATGATTTACAAGAGAATAATGTAAAATAAACTTTTAGAATTTACTTATAACAATCTATGTTTAATAATTGTAAAATAAATAACTGGCACAAAACAACAGATCAATAGTATGTGCTGTTCACTTACATAATTGACATTTATATTATTTGACTTTCCGACAGATTTCGGTCTTTTAACACGGAGTTAAAAGAGTGCATTCGGAGTCTATAAGGCAAGTCCATGTGATATCACAAATGACTTTGACAGCCGCCCCGAAGAAAAACAATAGGGTTTTTTTTACATGTTTGGTGCTGCCAAGTTTTAATTTTAATACCCTTCCAAGGGAAATTAAAGAACGTTATTTGGAAAAAAAATGAAGTGGACCCATATCTTCTAAAATTTGGCCAATGAAGTACAAGGCTGCAAGATTCTCCAAACACATCGTTTTTTGACATTATAGACTGTCTTGTTTACAAAAGAAGTGCTTTTATTAAAAAAGAGTTTCGTGCTTATAAATCTTTGGATGCATATAATTTTTTTATGTAAATGGGTGAAGAAATTAGCGGTGACAAAAATTTCCAATTCTAAAAGGATTCTTGTTATTTCACAAGTAGGTTTTGCTAATTTCATGTTCAGTACATAAGCTGGGATATTCTGTATAAACAATTTCTTTTTGTTTTAGGTAATGCATTCGCAGCGACTTAATCTACCTCCCTTGAATGTGTGGACAGAACATAAAGAAGGTAAAATTTTGTCTTCCAACTGTGATTGTGTTGCTGGTCTTGCAGAGGCTTGTAGTCATGTTGGAGCCACTCTATTTAAAGTTGAAAATGCAGTTAGAAACCATGAGAAAACCGGTGTGACTGAAAAGCTTTATTATTTCACGTGAGGATTGTAATTCCTGAATTGCTGGGTAAATATTTTACAAAAAATGCCACACCGTCCTCATCAAAAAAGTTGATAAAGAAAATGCAATGGTTCATGAAAAAGCTCTTTGGTGTACCTGTAAAAAGCCAGATAGTGGACGAAAGATGGTGATGTGCAGTAATTATTTTTGTGAAATTATGTGGTTTCACGTGACCTGTATTAAATTAAAATCGGTACCAAAAAAATCTTGGTACTGTAAAAAGTGTGGGACAGTTAATTTTAATAAAAAAATCTTGTTCCAAATCCCCACTCATTTTATTTTGATCTTGGGTTTTCTCAACCTAAGCCTGCGAGGATGGATCATCATCATTCCCAAGATGGTTATCAATTTTAGCAGTAGCTACTTTTTTCTAAAATAAACATTTTAACACACATGATATTACCATAGGTATAAAACTTACTTGCTGCTTAACCTTTGCTTCATTACGATTTTTTATTCGTTGAAATCGATTAAATTTGACTTTTGAAGTCAAATTGGTAGTTGTATAGCCCATATTCTGATTTGGAATCCAGTCTACATCATCTTTATCAGACAATTTGCTAGATTTTTCTACAAATAAGTTGCATACTAATTATCAAAATGCTTACAAAAAACTAATAAGTTACATTCATTGACAAATTATATACATTTATAGTTACCGCCATAAAAATGTTTAGAACATATATATCCATTTTTTCTTATTTTTTCGTAAGGTCCGTTCCTTTTAGAGCATTTACCTATTTTTCTCTTCTTTCTCAAGCCAAGGGCACAACCCTTCCATTGTTGTCAAAAATGGATGGAAATGTATGGAAGGAAATTTTATCCCTAGCGTTATTGCTACAGCAATTAACTACCGAACAAAATCTAGGCATTTTTAACTGTTTATTATTAAAAAACGTGATTAACAAAGTGAAAAAACTTGGAAAACAACACAAGCCAAGTCAAACCACACAAACTTAAACAAGAAATGTTTTTCCTCAGGGAGTCTGTCATTTGTGTCAACTGTCAGATCGTGGACATGCTCTATACTCAGAGTCATATCGAACGCGGCAGATCACACTCCAAATCTCTAATTAAATGCAAAAATAAACTCGAAAAACCCGAGTTTTTACTCGAACTCGCGGCAGATAAAATATTAGGTATTTTTATTGATAGTATGCTAAAATGGAACGTACATATTGATTTTTTAGACAAGAAACTTAGATAAATTCTATATAGATACAAACATATCTATAAGATACTGGATATAAAACATAAAATTATAGTATACCAAAGTATAGTCGAACCGCATATTGAACATGGTATTTAGGTGTGGCTGGAACTAACCTAAATTCATGTGACATTCTTCAAGGAAAATTTTTACCAATTATTTTAAATAGGGGATGCCTT
Organism: Psylliodes chrysocephalus; assembly: GCA_927349885.1. Classification (NCBI taxonomy): domain Eukaryota; kingdom Metazoa; phylum Arthropoda; class Insecta; order Coleoptera; family Chrysomelidae; genus Psylliodes; species Psylliodes chrysocephalus. Next base: position 75,887,298 of record OV651819.1, on the reverse strand, counting down.
TTGTGCAAGTGACCAACTATCTGTATCTGACGTGTGGAGGTTGGGTTACCCCCCATGGCACTTAGGCCTCATTAGGCCCATTGTGCATCCTCCTAAGATGATAAACACCTCCTAGCTCGTCAGCCAGTCTACAGATTTAATATAGTTGACAACGTCGCCAAGAGGTGCTTCTCTTATATCGGCCAGTGTTAGCCGATACTCGCCGAACACAAATCTTCTAATAAATGAGAGCGTCGAGCAATCGTAAAAGATATACTTGATGGTCTCATCTTCTTGTTTGCACCCTCTGCAGAGTGCGGATTCTGACAGCCCCATGATATGGAGATGCTTCCGTACTTGGCAATGACCAATCAGAATGCCTGTGACTAGGCGCATATTCTGTCTAGTCATAGTCAAGTATTTGTTTGCTGCAGTGTTGTCAGGATAACTTAAGAGCTCCCTGGCAACTTTGCAGTTTCTTGTTTAATCCCATCTTTCCTTGAATTTCACAAGGGAATGTTCTTTAATTAGGTCTGTCAGTACCGATTTTGTCAGGCCAATAGAAGGGCCAGGTCCAAAAAGTATTTGGTTGGCTGCTTTCTTGGCTAGTGAATCGGCAAGACGGTTACCTTTCGATGTGGCGTGACCTTTGATCCATCTTAAGGTGACCACATTGTTGATGGATACTTCGGCCAAAACTTCATGACATTCTAGTACTAACCCTGAATAAATTCGTGGTCTGTTCAGGGTGAGTAGTGCTTGTTTGCTCTCTGTATAGATAAGCATTTTCCTTCCAGTGATATTATTTCTAGTTATTTCTTTTGCTGCTATGAGAATCCCCGTTCGCCAACTATATGAAGATGCGTCAGCTAATCTTTCTCCAATCGTGCAGTACTCAATTTAGGACCAAACATTCCCTTAAAACTGGGACACATAAATACTGCACAAGACAAAGGGAGGACATTGTCCCGCCTTTTATATCCAAATCTGTAGGACAAAGAAGTTTTAAGTATCAGGGTCCAAAAGTTTTAATTTTTTTTTAAATATATAGAAAATGTAAATACAGAAAAACCTTTGAAAAATTTTGATTCAATTAACGAGACAAGAAAAAAAATTAGATTAGGAATAAAAAAGAACGACAGAAAAGAAATTTAAAAAATGAAAAAAAAAAAAAAATAAAATTAGAAAAAATAAAAATATTTTCTTAATTTTGTTTTTAAATTGTCTTTTAATTAAATTATTGCTTGTATAATTTATATATCTACATTTTATTATAAAAAAAATAAACATAAACACATACCATTTAATTTTGTATCACAAGTATGTGTTTGTTGTTTTATGTGAATAAATTACTATACTACTATTACTTTATATATTTATATTAAATCAAATGTAAATCATAAAACCACGAATCTCAATTTTAACGGTACATAACTCTTAACTAACTACATCAAACAACCTCTGAAGCTTCCTTTCAGTCATAAGTATAGGTGGGTTTGTACTAATATGTTGTTCTGGTGTTTTAAAGTTAAATTGTGAGTAGTAAAAAAGTTTTATAATTTCGATTTGTTGAAATGTGTGGAGAATGTAATAAAATACAGGAGATTCGTTTTGTTAGTTAGGTAAAGTTGAATAAAAAGGTCGTAAAAAGTTAATGAATGTTTCGTGTTTCTCGTTTCTACATATCAGATTTTAAAAGCAATATTTATTAAGTATTTCACGAAAAGTTAACAGTAGGATTTTGAAGGAATTTTTTTTTTAATTATCTAATTCGTATAATAGTTGGATTTGAAAAATTACGTAATGTTAGATGATTAACAATCTTTTAAGACATGATCTATGTTTGTGTTTCATCAATTGTCACTATCACTACTGTTGAAATTGGAAATACTTTTAAGACACATAATAGAACAGCTTATGTTAAGGAAACTAAGATTATGGTCAAAATACGTTTATTTGATAGGACTTATCTTTATCTTTATCGGTTGTAAGCAGGTAGGGTTAGGTTTGACCCATAACTGGATCTATTGTATTCCTCTGCTTTCCCCGTATTCAGGTACTATCTTTGGAATAGTCCTGTGTCTTTGGTTAGTTTCAATAGATTCCCTACCAAGTGTTCCTGCGACGTTCTTTCCGGTTCTAGGCCGAAATGGATAAAACGTCGCCTAGTAAGAGCTTCGCATTCGAAGATCACATGGTATGAGGTTTCTTCCTCTTCCATGCAGAGTCTACACGTAGTGGGATCATTGTGTAATCCCATCACATGAAGGTGTTTCAGCAAGCAGTGCCCCGTTAGTAATCCCACAATGGTGGATATTTGAGGCCTTGCAAGTTGTAGTGCCTCAGTAGCCATGCGTGGGTTTGGTCCCCTTAGCATAAGCTTACTGATTTTGTGCCCTCTTATCTGTTGCCAGTGAATTTGGTGTTTTGTGGTTATCCACCTTTTCATCAGCCTTTTCATTTCCTTGGATACCTTTGTGCCCTGGTACCCACGCTATTTTTACCTTGTTGTGGGTTGCCAGATCATTTAGTATTCCAAGGCAGTTCCAGACAAGCTTTAACTTGATTCTGTTTGAATCAAGAGCCTTTAAGGCTGCTTGGCTATCTGAGAGAATTAAGATGAATTGTTTTTTGTATTTCCTTCTTAAATTCTCTCGTACACACAATTCGCTTGCATGTATTTCAGCCTGAAATACAGTGGCATGTTTTCCCAGTGAGACGATAATGTCACATTTGGGTTTAACTCCATGTACGCCAGAGCCTGTTCCTTTGTTAGTTTTAGATCCATCCGTATACCATACGAGACCGCTAAGCAAGTATTTATCTAGCTCCTTATTTACCTCGTTCTAGTTACAGTTGACCTGGAAGAGTCTGTTAAAGGTTGGGAGGTGTGTCATGTGATCTGATCCCATATGTAATATATAATCATTTACTTCATGTGTTATTCTGGTATGTTTTATATGTCCCAGTGGGTTCCAGTTGTTGGAGATTTCCAGTCTGTATGCACTCATTGTGGTCTCCCCCTTTATGACTAGGTCAAGGGGGGGGGTTTAGAATGATTTCCATAAAGGCTGTCGGTGTACTTCTCAGTGCTGGTTTACTTTTGGCCACCAAACAGCCGCTCCATAAGTTATCATGGGTCTTGTTATTACTAAATATAGCCAGTGGACCAGTTTTGGTTTTAATCCATATGTTTTTCCAAATGGCCGTCTCCCTACTATGAGAGACATTTTACATTTGTTGGTCACTTTTTGTAAGTGTTGATTCCAAGTAAGTTTGCTATCTAGGATCAGACCCAGATATTTAACTATGTTCGTTTTGTTTAGCCTTCCTCCAAACAGAGTCGGAGTTTATAAAAGGTTGTTTTCCGAGTAAAGGTTATGAGTTGTGCCTTGTCAGGATTTACCAAGAGGTTTTCCCTAACGCACCACATTTCTGTCAGCCTAAGAGCTCTTTGCATTAGTTCAAAGACTGTGGTTTGGTGTTTGCCTCGGATAAGGATGACTATGTTAGCGTACAGCCCTTAATTGTTTAGTGTTTCCAACAGTCTATCTGCCACTAGGTTCCACACTAGAGGAGAAAGGACTCCACCTTGTGGTAATCCCCTGTGGATATTCACCTGCATGGTTTCACTGAATATTTGTGCCTGTACTTGCCGTTCGCATAACATGTCTTCTATCCACCAGCAGATGGTGTCTTCTATTCCATGTTTGCGAGCGGCAGCTACCATTGATTTAAAGGAGGTATTATCAAAAGCTCCTTTTATGTCAAGAAATGCTCCTAGGACTATTTCTTGGCTACTAAGTCTTCCATCTATCTTGATTACAAGATAATGCAGAGCAGACTCACAAGATTTTCCTAATTGATAGGTATGTTGGTTTGTATGAAATGGCCTCTATATCAGAGTGGTTTGCCGGACATGCTATTCAATCAGTTTTTCCAATCCTTTCAATAGAAATGACGTCAGAGTTATTGGTCTATAGACATTTGCCACGGCATACGTTGGACGCCCGGTTTAGGTATAAAGACAACTCTGCTTTGTTTCCAGGTATTTCGTATATGTTTATGCACCAAAATTGCCCTGTAGAGCCTACAAATATGCGGGGCTAGCGTTTATATTGCCTGTTGCAAAAGCACAGGCAGTACCCTATCTGGTCTTGGTGATTTGTATGGATTGAAGATGAGTATTGCCCATGTTAGTTTCTCTGTTGTAACTACCCGTTTAAGAGTTTTCCACTCTTGGCTAAAGACTCTTTTTTGAGACTTTCAGTTCGTGAGTTTTTGGTTTGCTGCATTCGAGTTTGTTATGCAATCAGGGAAATGAGTTTTAAGAAGTAATTCTGTTTCCATTTTGCTTAGGGGTTTATTATTGATAGGACTACTTAACGATTCCACTAGAGGGGTAAACCGCTGAAAAAATGTACACCAGTACACATTGTGCCTTAAATGGTAAAGAAATTTTACATAAATAGTACAGATAGTATGCAAATAACATACAAGTTTTACACAAACAGTACAAAATAGATGAAAGTTAGTTTGATGAGTTTAAAAAAGTCTCTGCGATTAAAATTAAGTAAACGACAAAAAAGTCGTTTATTATTTTTTCTCAAGGTCGCCATCGTTGCAAAGTGGAAAGAGTATATGAAGCACATATATTGTACATATAGTATAAAACTTGTACATACAGTATGTAGTATACAAATTGTACATGTAGCAAGGGCGGTTTCTCCAGATTATCCCTCTGGACACTCAGCAGGATATGCGGCAAAGCATGGGGGATTAGTCCTCGACTGATCTATTGGATCTACTAAACAGTGGTAAAACCCATGGTTACGTACGGCTCTGTCGTCTGGTGGGACAAGGGACTCCAACGGACGGCTAGAGCAAAGCTGGCTGGAATACAGCGGCTTGCGTGTCTCGCCATAACTGGAGCAATGTCAACTACACCTACGGGAGCCATGAAGACCATGCTGGACCTAACCCCTCTCCACATTTTGTTGGAAAGGGAGGCCAGAATGGTCTCCTACAGGCTCCTCAAATTGGGTAGTCAATGAAGAACTGCGGTGGGACAAGACGGGGCTGGTGAGTGAAATTAATAATCACCCTATCCTCGGCATGGTCTCGGACTCGCTAGTTCCCCCACAGCACATACAAAAGCCATACAGCGTCCTCATTCCAGAGAGAGACGCATGGAGCAAAGGGGAAAAAACCCTCTTCAAGGTAGACTATGCGCTGTACACGGACGGCTCCAAAACTGAAAAAGGAGTAGGAGCGGGAGTTTTCGGCGAGAGGCCTAGAGTTGACATATCAATAAACCTAGGCTCTCTGGCCACGATCTTCCAAGCAGAAATGATTGCTATAGAATTGGGAGCGAGAGAGTTGATTAATTTTCTCCCCGCAAACAAGACTATAAAGATCTTTTCAGATAGCCAGACAGCCCTTAAGGCCCTGAACTCCAATCGATTTGACTCAGAGCTGGTTTGGAACTGTATAAATACCCTAAAGTGTCTCGGTGTCCGGAACAAAGTTACTTTGATCTGGGTTCCGGGACACAGTGGTGTAGAGGGCAATGAAAAAGCCGACGCACTTGCTAAAAGAGGAACCGAATCTGTGTTCATAGGACCAGAACCATTCCTGGGCATTGCAAAAAGCACTGCCAAAGGAATTATCTCAAAATGGACGGAGGGTGCAACACTCACGAACTGGAGAGATACCCCAGGGCTAACCCATTCGAAGGCTTTTGTAAACAACCCTTCCATGAACGCCTCTGATCAGATCCAAAAATGGAGTAGGAGAGATTTACGCATTTTCACTGGACTGATGACAGGACACTGCTGTCTGGGCAACCACATGAAAAGGATAGTTTTGCAACAAACATTGGACTCTCGATTCTGCAGCGTGGAGGATGAGTCTGCAGAGCACATTCTATGTACCTGCTCCGCTCTGGAAAAAACCAGGTTCCAGATCTTCGGATTTACCCGACTGGAGCCTACCGACTTTACCCAATTCAACCATGACCTTCATCAAAAGGTGTGGCTTGTACGGTAAACTATAAGTTAGTTAAGAGCCACAATAGACCCATCTGGGTCGCAGTGAAGGGCGATGAGGTCATCCCACTCATTTTCAGCCTAACCTAACCTTCTCCAATGGTTCATTTGTGCAGTGGACACCCAGTTAAATTTCATAAAAACACATTATTTTAATATTACATAAATAACATAAAAATTTAAATTTAATTTTAATATTTTTATTTTCATACGTGTTAATCTATACTTAGGAGAGGGTGGGCATATTCACCCCGTTCCCAATTCATTCTGAGCCTTTATTTTTATTCCGATTTTTATAAAATGTTTAGGAAATAATAATAACAAAACTCAGGGTGAATACACCTTTGAATTTTTTGTAAACCTTCAAAAAGTATTTATTTTTAAAAATTCTAAATGAAATTAAAAAAAAACATTTCCGCGCCAATCTGAATTAAATTTATGAAAATTTGCTGATTTTTGTTTTATTAAATATCTAGTAGTGTTTAAATTAGATTATTTCCCATCTTTTTTTTAACGCCTCTGTAGAGTGCTGCCTTATAGTTGTACAAATTTAAAGCTCTCAATATTCTTAAGACACATAATATCACGAAGTATTCCCAGTAGCATGTATATAAATACATAAAATCCTTAAAATATTTTTTCTGTCTCTAGAGGTCCGGTTTGCTACCAAAGCTAGATTTATAAACTATGTTTAGTTCAAGTTGGTGAGTTTACGCTGGAATTAATTTATAAAGTCGTTAGCCGTTCGCTAATCGTTCAGAATTTTGACATTTGATTTGATATGACATAACCACAAACTCCACAAAATTTATTATATCTCATAATTAATGTTTTAATTATATTTTTTGTAGATGGTGTTGGGTTTAAAATAATTATAAATTCCTTATAATTTCGTATCCAAAACAAACCTACCATGTCATTTTAGAATTGCGTTGGCACAAGCGTGGTCAAATAATCAGATACTTGTTTTTCATTGGGTCGACGTTCACGCCGAACATCGGCGAACGGCGAACCTAAAAATTGGTCATCTCTCAGCGTCAACTGAACTCAAATTGAGCGCGAACGTCAACATACGAATTTTATAAATGACAGTGCACGTTCTGTTTTGTTTATATTAAACTTGAACTGAGCGAGAACTGAACGCGAACTGAACGAAGTTGCTAAAGTCCAATTCTTCGTGACCGAAGTTCATTTAAGTCTAGCGGTTTTTTATTATATCATTATTATGGGGTGAGGGAAGAAGTAGGGGAGAGGGAGGGGAAGTTAAACTGTTTGAAATCGTTTCAGATGACGTAATTAATTTTTTATATCCCTTACCATTTAGGCGTTGGAGATGAAGAACTATTTTTATTTATTTTCACGATCCTCTATCCGTCTATGTAATATTATTCATGTTGGTTTTAAATTAAAGGATGCTCATATTGTCCATAGGCTAATTGTATGAGTCAATCATAAATTCATAAAAATTGTGGTTTCCTTATATCGAAGGTTGGAAAAAAAAACTATATTCAATTTTTTTAATTGAATACTAAACACTACAGCTCGTCAATAGCTTCTAAACAAAACCTAAAAAATAAAATCTATTCACAAATAAAAGAGAAAATGGTACTGAACTATTTTGTTTTTGCCTATTTATATATAGAATAGATATATACAAAAAAAAAAATAGAAACTTAAACAACTACTTGTGGTTAGTACCTTGAAATTCCTTTAATCCTATGTCCTAGATTCTTAAATTATTCGTAAGTAAGCCCCATCTTCTATTATGTATACTGTAGAATAGATTGGAACACCCTGTAGTAATATCAATCATTTTTTACTCTACACAGAAATAGCAAAAAATAATTTAAAAAGAAAATTTGAAAAATCTAGAAAAAATTATTTTTTTTCTCCCTTTACGAAAATATAATAATTTTGAATGTCGTCATTTTGTTTAATGCTTATATTATATTGTGTAGTTGTATGTCTGAATATTATTTATTTAAAAAAATACATAAAAATTTAAAATATAATTATTTTTGTCATCAAGACATAATCACAGATGTATGAAAACATTTTGTTTAAATAGCTAACAGAATATTATGTTGTCAACGATCTACATTGTTATAAAAACTAAAATCTAATAATTAAACATAAAATTTGCATTTTGGATTGAAACGAACTATTTTAACAAAAGAAACTTTGCATTCATTAAATCTCGGAGAACACATGCAATAAAACTAAACTTCGTTCGTTCATTGTTATTATTTGGAAGTAATTTGTTATGGGTGTTGAGTTTTCGGAAAAAATTTATGACGCGTGTCGCTGGAATCCATGGGCGCCCGTAATAAACATCAAACCACGAAACGACAACGTATAAAACAACAAAAATTATGACGTCGGTCCGATTAATGATATTATTTAAGAAAGTACTGTATATCGCCCCCTTAGTGCAACAACTAGATAACTCAAAATTTATGCATTTTAAGTTATCCAGTTAAATCTGTTCTATTTTTCATGCTCTTTTCAATGCAACAACTGGATATCATGTACGAGCAACCAAACTTATTTAAAGAGTGACTAAAAACAGATAACTCCCAATATAATATAATATTATAACTAGACATCTCGAGATATCTAGTAGCACTGGTATTATTGAGTTATCCGCCGGCACCTTCTTGGTCGCTATGAGATATCTAGTTGTGTGCTTGATCTAGTTGTGTGCTTGAAACAACAAGTTTGTTTCTGTGCTGCTAAATTGTTTTTACGGTATTTGTTAAACAGTCTTAATACAAAAATGACGTCAAGTGGAAAGAATATTTCTACTAGCCAATTAGAAAATGATGCAGGTATATCAAAATCTATTTAAATACATCCAAAAGAAGTATTACTATAACGTACACAACGTATAAAGAGGATTGTACAGAAAAAAATTTACCTTTCGTAAGTTAGTCAATGTACACAAAGATATTTTGTGAAAAATATAACTTGGGTTTTTACCGTCCGATAAAGGATCAGTGACGTACATGTATGAGTTACAATATACCCAGTAGCATTAAAACAGAAATTATAGAAGCTAATTATCAAGCACATCTTGCTGCCAAAGATAGGGCCCGGGAGGAAAAAAGGCCCGACAAGAAATTAGCTGAAACCTCCATCAAAAATATTTTATGTTGTAATTTTGATCTCCAACAAGTTCTCATGGTTCCTAAGGACCCGTCAAATAATGCCTTATTTTATAAACAGCGTTCAACTTTACTATTTACAATGTTGTTTCTAAACAAGAACTGCTACATGTTGAGTGAAGTTGGAGGTAAACGTGGGAGTTGTGAAATTGCTAGTTGCCTTTTTAGTTATTTCAAATCATTACCTGCAAATATTAAACACATTATTTGCTACAGTGATAGATGTGGTGGACAAAATTTCAACAAATATGTGGCATCTATGTGTTTAACTGCGATTCAGGAAATTCCACACTTGCAAACCATCGAACTAAAATTTCTTGTCGTTGGTCATAGTAAGATGGAATGCGATTCAATGCATTCTGCTAAATCTACGGAACTAAAAAGAGTTGGGAAAGTAAACTGGCCTGAAGATTGGAAAACTATAGCACGCTCTGCAAGAAGATGAGGTGATAAACCCTATTTGGTTCACGATGTTAGACATAATCAAATTCTTGACTAGAAAACTTATGCAGACAGAAAATTAATATTTAGAAAAGAAGATGAAAGCTTAGTTGGCAGAAAATATGCTGTTTAAACTTTTCAAAATCAACGCCATTTATTATAAATTTTATAGAAGATGGTGATGGGGAGTTTAGACGACTAAATTGTAAACGTAAAACACGTATGTCATCTTCAAATAATACCCAAGAGCCTTTGTATAAAGTCAACTACCACTTAAAAAAAAATTATAACGACCTAATGTCTTTGTTCAAAATGAATCCTCCAGCCCTCCCTAGTGAGCATACAGCATTTTTGAAAGTCTTCCATTCCAAGGAAACCAACATAAACGGCCTCAAAACATGGAAGATTCCCAAAATGACATCATTGATATTGACACTTAGGTTGTGTTTCAGAAAACTGCAGAGCCTTTTGGCAAAGTTTGGTTTCCCAGTTTAATATTCAATAAAGATGTGCAAACTAAATTTGACGTGTTTTATTTTTCAAAAAATACATCGTAAGATACAGTGTCCTACATAAAAATAAATAACTTAACAACTAATCTAACTGATATTTTCTAACAGTGGCATCTTTTGGGTTTTTTAAACTAATCTTGTTAATTTTTTTATTTCAAATTAGGTTGTATTTAGTAGGTGATTTGCGTTAAATTCTTAGTGGTAATGAATAGATAACTTTATTTTTTTTTCATCAACAACTAGATTATTCAAATTTTTGATTAAATTCTGCAAAGATATAAAACCTAATTGTTTCCAAAATTAACAAATCATAATTCGATATGCAACATATCTGTATAGATATTAAATATTTTTGATTACTTAACAGGTGTATTTTTTTTGGGTTTTAAATCTTTAAAGTGGATTTTCTCAAAACTATAAATTTTAAGTTATCTAGTTGTTGCACTAAGGGGACGATATTATTCCAATTTCCTCTGGATATATAAAATTCATCAATCTGCCAAAAACACAACAAACTTATTATTTACAATAAACTACTCTGAGTGTGCTAATTCAATAGTAAGTTTTAAAATGTAACTACTAAACCAAAAGATAAAATCAATCGCCATCTAAAAAAAAACTGTATTAATGATATCTTCATTGCTTGGATTATTTTGAAACTATTAAAACAATTTCAGTCGTCTTGGATAATCCCTGAAAAAAGCTCATCAAAACATTGTAGCTTGAATGCTGTCATAAATAATTCTTTTTTTAGAATGATGGCATGTGTCAGAAGATTCGTTTGTTGAGGCACTATTAAAATCGATGTTTCGAATTTTCATTAATAACAAAATCAATAACTGCTTCAATATGTTCAGCTGTACGCTTAGATGGCCACCCCCTTTCAATTATATAAACGAATCTACCAGTCTCTCTGTATAAACACACAGTTTGTCAAAAAAATTTATAAAAACCGTAGAAATTACGGGATCGGACAACTCGCCGCCGTCGACTCGCCACCGTCATCTCGCCGTCGCCATCTCGCCGCGGGGACAACTCGCCACCGCCGACTCGCCGCCGTCATCTTGCCGCGGAAATAATTTCCACCGACGAAATAGTCGCTATAAAGATGGGGAATAGTAGCTTATAATGAATATTGACTAATAATTGAGTAGCCCATATGCAAAATCCGCTATATGCTTCATAACTGAATTTTGGATAATAACGAAAAACCTATTACTAAATAAAAATAAGACACAGAAAATGTTTTGATGATTGAAAAAATTAAAAATAATTATTCTAAATCGTAGGAATAGTTGTGTATAATCCTATAAGTTGCCGAATTAAGTTATTTAGGTTTATATTTACTATATAGCGTGTTTTGCAACTGTATTATGTATATAGCAGGTTTTGCAAGACATAGAGACCGCTATATTGGCTTTTAATAGCTTTCAAAACCCGCTATTTTCTATTCGGGATGATTATTATTACTATTATTAATAATATTTTTATTATATTAATAATATTTTTATTATATTAATGATATTTTTATTATATTAATAATATTTTTATTATATTATTAATATTTTTTCATTATTTTCCAAATAGATATTAAAAAACATAAATAGTTAAAGGATTAATTTTTTTTTGTGTGGGTCATCGGATTCAACTACTATGATGGTCATTTCGCCTTGTGTTGTGTTTGGACGTTGTAACTGTTTCCCAGCGCCACTTTAAGAACAGCATTGTTAATAAGTACCCAACAGTGAATTCTACCAAAGCATCAGAATTAATTTAAAATAAATAAATACATAATTTGTCATTCCCTATTACAGTTTAAGAAGCACATTTTTTCAAATTTATTGATATATCTCCATAAGTAAAAATATTTTATTATACTATTTTTTCATTATTAGTCATTATTCATCATAAGCTCCCATAAGTTTATTCGTATAGTCTAAGTGTAGAATTTTTTCCACACATTGTATGTCAACAGATGAAGTCAACAAGTCACTTTATAGCACAACTAAAGCGATTGGTCTAATATAAAATCGTCTTAAGTGGTACATTTAAAGCGGCTATGTTGATAGCCTTGTCAAATTAGTTATTATAATATATTTATATATTTTTTTGCTTTTTTAAATATTTTTTTTTTGTTTTTTATTAGATTTTTTTGTTTTTATTTGATTTTTAACTCATTTTTGTTTTTTTTTTAATTAAATTTTAGTTTATTTACACACAAACACACTTATATTTAATAGTTTTAAATCATTATTTCATTTCAAAATTATGAGCGATCCCCCTTAAATACTCAATGATATTTGGACCGTCGTAGTTATTTACAATCAACAAAATTCTCTCATCTGCATCTTTATAGCGTTTTAATTTTTGTGGTGGATTATGCCCAGCAATTAATTGTTCATAAAATAAATCTTGTCCATGTTGTATAGTTTTTAGAGCATTTATGAACTTCCAGATTATCGGATGATTCATGCCCAGTTCAACTTGTAGTCGACGATGAGCGGCTTCAGCGAAGTTGTTGGTTCTGTCTTTTGAATTTATGGTTCTACTGTAGACGTTCCATGTTTCTGGTGCAAATAATGGACGACGACGTCCTTGACCTCGTCTGTTAGAACGTCCAACGTAATTATCCTCTAACCAGTCTAAAAGTGGACGGACGTCTTCTGGAATAACATCTCCAAGGACATCAATTGCTTCATCAATATCTTGAACTGGTACAAATGCAAGTGCAGTTATCATTCGAGCAAATAAGGCAAATTCCGCATTTGTGTTGTAGTTATTAATTAGACCCAACGAACACAGATGTTTTTTCATATTCTGCGCCAAGTGGAAGAAGCATCCGTGTATCTGCGCGTTTGGAAACGCTTCTGAAACACTTTTCAAAATGGCTGCCTCAAAATCGCATGAAATTGAATTAGGTTGTAGTTCGGGTTGTAGATTCTTAAACGCACGAAATAGCTTTTCGTATGTAGCACGCTGCTTGTTGGGTAGTAATGCATAAAACATTGGATGTACTCCACCATGCTTCTTAACGAGTATGACAAACACTTGGCAAAATAAGGGAGGCGATATTTTGAAAGTGCCATCCATGAAAAAGTTTTCGCAATCTTTAAAAGTGCGCAAATTTTCTTCCTTACCAAAAATTAAAATTCTATCATGTTCTGGGCCACTATCGAATAGTAAAAAATTTTTTATTCCTGTAAGGAAAGAACAATCGATATTTTTTGCTTTTTGCTCCGTGTTGAATACCATTTCTTAAATTTAATATTTTTAATAAACTCGTGACATGCCTTTCAATAGTCGATATGGAAAGCAGAGCAAAATACAGCTCGATATTGTAATTATACAAAATTTTGATATCGATATTTTCATATTTTTAGATTTTAGAACAGTATTGTGCTCCCCGATGGGCGCCTCTGTGTCTGGACTTGTACCGTGTAACACTGACAGTTCCGACGGGTCAAGCACTTAAACTTGTTCTGCGGGCTCTCTTGTCTTTGCTCCGCGGACCTCAAGACCTCAGACAGGTAGAGTGGACACAATTTAAGACATAAAAATAATGTTTGAACTTTCTACATACATTTTGTTTTAGTCGTAAAATTTAGATATTTATAGGATGAATTATTCTGTTACTAGAAAACTTTTTTAGAATACTAATATACAGAGAGGTAACTAAAGTAACTAAGGTGCTGATTTCAACTACTACACATACCGAAAAATTTTACCATAATTTTTCTCTAAAATATTTTACTCGATTGTTATATATATTTTTAATTGTTGTTTATATTCTTTTTAATATTGTTGGCTTATTATGATTTTTAAAATATTTCTCAGTGTACCATAAATTATCGATTTTTTGGTATCCTTTGGAAAAAATATTTTAAATTATCTAATGGCAGCCTGATGTTTTCTTAACATTTTCTTAATCTATTCACTTTGATATCTCAATAAATAAAGAAAGGTTTAAAAACATATATGCAGAAAAATTTAATTTAATTTTATCAATAACGCGTTTGTCTGTCTTCCCATACTACTGATGACATTATCAATAATTGAGGCAAATTATCCCAAATCTTACTTGTTATGTTATGTTATGTTATGTTATGTTGAGAATGAGGTGTTAATACACTGCGACCTAAAAGATCTATTGCGCCTTCTTCTGTTGCCAATGCACTATGGAAATGTCTCAATGCCTATAAGGACCTTTTCAATCTTAATTTCTCAAGAAAGCGTAGGATTTGAAGTGGCTTCAAGTTAGGTAAATCTCCCTCTTCTATTTGATATCCTCCTAGATATAGTGCCCTTGGATTCTGGAGTGCTACACTTTCAGTAAGGATGTGAGGTTTCGTTCTCCTCCTTAAAGAATCTGCACTTACTATCCTTTACTACTCTCAGTTTACTTAGGTGTCCTTTTAGTCAGCAATGCCCAGTAAGGATCTCTGTTACAATACGTAGCCTGTTCTTGCTCAGGCAGATGCAGGCTTCCTAACTTTTCTGGTTTTATTCACCCATGAGTATCTTGGCCTGTCTCAGCCCCAAGAGATTGTTCCAATTATCGGTTCTTCTACTGCCCAATTCTTTTTTAATCTCTCCTATTATTAAGTTACTGCTGATACCGCAGAACAGATCGGGTCCTACAAAGGGTATTTGGGCCCCTTCCCTTGCAAGACTATCTGCAATCTCGTTACCTTGTACCCCGTTATGTCCCGGGACCCAAGTGAGAGTAACTCTATTTTTCTCGCCTAGCTCATTCAATTGTTCTAGGCATCTCCAGACCATTTTTGAGCTGATTACATAAGAGCTCAGCGCTTCGATGGCTGCTTGACTATCGGACATGATGATAATCTCTTATCTATGATAGTTACTCTCGATGTTAAACTGGATACACTTCTCGATGGCGTGAATTTCCGCCTGGAAGATACTTGGGTATTTTCCCAAGCTTTCGGAGTGCTTGTTTCTCGGCCCATACACTCATATTCCAGTTCCTTATATGGTTTTGAAACCATCCGTATATTACTGAATAGCACGTCTTTCGGTTGCAAGCGCGATGGATTCTTGGCTCCATTCTTTCTTGCAGCCCCAGCTCTGTGGTCTTGAAATTTTTCACAAAACTGTACTTCTTTAGCATTTCATCCTGGGACATGTCCCAGGTATCTTTAGCCTGAAGCAAGTAGACTTTCGTCTGATTACTCCGTTCCTGATCATTCTATATAGTGTTCTTTTTGCCACATTCTCTATTATCAAATGTAGAGGAGTGAGGTTTAAGATCACCTCCATTGCGGCCGTAGGACAGGTTCTGATTGCACCAATAATACAAACACAGGCTAATCTTTGTATTTTTGAGATATTAGCTCTCGTAGTAGCTAAACTAGTTCTGTTACTCCAGGCTATAGCCCCGTAAGCGATGATTGGTCTCACTATTGCAGTATACATACATCTATCGCATTTTGTTTGGGTTACATCCCCATCGTTTACCTGCAATGTTTCTGCATACCATTAGGGCTTTTGTGGCCTTATTTACTACTTCATTCTCATGTGTGCAATTCTTATTTGCTAGATACATTACTCAGCCTAATCGTCTCTGCACAGCTGCAGACTTAAGACATTTTATAAAAAAAAAAACTAGGAGAAATTTAATTTTATTATGGATTATAGGTTTAATCAGAATTCTTTTTAGTTCATAATGTGCCACAAAATAATTATTAAATTAGGCTAAAAATGTAAAAATATCCTCATGTTCATTTCTTGCATGCTGTCGTCTACTTAGGAAAAAAAAGGTTTTTTAAATGTAACAGCAATAATGTTGGGTCCCGTATTTATAAATTATTTAAATCGTCTAAAATCTAAAATTAATTATGATTAAGAAAAAAAATTAATAAATGTGAATTAATCATTGGCCATTATTGGCGATCATTACTAACTAGTATTACTGATTTGATAAATATCATAAATAATGATAATTTTGATGTTATGGCGGTTTCGGAAACCTGGTTGTCATCTGGGCAGGGATTCTTATCTGCGAACTCAACACGTAACGAATTGAATAGAGACAGACATTATATAAGAAACACATTCTGTGGAATAAAGATAGGCGTCTCAGCACGTGTCGTGTTGAAAGATGAGAATCCCAATGCCGATGTCTCTGATTTCGTTGTAAATATGCCTTAACAAAAACTCAAAACAAATAAAGTTTATTCTATAGAAGTAACTCCTTAGATAGAGATATTGAATTTCATTTCAAAACAATAACACTATCTGAACTCAACACTATAATTTTAAAAATAAAATCAAATACTGGTGGTAATAACAATATAAACATGCCAATAATAAAATTGTGTCTAAATATTATTGATGTTTATGTGCTACATATTATAAACTTATGTTTAGAATAAGGATATTTCCCAGAATGTTGGAGATAAGCTTTGATAATACCTTTACCTGAAAAGCACAATCCTAGTTCATGCAGTGAACTGCATTCAATAATTTCAAAAATTCTTGAACCTGCAGCCTATTTCCAAATTTACGAATATCTTTGGAAAACAAGATATTCCCTTTGTATTAGTCGGGTTTTTAAAAGGGATTCAGTATCTCGACAGCTTTGGTACATTTAAGTGACAATATTTTCAACAGTATTAATGAGAAAAAGCAGGTATTCTAGTTCTACTAGATTAAAGCAAAGCATTTGACACCATTAATCATAGTCTTCTCGTATCCAAGTGTCCATATTATGGATTTGATAGAATTTTATTAAGTTTCATGAAAACATACTTAAGTAAACGATCACAGTTAGTTACAGTAAACGGTCAGAAATCAACATCCATTTAAATCAAATCTGGCGTACCACAAGGTTTAGTCCTAGAGCCCGTGCTTTTTTAACCTATACCTTGGACTTCTACAAACACGTAAATAATTGTGCAGTCCAATTCTTTGCTGATAACACTTAGCTGTTGCTCGAATTTTCGCCGAATGAAGTCATTACTGCAGTTGATAAGATTAATCAAGATCTTAAGAAAGTTAAATAATTATTATTCTGAAGTAAAAAAATCTGATGTGTCCAACACATGACTTTCCTATCTAGTTATTATAGGCTTTTTCCGGTAATTTTGTACAACCTATTGCAGCATCTTTATAAATATTTAGAG
The DNA here is from genome assembly GCA_927349885.1 of Psylliodes chrysocephalus. Classification (NCBI taxonomy): domain Eukaryota; kingdom Metazoa; phylum Arthropoda; class Insecta; order Coleoptera; family Chrysomelidae; genus Psylliodes; species Psylliodes chrysocephalus. Next base: position 75,870,013 of record OV651819.1, on the reverse strand, counting down.
GGTAAACTAAATATATACATTGTTCACATACATCTACCTCGAAACATTTTTCTATAGATATTCATTGAAAACGAAAATACTGAAAAATTTAAATTTAGCACTTTTCCATTACGGTCCATTTTAGAAAAATCATGTATAAACAAAAATTATAGAGATCGATATCGCAAACAACTTTTAGTTCAACAATTTTCATAAAAATCAGAATTTTGCACATTTTGTCAAATTTCTCGGATACGGACCTTTTCTGGAAATTTTGACATAAAACAAAAATTATAGATAATAATACTATTAGAAGTAACTTTTATTTGAACAATTTTCTTCTCCAAACATAAATAACAGATATATTCCATAAAATATAAAAACGGCCTCCCATAAAGTATCCCCCTAGATGTTCCGACTTTGTCCAAAATCTAATTTCACGTCAGGCCGAAATAAACCTTAAGTTTAAAATTTAATGTTTTTTTCTTTATCCGTTTTTGAGTTTTCTTCAAAATTCAAAATTTACAGTTTCTCAAATATCCCGAATACGGTCCCGTTTTAGAGAAATTATGTAAAAAATAAAAATTTAGAGAATTATATTACAAACAACTTTTATTTGAACAATTTTTATTAAAAAATATTTTTTTTACATTTTGTCAAATTTCTCGAATACGGACCATTTTAGGAAAATTTTGTATAGAAAAAAAATTATAGATAATACTATTAGAAGTAACTTTTATTTAAACAATTTTCTTCTCCAAACATAAATAACAGATATATTCCATAAAATATAAAAACGGCCTCCCATAAAGTATCCCTCTAGATGTTCCGACTTTGTCCAAAATCTAATCATTTCACGTCAGGCCGAAATAAACCCTAAGCTTAAAATTTAATGTTTTTTTCTTTATCCGTTTTTGAGTTTTCTTCAAAATTCGAAATTTACACATTTTCTCAAATATCTCAAATACGGTCTATTTTATAGAAATTATGTATAGAATAAAAATTATAGAGAATTATAATACAAACAACTTTTATTTGAACAATTTTTATAAAAAAAATATTTTTTTTACATTTTGTCAAATTTCTCGAATACGGACCATTTTAGGAAAATTTTGTAAAAAACAAAAATTATAGATAATTATATTAGAAGTAACTTTTATTTAAAGAATTTTCTTCTCCACACGTAAATAACAGATATATTTCATAAAATATAAAAACTACCATTCATAAAGTACCCCCCATATGTTCCGACTCTGCCCAAAATCTAATTAGTTCATTAGACGCTGGAATAAAGCTTAAGTTTAAAATTTGGTGTTTTTCTATGTATCGGTTCATGAGTTATGCGACCTACAGACACACACACACACACACACACACACACACACACACACACACACACACACACAGACACACACACACACACACACACACACACACACACACACACACACACACACACACACACACACACACACACACACACACACACACACACACACACACACACACACACACACACACACACACACACACACACACACACACACACACACACACACACACACACACACACACACACACACACACACACACACACACACACACACACACACACACACACACACACACACACACACACACACACACACACACACACACACACACACACACACACACACACACACACACACACACACACACACACACACACACACACACACACACACACACACACACACACACACACACACACACACACACACACACACACACACACACACACACACACACACACACACACACACACACACACACACACACACACACACACACACACACACACACACACACACACACACACACACACACACACACACACACACACACACACACACACACACACACACACACACACACACACACACACACACACACACACACACACACACACACACACACACACACACACACACACACACACACACACACACACACACACACACACACACACACACACACACACACACACACACACACACACACACACACACACACACACACACACACACACACACACACACACACACACACACACACACACACACACACACACACACACACACACACACACACACACACACACACACACACACACACACACACACACACACACACACACACACACACACACACACACACACACACACACACACACACACACACACACACACACACACACACACACACACACACACACACACACACACACACACACACACACACACACACACACACACACACACACACACACACACACACACACACACACACACACACACACACACACACACACACACACACACACACACACACACACACACACACACACACAGACATCATCGCGAAAATAGTAAAAACGGATTCAGGGGACCTCAAAACGTAAAAATCCGTCAAAAACTTGAGGTCGAAAAAAATCATGATTCCTATACTTTCCTTATATCTGTATACAGATAGGAAAGTCAAAATTAGAGAATGTATAAAGAAAAATACAACTCTGATGATATCTGCTGAATCTATTCCACTGAGTCTATAAATTTAGTGTTATATTTTGACGATCAAATGAGGTTCAGTCAACATGTCAACTATGTGATACAAAATTGTTGGAGTGGTCTTCGATTGCGTTATTCTAATAAACACATCCTACGGAACCAATCTATAAAACTAAAACTTTGCCAAAGCCTTGTAATTTCAAAAATATTATATGGAAATGTTGTGTATTATCCTTGTTTAAGAGCTGTTGATCGTAACCGTTTGAAAATTATCCAGAATACGTGCTGCAGATTCGCAAATGGACCCACGCATTCTCCCAGACTGGCTGGCTAACTGTTAATAATTTATATAAATTTATGTTCCTTTCTTTTCTTTTTAAAATATTCTCTACAGCGTCATCATTATATCTTATGAGCAAATTAACATTTATATCGTCTACGCACAATGTAAACATAGAAAAAAATTTTAATTTATCAATGCCTCGACACTTTAATGCTATTTATAATCGTAGTTTTTTGCATAACGCAGTTGTTCTGTACAACACTCTACACACCGACATTAAAAAATCTCTATCTGTTTTTAAAACTGCTTTAAAAAGGCAACTCTTTATTAGTCAAAACAAGTGTAAACTGTTAGATAAAATGAGCCACTAATACCAAATTGTATAGATAAACTTAATTGTATAGCTTTTTAAATGTACTTTGTTAGGGTTAGGTGTAAGAATAGACACAGGCCAAACCTCGCCAATGCTAATCATACAAAAATACTACTACTTTGTGCAAATAAAGATCCGTTATTATTATTATGATTATTGAGGAGCTACTCCAGTAGCTTTAAACATATTAACAAAATTTTTGTGATAAATTAAAAAAAATTCCGAAAGTTTCACCAATTTCAAATGTACATTTGAATTATATTCTTAGATCAATGAATTAAATTTAAATTTTCAAAATTCCCTACGTGGCAGTGATTACCACGATTAGCATTTCGGCATATTTTTCAGTACTAAAACAAACCTGTCGTCCTTTTTCAGTTAGTTTTAACAAATTTTATAAAAATTCCGATTGCATTCCTAGATTAAACGCACCAACCTTTTCAAAAAACAAGTAATAAATGTTTCTCACTTTTTCCGCGAAAGAATTCCAACCAGGTTAAATATTTTCAAAAAAATGTTGGTCTGAAGAGCTCCAAGAAACATTTTTAAATCATTGTTAACCTGTGTCAGGGCGGCCTAAGACTAAGGTCATTTAGATAACGGTATTAAAATAATTGCTGGAAGTGACAAGCGATGTTGTCAAGTTTAAAGATCAACATTTCTGAAAAATACTTAATTGATTAAATGAATAAAAACTGACGTATTAAATATAGTACATTTAATTAATACAATTACTGTACTAATATTTTGCAGTTACTACAACTAATTTATTATTACTATTAAATACAATTACCACAATTAGTAGAATTACTACATTAATTAATACCATTGATACAATTAATACTATTTATATAATTAATACTCCAAGAAATTTACTTAATTTTCTGTAAATACCAGTAATTAAACAAAAGTTGTTGGAAAATATACATTATAATATACATAATAATATGCTCTCTATAAATCACCACCTTAAGGGTAAATTTTGACCCCAGAAGCTGACTGAGCTTGTGGGGAAGGAATGGGTGATATTATTATTTGTCGTAGCGCTCTATGGCGACTTAAATATGATTGATGGTGCCATTACAGGTGAGGAAAACCCGGAAAACCCTACCAACTAAATAATAATTCATTAGTAAATCATGTAAAACCCAATTTTTCTCATTTCAATTAAACTGATTTAATGGTACCTATTACTCTTTAATAGTAAAAGCGAATATAAAAATAGAAGAGAAGGTGGTAATATGGAACCCTAGTTTGTTTTTCTTTTATAAACCGAAAATTTTTATGATTATACATAAACATTTTGTACAACTAAATGTTACACGCAGTTATCTCAAAATACTCAAAATCGGCCTTCGAGTAACTAGGCCTTAAAAAATAAATTCCTTTATTTAAAAATGCATTATTAACATAAAAAATATATAAAAACTAAAAAAATTGGTTACGATCGACTGAAGTCACAGATGTAGGCATCTTTGTTACACCCAACAGAAGACTCGCTATGTGTCCATGAGTGGCACATTAGGCACTGAATGCACAGTTCACCTTAAAAGTCTTTAGAAAACATCTGGTTACAAAATATGTACACAGTGTCATCCTCTGCTGATATAACTTCTCCAAGTAGAATGCTCATATCATTGGAAGGACCTGAAAAAACACTACTAAAACCATTTTGATCAGAGTCGGACGATTCTGCAGGTTGTTTCTTTGATGTTTTACGGCAACTTCCAATATCTGTGCAGATTTTTAATCTCGCACATTTAAAATTTTGATTACTCCCGCGACCTTTTCTAGCAACAGTACCGTTCCCTAAGCGTAGACTAGAGATCTTTTTTCGCCCATCAGATTAATTGATTGTAATCTCAAATTCTGTTTTGTAAGGGGAGCTGGTTAAAACTACAGCAGAAGAAGCTTTTCGTCCTCTGTTTGACATTTTTTCTTTGGTTGTGGAACTGGCAAAATTTCTGCAGGTAAAACGAGGGTATGTGGCGTATTTGGTGTTGAACTGCATCCTGCTTCTGTCAGGTCAATTTCGCTGATCTGAAAGTTGTAGGTATCGGTTTGAAGCGAATTTCTAGCTGCAGTTCGAGAGGAAACAGGGTTAGCTGCAACATTATTTAAAGCCCGTTCACTGGAAGTCGTAGCTAAGGCGTCGTGCTCAGCAGCGCTAAAGTGAAAAACTCCTTTATTGCAAGGGTAAATCCCTGTTCTCTAAAAACCATTTATTGCTATGCTTGCTGTTTGACAGTTTACATAGGCTTTCCCTAAAAGTTCAGCAATATCATAAGGTCTCAGAGGACGTTCACTGTGACGCTTGGAAAATGTATCAAATTAAAAGGCTTGAGTAAAGGTAATGAAGAAACGAACAGAAATATTGGTTATTTTGTCGGGTTAGTAAATATTACATATTTCTATATAATTTAACATCCCCAGATCAACTTGCTTCAGAAACTTACGAAGAACTGATAAGCTTTCTAAAAAATCACTTAGCTCGAGAAATTAATGTATTGTCAGAACAACATAGATTTTTTCTTGTATTCAAACTTTAAGAAAATATATTGCTAGCTATGTTGTCAAACTGATGAAAGACTTAGTTAACTATTGTCAATTCAAATCTGAATGCAACAGTATTCATTGCACAAAATCTGTACTCTACATGCTTCTTAGGGCTCAATTTATAATTGGTCTCCTTAACACAACAATCCGTGAAAGAATCCTTTAATTGATCAATGTTTCCCTCCAAAAGGCCATAGAAGAAGCATTATTAATCGAAACTGCAAGAAATCAGAACAGAAGTCTTCCTTCCACTTCAAATTTAGTCAATCAAATTAACGTACAACAAAATAAATGCACTTAAAACAAAATCCTCTATTGCAAATGTAAATCCCTGTTCTATCGAAAAACCATTTATTACTATGCTTGCTGTTTAACAGATTTCATAGGCTTTCCCAAAAAGTTTAGCAGTATCATAAGGTCCCAGAGGACGTGCACTGTGACACTGCTATATTCGAATTACTTCAATGTAATTACTCTTCAATGGGTTTTATTCAAGGGCTGCATTCTATGTGTGGCATGAGAAGGAAGCGTACTATCGTAATGTAGTTATCTCTTGCCAAATCTATAATTTAATCATTTCACGTATGCGAGTAATGCTGGTCCAAAAGAAGTAGTACTGGAGACTCTTCCGAAGGTTTAGTATATTTTATAAAGTGCTTAAACCAGTCAGTGAACAAGTTGGTTTGTACTTAGCCCCAATGATGACATCTACCCAAAGTTCCAGCAGGTGCCCATTGCATAAGGGTTTCAGTCATACTTTCCCGGAGAAAAATCATCATAGGGGGTATAAATAATTGCGTTCATACAGCAAATAACGGTCGTTTACCTTTTAACCCTATGATCTGAGGTATTTTGCTTTGTACTATGGACAAACCCGTCTCATACACATATTTTTTCTGGTCATATTCCATCTTAAGAATATCAAAAAAAATTTTCTGACGAATTCTATATTGAAGCTGAAGATGGTGTAAGAAGTTCCAGTAGGCTTACAAACATAGAGTGTATCTTTATGACGCAGTAAGAAATGGTCCAACCAAGTACGACCAGCCTCTGATTTGTCACAAAATAGATGATTAATTCAATTTCTAACAGCTAGCTAATAAGCCATTGTTTTAACGTCACAGCGAGTAAGTTCGTAATATTTCACTAAATCATTTTCAATGTGTGTGGAAAAGACTGGTTTCCTACTCAGCTTTTTTTTTGACAGCTTCCTCTGGTGTATATGCTTCATCGTGCATAAATCGCTGGGGTGTTGTCTTCGGCACGTTTAACCTTTTTACAGCTTTCTTGAGCCCAATTGTCTAAGCAATAACCAATTTAACAGCTTCAGTCATAGCGTTCTGGTTTTCCTTTTGGATTTGGTTTTTGGTGATAGTAACCTGCGAGGCATCTCAGCACCTGCAATTTAACACATCTTTAAATTTTGTGTTTAATATGGAAACCCCGTATATACAAGGAACCCTGTTCCATATTACAATTACCCTGGGGGTTTCTTATTATCAAATCACTTGTGTCAATAAATAGCTTAGCAAAATTTTCTGAAGTATACGAAATGCAAACTTACTTATTACGTTGTCACAAAAAAAACCTTGTGGTAGCGTGATACCACAATCAAACAACAAAAAATCGTACGTAAATCATTTTTACCTTAAAACGAACTCACATCAAAAAATTTTTGGTTTACTTGTCTACATCTAAACTGACACTGTTGGATTTCTGTTTTGCAGGTATGTGCTACAGTTTTCTACATGCTTCATCTATGACAATTGAAATGCAGATGTTTTGAAAGTAGATGTCACTACCGATTCAGAATTAATCAAGGATTCCATATTACCAGCAGGGTTCCATATTACCACCTTCTCTTCTATCTAAATCAGTCCCACAAAAAATATTTATTAACTAAAGGTCAACAAAGCAAACGGGAGCTTGAGTGCCATCTTCAGGCTAGTTGACAGAGGTATTTTAAAAAGTGACAACTATCGCACTATTTAGTCAAATGGGAAATATGTCAAAAACCTAATTTTATTTTAATTGATGTAATGTCCATATAATAGTTTGATGGTTAAATTGTTAACATTAATTTTTAAATATAGATCTTAGATATTTCCTTTTAACACATTTTTTTAACTTAATGTAATTTCTCGTCAAGAATTATTTTGTAACGTCGAAGCTTTTACAATAATTACATTAATATGTGGGAATTATCGTTTCAATCAATACAAAATAACTTAGCGACAATTGGAAAAATTACGTAAAATAACCATAGTCTAACTATAAGAATTCGTTCAAAGTATGGCTGAGAAGTTAGCCCCTATAACAGATGCCCTCAGAGGGTTAGTCTCAACTCTTTAGCACCAGCAAAGATAAGAGTAGAATGTTAAGATGATCTCCAGACGCAAGCCATTTCATTTGAGTCATTCGATGAACCAGCGAAAATATTTGATACTTACTCGCAACGCTTGGAAAAATGTTCCAAATTAAAAAGGCTTGAGTAAAAGTAATGAAGAAACCAACAAAGCAAAAATATTTTCCCTTTTGTCGAGGTACTAAACATTACAAATTGCTATCTAATTTAACATCTCCAGATCTACTCGCTTCAAAAACTTACGAAGAACTGATGAGCCTTCTAAAAAATAACTTATCTCCAAAAATTAATGTATTGTCAGAACACCATAGATTTTTTCTTGTATTTAAACTTTAGGAGAATCTACTTCTAGCTATGTTGCCAAAACTAAAAGAAAAGTTTACAATGAAACAAATTTGTAATCGACATGCTTCTTAGGGCTCAACTTATAATAGGTCTCCTTGACACAACAATCCGTAAAAGAATCCTTTAGTTGGTCAATGTTTCATTCGAAAAGGCTATAGAAACAGCATTATTAATCAAAACTGCAAGAATTCAGAACAGAGAACTATATGTACAACAAAATGAACGCACTTGCTCCAGTAAAACAAAACTTTATTCTATGAACCAGAAACTGAAAACAAAATCCGACACAGTCAGTTTACAAAAATAAGGATATGTAGTGATATGCTTACACTGTGCTAAAAAATCAGATAACTTCAAAGTACCTTTTAGTAAACAAACTGCAATGCAAAAGTTGCAATAAACAATATCACATCGATAAAGTATGTATACCTAGCCTTTTAAAACACCAGCAGTCTGTTCAAAACATTGATTTCGTTTCCGAATGTTTAGATACCAAAGAGTTTTCAATTTATCAAATTATCGACGTTTTTATTGGTTCTGCATCTGTCTTTGAACCAAAAATGTTCATTGAATTAAATATTCAAGGTAACCCTTCTAATTTGATTGTGATAAGGAAAGTCCTGTCAGCATTATTTCTCAAAAATATTATCGTCAATTGCAATTGGACATTCCTATTCAAAACCCTAAAATTTACTTTAGGTTGTATACGCAACATCTATTCAAGTCAATAGGCTTGGCCAGAATTCAAGTTACATACCTATAATCACAAAACTATCACGGCGGACCCTTCCAATTTAAATGTGATACGAGAAGTCCTCTCAGCATTATTTCTTAAAAATATTTTCGTTAATTGCAATTGGATATTCCTATTTAAAAACCTGAAGTTTACTTTTTGACGTATCTGTACATATTGACGAATTATGGTAGTGCTATCATTGGAAGAAGACAAATAAGAGAACTAGAAGTAGATTTTTATAGTGTTTCATCAATCTCATCAACATCATCTTTCCTCACACAAATTTTTATTCAATTTCAAAATATCTTTAAACCAGTAGTTGGCGCTGGTCCACATTTCAAATGTTCATTAAAGCTCCGTTATGATGCAAAACCAGTTTTCTTAAAACCTCGAAGAGTACCTTAGGCTTCTTAGGAAGAAGTTAAGAAAGAACTTGATTCCTTGGAACAAAAAGTTATAACTAATTCAGAGTGGGGTACTCCCTTAGTCGTGCTAACTAAAAAATAAGATTAAGTTACTGTTGATAGTCAACTCCGACATAATCACTATCCTATACCCAGAATAGAAGATATTTTGGAGTATACTTCTGTACCTTAGATATATATATATATAAAGCGAATTTACATATTATAGTTGATAAGCTCAAAATATTAAACTCTGTCGACAAATCAAAGTATCTATTTGGTCAACAGGTTATATTTTGGAACATAAACAGCATCCAATGAATTTTACAAAATATAAGACCAGATTTTTCATGATTTAGAAGGAACAGCTATGTATTCCGATGACATACTGGTCCAGGGTTCGTCTATATCTCAAAGTACACTTCGAACAATTAAGGTATTGGAAAGACTATAATAAAAAAAGTATAAGTTAAAAAAAAAGATTGACTATTTCTGTATCTAGTAAAGGCCAACAGAAGTCAAACGATAAAATTAAAGCAGTATATGCACTACGGCCCAAAAATCAAGAAGAAGTTCAACAGTTCTTAAGACTAATAATGTACTATTCTAAATGTATTCCAGATGCTTCAACTGTTCTTCATCCGTTAAACCGTTTGTTTAGAAAAAATGTTCCTTTTTAAATAAATAGAATAAATCCTGTAAACAGTCCAGACCTAAATGTCACCTTGGCAACAGATGCGAGTCCATATGGATTGGTAGGAGTTTTATCCTATCGATTTCAAGATGGTACTGAAATGTCAATAGATTTTATATCCAGATATTTAACCAAGCTGAACACAATTATAGTCAGCTAGATAAAGAAGCTACTGCAATATACTGGGATTGTAAGAGACTATTTCATTATACCTACGAAAGTAAACCAATTTTTACAATAATAAATCCGCAAAAACAACTACCAACTAAAATGTTACGTTAGGCACACTGTTTAGCTGGATTCAACTATGACATGTAGAAAGTCTTCACAACATTCAAATGCAGATTCTTTTTCAAGAAATCCTAATAAATTAACTTTAGAGAAAAAAAATACATCAATAGGATATATTTAATAAATATTTATCTATTTCATAAAATAAGTACAGATAATATAACGGATGAACGTATAATAGAAGAAACTACATGATCCTGATTTATCCAGACTCAAAGAAGAATTACTCCAATTAAGCAGAAAAGATCCTGAATTATCTCTACAAGATGGTATACTTTAAAGAGGTCACTGTGTTATTAAACCATTTATTTTACACGAACTACACTCTACACATTTAGGGATCGATAAGATGAAAGCACTGGCCCGGAACTATTGTTATTTGAAACACATTCACTCTGATATTGAAAATTTAGTTAAAAGTAGCATGTCCAAAACGATTCAAAGAAAGGACTCATACACTATTGAAACACCCATACACCATTGGGAATGACCTGAGAGAAACTGGCAAAAAGTACACAGGTCCATTTTTAGGACATCACTTTTTAATTGTTGTTGTCGCCAAATCTAAATGGCCAGAGATCATGAAGATGAATAGTGCTCCAATGACCAAAGATTCTATTTATTATCTTAGAGACATTTTAAGTCGAAATTTTGGTTAGTAACAATGTTACAATATTCAAATCTAAAGAGTTAATAAATTTTTGTAAAAGAAATTGGATAAGTAAGAGATTTATTGCAGGCCATTTATCTACAAACGAGCAAGCAGACATTTGAGTCAAAACTTAAACGAATTGTGCACGGACCAGGAAATCTTCATGCAAAATTATGCAGAATAGTGTTAAGGTACCGGGTTACACCATTATCTTCAGAAAAGTCACCATCTGAAAATTTATTTGGAAAAATAGGACAAAATTAGATTTACTACGGGATAAATCCACAGAAAACCATAGAGGACGTATAGATCTTAAGAAATTCTTCAATGCAGGTGACCGGGTACAATCTAGGAATTATTCAACACCCACTAAGAGGAAGTATGGCATAGTTATTCAACGTTTAGGTCGACTACTTTATCTAGTGAAACTAGATGATGGATATAAAATAAAACGTCATTAATACCAATTTCGTTCCAGCAATATGTACATGCGTAATTATTTTTCAAATACTAGTGAGTATAATGATATTAATGATACAGTTATATCTAACGAATTAAGTGTACCCTTGGAATTCAAAGAAAGCAAAGATCGTGAGACGAATGTTAACCATCGAGAAGAAACTAGGAAGACTGAAATAGCTGACGTGACTCAAGATCTTCAACATGTACCAATTCATTATAAAGAAACCTCCGATCCACGTCTTCAAAAGAATCAAGAAAATCCAATTTCTTTGACACCACCTTAGGTTTTGAGTATTAAAACCTTTTATACCTAACCAGTAATGCATTTTTAATACTCACTAGCAAAGTTTTTTTCTTGGGGTATAATTTTCAATTGATAGACAAAACAAATATTTAATATGAAGGGTAAGAGGAAAAAACCAACAATGTCCATTTTATAGGAATTTTTAAGTAATCAACTTTTATGTTGGTGATACCGAGTCCCAAACCCATGCTAAATTGTAAGCTAATAAAACAAAGGAGGTTCGAATAATAAGGCGTTTAAAAATAATCATAATAGTTAAAAACAGACGTTGTCGCTAAATACAACGATTTGCAAGTACTAAAACGATTTGTCACTCAAATACTAACGAATTTTGAGAAACACTGTTATACAGATGAAAATCTGTTTATTTTAGGTTAGTTTTAAAATAAAAATCATTCCTTTTTAATAAGTTATTTGTCACGTTTTTTTAACCTGAATATAATATTCTTACGTTTAAATTATTTTGTAACAATTTAACTATATAGTAATAAACGTTAATAATATTAACGTGCGGTTTTATTTACTTCTATGACTAACATACGATTTGGTAATATTATTAATTATAAACTCAATTATCTTAGTAAGTCGGTTTTGTGACATCGTCTATTTTTTCCTCTTGCCCTTCATATATTACAACCCTACCCAAACAATGTTCCAACATGCTCATTGACATGAATTAAAAAAGTCAAAAATTTTAAATATCTAAGATAATATTTAAAAAATATAAACCTCAGCTCAAAATAGTTTCATACGTAATTTTACTTTTTTTTTCTCTACTGACACTAATAATTAATAGCTTTTAAACATTTATTCTAAGAGGGACAGACTGTATAAGACAATAATTACAAGAAATGCCCATTACATAAATATCAAGATATTTTTAAGACTTGGCAACGTCGCGTGTACGACACAGGTGTGTTCCAGGTATCTCACAAGAAATGCTTTTGATATTTTTACATCAACAACCAGCCTACAAATTAAATGTTCTCGTACCAGTTGATAAATCTAATCGTATTAGGATAAGAATGTAAGATTGGATAAAATATGGCTGGTTGAATTTTTTGAAGACAAAGAAAACCTAGAAGGGTCTAATCGTGAGGGTACAGATGTTAACAAAAGAAAATATATTAAAAAGAAGAAATTGGGGTTATAGATTTTTGGTATTACGGTACTTTCGTTCATACAAGGGGTTTCTAAAAATGTAAGAATATTGCTAGGGTACTTTTAAAAAAAATATTCGTATTTATTTTAATAAATATCTGCAATCAAATATGAAATAATTTGTATAACTTTAATTATCTTAAAATGTATGTAAAATTATTTTAATTAAAGTCATATACAATTTGATATGAGTAAATAGTTTTAGTATACACATTTGAGATCAGAAATTATCATGTAATGACAAAGACTTCGAAATTAATTTTTATATCTAATGCTGTCTAATGGGCGTGTTTAGTGTAAACAAATTTAACGAGTCTAATGCTAATACCTGTTTAAGCACAAAAAACTTATTTTTTCATGCAATGAATACTTTAAATAGATAATAAATAATAAAGCTATAGTACTTTAAAAAGTTCACTTTTAAATCTATTATTTAAAACACTCTATTTTTATGCCATTTACCGCGTCATAATGTTTCTATTAGTCACTAAAGAATCTGTGATACCATAACAGATACAGTTACTCGTTATCTTTTTCTAAATTCGGATTAAAATTATGATCTTTTCTTTTCTCATGATACCAACGTTTCTAACCTCAAATCGATTGTGGGAAACATTAAAATTGATTTTAAAAAGTGAGAAATGAAATCTTGAACCGAAAATGATTTTTTAAAAAGTTTTATTTTACTTAAATTACAATAAATTTAGATTTTAATGCTTTGAATGCTAACTAGGAACTTATTTTTAACTGATCAAACTACTTTTATATAAACAAGTATTCTAAAATGCTAACTATGCAAAATGGTATATTTTATATATTCTCCATTAGTATGGGTGATATAACTAGTGTGATAAAATAAACACTTGTTTAATTTTGAGTTACATTAAATATCTGGTTATATTTTCAAGTACTTGGTTCATATGAGAAATAAACAAAAACCAGTCAATCTGAAAAAATGTTTATAAAAGTTCCTCTAATTCTAAACATTAAAAAACGATAGTGGGCTAAAGGTTGTCGCAAAACACAAACTACTATCGTGATTTTATATTTATTTCGATATAAGTAAAGATATTCTTGAATTGTTTTGTTTCAAATTTGATATAAATTTATAAAACGTACCTAGTTGTTCAACTAATAGGTCAATATACTTACCTACCTTTTTACTTAACACTGAGTCTAAGGGTACTAATTAGTTTGCATTTGTTTTTAGGTATAAGAAGATACAGAAAACTGGATCAATTTAAAAATTATTGGTAAAAATTTGATAATAAAACAAGATATGCCTCATTAATATACCACCTAAATTTCCTTTTAAAGGCTCTTTAACTAACTCTGCCAAAAAAGAATTTGCATTGTAGTGTCATTCCATACAGTATGGTTCAAATGAAAGGAATAAATTCATTATAATGGAAGTAGTTGGTTTTTCGAAAAAATGCTCAGACTGGTCAATTTTGTTTACTTAAAGCGCAATTTTTTATATAAAATTAAATTTTCCCCCACTTCCCATTTTTGGGCAGTGACGTCATTGACAATTTTTTTAAATAGCAACCCAAATTTTTTTTTCTTGATTTTGATAGATCTTGCAATTTCCTACTCGGAAACATAATATTTGAAATATCTGACAACAATTTTTTTTGAAAAAAAGTCATTTAAAGATCAGATACATAAATTTTATTTTATTTTGAAACACAATAAATGAATAAAAGATAATTATTTGTAATTAAGTGCTTAATCTAAAAAAATAATAATAATATTAAAAAGAATTTAATGACAATTACACAAATTCTTTTTATTATTATTTTTATTATTATTTTGTTAGATTAAGCATTTAATTACAAATAATTATCTTTTATTCATTTATTGTGTTCTCAATATAAAATAAAATTTATGTGTATGATCTTTAAATGTCTTCTATTAAGAAAAATTGTTATGTAAGATATTTCAAATATTATGTTTTCGAGTAGGAAATTGCAGGATCTATCAAAATCAAGAAAAAAAAATTGAGGTTACTATTTAAAAAAATTGCCAATGACGTCACTGCCCAAAAATGGGAAGTGGGGAAAAATTGAATTCTATTTAAAAAATTGCGCTTTGAGTAAACAAAATTGACCTGTCCAAGCATTTTTTCGAAAAACCAGCTACTTCCATTATAATGAATTTATTCCTTTCATTTGAACCATACTGTATATGTTACTGAGGCCCCATAGGAAGGGCCTCAGTATTGCATTTGTGTAGATGACCCCCATTTTTTAAAACTGTTTTTCATGTTTCTGATCATTCTGAATCCGAAAATCCAAAAAAATGTTTCGTCTGGTCGTCTGTATGTATGTATGCCGGCACGATAACTCTAGAACGAAAGTTCTGATTGACTTGCGGTTTTGATTTTCTTGAATAATTACTTCTAACTTAGAACCCTATGGATTTTTAGAAATTTCGGTTCATCCTAACTACTTTAATAACAATTTTCTTAAAATCCGCCCATGCATTCCTTATGTAAACAATTTTAGGAATTTCAATTATTTCTGACGTTAAAATTCCTAACATTCTTCACATTCCATAAATTGCAAACATTCTCTAACGACCTGTCAAACAACAGCTGTTGATAGTAAAGGTGAAATTTCTAAGGCGGGTTGTGACCTTCATACTTGCAACTATATAGCCATTTTGGAGGCTATTTTCATTCAAAATTAGTCGCCAAGCCTGCCAATTTATGAAAAATATATAAGCAGTTTCTTAAAAATGACTTTTTATGGTGATGCTATTAAGCGTACTACTATTTCGCCCCTAGCCACAAAAACACCTTCATCAAATTTCTCTGTCGCAACCCCATAGAATAATTATCCGGCTATTTTATTTGGCAAAAATCAAAATAATGCTTGGCTGTGCCTATCAAGTATCAAGATGTCAACTGTGATATGTGAATGGCTTTTAAATGTCTAATTATTTAAAAATGTATACTTATTTTGATATTTATTGCAAATAATAAATATCTCAATTCAGGCTTTCCATGAATAAAAGTACAGCAAGACAGATAAATATTGTATTTTGGGAGCTTTTAGTGATGGCTTGCCGTACATGAAAGTCAGATTGGTTTCTTGTATTAAAGTTATGATATTGCGAATTATACTAATTTTTTTCTAATAGATCTGATGCGATGGTACAATGTCATTTTTATTTTATAAATAAATATCAGTCATGTACTGAACATAATTCTCAACTGAAAGCCAATTTATTTCTTTTAAAATAGTTGCAATACTAATCCTTCTGTCTTTTATTAATAGAACATAAATAGGCGAAGTAAGAAGCCCAAATATTTTACATGAGCAGGCTTAAGAGGTAAAGGAGCTAATTATTATTGGATAAATTGCTCGAACAAGTTTTTAAACCATAATCAAAAGGCGATATAAAATAGTTTTAAAAATCAAGGCTTGTGAAAATCATCACATGGTTTAACCTAAGTAATGCCAATGCTTCACAAACCAAAAAATTCAACGTGCTAATACTACTATCCGTTTTCGGTATTTCGTTCCAAGTTAAATCATTTCTCGTTTTTGTTACGCTACGTATTTACCCTTGTCGGTCTTAGTCTCGATATCACCATTTTAGCGTCTCTCGAATTATTAATTGCTTTAACGGTTAAAAAAATCTGTTGTGTCCAACACATGACTTTCCTATTTAGTTATTGGAGGCTTTTTTCGGTTATTTTGTACAACCTTTTGTAGCACCTCTGTAAATGTTTAGAGGACAAACTAAATGTGTACATTTTCCACACACCTCTCGAAACATTTTTTCTTTCATACAGATAAAGAAAGTATAGGAATCACGATTTTTTCGATCTCGAGTTTTCGACGGATTTTTACGTTTTGAGGTCTCCTATGTCTTCGTTTTGAAAGCGGAAAATGCAGTATAAAATATTTTTCTTCAAAAATTTATGGTAATAGTAATACCCGACGTAATGCCATTAATTACAATTTTGTAGAATTTTTTATAGAAATACTAGTAGGGTAAGTCCGGGAGAGATGCCGATTTTCCATACCGACGTCGATTACTGCTTCCAAATTAACATAACATTCTCAAAAAATACGGCGTTAGATTCAACATTTATTTATCAAAACAGAAATAATTATTTTTCCGTAATGTATATGTACAAAATATTAAAAAAAATTAAAAAATCAAAACTCTGCAAATCGGCATCCCTACCTAACCCTGCGGAGAGATACCACTACACTACACGCCTCATATTAAACACTTTAACACAGCTCTCGCACGTATTTTGATACTTGGTACATCATTTATGCACCCACTGCTGGCAATGAAGGCATTGAATCCAATCGTCATCTTTGGTTGTCTTCGTATACTCTTCGCCACATCCAACGCAGATTTTCTAAATCTGAACTGCTATCATGAAGAGACAAGCTTAAATCTTCGTCACTGGACTCTTCTATCTGCAGTTTTAGGATTTTCTGATTTCGTTTTGGTACCGCCTTCCTAGTAAATTTCCCCTTCTTAGATACCACAGATGTTTCAGCTGGATTTGTGCCACGTTTCTTTTTATTGAGCTTCCCTTGCTTGTGCTCCTGAATGCTTTTACGCCTTTCTATAGCTTCTGCATTATTTAAAATCTCTGCGAGCTTCACTCTTTTTCTTTTAACGTCTAGCACAGCAGCAGCTGGAACAGGAAATACAATGTTTAAAGCTTTTCCAGGCGTACTTTTTGAAGAAGCAGATGTTTGGGTTTGGACTATAGGCTCCTCAGCTAAATCGGCAGCACGCGAAGTTGAAGGTTGTGGTGAGGCCTTTCGTTTCTCCTCGCACAGCATTTTCGCATATTTTTTTTCGTATTCCCACATCGGTACCTCCATAGGCGTAGTCCGGGATGCATATTCGTATCAAGCGTGCAGTATCGCAGGCTCGTCTTTTCCGAGTACCGCCGAATGCATTGACGTATCCAGATCGCGAGAACGCATTATGCTAGATGTATCCAACGTTCGAAATCGCAATCATTATTTTTTGGCATTTGTCATGGTTTTATCTATCGAAGATGATCCTGATAATTTTATTCCAACGGTGGATGTTTGTATAAATTCGTATAATAAATACGTTAAGTCAGAGTCAACGTTACACAATGCTTTCAAACCACGTACAGACACAAGGATTAATTCGACAAAAAAAATATGCCGAAAAGGAAAAAAGATATCGGTTCAACCAACATCAGTTTCAAGAAGAAAGGTTCATGCATGTGAACGTAGAAAAGTGCAAAGTGGACGAAAAGTTTCTTCTTTAGTTAAAAAGAAGGCGAAAGCACCCCACAATTTACTCCTGTGCGTGGAAAAAATATACCTTTAGGAGAAAATAAGTTTTTAAAATAAGCAAATTGTGTATTTTCTTAAAAAAACATTAAAATTACTTTGTTTATACTTGTAATAAAACTTTAAGGCGAATGTGTTTTGGATTAAATGCCACATACATTTAAAAATATTACTTAGGGGGCGCATATCTTGTCAATATGTTGCTATATCTAACGCTGAGTACCACGCGAAAAGCCTGAACAATGCATTCCCGCGCGTTGTATACCTGAACGGATTCGAGGGAACTCGGAAAAGGTGAGCTTGCGATACTAGACGCTTGATACGAATATGCGTCCGGGATACTTTGCTAATTAAACGAGTGAATTCCTGCTGCCTTAAAACCCGATGTTGCATTTTGAACACTTGCACTCTTTCCCCAAGCAACACCTAATAGTCGTCCGAACTGTAGCCTTCCAATTTTTCTATCTGCATTGGATTTAACCCAAGTATCGCAAGCTTGATAAAATGCTGCCTTCAACGACTTGAAAAAGGATCTATCGAGAGGTTGTAGGTAGTAAGTGGTATGTGGGGGAAGGCAAAGAAGGATGATGTCATTTTCATCAGCGTATGTCAGAGCTTCTACTGAGCTGCAGTGAGATCCGTGGCCATCAAGAATTAGGAGAACCTTTCCCGCAGTTTTCCGTGGGACGAAATGAAACTTGAGCCATTCAAGAAAAATATATGTGTTTATGTAGGCCGACTTTTGGTTTATGTACACAAAAGATCCGAGTGGCATTCCATGCTCGAATTCGGGTTTCTTATATTTGCCTTTGAAAATGCACGCAGACGACAAGAAAGTGCCTTCCGCGTTGCAACAGCTTATAACTGTTATTGTTTCGCCCCGTTCCGCAGCTGTCAAAGTAGTCACAACTTTAGATCCTATTTTTGCAATGACTTCGCCTGGGTGGTTGTTTAGCTGGAGTCCCGTCTCGTCCATGTTGTAAACACAAGCGGGTTTGTCAAACAATTGGTGTTCCTCCGTTGTCGAAGCCAGCAGTCTAAAATATTTTGTAACTACATTTTTAGCTATGCTGAAGCTTCAATTGCGGGATAAGGCTTCAGCTTTTCTTATGGCCAGTTCTGGATGTCTGCGTAAAAAGGACGTAAGCCAGTCGTAACCTGCGACTTCAGCTCGTTTGTCAAATTTGTGTCGTATTTTTAACTGCTCGGCCAGGTGAAAAGCCATGCGCCTAACTTCAGTTTTCGTTGGTGTAAATCCTCTTGCTTGCAGTTTATTTATGTGAATAACCATTTTAATTTCAGCTTCTTCACCAAGTAAACTATCAGGTCCCATTCGTCCTTTTTTTGGAATTGCCGGATAAAACTCTACGTTCTAAAGTTCTTGGGGGAATGCTAAACACCATAGAAGCTTCATTTACATCCATTCCTTCTTTTACGCTTCTTACAACCGCTTGCAAACTTTCTTTGCTCCATCTGACACTTTCTTTCGTATTTGTTTGGCATTTCTGCAAATAAATGATTTTAAATTAGCAAGGCATCTCGCCCATACGTAAATCGGCATCTATCCCGATTTTCCGGGAGAGATTCCGACAGTCGTATCACAATTGAAATTGATACAAATAGTGCGCAAGTATGAAGACGTATAACCTCTTTACATTCTTTTTCACCATTAGTATTCAAAATTCTCGCCAGGGCAATAGTAAGGTAAATAAGGTGTACTTACTTTATGCTCCGAAAAACTTTCCACTGCACCAAAATGAACAATATTAGGCTTAATCGGAATGCTTCAAGATTGTGCAAAAGCCACAACCGGTTGTGACAAGCGTTGGTACGTGACTGCTGTAGATGGCTGCTTCGGCCTCACAGGCGAGTACAGTCGAGATATAAGTAATCGGCATCTCTCCCATACCGGCATCTCTACCGGAATTCGCCTAATTACTGTTATTGTGTTCAATACAAATACAAATATTGTTACACAGCAACTTGCAGTAGCCTGCTACTGGTATAGGAAACGAACGAATAGAAAAAGAAGTGAAATGTTACTCATCGCCCTACAGTGTGCTGCGGCCGTAATAAGTAAAAGTACAAGTAAAAGAAGATAGAATAGTCCAGAAATGTTTGGAAATGTCATTCCACGTCAAGGAAAAGTCTAGACAGTTCGATAAAGTAAAAGCAAGCTGTATATGCAGCACATACTTTAATTACTATACGAGGCAAGAGAGAGGTCCAACACGCCCAACATAGGGCGCGGCCATTTTGAACCCTGTGACACAGTTTACAGCTAAAGAATCAGATCGCTCACTCTGCGTCGGCACTTTGGATCTTAATGTTTTAGTTTATACACTGTGCAACTCGGATAATACAATATATGACGACCGCCTATAATAAAACAGCAGTCTTCTGCGTTTCCTGAATTTGTATCCCTGGAATGGATGTTATTTTGGAACTTTCAACTAGTCAGAGTGAGCTAACTGATTCTTTAGCAATTAACTGTGACTTCAAAAATAATATTCACTGACACTGACAGAAGCAAGCAAAATATCAGGTGCGTTTTAATCATCTGCTTCTGCTTTCGGAATTGTCGGTTTAGTCGTTTTAACCTGTCAGATTAAAACAAGAAAACCACACAATTCCGAAGCAGAAGCGGATGATTAAAACACACCTATTAAAAATATTTTTCTATCTCCTTTTAAAAGGCACTCATAAAGCTGCGCAGTGCGACCATTCTCCGTATAGTAAAAGAAAATCAAAGTATGTGATATGCAGTGATCCTGATCAATTTTTTAGTTTTATGATAGACGTTACACGTTAATGTTATTAGTTGTATCGTTATTGTAAAAGTTGAGTTGAAAATAATTGAGATACCAAAAACCTGCGTATTAATATAATATTTATAGTTCTTGATTATTTATCGAGTGTAGAAAAAATAGTGCATGCAACTCTCATGTAATGGTTATCAATACACTCTCATAATCGATACGAAACTCGCCTTCGGCTCGTTTCGTATTCCGGTTAATGCTCGTGTATTAATAACCATCATTATATGATCGTTGCATAATATACTATTAATAGTTATATAACAATTATTTTCTGTATTTTGTTAATAAAAATATGTAAGTAGGCAGCAGAATATCTACACATAATAATATTAAAGATACCCGGTGATATTAAGGCCCGGTACTTTCACCTATAGATAGATAAGCTTTAATCTTCAGATAACTATCTTACACATAAATTAACTAGAACTCGTTATCTAAAAGATGACTTGTACGAGTACTTTCATTCTGAATTATCCATTAGATAAGTATCTGGCGAGATGTTTTAGTAGACACTAATTAAGTTAAATATTGCCAACTGAAATTATATCAAAGTAAGAGATACCATGATACAAGCATTATATATTAGCAAGAGAAAGAGAATCTCGAGTGTCAATTCACGAACCTACAATCTACTCTTTGTCATACGTCAAAGTCAAATAATTTTTATTTGTCATTTGTCATTTAATTCATTTTGTTTTTCGATCATGCAAAATTAATTTTATTCCGTGTTTATTCTTTCCGTTTCTGTTATTTGCCGTTAATATTTGGACGTTATTTACTGTTTATTAGTGTTTAGAGACTTTTCATTAGTGCTTAGTGACTTTTTATTAGTATTTAGTGACTTTTTATTAGTATTTAGTGACTTTTTATTAGTATTTAGTGATTTATTAGTTTTTAATTTTTTTAACCCATTTTTTTTATAAAATGTCGCAAACACCGACAGACGGAAAAAAAAAGAGGGTCCGGGCACCGAACTTTTCCCTAGATGAGACTAGACTCTTAATAGGACTGGCTTTAAAAAAAAAACATGTGTTAGAGAACAAAACCACGGATTCAGACACATGGAAGTTGAAGGAGGCAACATGGGTTGAAATATCTAAACTGTTCAATGCTAATTCAGGTACTAGTCTATATAATATTACCTAAATCAATTTTATTTCAAATGAACTGTTTTAGGGATAAATACTAGGTCAGTGGAAACACTGAGAGCCAAGTATGATGGCCTGAAAAAGGATTTAAAAAAAAAAGTTAATAAAAATAAGGCCGAAACATGTAAAATTGGTGGAGGGAAACCGGAATATATTACAATTGAAGGTCCAGAAAAGGATTTACTTGAAGTTTTAAGCCTTTCAATCTCTGGCCTACCATCAGAGTTCGATTCTGACAGGGTTCTGCCTGAAACGAGTAAGTTTAATTTATTATGTATTCTTGTAAAAGTTTGGTATTTTCAACTGTATGGTATAACTTTTAAAGCTTTATTTTTGAATAATACATGATAGTATTTGATTAACTTTTGCAAATCAGCATAATTGAATTATTTTTTTAATAATAAATTGTAAATATACATATACCTATATATACTGCCATGTTAATTCAAATGGCCATATCTGTTTAATACATAAACATGATTAAAATCGATTTTTCAAGAAAAATCACTTACGCTCAAGTTTCTAAGCGTTAAATCTCAGATTTTATAGAATGTATATCCATGAAAATTATAGAGATAAATAAAAAATTCATTGTTGGCAGGCGTAGTGGTCATATCTTTATTTCAAGGAAAATTGCAGTTACGGCCATTTGAATTAACATGGCAGTATAGGTATTTCCAAAAGTTTTTTAAGGAAGTTATTTATAAAAATGTTTTTTAGCAATCACTGGTGAGATTATGATTCCTCCAAATGAAGAAGATCCATGGGTCCCAGCTATAACTGAACATGAGCTGCAAGACTATAACTTACCCATAGTAAGTCATTGTAATATTTATAATTTTTTTTTATATATTAAATAATTTGATCAATCAAAACTGTATAGTGTATAATATACATTTGCTTAAATTTTATTCTGCAATACTAACCATAACATTTACTTTTAGGTTTTTCTAGACGAGACAACTGGGATCACTTCAGATGTGTCAGCGGTGAAGGTAGACAACACCTCCGTTAATACTGATTGCAGTACCTCTGTTGCTGGAACATCAGGGATAAATGTAATTTTATTTCTTTATTTTTTAATATTAAGATTGAATAAACATTATTTGGAAATTTTTCTATTTTTCAGATTAAAAAATCTTGGAAGTCTTGGTCTCCGAGAGATCTGAAAACCAAGAAAAACCCTCTGTTAACCCCAAAAAAAAGGTAGGCACACAAAACACTGTAAAAATGGATAGTGTCCTAACATTAAGAGAAGAGCTATTGAAAAATCAACTCATTCATTGTAAAAATGAAGAAACCAGAGCTAAGGCTAAGCACGACCAAGAAGAAGCAAGAGCACAGGCTAAACACGAAAAGGAAATGAGATTATTAGACTTAGATATAATTATTAAAGAGCAAGAACTAAATAAAAAACTGTAATGTTTTAATTTTTTTAATAAATAAACTTAATTTGTGTACAATTTTATTTTTACAATAGTCCATTATAATTTGTAACAGACAATTTGAGCTTGGTGTACTCATTACAAAGATAAAAAGTATGAATATACTTTTGAATAATGAACACTTTATTAAATTAAATATCCTATCAATTTTTTAATCATGATTATCATTTACATGACACTAGATTAGCAAATATATCAAAAATAAAGTTTAGTGAAAGGTATATTCTTTGTATACCTACTAGGTTTACCTAGGTATATAAATGGAAAATAGTTTATCTTACATTTACTTAAAACAAAAAATATTTATAGAAAGTTCTCCTTCAGTTGGAAAATCTGTCAAATGTTGGATGCTATAAAAGAAAAATAAAAAATAATGAGTAAAGCATGAAATTACATTACAATTTCAATATAGAACAAAAGATTAACTGAAAATGTTAATGTGACTTCAAAAATAGTTCACGTTCATTAAAAAAATTAATGATTCTTTAGTACAAAGTGTAAATCAGACATATTTAGGGCACATTTTTGAACACTTAATAAAAAGGTAATGTATAATCATGTATTAGATATTAAAATATGCTTTTTCATTCATATTTAATTTCTTTGATTCAACAAATTTTGGAAGTAGTCTAAAAATGGCCTCCGATCATCAACTCCTTCATTCATTTCTACATGAACGTTTACTTCTTGATCTTCATGAAAATATTCATTTTCTTCAAAATTCTCCTCCTTTTGGTCAATTGCAATATTGTGTAATACCGCACAAGCAACAATAATCATTTGTGCCATATTAATATTACACCTTATTCCATTTGACAGTATAGGGAACCTTCTTTTCCATATACCAAAAAGTCTTTCAATTGTATTTCTCGTTCTAATTTGTGCCTCATTGTACATACGTTCAACCTCATTTTGAGGATCCCCTAATGGAGTCAGTAAATATTTCTTTAAACTATATCCCTGGTCCCCTAATAAAACTCCATTTCCCATCTCACCATTGGCCAATTTCATTTTCACAGATGAGTTTTCAAAAATATGGCTATCGTGTGTAGATCCTGGCCAACGACTAAGTCAATTATTTTTAGATCTGCTGATCCTACAACCTGGCAATTTAGTGAAAAATATCCTTTTCGGTTTCTATATATTTCGGCATTTTCTCCACCAGGAGAAACTATTTTTACATGGGTACAATCAATTGCACCTATAACCCTGGGAAAACGAGATATGTTAAAAAAAATTATTTTTGCTTCTTGCTGGTTCTCTTCAGTGTCTGGCAAATTAACTATTTGTGGGAACATATTGCACAAAGCAGTAATCCCCTTTTTAATTATCCTCGATGCAGTTGTTTTGTGGACACCAGTAAAATCACCAATGCTTATATAAAAATCACCTGTTGCTAAGAATCTTAATGTGAGCAGCAATTTGTCCATAGGTTTGACAGCTCTATCTTGATTTCTAAAAAAATTATGTACATAGTTACAAGTCATAAACTTTTAGATTTAAAATAAGTAGTTCTATACAATTAAAACTTTTGTACCTACTAACCTTTCTGTTCGATTCTGAAGAGCTTGTTCAAGATGGTTTAGCAACAATGTAACTGTTTGTTTTGAGAGTCTGAATCTGTTAAAAAATTCGACATCATTCCATTCATCAAAATGATCTCTTCTCGGTCTAACATTGTACTCTTGTTGACGATTTAATGCCTCTACATCATTGATTAGACCAACATCAACATCACCATACATCTCCAGATCATCCAAAATATCCATTCCTTAAAAATCATAATAGTATTTTGCATCAATAATCTGGCAAGTTCCTGAGGGAACTACTAGGTAGGTATTATTTAATATTTGTGGTCTATCCTTTTTATATAAGGTTAATATGCACTATTTCATAAACTGAATATATTATGTAAAGTCTATTATTACATACATGTTTAATTATTTTAGACTAGTAAACAAATGGTTATTTTCAGTCATTTTAAAAAGTGAAATGCTACCTAGTAGTTTACTTTAAAAGTTTTTAAGAAATCAATCTAAAATAGCACTTACGTCCAAATTCGTCGATTCGTTGATACAAAAATATGACTGGCCTCTTTTAACCACTTTTCAAGTAAGATAAACAAACCAAAAACAATACACAGTACACACTGTCAAATTCAAATAAAGATTTTGTTAGGTTAGGATATATACGACATGCAGCCTGCGCATGTGCATCATATTTATCTGTTAGCTAAACTCACTATACATTGGTAATATCACCGAATAAATTATTTGGGAGATAAGAGGATTTTAACTGGTAGATACGGCTATTTGAAGGTGAAAGTACGGTATTTTTTGTTATCTGCCAGATAAAATTTATCCTTCAGTATAAAATATTTTATCTGTAGGTGAAAATACCGGGCCTAAATGGATTAAACTAGAGAGACCTAAATAATAAATCTCAAAACGATAAAACTTTCATTTTGGACAAATAATAAAATAACTAGTGACTTTTCCAAAAAAAAATATAATCTGCCATTAAACATCAACTGCTGCTATTTCTATCATGCAATTATATGTCAATATTTTGCTCTCTTTGAACGCGAAATATGACTGTTTTGTCCCTTTCCTAAATGTTATTATTTTACATATAAAATTATATTTTTTATTTTGCTAAGAGCAAACCGCAGCGACCTTTACGTTTTAATTAAATATTCCGATCTATGATAAATGGAAAAAGAGGAATTTGCCATCGAAACAATGTCAACTTGGGTCCGCGTCCACGAACGGAATGTTTCGGAATTTTAACCTCCCTAACGTGTATGTTAAAGAACAACACACAAACTAATCAGGACAACAACAAATGAAATATTTTCATTACATCTGTCCCGTCTCATCCCACAGGACTCATATATCATTAGGTAAATTCTTCTCGAGCAAACAGTACACGGCCGTAATTGTATTTAAATACCGACCAAATATATTAAATGTATAAATTAGGGTTCTTCACAATAGACCACCCCTCGGTTCAGAAATTAGGGGGATAAATTTATCACCTGACCCCCGCGTTTCCACACAGTGGCGTGTTTCTAACGGGATTTTAATTCAATTAAAAAAGTAATTAAAATATAAGTGATTCCGGAAATATATTTTAATTATGTGCTATTAGGTTTAAAATTATCAGTAAAAAATAGGAGTCTTACAGGGACTAGTATTAGGTCCAATACTATTTCTAATATATATAAAGGGCATACTTAAAATATTACTGTTGGTTTCCGTGACAAACTGAGATGTCTTAAAAACTGTGGCAAAAAGTGACACAAAATTCAGATTTGGTTAGAGCACAACCACCTTACAACCACAACCTAATTTTTTACTTACAGTTACAGGAATCAAAATGCAAACATTTGCTTACGGCCAAAATTGGAAAAAGTGTTTTCCCAAGACCTCTTAGGAAAGTGACACATACAGCACTATTTTGTCTTATGAGAAGTCCTGTATCACAAGCATGTGGATACAAATCTACTTTTCGCCAGTGTGTGTATATAAATCTACTTTTCACATTAGGTGTCAAATATATCAGACGAATCATTTCTATTTTGATTTGTTGACCATGATTTTTTTACTCAAATTGTAGATATTTATTATTATTATTATTAAAATAATTTAAAAGTAACTACATTATTTTAATTTTTTTTTTTGTTAATACATTTATTTGATGAGATAATTCGTTTGACATAAGACTATATGGTTCAGAGTGTAAAGTATTTAACTTGATGAACTTTAAATTTCGCTACCGGGTTCAATATCCAATAAAATTGAAAAAATACTACTAAATAATAATACTACTGTTGTTAAAACAATTTTAAATTCATTTTACTTAACATAATATCACCCCTAAAGTTAGGCAATTATTTATATTATCGCAATTTATTTTGTAGTATTTTGATAACTTCAGAAAAAAATTGTAAGTACCTAGGTATATTTAAAAATGTGAAAAGTTCTTTTTCTAATTGTGTATCTTATTTGTTGTATTGTAATATAATTTTAATTGTACCTAATATTATTATACCTTTATCATCCTATGTTTTAATTTCTATAAAAAAACACCATCCGTATAACATCTTAAATATTATTGAATAAGGCATATAAAAACTAATATAGAACCAACCATATCTTGAATAAACCTCCATAACAACATTTTCTGGTTTTACATTTTTATCTGTTGGTAGGAAAAATAGTGTATATCACCCGAAAAGCTCTAATGCCATAGGCTTTACTAATTGTTAAGATATAGTTCAGTAATATGAGGAGGTACTTTTAATCGCAATTCAAATGCTCTGTAAGTTACTCAGGATATATAGTTTATCTTAAAATGAATTTTTATAAAACAGGAGATAAACCCCAATATGACATCATATATCAGTGACGAAGAATTTCTAAAATAAAATGTTTAGCATTATATGTTCCAAAATAAAATGTTTTGTTTTCTTCCTAAATTTTTTTAAAATACCAATTTATTTCAGTTTTTGTCTTAAATTTTCTAGTTATTTTAATTAACAAAAATAAGGTAAGTATGTATTCCCCGCAGGTAGAAAATAATTACAATTTAAGATCATATTGAGTAGTCTTCAACTTTCTTAGAAAGGATTAAAATTTCTAATCGGCAGAATGTGTTATGCAGATTGTAAATTATCTTAGTTAGAATTTACATTTCTGTTTGTATAGTCCTGTGATGGCAAGACGCAGAATTGTTAGTTCTTTCTGTAATAGTAGGCGATAAAAACAATATTGATCAAGTGAATTTGTGCAATCGAAATGGCACAAACATCTAATTATACTCCTATGAAATTAAAGTGCAACTTAAATTTGCATATAAAAACTTCAGTGTTACTCTTAAATGTACATGTCGCTCTTATACATGAATATTTCAATAGTACGAGTTCGGAGTATAGTTTCTAAGTGTTCAAATATGACTGGAGTTGGAGAGGCAACCATTTATAGCCCATTGAAGTAACAAAAGGATGGAAATATTACAGTAGCACCTAAAACGTCAACGGGGGGAGAAAACCCTTTCAAATAGACGATACTATGAAACAATTGATCCAAAGAAAAGTACTTTCGTTATGTTTACAAAAAAAATACCTACTTTGGATAAACTTTTAGTAGACATTAATGGAGACAAAACTTTGTCAAACGTTAAAAGAGACAACTTGTGTAAAACATTACATAAATTGGACTTCGTTTGGGAGAAGAAAGGTAGAAAATCTGCGCTCATAGAGAAAGATGAAACTATTTGTTGGAGGAGGCAATATTTAAGAGAAATTAGGAAATAATTTTTTAATAATTTAGAGAAAGTTTTAGGAAGGTATAAGATACCTCTAGAACAAACCTACAATTGCCACTGTTTTAGACGCACTGAAAGTTATAGCCAAAACTGGTACAAAACAAGTGGGTCAGGCAGTATCCGCAGAACGAGAAGAGCTGGTTACATTTTGAACTAAAATAAGTGAAGTCGGAAATACAATTACTCCTGTCTATGTGTTTCCAACAGCAAAATTTAAGGATATTTTTATGAAAAATGCGCCCACAGGAAGACTTGGATTAGCCAACAAGTCAGGGTCAGGATGGATGACATCCATATTATTTGGATGTAATTAAATACATATAGAAGCATACAAAATGTACGAAAGATGAACCCATACTGATTGTATTGGACAACCATGAGTCCCACACCAGCCTCGAAACAATTTTATTTTGTAGAGAGAATGTGGAATTGTTTTCGTCGTAACGTTCCCCCCCCCCCCCCCATTGCACACACTGCCTTCAGCCTCTTGACGTTGCACTATATGGCCCTATTTAAAACAAACTTTTAATGATTGGTTGGTAAATCATCCTGGCAAAAGGGTATCCTTCTATGAAATTGCCGAACTGACAGAAAAAGCATATCAGAAAGCTTTTAAACTGTCCAATATGTATTCTGGGTTTAGAAGAAGCGGTATTGTGCCTTTTGATGAAAGTATTTTTAAGGAAGATGACTTCGTTGCTGCATCTATAACAGATTCAATGGCTCCAGAAGAAACAGACGCACCATCAATATCTGCGCTGGTCACTAGCACTTTATCAAATGCACCATCAATGTTTGCGCTGGTCATTAGCACCCCATCAACTTCAAAGTTAAGAGGAAAACATCCTGGAAAATCACGAATTCTAACAGAGACGCCAAAAAAAAGATAGACTAGAAGAAGAAAAGATAGCCAAGCAAAAGAAGAAGCAAGTGAAACAAAATCTGTTTGATAATGTAAAGCAACAAGCAAATGAATCAGATGATTCCGGAGATGAAGTAATCTACGCTGATGATGAATCTGACCAAGAATTCATGCAAGACGTAGAACCAATCATAGATCCTGAATCTGGGACGCCAAATATCAAAATCAAAATGGATTTACTTTTCCCCAAGTCACTGATAAGGACCTAATAGAATTGGAACAAGTGGATCTAAAATTACCTAAGCAAAAAACGTCTGAAACAACTGGAAGGTCAAGTTCAATAAAGCGGTTTAAAGTAGACTTCGGTGCCTATAACGTCAACTAAACTAAATAAAAATATTTTGTTTAACTATACCTTTTTTTCATTTTTTACTTTTTATGCGACTTATGTTAGATTGTTCCAGCTTTATTCACCAAATAAATATGACTAAAACTTTTAAAACATAAAAAATTGTTTTTGTCCACACCTGCCCCCACAATGTCCAAATCTACCTCAGCCAAGGTGTACATTTGAACAATTTGGATACTTTGGAAAATTGCCAAAATCTAATTCATCGATCAGAGAATAATCGCTAAACCTATGATGATATATAGTACATTTATCAGTGGCAACAACATAACATTATGTGATCAATATATTGAAAGCCAAGCTACACTTTTTCATAAGCCAATATGTGGTCTCTTTCTTTATATTAGTTGTATGTATGAAAATTATTAAAGATAGAATTGTATTTAACTGTATGAATAAAAAAATGTTCACCAATTTTTGTGCTAATATTGACAAAATATGCATTTTATGATAATGTGAAATTATGAAATAGTGTAAATCAAAAACTGTTAAACTTAGAGCTGTAGCCAACATAGATATGTGATCCATATGTCAAGTTCTACAAAATATCAAAATTGCGTCAAATTCTGACCGAAGAGTGTTTTACATTTAAAACATGCCCCCTCCTTCAGAAACGTTCCTTTCAAAATATCTTCCAATAAAAAAGAATATCAAAAATTTCTTAAGAAAGGTAGATTTTAATTCCAAGGGGGACACCTCAGGCGGGAATAATGTATGGTAGTTGAAAATATGATAGAAAGGTTTCGTTCCCTTTTATAAAAAATCTACCTGTTTTAAGTATTTTTTAATAATCTTTTTTATTAAGAGATATGGCCATTGGGAAGTTTTTAAATTGACACAATGTGTATATAATTCCAAGACTAATTTTTTGTATTATGTTTTTTTTTAGAATGTGACTAACATCGTAAAAATAATTTTTTTTATATTTCTACATTTTTTATTGTTTAACATTTTAACACTAAATCTTTGCAGGAGTGTAACTTATCTTTAACTCTAGAAAAATAGTTTTAAATGAGGATAATCCTGAATTGGTTTCTTTAATTTTATCAAATATCAAACTTTTTGAACAAATTTTCTAGATTTAATAAATTTTTGATGGCTCAAAATCATTATATTCTTTTGAAATGCCATTATTATCCGCCAATATCACTTAATAACGATCTTTAAAAATATTTTCTAAATGTCGATAACTAAGAAAAAACAACCTTATTTTAAAAATTTTGAAATCCACAATTATAAATATTTTTATTTTGAATTTTCATAAATTTTAAAAATCTACCATTTGTCTCGGTCTCTTCTACATCAATAATTTAAAAGTCATTTTTTGAAAAGTTCCGATTGATTTTACAACCAAAATATGTTTCAGTTTTTAAATACCTACCTATGATTTGAAAGAAAATGATTATTTTCTAGTTGGTCGTACAAATGATTATTATTGTTGTTATAGTGAAACATTGTTTTTGAATTATTTAGATATTCAAATTTCAAAACTAATCTTCCAATAACAGAACGAAACCGTACTATTTTGTTATTAATCCATTAGATTTCACTCTAATTAAATAAAGCCACTTTTGAATTGAATAAAGGGCAATTAATTTTCCATTGTAATATTAATCTGTTCCCTGCGCGGACGCCAATGTCGGCTTCCCTATTTTATTATTCAATTTTCGTCTGCATTCTGTAATATTCAATTTAGTCATATTGTGTGCTTGAATTGCTTCTATTTATATGGATATATTGAAATTGTACAGCTCAATTAATACACATACGTGCGAGAGAGAAGTGTTCAGTCCAATGAATTTGAAATAAGCACATTCGGGCAGAAAACAGAAGCCCGACAAAAAAAAAGTAGAGACGCGAGGAAAACAAAAAAGCGGAAATAGTCGAGATGGTAGGAAAATATTGGATTTCAATTACCACACTGAAATCTATGATCGGACAATTGGGGCTGAAATTATTTGGAATCTTTTATAACTCACGTTATTTTCATTTAAGATAAAATACTCTGGGAAAAAATCTACAGTTAACTAAGTGTAAAAAGTAACACTGGGTAATAACTGAAATCTACATGGTGTAAATAACTGTAACTAGCATTAAATGAAGACTATAGTTAAATATACGTCATAAAAATTAATGACGTCACAACCCAACAAGTGTACTATGGGACGAATATATCTATGGTACAATTAACTTACTATAAATATTAAAATAATTGTAACCCACTACATTTAACAAATACTTGTAGTTCATAAATAATTTAATCTGCAATTTAACTGTAACTTCCATCCTAAAACTCTAAACCGACATATATTTAATGTTACCTAGAAATTGTACGTACTTTACTTGTAATCTTTTTTTGAACTTACAGTTCATCAAATTTCTAGAGGCTTTCGACGGCTAGACAGAGAAAGCACTACTGACAGGCATCCCGACGGATTTACGCAATGAAAGTACACTCTGCGCATCAAGTATTTCACTATTTCATTCAGACGTAAATGTCAGATGTAAATTTCGCTAAAACATTTCTTTTATTTTCGTTTGTGTTTTTTGCTCATTACAGTTTAATAGAACCTAAGTATGGAATTTAATAGCAAATTAAGAGGCCGCGTGATTAACAGTCAATCTCGCGAAATAATAGCCAATGTTATAGAGTTTATGAGAAGAGAAGGAAACTTTAATTCACCTTCAATACCATTTAAAAATGTAAATGATCGTGTTGCTGCAGCCACAGGAGTATCTAAAAACACTGTCGTCCGCATTTCTGGAGAGAAAAAAAGAATCGATAACCGTGAGATATCGGAATTTTCATCACCAAAAATAACCATTAAAAAACCAAAAACAGTTAATGATATAGATGAAGCTGCACAAGAATCAAATTTTATTTTTTTATTATTAGATAACTATTTTTGTTTCTGAGTTGTGTTCATTTACAGGCTCAATTTTTTTCCGTTTCTCCTTTTTGATTTTATATGGGGTTTCAAGTTGTTTTTGACTTATTTCGACGTAAATCACAACAACACACTTTTTTAATAAAGCAAACAAGTGTTAAGAGGTATATGTACGTGTAAACTACAATTACAAAAAATTGATATGAAACCCATGAAACCACCAACAAAAATGTAAAGCTAGCTTCCGTACTAGAACATGGTGTCATTCGTCGAGATAATTTATCGTTTTGTTTAATAGATCAAGAAATGTAAATATTCCCCTGTTATTTTTTATAAAATTATAAGAGAAATAAATTTTTTTCTAAATAGTATAGTTTATTATTTTGTAGAAAAACAAAATTTTGAAAATTTTAGTAATGTTTCAGAAACAACCGTTATTAATAATAGGTACCATTTTCCTTAATAAGGTAGAAATAAAATATAAACTATTTCCACGATTTACAAAGGCCTACAAAAAAATTATAGGTATTTTCCGCTATCCTATAAAATTTATATTTTCTGACTCAATTTCAAAAGGTTGAAGGAATTCCAAAACACCTTTTATGGCATAATAATTATTTTCAATTCTACATACTATCTTTAGCTGCTTTTAAAAACGTTCTAAGAAAGTCCAATCAGACCAATTTAATCCCTAAACTATTCCACACTTTTAAAATTTATTTACCTAAAAATATTAAAAACTGTTTAAAATAACTTGTTTAGCAGACTGTACAATAGCTATCTTAGTCACACGTAGCGCGTTCTCTGTCTGGGCGTCGAACACCTCTAGAAATTTGATGAACTGTATCTGAGATTTATAGATAAATGTACCTATGACCTGCATTTAGGGCAATCCTACATGACGAATACCTTAACGTGAACTTTGGAGATACTACCTATTGCTCTAAACCCCTTCATTTACCCTTCCATACAGTTATACATATTCTTTATTTATTTTATTCGACTCTACATTATTTTTTAAATTTTGATATATTTAATCAAATGTATATCTAGTTAGATAAAATAAATATAAATATGTACCTATACAAAGAAAGGGGTAAGTACTATTGCAGGGGTTGATAAAGAGTGACAAGTATTTACTTCAAAGTTCATGAAGATAATTGAGAGAATGAGGATTACACTAATAGTAAAACTTATAAGTGTTTCCAGAGTTTTTTCTTATTCCTGTTGCGACTGAGACTTTTCCTTTTTTTATTAAATATTTTATTGTATTTGCGTTTGATGATATTGACACCATAACTTGTAATAGAAAGAAAAAAATATTAAAAAATGGCATTTTACTGATGATACTGAATTACAATTTCTGGTATGTTTCATTGACGTATATCTGTGTAAAAAATAAACTTGGATAAAGGAAAAAACAATTTATTGAACGGTATAAAAATATGTATCTAAACAGTACACATACAAGAATTTAAACCTATCAGATATCTAATTGTAACGTACAAACACAAAGGCGAATGAACTAAAGTTAAAGTGTTTGGTACTAAACCTGATATGTAACTACAGAGATAAATAATTCGTAAAATACAAAAATAAATATATACATGCAACAACAATTTTAATCTAAAGCACATCTTATTGTTACAAACAATCGAAATATGTATTTGAAATCTTCTAAAATCTGGAAAACAAAAAAAAATTAACTTAATAGCTTACTAGCGAAAGATAATCACTACACATATTTATTCGAACACCTAGCATCGATACTTACCAAGCGGCTGCTCTACATTCAGCGGTTTGAATCACTGAAAGTACAAGATGAATTTTGATTCAGATCTTCTTCGAGAACCGCTTTATTGATTTTTATGGACATTTGATGGCGACTTGACATTTTTAAAGTAGTACACGGTCAAACTTTTTTTAAGACTCCATTGCATTGAAAAAACAAGAAAAAACATACTTTAACTACATATAGAAACAAAACTGAAAAATAATAATAACTAAGCATGTCACTAATCGTATTTTGCACACATAGCATTTATACAAATTCTCATGTAGACAGAAAATACTTGTGCCCAAGGTAGTAGAACACAAAACAAGTAAAAAACGTAACACTGTAGTTTCACCAGTTTTTCTACCATACTCATTCACCCATATACGCACACAAGTATGTTAAAGAAAAGTAAACTTTTAATACTTACAAAATCACATTCCGTCAGTCTAGTCACTGGATTCAAACAATACCCTTTGCCACCACGACTTTTACATTCTTCCTCTTAATAGTCACTTAATATCCAAAAACGTTAATGCCTTTTTTGGGGTGTGGCATGTATGTTTGATTGTTAGAGAGAGAAGCCTGATAAAAAGTTTGTCATTTCTTATAAGTTGTTAAATGCTTCTGTTGTTCCAAATCAGGCTAAAATAAAAAATTTACATTTAGGCTTAAAAATGCAAAAAAAAATGTTAAAACTACATATTATGAACATAAAATCAATTCAATGGTGTGATTTCGCAACAAATGTATCTACTGAAACTACTAATTAATAAATTAATTGATTAATAAGGAACTACTGGTTAAGAAAACATATGGCTTACCTTCGAAGATATGTAGCAATTCTACCATTTCAAATTGTTTTAGTATATCTGTGATGTAACGATCCAGTTTTTATATTAAGACAAGTACTTTTTGATGGCCCCTTGTATGTGCAATTTTAGTCTACGCTTACCTTTTTATCCAAATATTGGTGTTTATTTACTACATTCTTCATTTCTTTATATCCCTGTGTTCTTTTACAGTGAGTTCGTGTCATTTTTAGTCGATTAAGTTAATCGTCCCTAAAATTTAAACTTTGCTGCTATTATTGAATTAACTACCCTGTTTTAGTAATTGTTTAGTAGCTAAATATACATCATACCTTATACAGTGAATTTCTTCTTCATTTTTCGCATCTATCGCATTTTCAGATCCTGTATTTTGAACATTCACTCAAGTTATTAGCGAAATTTCCAATATTCATTTACTAAATTGTCATAGATTCATATCATAAAATTAGGTACACATATTCTCCCAATCTTATAATAAATCTGTCTTTATCTTTTGATTCTTGGTAAGTTGTAGAAAACCTAATAAATAACATCTTTGTTGTTATTTTTGACGTCTCCGTCAAAATGGTTAGGTTAATGAATTTCTTCTTCTTTCTTTATTGGGCTTTTCTTGTCATTCGGAAATGTTACTCACATACTTTGATTACTATACGGGGCAAGAGAGAGGTCCGACACGCTCAACATAGGGCGCGGCCATTTTGAACCCTATGACACAGTTTATAGCTAAAGAATCAGATCGCTCACTCTGCGTCGGCACTTTTTATCTCAATGTTCCAGTTTATACACTGCGCAACTCAGATAATAGAGAGTTATTGCAAGTTCACTTACGGTCAGTCACTATTAGTGCCGCTCTTATTTTGACATCTGAGCATGCGTAGATCACTAACTTTAATAAAGATTGTGCCTGTCCTTAATAGAGAGTTATTGCAAGTTCAGTTAAGATCTGTCACTATTAGTACCGCTTTTATTTTGACATCTGAGCATGCGCAAATCACTACCTTAAATAAAGACTGTGTCTGTCCTTAATAAGAGAGTTATTAGGCATTCCAAACTGAATGACTACCAGTGGGTTTTGACAGGTTATGATGTGGCAAAGTTATGGCAACTCTGTAGGCCTGGTGATTTGACAAGGTAAGTGAAATAGATAGTTACATAGATTGATCATCCATATTTTTTAAAATAAACATAAGCTTATGCCTTGAAGTAAAAATATAAGCAATTATTATTTTTTAAATATCTAAAGTCTGAAAATTGGTTTTAAAACACATTTTTACTAAACTGATTCAAATTAATAAATATTTGCCAGGCAATATGGATTCTCGCAAACGACCAGCTTTGAGCAATGTATATAACATATATGTATCATTGACCCTGTTAATGACAACATGACAACAGGGTTGCCATATCTAAACTGTCAGTACCCACTGGTAGCCATTTGGACAGGTCGTTGGAATGCCTAATTGCAAGTTCACTTAAGGTCAGTCACTATTAGTGCTGCTTTTATTTTGACATCTAAGCATGCGCAGATGTTTATGTTTTAAAACTCATTTTATTAAGGATTGTGCCTGTCCTTAATTGTGGATGTTTAAGGGCAGCAGGTAGTGGCGACTTTATAGCTTTAGGATGCGCTCGGCGACATTGGTATCCGTTAGAAGTTTTTTAATATTAAATATTTATTATAATCGTCATTTAAACCTTATAAGGTTAGAAATAAGTATAAGAACGAGGATTCTAATGTCAAAATGTCAGGTTTGCAATAAGTCTGATTTTAGCATGGAATATATTTGTCTCTAATTACGATGTCACTATTAGTGGCTGGCTTTATAGAAATTTGCAATATCTGTCTATTAAGGACAGGCACAATCTTTATTAAAGTTAGTGATCTGCGCATGCTGAGATATCAAAATAAGAGCGGTACTAATAGTGACTGACCTTAAGTGAACTTGCAATAACTCTCTAATACAATATATGACAACCGCCCATTCGCTCCGTGCGCGACAGCAGCGCCAATTTGTTTTGGCATTAAAGGACTATTTCTGCCTATACTGACAAATACAATTTTTAATAGAATTCGTAAATAAAAAGTATATATGTTAGTTTTAATAAAAGTATATGGATTTGTAAAACAAGTAAAACATTAATTTATTATTATTATATATTTTTCCCGCTTAAATTTAAGAACATTATGTATATTCAATAAAAATCAATAATAAAATATAGGCAGGCAACAGTATTTACTGGAAAATGTATGAGAAGTTGCCTAAGTCTAATAAGTTGTCATTGAAGAATTAACCTATTCTATCAAAATAAAAAATACCATTTATTAATAGCGTAAAGTTAAAATGTATAAAAAAGGATCGTTATTTATATTTTCATTTTTGTTCGAAAGAAAACATAGTATGAATGATTAAAACTGGTTTTCCATCAGTCAAAAAATTGCATTCCAGTCACATATTATAATCAAAGGCAGAAATCTTAAAATCTAGTCCTTGCTGAATGAACATTTAAGAATAGAGGGATATTAAAGAACATCGTAAAATGATAATTTATTGTTTATTTAAAACCATTCAAGTTTCTGATCTCTACTATTTCCAGCATTACTGTTATTATCACAAAAATAAAGGTATTTTTTCGTCTTATTGTACACCTATCCGTTTATTTCTATGATTTAATTTCCACTTTGCTAGTGAAATTTCTTATATAAGTTTCAATGTTTTTTTTTTTGCTAGTATTGTTACAATTTTCAACACCGCAACTCCGGTTGCTTATTGTGTTGTTTTTACCTACTTTTTTGAAAAAAAGTAAAATGTATACGTGTATTTGATATGCGAAAATTACAAAATATCGCCCTAAAATGCACAAATTATCCGCAGCTAGCACTAGTATCGCTTTTGCTTCCCTTTCCATGACTTCGCACGGAGCGAATAATAAAACAGCAGTCTTCTGCGTATCCTGAATTTGTATCCCTGGAGTGGATGTTATTTTGGAACTTTCAACTGGTCCGAGAGAGCTAACTGATTCTTTAGCAATAAACTGTAACTCCAAAAATAATATTCACTGACACCACATACTTTGATTTTCTTTTACTATACGGAGAATCGTCGCACTGCGCAGCTTTCTGAGTGCCTTTTAAAAGGAGATAGAAAACTCCGCCATTTTGAACCCTTATTACGTGTTGCCTACATCTTGGCGCAATATTTTTAATAGGTGCGTTTTAATCATCCGTTTCTGCTTCGGAATTGTCGGTTTTCTTGTTTTAATCTGACAGGTTAGAACGACTGAACCGACAATTCCGGAAGCAGATCGGATGATTAAAACGCACCTGATATTTTGCTTGCTGCTGTCAGTGTCAGTGAATATTATTTTTGAAGTCACAGTTTATTGCTAAAGAATCAGTTAGCTCACTCGGACTAGTTGAAAGTTCCAAAATAACATCCACTCCAGGGATACAAATTCAGGATACGCAGAAGACTGCTGTTTTATTATAGGCAGTTGTCATATATTGTATTATCCGAGTTGCACAGTGTATAAACTGAAACATTGAGATCAAAAGTGCCGAAGCAGAGTGAGCGATCTGATTCTTTAGCTGTAAACTGTGTCACAGGGTTCAAAATGGCCGCGCCCTATGTTGGGCGTGTCGGACCTCTCTCTTGCCTCGTATAGTAATCAAAGTATGTGACTGACACTGACAGCAGCAAGCAAAATATCAGGTGCGTTTTAATCATCCACTTCTGCTTCCGGAATTGTCGGTTCAGTCGTTTTAACCTGTCAGATTAAAACAAGAAAACCGACAATTCCGAAGCAGAAGTAAATGATTAAAACGCACCTATTAAAAATATTGCGCCAATATGTAGGCAACACGTCATAAGGGTTCAAAATGGCGGAGTTTTCTATCTCCTTTTAAAAGGCACTCAGAAAGCTGCGCAGTCCGACCATTCTCCGTATGGTAAAAGAAAATCAAAGTATGTGATGTTACTGCTTTTTTTTGCAGCTCTGGGTTCGTTCGTTTGTTTATTAGAAATTGTGTCACTCCGGAATTGATATTCGCCTGTTTCATGACATTCTCGACGTGATTTATCGGTTTGTGCGTGTCGTATTTCGACAGCAATAGATGCATCGATTTGTTTTAATACGGTATTCTTGACGAAGACACCACCCGGTGGTGAATAGTTCTGGTATTCACGAATTCGAGTTTTGGTAATTTTGGTTTGTAAGCACGGGTAATTTGTTGATTGGTCAGAACGACTTGTTAAGGTCAAGTGACGACTAGATCGAGAGGTAATTGGTCGCTAACGTTTGGTCTACGGCTGTCTCTCGATAAACTGGGAGGTTGAAGCCGGCGTTGTTTCAAAAAGAATGTTTGTTGGGTATAGCTGAGTTGGACGGTTTTGCTTTTGGCTGTTGAGCATCCTTGAGAGTACGGAAGATTTTTAGTGGTTTGTGAGCCATGTCCGTCTGGGAGGATTAGTCCTCGTTTTTTCTATTACTGTGAGGGCATTTGGTTTGGTGCCTGTGATTTTTGGAATATTAGTGGTTGAGTTTGGTCGGCCGCTATTACCTCGCAGCAACCTCGTGTTGGATTTTTGAATTGGATAGTTGGCCCCTTTGGAAAACACCTTAGCCATAACCGCCGTTTACGCTTATGCTCGTTGGAAATCTAAGTTGGTTTGGATTTGGACCCTTTTCTAATTAAAAGGATAAGTTTTTGCAAGAACCGTTTTTTTATCCTTTTCTCTAGTCGTTGAAGGGTATATAACTTCTTTGTTAATATTATGAGTGCTATTTGGGTTCAAGTCATTATTGAGTAAGTTTATTTTGTTTTACTATCTCAAACAATTGTATAGTAAGTTTTTTTATTTTACTATTAGATTGTATATTTTAAATTAAAAGGGTAAGTACAGTTAATGGTATTTTTTTTTAATATCTATTTGCAAGGAATAGCCTACTGAGTACTTAATCGGTTTTATTGGCTATTTCAGGTTTCTTGGAGGGTTATAGAAAATCCTATTTGCATACGTTTCTTGGAGGGGTATAGAAAACCCTATTTGCATATGTTTCTTGGAGGGGTATAGAAAACCCCATTTGCATATATTTCTTGGAGGGGGTATAAAAAACTTGTTACGGGTTTTATTCTACCTAAATCTATTCCAGTCTAAAATACCCTAATTTACACTATTTTAACTTATTCTATTTGCTACTCTAAACTAAACTAGACTAAACTATACTATTCTAAATTATTCTACGCTTAACTATTTACATTATTCTACTTCTAATCTATACTACGCTTAACTATGTACACTATTCTACTTCTATTTAATTCTAACTTACCCTAAGCTACTCTAATTACTAAACTAATCTATTACTTACCTATTCTACTATAACCTATGCTAATCTCTTTAGTTACCTTTCGATTTAAGAGTGTGCGGTATGTAAATGTATACAAATCAATAAAATGGGTTCATTAAATAAATTCATAAAATATCCATTTTTATCAAACATATTTTGTAGTAAAATATAAAATAATGTTTTGTAATAGAGCATAATCTCACCTGGAGTATATTCAATAATAATTAATACCTTAATAAATAATTTATAATATATGTAAATATATTTCGCTACTTTGAACAATAACTCTAGCTCATTTAATTACTAAAAAGCTTTATTTTTATTGTTATTGTTTACATGTCAATTTTAACTCCTTCAGTTGTCAGATTCTTCTAAATTTATAAATAATGACCACAGTCTTACCAGAAATTATCCTATTACCCTTTTGTAGTCAGGGCCTTCTTGCTAAGACATTGACTTTTGTTGGCCATTTTGTGGAACTTCCTTCCTGGCCCAGTTTTTGCTTGGATTCTGATTGTGGCATATGCCAAGATTTCAACTAGGATTTTCTAGGATTCATCCTTGTGCAAAAACCAGAGATTCCTTTAGTCCGATATATTGTTAGTGATCTTTGTGATTCATACACCTAGTGGTGGATATAGTATCTGCTAAAAGTGTGAATTTAATTTAATAACTTAATAACTAAAAGGTCACATACCAACAAGGGTGAGTTTTTCAAAATGAGTTATTAGTTCATTTACCTATATCCCCAACAGCCTTCTGTATACATAATCGTTACAATCGTCAATGTTTTTCAGACCTCCTTGGTTCGCTTCTTTCATTCGTGCGTTCCTTCCTTCGTTCGTCCAGATTTACACTTCTGCGTACACACTTTTATTAGAGGAATACTTCTAAAGACTCTGGGCAAGTTCTCTCCACCTCTCCATATAGAATAGGGCTTCTCCACTTCACCGTTTGCGTGCTAGCAACAGAGTACAGACAATTAGATAACCGAATACGAAGTAATTTTCATAGCGGTCTACCTACCGACATCAAGAGGAAGCTACCTAACTGGACATCGTCCTTCATTGAGTTCACTTAATCACAAGTAAGACGGTTCCTTTTTCTAACTCTATATTTCGGAGGGCCCCCATCTACTAACGAGTTTAGGTTGTTTGAGACTCAGCCTACAATAAACAGAGTTAAATATTCAATTTCTTTTGTATATACACTTATTAATTGTAATATCCACCTACTGGGTTTTCTTTTGTAATACGAAAAGTACTCTACGTAACCGCACTTTTACCACCCACTTGGAGGGTTATATATTATAAGGGTATGTAAGTTAAAGGTAAGAATAGTTGTGGGAACGCCTTGTACATAATAATTTTCTTTTGTTCCTAATAATAGTCCACATTTCGTATATCTGTAATTTGTTGGTTATCATTTCAATTTTGACAACAAGAGGTTATAAGATAATAAAGGCCCGTTCACATTCTATCAATCCTTTTCTTCTCTCTATTTACAGGAACCCGACCCTGAGGTTACTAGTCAACCTGATTAGGGGAGTTCGATAATTTGAACCCCTTTATCAAACTACCTGTAATAAACCTCATTTGCATACGTTTCTTGGAGGGGAATAGAAAACCTTATTTGCATACATTTATTGGAGGGGGTATAGAAAACCTCATTTGCATACGTTTATTGAAGGGGTATATAAAACCCCATTTGCATACGTTTCTTGGAGGGGGTATAGAAAAACCCCATTTGAAGTTGAAACATCTGGTGAAACACCTGTGGATTTCGAAGGGCTCAGCAGCTAGTGTGGTAGTACTCTACTACGAGATCGTTGACTGCAGCTGCGAAAAAGCCATGATTTGTTCAGCTTAGTCCGCCCTGTTTATTTAAGTGACTTGTTTATATAATCGCACACCGATTTTCTTTTTTTATATATAGGTCTTTCTTCTTTATTTGGGAAAAGTAGCGCACACATTATTAATTTAATTTCAGGGATTTTGTTAAATTGTTTGGGGTAGATTTACTGTGTAAATGGGGGTATGCTGAAGGCCTACTTGGCATTGATGGTTCACTTCACTTTTATATATACATATATGTAAGGCGAAAATTAAGGTTACTCTTATTTTTATTTCTCTAACGTCGATTAATTTTTACCCGTCGTTTTTGGTACCAAAACCGCCGTGCGTTATTCACTTTTAGTGTACTTTTATTTATTTAATCTCCGCTTAGATACTTAATGTGTAAGTACTAGTATTTCAATATTTGAGAAGGATTAGATCGACAACCCGGTACACTATAATCCCGGTTTTTGAGATTATAGTGACTCGTTCACAGTTAACTAAAACGGTTGTAAAACTAAAAATCACTTTAAAAGTTTTAAAACACACCATGTTAATTAACAATACAAATTATTAGTTACCCCTGAACTTAGAAACATCATAATAATGCCGAAATTTTCGTATTAAATTCACAGGTCTTTTATATAGCTATTAGGTAATGCGACACCTTGTGATAATTTAAAGCACTACATTTAAATATAATCTGTAGATATTAAATAACTAGTTCATTTATATTTTTGTAAATTTCAAGGTTGTTAAACAACATAAATGTAAGTTATACACACGGGAATACAAAAATCAGAGAACTATTACGTATAAACTACATAGTTGTCAGCAACTTATAACTGCAAATTACAATTGAACTTTACTTGTAAATCAGGGATACCTAACGTGTGAGAATTTGCGAAGGTCGTAATTATGCGTTTAGTTAACATATCTACAAAATTTGGAGAGTACATGTAATTTACAGATCACCAAGATATAGTTAAAACCATCTGAAAAACACATTTAAATAAATGACATCTTTAAATAGATAAATATTACGTAAAGTTGATCAAAACTGCAAGTTTAAATTGCATTATTTAAAAATTGTAACTGTACTTAACTGAATACTTTTTACATCTAAATTACATTTATTATAGGACTCTATAGTTTCTTCAGTTAGGATTTTGTAAAATGTTCAGTTACGATATAAATTAACTTTGTAATTTAGATTTAAATAACTTTGTGCCCTACTTAAATAGGGCCAAATGAAAATCACAACTACACAAAAGTAAAAAATCGCAAATTTTTTTCACAGAGTAATTTATAGTGATGATTATACAAAACACCGTAGTTAGATGTCTTAAATCAGACAAAGTCTTTCAATTGGAACAAAAAAAACGCAGGTTTGATCATTGCAATTTCAAACAGTTCAGATAGTCCAAAATATATTAATGTTGAAGAGTAATATTTATTGCATTCAAAAAAATAATTTGTTTATTTATTAAATAACATTGTTTTTTACTAACTAATGAAATAAACTCAATATTTTCATAGATAGGCTGCGGCCTGGCTTAGCAACTTCTGTGTATCAATCACACTAGGACTATTTGCACCGCTTGTAGTTAAGAAATAGGCGAAGCTTAAATAGTCCAATTAAATATCGAAAAAAAGCCCCTTCGAGCTTTCATTAATTT
Organism: Psylliodes chrysocephalus; assembly: GCA_927349885.1. Taxonomy (NCBI): domain Eukaryota; kingdom Metazoa; phylum Arthropoda; class Insecta; order Coleoptera; family Chrysomelidae; genus Psylliodes; species Psylliodes chrysocephalus. Next base: position 75,825,184 of record OV651819.1, on the reverse strand, counting down.
GTAATTAGATGAAACAAAAAGGACCTTGTGTATTTTGATGTGATCTTTCCGAAAAAAAGAAAAAAAAGATGTAGCAGTTTTTATTTTTTTTTTAAATTAGGAAAACCCGGGTTTTCCGGAATTTTCCATTGTAAAAATGCTAATTATCTGGGCAAGTATCATTCCGATAGTGAAAGAGGAGGCAAAAATAGTTCGGAAATTCATTGCACAGGTAGTTTTAATGGCGAATTTCTCGCCGCCAGAAGTGCTTTTACCAAAAAGTCGTTTTTTCGATCAGAACCATGGACATGAAATTTGCGATGAATTTGTGGCGAAATTATAAATGTTAGACATATGTGCCCACGAGAGAAGTTGCGTATTTTTTTGTTGGCTCTCAAATAAAATAAGTCCCGCGGCGAAATCTGTTATAATTTTTCGGGAATTCGCAGGAAACCGGAAGGCGTAGTTTTTTTTAAATTTTTTCCCATATATTTTTTTCCGGGTTTTCCGAAAACATCTAACAAAAAAAATATATTTGAAAAATCTAACTTCGCCATCGAAAAAAGCACAAAAAAATACACAAAAAGGTATACTTTAAAAATGTTAGGAAATTAATCCTAAGCCTGAGTGTAACTTCCAACTTGGTGATAAGCTTGCTTTTTGTTCTCTATCTGGTTTTTAGTTATTTACAAAAAAACTTGAAATGGGAGAAGATATATATGCATGACAAAAATACGTATTTTCTAGTTACGTTCCGAACTTTTTGAAAAAAATTGCAAAACAATTTTTTCTTAATTTCTCGTACTTTTTTCTTAATTAACTCGAAAAATAATTATCTGAATAGAAAACTGTTTCCATCAAAAAAAACACGAAAAACTCTGGCATATACATTTTTTCTAGCATCCACTGTTTTCTGAGCGCACGTGTGCAAAGATCGGTAATTCTCGTGAGAATTGAAGCTACTCAAATTTTCTGGCAATTGGGAGAGAAAGTAAGCTTGTTTCTCATTAAACTTACTGATTCTAATATATTTTCAGTCTGTAAAGTGCCCAAATTACGGAAAAAATCGACAGTGTGCTTGTTTTTTCTCAAAAAAAAAAGGGAAAATGTTGGATTTAAGAAAAAACCACTCGTTTTACGAGCAATTTTCTAAGCACAAAAAATGCGTAGTTTTCGGTTATATTTCGAATGTCATAAGTCGCATTGCAAATCTGCAATAGTTCACCCTCTGCAAGTGTCTAATGACATAATAAACACAGGCCAGCCATTGCAACCTGGAAACAAAAAATTATAGCACTCTGATAGAATTTTCTTAATTTAGGAACGTACTTAATCAATAAATTGCTAAAGAAGTTCGAAAAGCCACGTGTACACAGAGCTTGCTGAACACAATTATTAAAAATCTATGCCGATGAACACTATCAAGCGATTCAATTTGTAAAAATATGACCGTTTGAAGTTTAAACTTGTCAGATAGCGAACGCCGAGACCATTACTATCCTTGATGCGACATGCGGCTAATTTGGCGGTAATTCTATATTTTGAACAAAACTCAAGAAACGTCTTATAACAAGTCAGTAAAATACATTTTAATAAATTTTAAGCCTAATAAATTTAGATATGTAAGAAATTTAAAACTGGAAAGCGCAAAAAAATCAAATTACAGTAATGTAGTGTATACACGAGTATTGGATCCCGCGGAGCGCGTGTAATGGGACTTTTGTCGGGAGAATTCTACAACTTAGAAGAAACATACACACTTTAAACTTTGTATACACATTTAGAAGACATGAAATTTGGGTTTGCCCAATTTTCAGATCAAAAAACTAAAAATTGTCAATTTTAGGCAACTTTTCTCAAAAACCGTGTTTTTTGGTCGTCACTCAATAAACAGTGGTCAAAAAAATAGATAAAATATATTTGCAAAATTTTCCGTAATGTAATCGTATTCTAGACACAATAGAGTACTCAAAAAAAAAGTTTTGAGCCATTTGGTGCATTTTTGGCATTTTTGTACCACTTCAAACTTTAGAAAAAAAAATTATTTTTTTTTTAAGGAAAAAAATTTATTTAATTGTAATTATGGTCCGATGTAGGTGAAATTCACACATACATAAGATTTCACATTTAAGAGTAAGCTTTGTAAGTGGCATTAAAAAAATTCAAATAGTTTGGCCGTTATAGGCAAACAATGAAATTAGGACCGCGGTACACTTTGCCCTTCCGCCATATACCCAATTTTGGGATTTCTCTTGCCCCCTTCTGGAAATCACTAGACACATCTCTTAAGTTCAAAACTCATTTTTTTTTCAAATATCTTAATTTTTACCAATGTTATGAAGAATTTATTGTTTGAACATTTAACAAATTCAATTTTTCGACCTTCGTCGCCTCAAAATACTAAACAAATTTCAATCGTCCATACCGCGAGAACGGTGCATTGGATCAAAATTTCTCAAGAGACATAAAAATTTGCATTTTTCTTAAGCTTTCTAATGTCGTAAACTGCGTTTTAAAAATATTGATTTATTTCCGACATGCGCCTTTTTTGTCTTTTTTCGAAAAGATCACCTCAAAATACATAGAATCCATTTTGTTTCATCTAATTACAATTTAATGTAAGCTCGAAACCCGTAATTTAATTCGATTAAAAATGACATTGTTATTCGAAAAATGTCAGTTTAGGCTTGGTTTAATTTTTAAGAAATAGCAGTGCAAATGAACCCTAGTTAGTACTTGGATGAGTGATCATTTCAAGGAAAGTCCAAACAACTGCCCGTCTAGATGCATACCACAGGTGGCAGGCTTTATATCAATGAATAAAAGGTATAGCGTGAGGTGTGGCATCTTTTAGGGGAGATATAAAGCCATATGTTCCAAGTCCATAGATGTTAGGCTCGTTAAATATCCCTACCTCTGAAATTTGGTGTACGGCGTTTATGCATTAAAGAGCATTTTTTGACCTAAAAATCGTTTTTTTCTTTCAACAGTGGTTTTCTCTTAAAACAAAATTTATTTTTTGAGTCTCCATTCAATTTAAAAACAAATTTAATATCTTGACTTCTTTCGTACGACTCACCATTCTCACACAAAAAAATTAAATTCATTCATTTGCATCTCATTGAACCATTTACGAGAAAAAAATAATAATGTAACTTTGAACAATAATTTATTTAAGAAGATAACTTTTAAAATTATGAAATTAAAGTAATCTCCATACATTTTGGAATGGTAACATAATAATTATAACAGGCATTGAAAATGTTCACCTACTGCAAATATGCATGCCTCTGCTCTTTTTCTAATGTACTGATGTACTCTTTGGACAATGCTGTGAGTGGTTTAAATAGTTTTGCGACAAATTATGATGCGATTTCTTAACTGTTCTTTAGTATAAAGTGGTGTGCTGTAAATCAATGTTTTGAGTAGTCCCCATAGAAAAAAATCCACTGAATTGAGGTCCGTGGCCGAGGTGGCCATGTCTCTGATCCGCCACGACCTTTCCAGTGATTATTATAATGTTGATTTAACTATTTGCAAGTCAGAGCATTAAACTGCGCTGGTGCACCGTCGGGCATAAACCAGAGACGAGTTCTTACTAAAATGGGAACATCCTCTATCAAAGCTGCCAATTCTTCTTTGAAAATGCCGGTAATTATGCCCATTTAACCTTTCATGAAGAAAATAGGATACAATTAAATAATTACACGTTAACAGAAAACTTCTAGGATTCAGCCCACATGTGATTATTGTGAAAGTTTTGTATGGCGTTCCTGAAAAAGTTGATTTCGTCGGTGAATAAAATTTCAGTGTCAAATTATGGATTTTCAGTAACTTTATGAAGAAACTACTGGCAAAAGTTTATCCGTAATGGAAAGGCGCGTAGTAGTAGAGCTTGAACCCGTTGGATGTGGTAGGAATACAATAAAAAGTCATGGAGAATTCTCCAAACAAGAATATGTAAGATATTAAAATTTTTCTAAATTGTCCGTGTACTTAATGCTGAATCTTCCTCAAATGAATTCAAAACCACTATCTCAATTTCTGGAGTACTTATAATATGTTGTGCTTTTTTTTAGATAATCGTCTGGGTTAAAACTTCCCTTTGTGGCACAATCTTCTATGAATTGTTGAAAATATTCGTGCATCCGGAATATTTCTATTTGGAAAGTGGTTTTCATACAACTGTCCCAGTGCGTTACCATCAGCAAGCCCATACATGTAATGCATGTCTGCAAACTCAGAATTCGAATACACAACCATGTTTTTTAAATATTATTAAAATTAATGATTTAAATTCATGACAACTAGACGAGGTAGACAACTGTCAAAAGTGTTTATATTTGTAAAACAAAACAAAATTTGTACGAAAAAGGTGAGTTGTACGAAAAAAAGTCAAGATATAAAATTTGTTCAAAGAAAAAGCAGTGACGTACCACTTTTTCCTTTAAATATATCTAGTTTGAGTCCCGTACGGACGCTTTTTAACCGAATTTATGACAAGTGATGGATTATAATCCTGAAAACGTCAGCGCGTTGGAGTATTCCCAATATTTTGCACAATAAGGTTCTTATTAAAAATATATTCTAAAAGTTGCTCACCTCTTTGATTGGTGTCGTTGCGTCCCCATACAGTGCTGTGCGCGTTGGCGTCGCATCCAAGAAGTAATGGCAGATGTCTTCTCTGGCAGTACTCCACTAGCCTCGATACTTCCGGGGGTGGTACATGCCCATCTCCAGCGAAGTAACTAGAAGCTATTACTATGTCTTGCCGTCTCATCCCTAATTCCAGGTATGCTCGAATTGGAACGAGATCACGCGTCATGAATTCTGAAAGACAAGAATATTTAATATTACTTCTTACCATTATGCATGTTCTGGGTACTTCATCACTAGTGTGATAAATTACCCTTGCATCCTTACATGCAAGTCCTCTTACCTGGTTTCCATAGACCCACGGTTCCTGGATCAATACGATCCCTAATTGATATTTAGTGAATGTCCTAGATATCACAGCCGAGGCTCCCTTGGCGTGATGGACATTCACTTGGGCGATGTTGATGCCCGCCATTTTTCTCTCCTTTAATGGGGGGTGTTGTCCCCATCGGTGAGGGTGCGTTCCATATCCCCCTCTTCTGCTTCTTCATCAATTTCTACATCCTCAGATGAGTCTACGCAGAGATTTGAGAGGTTAAGGCTCTCTATGCTCTCCACATCAGTCTCATCTTTGGAAGTACTAGGAGTTGGTTCTGTTGTTCCTCCCAGTTCCTTTAATTCTTCTTTCTTTTGAAGGCCGTGTACGGGGATTTTCCCGAATCGATAGTGGATAGTACATCCACTATCCTTGATCCGTTGGCAGGATAGGTCATCTATTCCTAACCTAAGGATCTGGCCTTTGCCCTCGTCTTTTTGACTGACGATTTTCCACAGTGTGGTCGATAGCCCCACATTCTGCGCTTCTATTAACTGTAGAAGCTTCTCTACAGGCTTCCCTTGACTTCTTGGGAGAAAGAGCGTGGCTGTATGTGCTTTCGGGATGTCGTCTCCCGCACATACCTCCAACTCCACTCCCTTCAAGTTGCTCAGGTGTGGTATTTTTGCCCTGAGCCATTCTGCTGACTGTGGGGTTTCACAGTCGATCAAGACCATTCCTGGCCGGAAGTGGATGCCTCCAAATTGGAGCTTATGCTCCCATCCAGCGAACATCTCTTCTACCAGGGCTTCTTCCACCAAGGTTTGTTCGTTCGCACTGAGGATGGTCTCAGGGAACCCCTTAGGTAGGATCGCGACCCGCTTCGTCTTCACGACAGTTGCATAACTGCCCGAAGCGGAAGTATCGGCCACTTTCCTTTTCTTTTCTTTCCTTTGCGGTGGTGTAATGTTATTCCCGTCCCGCTTTCTTTTCAGATCCTTAGGATTGGTTTTACTTCCCTCTCCCTGGGATCTGTGCTCTACAGCTTTCTTTTTCGCTTCCTCCGGTGTCATGCCCTAAGCGAGGTAGCGAAGATACCACCGAACCCCTGCCCCACTGAGTCCATGCCTCAGTGGGTCGTCCCTTCCACCAGGTTGTCCCAGTGGAGGTAGGGAAGGTAGCTTCCGTTTGGATTCTTTCTTGAGGGGAGCTTCCCTCGCCGATGAGTGGTGAGAGGGGGATGGAGAAGATGGAGCGATGGTGCTCCTCTTCTCCCTTCACCTCTTTCTTTTGTTCTCCCACTTCTCTCTTGTGACGTTGTCTCACTTGAGAGGTTGAGGGAGGTTGATCGCTTCGGATGGCAGGCTCCGTTTGATCAGATTTGGTGGCGGTGTAGTCCCGCCGGGGTTTGCTAAATTTGGTTTTCTTGCCCATGTAAATCCCACGAACAGCTAGGGAAATAAATTTGACCGACGCAGAGCCCCGCATGCGCCGGCAAGGCTAGATACAAGAGGGTTTCGCCAGGTTCCCTCAGAGGAACGTTCGAAACCGCTTTCCCAGCGGCCATTCAGCCTTCAGCACGTTGCCTTACACCTTAGCTTGGGGTATTGATGGAGTGCCATTTAGTTAGTTAATAGTGCTGTTCATAGAGCAGCCATAATAACGTATCCAGCGGTGCCACGAGGAGTAAAAGCTATGCAGGGAGTGTCAATACTACTAGAATACCTATACTGTGGTCTCATCCTAGAATCTTGATTTGAGTCTCATCATCGTCTCGCATCCCAGTAGGAGTAATGACGTGCTTGTCCTCATCGCCTGTAGATGTTTAGCCCTTGGTAAAGTCCTATTTTTATATTATTGTAATTTTTTGTGTATTGTATTGATCGTTAATAAATTGTTAATTGTTGTTCTGCTTTTCATTCTTCCAAGTCAGGTAGCACATTACAACCGAAAGGCCCGTGACAATAAAAATATATTCTATATTTTATCATTTATATATCACCACCTCTACTACCATGGAGAGAAAATGAAAGAATGGAAAAAGTAAAAAGTAATATTGCTATAAACGATGGAATGGAAGGGTGTTATTTTTCATTAAAATTTCTCGCACTTTTGTATTACTTCAAGTAGCTAACAATTTAATTGGTGTATACACTTTTTTTAGACAATATAATTGGAAGTTTAGCTCTGAAAAGATACGTAATGGGTTTCGTTAAAAAATTAAATTACCACAATTCGTGTATACAGGGTTGGACAAAGTTAGCGAAACACTAGATTTCGGTTTTATTGGACAAGTAACAAAAAATGCTCTCACAGGCAAGGCTGATTTTGTTTTAAAAACATTTTTCATATAAAGGGTGACTCCTAGGCTAATATTTTTTTAAACATTTATATCATATAAGTCGTTAACATAAACATCTTTTCAAATAACTTTTTTTTAAAATAAACTTTAACATAGGAATAAGACAGAAATAAATGTTGGAATTGTATATCAAAATTATATTCCTGTATATCAATACCCATTTCTGTTGTAACAAAAATTAAATATTATGATTGATGAACTGATAATGTTACTATGAATTCAGTAACAGATTACTTAACTTACTTTATTAATTTAGTAAAATAAAATATTTATTCTTCGATGGATATTAATAAAAGTAAAAAGTATAAGTTTGTCATTTAATTCACTGAATTATGTCTAACATAAATCTAAATCTGGGTCTGGATTTAGGTATGAAAATTTAAGCTGATTAATAAGTTTGTTTATGTTTTTATCGCTTTTTTTGTTTTACCTATGCATCACGATTAATTGTCTACTGGTTATTGTAATTCAGTCACACTTGACCTTAGGTTAGTACCCCACTCTTTTTTATTTTTAGTTCAAGAAAAAATACCTACATTGGTAAAGGTTATATCTAGGACGACTGTAAGTCAATTTTTCCAAAACTTGGTAGAGTTTTTATAGATGGAAATTACAAAATTTCAATTTTGCACATCAAAATAAAACAAATAATTACTATAAAAAAAAATTATTTACAGAAAGAAACGCAAAATGGTGTTCATTCTGACATCATAAAAAACTAAGTAAGTACAGTACACGTTTAACCAATATATACTATTTAATTATTATAAATATGATTGTGTTGGTACGTACTGTCAAATACCAAATAAAACTAATAAAAAGCTCATCAGTACTAAACTAAAAGAAGCTTCAATAATTATTAGTGACTCCCTTGGGCCTGTCTCGCATAGCAAAATTTTTCAAAAGAAGGTTTGATATTACAAATAGCCACTCTAAATTCTTCGTCTATATTCAGTCGATACCTATATTTTGTCTTTAAAGCAGCCATCACAGAAAATCCGTCTTCACAAAGACGGGATGTTGAAAATGGCAATAATATACGGATTGCTCTTGTTTTAAGTGGAAAAAATGCATCATTTACTCTCGCCCAAAATTCAAAGATAGAATATTTACTAGTTTCTCTTTCGATTTCGCTGCTTGCAGTAAAGCCTATGAAGATTTCTTTTTCTGCAGTTGAGAGATCTTCGGAAGTAGTAAGAAATGGATCCTTAACTCGCTCGTAACTTGCTGCCAATTTGTCGTCAGCAATAAAATACTTTTTAAAATTCTGTGGCAACATGGTTAAATGACTTTCTATTATTACAAAAACAAGTTTCACATACTATTCTTCTTCCTTGTATGTTTTGACACACTCATTCACATTTGCAAACATTTCTAGTTTTTTGTTTCACATTTCTGCTCCACAGTTCCAACTTTCTACAAAAAGCACTAATTTTATCACTGGTATCCAACATATGTGTGTTTGCTCCTAGGAGTTGCAGATTCAGAGTATTTAATGACATTAAAAAAATAATTTAGTCCGAACTGAACTGCAAGATAAATCTTGTTTTCTTGGTGGATAAACTTTGTTTCAGTTACTTGGTCAACAGCTACCAACTGTAACATTTTTTATTTTCTTGTTGCCCTGGTGGAGACAAAATGTTCATATATGTTGCATCTTGTTTCTACATTTTGCCAGAAATGGCAACATTGAGAAACAAAAAAGTTACTCTATGTTGCTTTAGTGGATATGATTGAATAAAATCCACATTTGTCGAATCGTCAAACAGCTTCAGCGTTAAATATTAACAATTTCTTTGATTCTCCGCGTATTTAAAGAAAATCAGATACATTCACATAAACTTATACCAACTAATGTGCTCGCGGAGATGATTTTGATAGGCGACATTTCTTTTGTGAACCAATGATGCAAATGATAGATGACAAAACTTTACAAATAGAAAAAGTTTTATTTTTGGATGAATGTACATTTACTCTTACAGGGTCATGTTAGTCGCTAAACTGTCCTACTGGTCTAGAGAAAAGCCTCACTTAATGAGGGTACTAAACACGCAAAATCCTAAACAAGGTAATGTTTGGGCAGTTCTTGCATCCTATTTACTACGTTATAGCTTGAACAGCCGTTGTACAGTGGTAAGTAATGTAATCGAATTACCGCTGTTTTATGGAAAACATTTGTTTCTTAGTTGTAGCAATGGTTGGCTCTGAATCATAATAGACATATATTATCAAAATACAGCTTTAATCCATTTTATTAAAAAAGTACTATAAAACTAATCCAATGCACTTGTACAGATCTAAACATACTTGAACCACAGCTTATACAATACAGCTAAAACATTCTCTTGGCGGCAACGGTTTGCGTCGATTTCGTCGCGCATCGCTTAAGCTCCGCCTTCGAAGGGAAAAGACGGTTTTGGCGTGCAGAAGCGTACTTAGGTAAGGTGTTGAGTCGATTGTATAATTTCGTTGATTGTATAATTTCGTGGAGCCTATAATTTCGTTGATTTTGTTTGAGTTAAAGGTACTGTTATTATTTTGGTGACTCTTTAGCTGTGAGTAGAATGAGTTTGTGCAGTCAAAAGCTGTTTTAATAAGGGTTATACCTGCAAGAAAACATTCTTTAGTTTTCCCAAGGACCCAAACCGATAAGTACTACATTATAAGAAATTTTCATTGTTAAAAATATAATTTATACAGGGTGTCTCATTAGTGCGTTATTGTTCATTATTTTGTTGTAGACACGCAAGAAAGTTTTAAATAAAAGTTATATGGATTTGAAAAATACCTACATATTTTAAAAATATCTTTGGATATACAGGGTGTCACGTTTTTGCCTGGAAAATTAAAATGTATGTTTTTTAAATGGAACACCTTGTATTTTATTTTATGATGAAATTATTAACACCCTAAATTATTGTAAAGACGAATTGCTACAGAAAATTTTTATCAGGTATGTGTGTGGTTACCTTTTAATAAAAGCCTTGCGGATCCACTCCTGCGATACCTGTCTTAAATATAACAAAGATCACGTTGAATTAGACGATTTTTCTTTTTATTGCTTTTAAAAGGCATATGATAACGCCAATTCAGATACATTTGGAAATCTGCAACTGTCAAATGATGAATTTGTAGAACTAATATTCAATATTGAAAAGATATTTTAAAATAATTTTGAAGAATTGGCTACAAAAAATAACATTTGTACCACACTTTTAGAATTAATTAACCCAATACCCTTTAGTTATCCATGCTAACGTTTTCCAAAAGAATAACTTATTTTATTGTATGTTTAATCTCAATAACTAAAAAATATACTGACAATTAGTTTGACAGAATTGTCATTTATTTAAAATTTTAAAAATAATAGCAGTCGGTTGATCAAAATATGAACGGTGATTGGCGAATTTATTTTTTTTTGCAGTGTTCTCACTACCTAGAATGGATATGAAATATATTCGTTCAATTAAAGGCAATAGCATACTTTTTCGTTTTGTAATCTGTGCATGGATATTAGCCAATCTACGCACATACTACAAAACGAAAAATTATGTTATTGCGTTCAACTACGAATATATTTCATATCCATTTTAGGTAGTGAGAACACTTTAACAAAATTAAATCTACAAATCACAGTTCATATTTTGGTCACCCAACTCCTATTATTTAAAAATTTTTAAATAAGTGACAATTCTGTTAAACTAATTGTCAATATATATTTTAGTTGATATTAAATATACATTAAAATTTTTGTGTAGACTCGATAAATAATTGCATTTTTGTTTTTATTATGTCCACATTTAAAAAAAAAAAAAATTTAATCAAACTACATGATACTAATTTAATTACGAGTATTAAAACTAAAGTCCTGAAAGTTTCGGTGAAGATGAGGACAGAACATCTGCCTTCCATGCGAAAAGCCCGGGATCGAATCTAGGCCGAGGACTAATTAATTTTTCATGTTTATTTTATTTTATAAATTAGTCAACTTCGTAATTTATTTTAAAATTAGTTATTTTGTCTAAATAACCTAAAATAATTTTTTAAATTTGTAGATTTTCGTTAGTGGGTCGTAGAAAAAATATACTGACCATATCGAGTGGATTGTTCATATCACAATCAGACGATTGAGTACTCCGCCTACGACGTCGTGCTCAAACTTCGTCTTTGTGTGATATGGCTATCATATCCACCCTTGTTGAACAAACTACAATTTATTTGTTTTCTTGGTTTAAGTTTTACATCAGAAATAAGAACTAAATTAATTTACTTTTCAAGTTTTCTTGTAAAAATCGATATTACTTTCTCCAAGTACAAATTTAGTACCTACCTAAAATAAGTACTAATTATGTAATATCGTGTAATATTGTAATTCAAATTTCACATTACTATAAAGTTTCAAAATTCCCTACTTCGGTATGGTTAGATAAAAATTGAATATATTATATTAATAAAAACTGTCAAAGTATTACTTCTACAAATCTGTATTTCAATTAATAAGAATACTTCTAAATATAACCAATATTGTTAAAATAAAAGCACAAATTCTTTATAATTCCAAAATACCATAGAGTTCCCAGACCTCAGTCGAAGCATTCGTTTATCTAGGTATAAACCCTTTGCGCGAAGAGTAACACTTGCCAGAGACACGGGGTACCACTTGATTTGCATCCACGAGCGTGGCACATTTCTTTAACAATTGAAGCCCTTGGTGTAAAAAGGATCCAAGTCACAATTTGTCGTGACTGTTTTAGCTCAAAACATTTGTTAACGAGGATTTTACTAGCCACATACAAATTATTTTACCTCTAATCCGAAAGATGTGCTATTTTTCGTAATATTTATATTTAAATAATTTTTTAATTATATTTGACAGATTTAAAACAAATTAAAAATTTAATTTCCCAAAACTTACTTAACATGGCATGGAACCAACCCTATTACGTAAAGGTTTTCAATTTTTTCAGTAGTTTAATCCGGGCCCGACTTTTCCCTTTAATCTAACAGAGATAGCACCATTCCGTCTTGCTTGGTTCTCGACCGCCAGATCAAAGACGCCGACACGGAGTTGTGGAGCTGTATTGTATAAGCTGTGCTTGAACCGTAGGTAAACATGTGACAGTATTCCAGGCAAAAATGATAGCAATATATCACTGCACAAAAGAGATTTGATATTAAGGTAAATGTCATGTCATATATTTAGATAATTAAGTGACTTTAAATGCACTCAGTTTTATTCAGATTCACTCAAAGCTTGTGTGGAACTGTTTGAAAACCATAACAGAGCTAGGTTGTTAAAACAGATTAATCATACCCTAGATTTACTAGCTCAAGAAGGAGATGTAACAAAGATAGCTTTTAGAATATGCACAAAGCAGTGGATTTTTAAATCCCAGAAATTGTGGAAAAAATGTTCAAGGCAGGGACAAGCCAAAGAGTTTTTATAGACCATCTTTAGAATTCACCGAGCATCTATTAAGCCATATTAGAAAAAATACTAGAGTACTAGTAGGCCTATTAACAGAACAGTGTAGGCTTAACAAACATATGCATATTATCGGCCTGACAGGAGAAACATTTTGCTGATTTCGTAGTTAGACCAGGATATTGCAAAAATCGTATTGTGCTAAGGTCTACCAAGACTGATATTCCTTACACTTGGGGAAAAACAACATGGCAACTAGCTACACCGGAGCACTACTTTTCAGCCTACGGAGTCTACTACAGAGGACCAACTTAGACAAGGTACTCCAATCAATGATTAAAGAATATCCACAATAGATCTGAATAGATCGACATGGTTTGATTCTCTACTCTGGCCAATCACTACTGGGCAGTTCCTTAAGTGCCGCTGGAAAACAGAAGCAAGGCTTGTCTGTAGGTGTGCAGATCACGAGGCTAATGGCCTAAGTTGTTGAAGACCTAATTACTGATTAACAACAAGTTACAGCAAAGGAATAGAAACTCGCGAAACGGTTGCATGCTCCAGCTGAAATACAGAAGAGCGGTTAATATGCTCCCCAAAAGTTGCGCAACGTGCGGCTGTACTGCAGTAAGGAATTAAATATCAGTATGAACGTTATTTCTATTACATTGTTTACCGCAGTACAGCAAATACCTCAGCTATTACGTGGTAAAGAATATATTTGCATCAAATCGATAGTAACGATTTATTTGGCAAACTTGTCGTCTGGTCAGACGAATGCTTTTTTTCAAGTGCGGTCATTTTTAATTGTCACAATGCCAGGAACTGGCATAGTGAAAATCAGCATTTTATGTTTGAAAGGGCACAACAAGGACGCTTTGGAGTTGGGGGTGTCATGTTTAATTTTGGGCAGACATATAGTTTAGAGGATTTTTGAAGGAGGTCTTAAGCACGTAGATACCTAAAAATTTTTGAGGACGTTATTTCAGAACTGCTCGAAAATATACCATTACCCGAATATAATGTTACGCGTCAATTTTAATTCTATTATAGTGACTAGTCTTCTATTCTTTATTTAAATTTAATTTGTGTTATTTGGGTAATTAGGTTAATTAGGATTAGTATTGGCAGTATTGGCTCTCTTGGCTCCTCCTTTTTCTTTTTGAGGTTGATTTTTTGGACTATGTGGTATTTTAAGTCGAATAATTTCGGATTTTATACTACCTAAAATAGACAAGTTCCATCACGCAATTTAGTTATAACATACAAGTATTTATAATGCGTGAGGTTTTCCGGGTTTTTCTCACCTGTAAGTCAAATGGCACCATCAATCATCTTTAAGTCGCCCCGGAGCGCCACGGCAAATAATAATAATAGTCGTCCCTTCCCCGCACAAGCTCAGCTTTTGGGGTTAAAATTCACTCGTAAGGGGGTGAATTAAGGAGAGTATTATTATTATTATTATTAGTGTACCAGAAAAGTCAAGAGTTAACTTTGGTACACATTTTGTGGATTTGTCGATACTTAAAAGTATAAATCAGGGCCACAACTTATTTGGTAAGTCATCCAGTTATAACCTTACATGCAGATAGTTTCATTTCTGTTTTTAGCACCTTTTTTTTCTTTTTCTTTTTTCCTTTATATTCATTAGCTGCATCTTCCAGAAAACCAAAGACCCATACTGAAAATATTAGTATATAAACAAGTTATGAGATATGCTAATTTGACTTAAATCCTGTATACTGCATAAATGTTATTGATATAAATTTAAGTAACTAAACTCACCCCTTTTATGTTTATGTTGGGATTGACAATGTTTACTCTTGCCCTAAGCGTGTAAAGACCCTTGTAATATTGAACCATTATGGATATTTTTGTAGCAATTATAGGATGTACTTCTCCACTCTTGACTGTTATATTTCATGTTGTTACTGTAACTAAAGTAAACCAAGTCATTTAAGTAATCGGTAAATAAAATATATACCTGATCTTTATTTCCACGGTCCAATCTCCAAAAATCAATAACAAAACTGAGCTGGTAGATATAAATTGTCACCTATTTTAGTCAAGGAATCAAGAAGGGGTAGCAATAATGCTGTTAACCTACAGCAAGATGGTGCCCCAAGTCATAACTCTAGGCTCGTAAGGGCATTTCTTGATAATAACTTTCCTCAAAGATGAATAGGTACCAGCTGACCTGTTAGATGGCCTTCACGATCATCAGATCTCTTAATTTTAGATTTTTTTATAGGGCTATATACAGAATGAAGCATATAGAACACGATATGACGGCATTGCAGAATTTCAAGAGGCAATTCATTTAGTCTTTTGAAATCTGCGAATGAGAACAATGGTCCTTTTAAGCACTAGTTAAAGACTTACAAAGAAGTGCTAATTTTGCATTATACAAAAAGGTCGTCAATTTAAACATCATCTTTAAAAATTTGTTTTTTCTTTTTTTAATAATTTAATTTTTTGTGTTTGTTATATTGTTACTTTATGCTACAAAACTGTTACAAATTTACTGTAATAAAAAAACTCTATTAGTATTTTTTATAAAGAGATACCTATATACAAGATATACACTTCTTCGTTAGTAATATGTAGCTTTCACTTGTTTATTATTGTTACCTACTATTAAATTATAAATTTAATTATTAAAAATTGTCATTTATTTGCGTTTTTTCTAGGAAAAAGTGCAAACTATTATATATTTTTGGAAAGGTAAAAAAATATTTTAGTCATAAATATACAGTCTTCTATTTAAAAAAACATAAGTTTGCTTTATAACTCAAAAATAGTAAATATGTTACAAAAATCATCTACACCATTGCACTCTACGGAAAAATCTATAAGAATGGTCTTCTGCTTTTTCGATAAGTTAAAGGAGAACAGAGATACGAGGGGGATCCCAAAATGCAACATTTTCAAAAATGCCCTGTATCTTAAAAACCAAAAGTGCTATGAAAATTTTGTTAACGGTATCTTTAGTTTTACGAAAAAGTAGCAAAGTGTTGCGAAAAACTGCAAGCCTCTATCTTTAAAAATACCGGAGATACCCCGCAAAAGTACCCAAAATGGACCCTGTACACAAACATAGTACCTACATTGAAACATTACAGTAAAGATCATAGTGTATCATTAATATCGGTTCTCATGGATTTCGTGCGTTCCAAATCCTTTAATTTTCAAACACAAACACATGCACCGCAAATCAAAATACCGACACTCATGAAAAAAAGTATCCCATACCCATGAATACAGGTGACCCGCGGCAGATCCGAATAACCTAACGAATACCTACCGAATACCGTTTTCGTGTCGTTTCACGAATGTGAGATCCCACAGAGTAATCCATCAAAATTATACGCTTTCTTAAATAAAATAAATTATTTCGAATCGGATTTGAGACACAGCACGCCATGAGAAAAGGTAAAAGGTATCATTATTATAACTATATGTAAGTGGTAGACGTGAGCAGACTGAAAATATTCGAGGAATGCACGTACGACGGCCTGTCTGCCGTCCTCTCGAGGTATGGGGCTCTCTAACGAGACAAAAGAGGGTTGGCTAGCCCTTAATTAATTATACGGAGTGTATATCGTTATTTATAGTACTCGTCATGTCTGGTAAACAATACAAAAATGTGACAGCGGGCACTTTTACGCTAAGCATTTGAAGTTTAAAAATATTTTTGCTTTTGGTAAATAATACATGTTTTATGGATATTTACACTCGCGAAAATACGAGGCAGTTAAATAAAGACTTTAAAAGTGCCCTAAAAAAATGTATATCGCCATCAACTTAATTAATTTTAGATGATTCAAAATTAAACTATGCCAAATCAGGTATAAAATAAAATTAAAACCTTTTACTCCGGATTTAGTTTTTTCAATATTTCGTAATAATATAATAAAAGAAAATAGTTTATTGATTACAAAATCAACAAATTTTAATTTTTTTGCAACAAGAAAACAAAAAAGTTGTACTTATATTTTGTCCCAGTCGTGTTTTTAACTCGTTTACTTGTTGTTTACACTTGTATAATCTTCTTCCTTTCTCACCTTTTACCGGTAAGTGGTCACCAACTTTTAAACATTCTCTGTGATGATTTACAATGTGGTCTAACCAGTGGCGGCTCGCGGGCACTAGCGGCAGTATGGCACACACTGGAAAGGAATCCCGAGATTCGTTTTTCCCTTAGGTAAACAAGTTCTCCGCTTAATGAAAATTAAATATATTTCAGAACAATCAGTTGGGGCAATAACGATTTCTGAATGTGACTACAGGGAGCTAAATGTGACCACTCAAAATGCATTTAACTATGTAAGTGGCTATTTAATCAAAAAATCATTACATATCCACTCTTGCGAAATTTGCGTAAATTTCTCAGAAGAATGCAATTTTCTTAACAATTCTAACCTGTTAACACATTTTAAAGCATACCACTCTGAAGAAAAGGTGTTTGGCAATTTAAAATCTCCCAGCGAAAAATTTCTCTTTTATATTTTCAAATTAGAAGAAATATTTATATCTCTATTTGGTAGTTTGTCAACTAAGCCTGGAATTTCCAACGCATACCTTTTTGAGATGAGTAAAATAGAATTTGGTCATCCTTCATCCAAAATAGTACAAAATAGTACAAAATAGTACAAAATAGTACAAAATAGTACAAAATAGTACAAAATAGTACAAAATAGTACAAAATAGTACAAAATAGTACAAAATAGTACAAAATAGTACAAAATAGTACAAAATAGTACAAAATAGTACAAAATAGTACAAAATAGTACAAAATAGTACAAAATAGTACAAAATAGTACAAAATAGTACAAAATAGTACAAAATAGTACAAAATAGTACAAAATAGTACAAAATAGTACAAAATAGTACAAAATAGTACAAAATAGTACAAAATAGTACAAAATAGTACAAAATAGTACAAAATAGTACAAAATAGTACAAAATAGTACAAAATAGTACAAAATAGTACAAAATAGTACAAATAGTACAAAATAGTACAAAATAGTACAAAATAGTACAAAATAGTACAAAATAGTACAAAATAGTACAAAATAGTACAAAATAGTACAAAATAGTACAAAATAGTACAAAAATAGTACAAAATAGTACAAAATAGTACAAAATAGTACAAAATAGTACAAAATAGTACAAAATAGTACAAAATAGTACAAAATAGTACAAAATAGTACAAAATAGTACAAAATAGTACAAAATAGTACAAAATAGTACAAAATAGTACAAAAATAGTACAAATAGTACAAAATAGTACAAAATAGTACAAAATAGTACAAAATAGTACAAAATAGTACAAAATAGTACAAAATAGTACAAAATAGTACAAAATAGTACAAAATAGTACAAAATAGTACAAAATAGTACAAAATAGTACAAAATAGTACAAAATAGTACAAAATAGTACAAAATAGTACAAAATAGTACAAAATAGTACAAAATAGTACAAAATAGTACAAAATAGTACAAAATAGTACAAAATAGTACAAAATAGTACAAAATAGTACAAAATAGTACAAAATAGTACAAAATAGTACAAAATAGTACAAAATAGTACAAAATAGTACAAAATAGTACAAAATAGTACAAAATAGTACAAAATAGTACAAAATAGTACAAAATAGTACAAAATAGTACAAAATAGTACAAAATAGTACAAAATAGTACAAAATAGTACAAAATAGTACAAAATAGTACAAAATAGTACAAAATAGTACAAAATAGTACAAAATAGTACAAAATAGTACAAAATAGTACAAAATAGTACAAAATAGTACAAAATAGTACAAAATAGTACAAAATAGTACAAAATAGTACAAAATAGTACAAAATAGTACAAAATAGTACAAAATAGTACAAAATAGTACAAAATAGTACAAAATAGTACAAAATAGTACAAAATAGTACAAAATAGTACAAAATAGTACAAAATAGTACAAAATAGTACAAAATAGTACAAAATAGTACAAAATAGTACAAAATAGTACAAAATAGTACAAAATAGTACAAAATAGTACAAAATAGTACAAAATAGTACAAAATAGTACAAAATAGTACAAAATAGTACAAAATAGTACAAAATAGTACAAAATAGTACAAAATAGTACAAAATAGTACAAAATAGTACAAAATAGTACAAAATAGTACAAAATAGTACAAAATAGTACAAAATAGTACAAAATAGTACAAAATAGTACAAAAATAGTACAAAATAGTACAAAATAGTAAAATAGTACAAAATAGTACAAAATAGTACAAAATAGTACAAAATAGTACAAAATAGTACAAAATAGTACAAAATAGTACAAAATAGTACAAAATAGTACAAAATAGTACAAAATAGTACAAAATAGTACAAATAGTACAAAATAGTACAAAATAGTACAAAATAGTACAAAATAGTACAAAATAGTACAAAATAGTACAAAATAGTACAAAATAGTACAAAATAGTACAAAATAGTACAAAATAGTACAAAATAGTACAAAATAGTACAAAATAGTACAAAATAGTACAAAATAGTACAAAATAGTACAAAATAGTACAAAATAGTACAAAATAGTACAAAATAGTACAAAATAG
This sequence comes from Psylliodes chrysocephalus, assembly GCA_927349885.1. Classification (NCBI taxonomy): domain Eukaryota; kingdom Metazoa; phylum Arthropoda; class Insecta; order Coleoptera; family Chrysomelidae; genus Psylliodes; species Psylliodes chrysocephalus. The sequence continues at coordinate 75,805,888 of OV651819.1, read as the reverse complement.
TACAAAATAGTACAAAATAGTACAAAATAGTACAAAATAGTACAAAATAGTACAAAATAGTACAAAATAGTACAAAATAGTACAAAATAGTACAAAATAGTACAAAATAGTACAAAATAGTACAAAATAGTACAAAATAGTACAAAATAGTACAAAATAGTACAAAATAGTACAAAATAGTACAAAATAGTACAAAATAGTACAAAATAGTACAAAATAGTACAAAATAGTACAAAATAGTACAAAATAGTACAAAATAGTACAAAATAGTACAAAATAGTACAAAATAGTACAAAATAGTACAAAAGTAAATAGTACAAAATAGTACAAAATAGTACAAAATAGTACAAAATAGTACAAAATAGTACAAAATAGTACAAAATAGTACAAAATAGTACAAAATAGGTACAAAATAGTACAAAATAGTACAAAATAGTACAAAATAGTACAAAATAGTACAAAATAGTACAAAATAGTACAAAATAGTACAAAATAGTACAAAATAGTACAAAATAGTACAAAATAGTACAAAATAGTACAAAATAGTACAAAATAGTACAAAATAGTAGAAAATAGTACAAAATAGTACAAAATAGTACAAAATAGTACAAAATAGTACAAAATAGTACAAAATAGTACAAAATAGTACAAAATAGTACAAAATAGTACAAAATAGTACAAAATAGTACAAAATAGTACAAAATAGTACAAAATAGTACAAAATAGTACAGAATAGTACAAAATAGTACAAAATAGTACAAAATAGTACAAAATAGTACAAAATAGTACAAAATAGTACAAAATAGTACAAAATAGTACAAAATAGTACAAAATAGTACAAAATAGTACAAAATAGTACAAAATAGTACAAAATAGTACAAAATAGTACAAAATAGTACAAAATAGTACAAAATAGTACAAAATAGTACAAAATAGTACAAAATAGTACAAAATAGTACAAAATAGTACAAAATAGTACAAAATAGTACAAAATAGTACAAAATAGTACAAAATAGTACAAAATAGTACAAAATAGTACAAAATAGTACAAAATAGTACAAAATAGTACAAAATAGTACAAAATAGTACAAAATAGTACAAAATAGTACAAAATAGTACAAAATAGTACAAAATAGTACAAAATAGTACAAAATAGTACAAAATAGTACAAAATAGTACAAAATAGTACAAAATAGTACAAAATAGTACAAAATAGTACAAAATAGTACAAAATAGTACAAAATAGTACAAAATAGTACAAAATAGTACAAAATAGTACAAAATAGTACAAAATAGTACAAAATAGTACAAAATAGTACAAAATAGTACAAAATAGTACAAAATAGTACAAAATAGTACAAAATAGTACAAAATAGTACAAAATAGTACAAAATAGTACAAAATAGTACAAAATAGTACAAAATAGTACAAAATAGTACAAAATAGTACAAAATAGTACAAAATAGTACAAAATAGTACAAAATAGTACAAAATAGTACAAAATAGTACAAAATAGTACAAAATAGTACAAAATAGTACAAAATAGTACAAAATAGTACAAAATAGTACAAAATAGTACAAAATAGTACAAAATAGTACAAAATAGTACAAAATAGTACAAAATAGTACAAAATAGTACAAAATAGTACAAAATAGTACAAAATAGTACAAAATAGTACAAAATAGTACAAAATAGTACAAAATAGTACAAATAGTACAAAATAGTACAAAATAGTACAAAATAGTACAAAATAGTACACCATAGTACAGCAGCGGTTTACCACTCGGTTTACCCCTAGTAGTTATATGACCTGCAGATAGATGGATTGTTGATGAAAAACTGCGACTTTTACAAATCTCCGTCCTATGTTGACCATAGTCTTAGGTCAAACTCTTACATTGTCGACCCTGGTCTTGAAAATTTGTAGAACCAAGACCAGACTCGTAGACTCGTAAACCATTTACATCATTCCAGGATCGAAGAGGCTTCTTGAGGCGTCTTGTATAAGCGGTATAGAATAGTTTATGACAGCCAAATTAATCCAGTAACGGTATCATAAACTCTTCTGAGAGTACAGATGAATACTCTTGTAAACAATACTTTTTAGTTACAAATTCCAGGTAACTTTATTATCTAGGATAAGTAGTCTATTTCGCCACAAAAATAATAGTTTCTACTGCCAGACTGGACTGTCAAAACGAAGTTTTGTATTATTCTTTTTATCAATTCAGTGACCGTTAAGCTGAAACTAAATAGTACAATTAAGAATTTTACAGGGGTCACATGAAGGATAATAGTTACGAAATAAAATATTGCTTTAGTATTCTAAGGCTTTGATAGTGGTGGCACCATCTCTTGTCTATACTGACTACTATTATTCAGCCCAGACTCGTAATATGTTGTGATTGTAATCCAATTATTACCAAAATGAAATTTGCAATAGTGTCTCTAACGAGTATTCTTCAAAAAACTCTAGGTTATTAAAGAGTTTAAAAATATAATAAGAAATTTTCGGAAAAAAAGGAACCATAGTGGTATACAAACCATAAGTTTCTCTAGGATTTATTTCTGACCGATTTTTTAATGATAATAAATCTATTAAATGTATTTCTTTTTGTTAGTGATGTTTTCATTTTCATTTATTATGTCTAGTTCCCTAAAACTTTTCCTATTCTTTTTGAAATCTTTCCGTAGTCTCCACCAATGTTGCGACATTCCTCGACATCTTTTCCCCCATTATATTCATTTCAAATTAAAGTATATGCTAATGCCGGAATATTTATTAATTTATAGTATCCATAAATTACGGAATAAGGATTTTTCTTGGGGTCGAATTGAAATTCGGTTATAAATCAAATTCCATAATGGCGCCTTTTGTTGTGCTTAACGCTGGTCTATACACACGATATACGGTCTTATAAAGCTATTTCGACGATGCTTTTGACAAGCTTATAAATTTTATTTTATTTGGAATGTATTCGGTCTCAGCTAAGTGGTGAAGTAGCCAACTTTAATAGGTGATTGATTTATTTGATTTTGATTATTTAAAACGGTAAATGGGTAGGGTACATTTATACAAACATGTCATTGTGAGTGCACAATTAACTATAATTTAATATTCTTCTGCCAGTTTTATAAAAATTCGTTAGAAAATATTCGTAAAAATGTTTGTAACTTTTATACACATGTTTTGTAGACAGTTATGTAGTGAAATAAAATTAGCTGTCTCCATTTTTTGGGAACGAAGAAAACAGAGGGGTAATATTTTCGATACCTGGGAAAAAAATAAAATTAAAATATCTAAACAAAACTTATCTTAGACCTTAATAACTAGAGCTAGGAATATATGCAAAACAGCATATTTTGCATATGTTGCATATATATACAATTTTTGATTTTGAATGCATATATTGACATTTTGTTAATTTTTTGTCATATATCTGACGTACTAATTAGCTGGACATATTAAAATTATGAGTTTTGGAACAAAATAATATTTTGTGAATTGCCTTTACTGGTCGATTTCCCAAAATTTTGAAGGATTAACTTTTCCCTGTAATAAATTACGGTTAATGGTGTAGGTACTTGAGAGGAATAAATTATAAACACCTTCCTTAAACCAACAAATTTTGCTAAATATCCTTTCAGGTAGTTGTATTAATATCTTCAAATTTCTAAATGACTCAGTTTACTTTCAACTTCATTTCAGTCTTTATTGTTGTGTTGTGTTAACCAGTGGGAAAAATGGCAAAAGTAATTGAGTCGAGGGTAAAATCTTATTTAGATTTTGTTGTAGACGGTGATAACCAGGTGTTTTGTAAAACATGTTCTAAAATTGTAAGTACTTTTTTATTTTATATTTTATTTTGACCTTTCATAATGGTAAATCAAACGACAGTAAAATATTATTTCAACTCAAAGTTAACAAAAAGTAGGGCAACTTTACAACGTACGTATTTATTTAATTTAATTAAAATTTCAACATCTACAGGAATTTATTGCAACACGCGAAAACACCCTCACATATAGCAAAGCAGAAATCTAAAGACACTCGCAGACAAAGTCAACTTTCCTTGAAATATTATTTAGAATCTGGATCGTCTAGAAGTAAACAAGCTATTTTTAATGAAGATTTATGCAAAGCTTTAGTGACTTCGAATATCCCTTTAATACGATTAAATAATCAAAATCTCCGATCATTTTTGAAAAAATACTGTAAATTTAATGTTCCAGAGCAAAGTATATTACGCAAACGTGGTGTTGACAGTTTGTACATTGAAACTCGTGAAAAAATTCGTGAGATTACTGTTGGAAACCATTTCTAAATTATTGTGGATGAAACTACAGACTCTTGTGGTCGATATATAGCCCATTTAATGATAGGTTCATTACGCGAAGAAATGCAAATTGGTCCATATCTAATCGCTTCAAAGCAATTAGATAAAACAAATAACTTGACAATAACTTGGTCTATCCAGACAGAATTGTCTTCCTTTTTTCTTCCGGAAGCCGTTCCAACAGAAAAATGTTTATTGCTGTTATCCAATGCTGCACCGTACATGGTAAAAGCCGCACAAAATTTAAAAATGTTTTATGAAAACTTAATCCATGTTACATGTTTGGCTCATAGCCTTAACAGAGTTGCAGAAGAAATTAGGTCTAACTTTCCTTTAATTAATGATTTAATTAGTAATGTAAAAAAAATATTTCTTAAAGCTCCTCTAAGAACTCAATTGTACAAAGAAAAATTACCTGAATTACAGATGCCACTGGAACCTGTGATTACTCGGTGGGGTACCTGGCTTAAGGCTGCCTTTTTTACGCAGGTAATTATGAAAAAATTAAAGAAATCATATTTGATTTTGATGATTCATCTAAGGGAAAATCTAATACAAAGTAGTTGTTTCAAAATCACATATTACCAAAACAATTAGTGTTTTTAAAAAAATATGCATTTGTACCCAAAATTATATTAGATTTTGTTATTCTTTCTTTCTTGTCTTTTAGAGAAAAGTCTTATTTTCCTTTTTAAATCTTTAATGACATTCGTATTTAATTTGACAATAATAATCTATCAAAATCATAAACTATATCCTAACTAATAATCTCAAGTATTAAGTGATAGCGTCTATAAAAATAGGAACGGCAGATTGAGCTCATGGTTCCAAGCACGACATTTCTCCACCCTGCTAGAAGATTCTCAGGATTCTTCTAGTTCCAGCTTGAATATTTTTGAAACCGGCCTTCGATAGTTTCCATTAGCCGTCTTTAAATCAATAACTCTTACTCTTCCGTCAGGTCCGGGATAAGTAGCTGTAACTCTAGCTAGTTTCCATTTATATCTGGGTTCTTGGTCATCGACTAATATTACCATATCATTTGTCGCTATGGGCTTGTGGTCAGATGTCCATTTGTTTCTTTTAGTGAGAGAAGGCAGATACTCTTTTGTCCATCTTTCCCAAAAAGAAGTAGCGAGCATCCTAGATTTCTTCCATTCTCTTCGTAGACTATTTGCGTCAGGATTGATGGGAAGAAATATCAAATTCCTGTCGTTTGGCGTCCCAAACAAAAAATGATTGGGAGTTAATGGTTCAGGGTCAAGGGCATCAGAAGAAAGCCTTGTAAGAGGCCTCGAATTGACGATCACTTCTGCTTCAGCAAACAAAGTCTGTAATGTTTCTTCTCGCAGACTTTGATCATGAAGTATTTTTCCTATTGTTCTTTTAACACTGCCTATCAACCTTTAATGGTTTAATTTCTGGCTTAAGTCGAACTTCTGGTAGTTGTCCCATCAGAGGCGGCTGTGGTCTTTTCCGACTAAGCTGGCATCTTACACATTTGGAACAAACAGACTTTACAGCGGTTCTTCCATTCAATATCCAATATCTCAGTCGTAAATGGTTCAAGACTGTTTCGGTTCCAATGTGTCGCAGTTTTTCGTGGGTCCATCTTATAATAAGTTTACTGTATGGATGCTTTGGATCCAAAATGTACGGAAATTTTGTTTCTTTATCGAGGTTTTCTGCCATGTTTGTTCTTCCTCCCAAAACTAATAATCCATTTTCCAACTGGGGACAAAGATTTCTGAGTCGACTGTGAATACTTACAGCTTTTCCTTGCTGTAACTGTCTAACTTCTTTACCAAAACTTTGAAGCTGACTTTCTTTTATCCACAAACTTTCTGCTTTCTGAAGTTCTTCGACTAAAAGTTCCTTCGGGAAGTCTTTTCGTCCCTTAATTATTGAAATAAATCTTTGGCACCATGCTGTACTTCGAACTAGTCTCAACCAGTTAGAAAACCTCGATATATCTAGAAGATAATTTTCTTTCTCAATAACTGTAAAGCATGAATTGACCTTTTCTTTACATTCAGGATCATTTTCCTGCGTCTCAGGTATTCCACGATCTTCGACAAGCCAAAACTTTTCTGTTTCTCTAAGGAATTCGGGTCCTTGAAACCAAACATCTGAAATTAACTTGTTGGCATGAAATTTTGATCTGGTAGCTTCATCAGCAGGATTCTGCTCAGTAGGTACCCACCTCCAGTCTTCAACATTTGTCCTTTCCTGAATTTCGCCAATTCGGTGAGAAACAAATTGTTTGTAGTTCCTGCTGTCACTTCGTATCCACGACAGCACACATCTGGAGTCAGTCCAAAAATATACCTGGTGGATGAGTATTTCTAATTCACTTTTTAGTACTTCGGCTAACCTACTGGCCATAACGGCTGCTTGAAGTTCCAGTCTCGGAATGGAAAGTACTTTTAAAGGAGATACTCTTGTTTTTGATGACACAAGTGAAACGTCTACGTTTTCAGCCGGTCCTCCAACCACCCGGAGATAGGAAACTGCAGCAAAAGCTTTCTCGCTACTATCACAGTAAGTATGCAGTTCTATCCTTGTAGCTGAAGGTATTTTAAAGCTGTAGCATCTCGGAATTCGTAGCTTTGTCACTTCCGGAAGTTCCTTAATCCAGTTCTTCCAAGTCGTCATATGACGTTGAGGTATATTTTCATCCCATGCTATCCCAGATCTCCAAATATCCTGCATCAAAATCTTTGCTTTAATTGAAAAACAGGAAATAAGTCCCAGGGGATCATAAATAGATATAACTGTCTTTAATACAGTTCTTTTGGTAGGAGTCTTTTCCAAAATGTCCTCTTTAATCTTTAGTCTAAACAAAAAACTGTCGTCTTCTGTGTCCCAATATAATCCCAGCACTCGCTGAACGGTCGTTTTGTCATCAATGCATTTTGAAGCGGCAGAGATTTCTTGAAAATTTTCTGAAATAACTGAAGAATTTCCCATCCAGTTCACGACCTCAAAACCTGCTTGTTTCATGGCGCTGCATATGTCTGTAATAGTTCTTATTGCTTCACCTTTCGTGGCTGTAGAATCCAAATAATCATCGACATAAAATTTCTTTAAAATGGCTTCCTTCAACTTTGGGTCATTAACGGTTGTTATAGCATGGTAATTTTTCACAAACTGTGCGCACACGGGTGAGCATGTGGCACCAAAGGTCATAACCGTCATTTCGTAAATCTCTGGTTCTCCATTGAGGTCTAGGTCTCGCCAAAGGACTCTCTGTGCTTGCCTATCTGATTCTTGGATCCTGACCTGGTGGAACATCTCTTTCACATCTCCACAAAATCCAAACCTGTACTGTCTAAACTTCCACAGGATAGCTACTAGAGAATTCAACAAATCGGGACCAGCTAGTAGGTTATCGTTCAAGCTGGTTCCATGTGACTTAGACGCACAATCCATTACCAGTCTGAGTTTCTTTTTGTTAACATTTTCAACGGCAAAGTGTGGAATGTACCATGTTTTGGGACCTTCATCTGCAGCTTCTTTAGCTGTAAGCTTTTTAAAATATCCTTTTTCCTTATAGTAGTTAAAATTCTTACTGTAGGCTATACCAAACATTTCATTCCTCCTACACTTTCTCTCTATATATTCTAGTCTTTGTATTGCTTTGGTCCGACTTTCTGGTAATCTGACATCATCTCCGCGCCACAACAAGCCAATCTCATATCTGTCATCATATTTTCTTATCGTTTCCTCCATAACTCTTAGTGCCCTAGAATTTTCTGAACTTAGCCGATTCGGTGTTACTAAAACTTCAAAGCTTTCTGTGGCATACGAATTTTTCACCATTTCCTGCAAATTTTCATCATCTTCCTCATATTCATTTAGCTGTTCATGAATATGCATGACCTGATTGACTTGCTCTAAAGATTTTTCTGAATTTGACTCTTTATTGGGTCCATGTACAGCCCAACCTAGTTTACATTTACTAGCCATCAATGAATTCTCTGGGCCGTATCTGATTCGACGTGGAACAATAAGGTCAATATTGTCTTGGCCTATAATCATTACAGGTTCTTCGTTTTCGATATTTCTTAGAGGTAGGTGTTTCAAATGCTCATATTTCTGCATATCAGTGATTCTTACGGTTTGTCTAGGTAGTGATAAGTTGTCTGTAGTTCTAACACCTTTTATCGTAAACATTCTCTGACTGCTTCCTACCTTTAAAACATTTAAATCAACCTAACCTTAATGGAGTCTTCTTCTGTAAATGTTATATTTTCTGTTGTCCACTGCAAACATAAATTTTGTCTAGGTCCGCTAAGCCCTATCTTTTGGGCGACAGTTTTTCTCAAAAGTGAAATCGTTGAGCATTCGTCACAGAGAGCTAATATTTCTGCAGAGCCGTGGGGTCCATGAAGGATAATAGGAATGGCTCTTAAATATACTTTTTTCGTGGCAGCTTGAATAGTACATACTGTCTCTCCTCCATCAGTTCTACTCTGGATCTCTTGTGTCGTCTGATTAACATTCGTTGTCTCAATAATTTCTTTGTGCAGAAGTGGATGATGATATAGTTTACATCCGTGGACTTGACATTGCTTCTTCAGTCGACATTTAAATTTTTGGTGGTTTCTCTTCAAGCAACAGAAACAGAGCTTCTTACTTGTAACCATTTTCCATCTGGTGTCGACTGGATCATTTTTCATCGTTGGACAACCATTTTCAGTGTGTCCACTTAAATCGCAGTACCTACATTTCGTCTCCGAACTTCGTTCATTTTCAATTGTACTGCATACTCGTTCAGGTTTTTTAAGGAATAATTTTGGAACATTTCTTTCTATATCCATACAGGGTGTGATGGGTGTACTGACATAACAGGCCGCTTTCGCCATTTCCCCTACCCATTTTGCAAAATCTTCCAAATCAAGAAACTTTTCGGTCTTGGATATCTTTTTACCCCACTTTAATTTCAAATGATCTGGTAACTTTTTCAGAAGATCGGATAACAATTGAGGATTCTGAAGGTGTCCTGTTGACTTAAGTGTTTTCATGACAGATACCATATTGTTGAGTTCAGTTGAAAATTGGATAATTTTCTCTAGGTTTGAATCTTTTAAAAAAGGCATGCTTTTCACTTTATTAATGATGCCGTTTATCACTAACTCTGGCCTACCAAAGCGTATCTCTAAAGTGTGCATAATTAAGTCAACATTATCTGTAGTTAACAACACGTCTGATACTGCAGATTTGGCTGCGCCCTTAAGACTCTTTTGAAGTTTTATTATGATTTCGTCGTCCGTAAAATTACATAATTTGCAAACAGTTTTAAATTGTCTATCAAACAAAGGCCACTCTTCAGGTTTTCCATCATAAACAGGAAATTCTTTATGCAGGTACGACTTATTGTGGCTGGATGAGGTTGAAACTGCCTGAATAGCTTTGACAACGGTGTCGCAAATAAGTTTTAAGTCGTTATTTTTATTAGAATCTTCTTTCTCACGGCTATCTTCATAATTTTTGTCTAATATTTCGGGTTCTGAATGAGTTTCTGCTGGTCGACTATCGTTTAGGCTATATACCCAATCTTCAACCCTCTTTAATTTAAGGTCATATGTTAATAATGTTTTGTCTGCGATACTATCTGCACTATTTTGTTCACTGGCGTCTAAAACAGCATTATGCAAATCTCTTTCCATTTCTAGCAGTGTAATTTCTTCTTCTCTTTGAGCATTCTTTAGACTCTGAATTTTCTTTTCAGTCTCCAGAGCTATGCGTTTCTTTTCTATATCTATTAAGGATCGTTTGGAACTAACTTTAGTGCAAACGGATTTCGAAACCTTTGAAGGTGCTTTCCTTGTATTCCCTCCATCTCGATCATCCGCTTCTTCAAAATCTAATGTCGTTTTCGGCTTTGTCCCATTCGATATTTTATCCTTTTTTATACGTTTCTGTCCAAAGCCTTCCGGCCAAGAATAATCGTCAGGTAGAGTTCTAGTACCCGCACCAATGCGTCCGGACTTTCGGGTTACTTGACTCTTAGAATCTAATTCCATTTTCTCAGATCACGTCTGGGTCACCAATGTTATTCTTTCTTTCTTGTCTTTTAGAGAAAAGTCTTATTTTCCTTTTTAAATCTTTAATGACATTCGTATTTAATTTGACAATAATAATCTATCAAAATCATAAACTATATCCTAACTAATAATCTCAAGTATTAAGTGATAGCGTCTATAAAAATAGGAACGCCAGATTGAGCTCATGGTTCCAAGCACGACAGATTTAGAATAAAAAAAATTACCTTTGGTGACTTCCGTAAATTTAATTAAGACGTTTGAATCAGAGTGTAAAAATGTCCAGGGCGATATTGGAAAGACGATTTTTCATAAATTTTAAAATGTAATTTTAAAAAATGAAGGATTTATTGTTTTAAGAAACCTTGCTAATATTTATTCTGGTAACTTTGAAGATATTAATACTATTCATCCAGATATTTCAGTAAAATTTAAGTTTGCACTTTTTTCTTTGTACAAGTACATACTTATAGGAGACAATCATATAATACAGATAATTTAGAAAAACATCTAATTGTTCATTCGTTTTATAATAATGTTGATTTGTAAATAAAATTAGTTAATAATTAAATAATTATTAAGTATTATATTAGGTATTGTAAAATAAAACAAATAATAAATATGAATAAACTATTTCGATCAAATAACAAATTACTCTTATTGCATATGCTCTGCATATTTTTCAATTTTTTACGCATATATTGAAGTATTTTGCGGCATATATATGCGCATATTTAACTACTTTTTGGGTGCATATATTCCTAGGTCTATTAATAACTAAATGGAAGATGCTCATCTATACAGGTAGCAGCATAGATAAATTATATAAGATACATCGGCACTGGTAACAAGTGTTTCGGTATTTAGTTCCTCAGCATACTATTTGGAGCCACCATCGCAATAAGATGAAAGCGATGTTGCAAGTTTCCATAAACTTTCATGAAATTAGAATTATTTCAAACACCTTATTTTGTTATTTGTCAAGCTCGATACCATCCATACAATGGCCTACTATTGCATACTATTGATGGGATATTTTAAAAAAAGGTTTGAAAACCTTGTAAAAATGAAAGACAGTATGGCAGGCGGAAGGGGAAATAGGCAAATTACAATAATATAAATAAATAAGAGTTATTTTATGATGTAAGTTCCATAGGTAGGTAAGTTATTTTTAGGTTAAGAAGATTTATAAGTGATGATTTGATGTAATTAGTAAGTATTAACAATTTAATTTAATATTAGGTGTTAGATTTGTTTAAGGACTTTGTTTATCATTGTTTTCTTAGCCTTAACGAAATATAGGTAATTTCATTTTAAATCTATTTTCAATTCTTTTTTTAATATATTTGTAACAATATCAAAACATGTCTGACCCGGGTAAAGCATAGAAGGGTAAAGCTAAGTATTTTTGTTTAGCTCCTAATTGTTTAAATAAGTATTCTAATATTCAGCAAACTGGTTATTTAAACAAAACCTTTTTTTAATTTTCCTTCTGATGTTAAAATTCGAGACAACTGGTTTAAGAATTTAAATTTAACTTTTGATAATAAAACTCGCTCTCTTTGTGAGGATCATTTTTGCCAGAGTCTTTTAGCATAATTGCCATAAAATGTAAACGACCAATTGTAAATTTTATTAGATAATAGTATATCCAGTTCAACTATACCGAACTATATTCAACCCGAGAGTCAGATTTTAGAACATGTTGAATCTGAAGCACATACACAGCAGCATAAGATAGATTTGCTAATCCACAACGAAAAACAAGAGATAAGTTGCAAAAGTAAATTTAATATTAGTGATAAGCAATTTGAACAATCCTCAAAACTGAGAAAAACTATTCTGAAACAAATAAATGAAAGTAGAGTCAAAAATGTACCTCCTAAAGAGAAAAATCTATATTTTATTAATAGAAAACAAAATATAAGAATTTGTAAGCTAATAAAAGCTCTTATAGTTTGCAAAAATAAAATCAAGAAGGCCTCTGAATTATCTAAAACTCATTTGTTTTCAGATTTTAATAATAATTTAGATCCGGTTGGAATGAAATTCTTTAAAAGTAGCCTAGAAAATTGTCAAAGAAAAAAACACTCTCGGACCACTCAGAATAAAATTTTTTCTTTATTATTGTATAAAAATGGTCCTAGAGCATATAATTTTTTAAGAAAATTCATTTCATTGCCTGGTAAATCTACTATCCAATACATTTTAAGTGATTCACCTTTTGAAATGGGCATAAATGTTTCAGTGTTTTCCAGATTCAAAGAATTTGTTAGTAAAATGCCAGAAATTGATAGGAATTGTATTATAATGTTCGATGAAATAGCTTTAACCGAAAAACTTACTTTTGATTCAGTTAATGACAAAATTATTGGATATGTTGACTTGGGAAAAAAATTAGGTACACGCCCAAAAGTAGCTGATCATGCTTTAGTATTTATGATACACGGTTTAAGAAATGTTTGGAAACAACCTATAGCATATTATTTTACACATCATGCTATAAATAGTAAAGATCTTACTTAGTTAAATAAGGAGGTTATTATGGCTCTTCAAAATATAGGTTTAGCTACTGCGAGAGCAAATATAAGTGGTGCAATGAGAACCTGTCGTACGGTCACAATGGAGGTGATTTTAAACCTTACTTCTTTACGTTTATTGATATACAACGTGGCAAAAAGGACAAGGTATAGAATGATCAGGAACAGAGTAGACGAAAGTCTATAAGCTTCAGGACCAAAAATACTCGGGACATGCCCCAGGATGAAATAAAAAAGAAGTACAATTTTGTAAGAAACTTGAAAACCACAAAATTGGACTGCAAGAAAGAATGAAGCGAAGAATCCATCGTGCATGCAACCAAAAGACATGCCATTCAGAGGTATACGAATGTTTTTAAAACCATGAAAGGTACTGGAATAGGAGTGTGTGGGCCTAGAACCAGACACTGATAGTTTGGGTATATACACAAACATGTTCCAGGCGGAAACTTACAAAGCAGCCATCGAAGCGCAGAAGTTTCACGTAACCAGCTCAAAAATAGTCTGGAGGTGCCTAGAAAAACTGACTGAGCTAGACGAGGAAGTTACAATTACTCTCACTTGGGTCCCGGGACATAACGGGGTGAAGGGTAACGAAATTGCAGATAATTTTTCAAGGAAAAGGGCTCAAACGCTCTTTGTGGGACCTGAGCCGTTCTGCGGTATCAGCAGTAACACAATATTGGGAGAGATTGAAAATAATTGAGCGGTAGAACAATTGATTTTAGAACAATCTCTTGGGGTTAAGGCAGGCTGAAATTCTTCTGAATACATGTAACCAGAGAAGATCGGAAGACTGTATCAGCAAAAACCGGCTTCGCATTGTTACAGGAATCTCTACTGGGCATTGTTGACTTAAAGGACACCTTAGTAAACTGAGAGTAGTGGAAGATAATGAGTGCAGATTCTGTGAGGAGGAGATGAAACCTTCATTTACATTTTGAATGTGTAGTACCGTAGAAATCAAGGGCGCCATGAACATACCAAATAGAAGAGGTCGATTTACCTAGCTTGAAGACACTACAAATACTACTCTTCCTTGAAAAGATAGGATAGAAAGGGTCTTTATAGGCATAAAGAATATTTTATCGATGCATTACCGATAGAAAGGGACACAATAGATCTTTTAGGTCGCAATGCAATAATACCTTATACCCATCATAACATAAAATTTTGGTATCTTTCTCTATCTGTAACGTGCGAAGGGTGGGTTGCTCCATGGCACTTACGCCTCACCAGGCTCATTGTGCATCTCCCTAAATTGTTAGGCTTCTCTCAACTCGTCAGCCAGCCTACAAAAAACTATTTTGGTACATTTTTATATAAATTTTGTGAGTTTAAACTTGGCCATCCATTTACTTACATCAAAAATAAGAAAAAAAAAATTCTCTTTAAACTCGCCAGATACTAAAAAAAAATGTAATCTCTCATTGGCAAAATTGATTCATAGTCTCGGCCGCAATTATCATGTGACAGCAAAAAAGGTAAAGTAATGATTTCATTAGAGTTGATTGTCGAGTTATGTAAATTGTAATTTATTGTAACGAACACAAAAAGAAGAAGAAATAAGAGAGGGAGATAGCTACAAGACAAGGCGAACTTGCGGTCGCGGTTCAAGGTGCACATTATTCATAAATCGTGGGAGGGAGTGGTGTTCAGTCGATCTTTGGATAAACTCTTTGTAAATGAGGCTGTTATTAATAGTAAAAGGAGAGGTAGTTTTTAATTTCGCTTTTATGTAATACAAAAATAATTAAATTTGTATGCATATGCAATAAACAAGGATTTACGTATTAACTAATTATTTAATTACCTAATTAGTGATATTTTTAGTAAATTTAGTAATTATAGTAGTTTACTGATAAATTATGAAGGAATGTTTTATAGTTTGCAAGAATACTAAAGACTTTGTTTACGTTACTTTGTTTTTAAACAAGGAGGAGCGTATTGAAAAGAAGCATTTACACAGGAAAAAGTAACTAAAAAAATAACTCGATATTATTTTAGCGGTAATTTGACTTTGACATTTTATAACAATTTTATCAATGCATTGAAGTGATAGTTTTATACATATAACTAACAAATAAAGATGATGTTACTAAATTTGTTACAATCACCAAATGTTCCGCTCTTTTGGTGGTTTTCTTGCATTTTCTAAGGTAAATAAACTATTTTCACTTGATAAAACATTTATTTATAAGTAAAGTAGCATCGTACAACGGACTATTGTCTCCACAGGGAAAAGAACTCCTAAATCTACTTCGGTTCTAAATCTCTTTTGTTTCCAAATCTCCTTTGTTTCTAGATCTCTTCGTTTCTATTGACCTGAAATAAATTAAACATATTATTAGTCGATCACAACAACATAGTTAAGTTAGGTTAGCAAACAAAATATGACGACTGTCGAATATTCTTCTCGGCTAGGAGGTCCTAAATGGCTTAAGGTTTCGGCGACCCTGAAGGTTGACACCTTGACTGTCTGTTCAAAATATAATTAGACAAGAAAAAGAACTACACTATTATGACGTCAATTGTTAACCCCCTAAAATCAATACATTACTTCAAATACACGCTGCAGTTTTATTAAATTATTTGTATTAAGTTATCAGAGAAATTCTTACGGAACCCTCGAGATTACCATTTAATTACCGACCAAAGATAGTAAAAGGGTAAGACATTGTGTTATTAACTTTTCTACTAATTGTAAATTATTTTAGTTTTTCGCTCTTTCGGCTCGTGCCGACTGACGGATCAGTGCTCGCGCCTCGGTATAGATTGCAGCCCGCGCCCATATCGTGGGTGGCAAGAGAATTGACCGAATTAAATGTCAAATAGCCAAAAATTGTCAATCACCATAAAAATTATTTTTTTATTTTGTTTAGCCTAGATAAAATATTTCGGATTTGCTGTGGTTTTATCTCGAGATTTTTATTTTTGTATAGTTTTATAAGCTATGATACTAGAAAATAATGTTTATTTAAATAGTAATCAGCTATTATAAGAACAGAAAAGAAAATGTACAGGTAGTTTTTAATTTGATGGAAGCTTGTTATAATGCTGAACATGTTATTTAGCAAGTAACAAATACCATTGTGTCATTTTTGCATTTTTTTTATGTACGTAGGTTTATTTTTTTTATATCAGTTATTTCAATATTACCTGTTTGTATACAGGGTGGCGCATCGAAAACGAGACATTTAGTGGCAGCTCAGTTCTTTTTTGGAAAAATGTTTAGACCTGTCGATTTTGTTTTCAAGGGTGACACAAAATTGGCAAAAAATCACGTTAATACGTGCAGCCTCCTATGCGGGGGTGGTGATTCATTATTTAAAATGTCTTTCAATTCCCTTGATAATGATGTAAAATTTATGTACTTCTCAGTAGTTTTGGAGATTTATTGATTTAACGTTTAAAGTAGACTTTAATATATAGTCATTAGTGGATATCAATACATTTAGCAGGAAAGTAGTTTAAAAATGAAGAATGAACTGAGCTGTCATCCAAGTAAATGTTGGAAATGACTCTCCATGCAGTAATAAAGATTTTGCTGAAAACGTTGCCGCACATGTTGCAATATTTGACGAGTAATTTGAAGGCATTCACAATTCTTTGTAGCAAATCTTTCAACGACGTTGGCTAAGTAGCACAGATTTTGCTTCTTAAGTGACCTCACAAAAAGTAATCCAAAGGTGATAAATCTGGCGATCTTGGGGGCCATTCAATTTCACCTTTTCTACCAATCCATCGACCTGGAAATGTCTGATCTAAATATTGTCAAACAAATAATGCGTAATGTGGTGGGGCACCATTCTGTTGGAACATCAACCTATTCGCAATGTACCGCCGATCATTCTAATTTTCAATTATGGCTATAAGTGCAGGATCTATGTCATCTTTCAGTAATTCCAAATACATTTCACCGGTGAAATTTCCAGGTAAGAAAAAAGGATCAACTAAATAATCGCCAAAATTACCTACTCAAATATTAAATTTTTGTGGCTGCTATGTGTGCACCTCATGATAAATTCTGGGATTAGAATCGGACCAATATCGGCATTTATGACGATTTACGCCATTTAAGAAAAAGGAACACTCATATCTTCACTAAACTGTCATCGCCAATCAAAATCGTCTTCATTAAGTTCTTGTAGAAGGTAAATTTTATACCGATAAAAACTATGGGCCTTTAGAATCAGTTGGATACTACGTCGACTAACATCACACACAGTATGTAATTTGCGGGTACTTACGTAGGATCTATATAAACTTTCCCTAAAACCTCCTCTTTTATTGCTTCGTTCTTTATGGGATTTTTAATATTACAATTTTTATTGGCGACTGATCCAATTTCCCGAAATTTAGCTACAAAATAGTTAAAACAATTAGAATAAAATCAGACAAATATCCACTTAGCATTGGCACTCTTTACAAACAAGCACAAATTCGTCGTCATCGCTATCAACGCCGGCACAGGCATTGTGTGCCCATTTGTGACATGCTGAACAGGCAATCCATCCTTCAACAGACTTGGAACAGTATTTACAACAATAAAGACATTCTACGTCACTATTTTCATCTAAAGATAAATCAGAATCTATCTTTTTAATCGACACTTTTTTGGAAGGGTCTAGCTTCTCTTCCTAATGCTACTTGCTTCGCTCCAATTGCCAATAATTTTTCTTTTAACGCCTTCTTTCTTCTTTTGCGAAACCTTTTTTGTAACTGATGTACCTCTAGTTCTTCCTTATACGGAGTTGTGGTTAATATTGCTGTTTTACCTCTCTTGCGATTAGCCGTCTTAACTGTCTGTTGGATTTTTGGAATAGGTAAAGCAACTTTTGGCGACAAGCAGGAAAAAGAAGACTTCTTGACATCGGAGGAGGCAAATTCGTTTGGTGCTTTCCATGAAGAGCAACCCGGTAGGGATTTAAAATATCACAGTTGAAGGAGATTTTGTAGCAGAAGGTGATATTGAAATTAAAGGTTCCGCTGGCGTCTCAACTCTTGGTGCAGTATAAGAATAATTGGCTAATGGAGGAATATTGTTTGTAATGTCCGTGGTAGCATCAGGTAAAAAATCAACGTCGGTAAAAACGTTTTCATCTGGGGTAAAAATCCCAGTTTTGCGAAATCCGTTTATCGCTCTTTTCATTGTGGCTGTATTTAGAAAGGCATTAGCAAAAAGCGTGGAAATTTGAAATATGGTTATCACCTTTCCTGGATTGCAACGCAGCCATGTCCGAGTCTTATGTTTATAAAAAGTACATAACGGTTTCATGAAGAAAACGTCCAACGGTTGAAGTCTATGACTTGTGTGCGGTGGAAAGCTTAATAGCTTAATTCTCACGTGCATGCAAAATTAGGTCAAGATTTTTGGTATGGGTTGAATGCCCATCAAGCAAAAGAAGAACTGGATTTTCTTTTGTTGCTTTAGAAAACGTAACAAATAGCCTTAACCAATTGAAAAAAGTTCAGTGCTAATCCATCCAGAATCACTAACTTCTACTAAAAAAGTTTAGTGGTTATCCATCCAGAATCACTAACTTCTACTACTGAAGCAGATATCAAGCCTAACTCAAATGATAGTTGCTTCCTTTTCCGTGGAAAAATTAGCATGGGTGGCATATATGCTCCAGCAGCAGAAAAACAGATTTAAGCCGTTATGGTTTGTCCTAGTTCAGCGGAAGTAAAGGTGCCTACCTGACGTTTTCCTTTTAAGGCTAAAATTTTGGTATGGCCCTTTGGATTCACAGTCAACCCCGTTTCGTCACAGTTATAGATGCGTTCTGCATCTAGTTTATGTGTGTCTACTGTTTCCAAAAGAAGGCGAAAAAATTGTGACACCGCAACCCTATTAAACCCCATAGCTCGAGCTCTCGAAGTTGATTCTGGTTTTCGTAGCGCCAAAGTAGGGTGGCGTTTTAAAACACATTGCATTCAATCCTTTCCAGCCATTTCAGATGCAACATTAAATTTTGGTTGGCACTGATTTTGTATAGCTAATTGATAAGCCAAACGTCTAAAGTCAATCATAGTCAAGCCTTTTTTGGCTTGATTCCATTAATTATAAATAGTCGACAATTTCTCTCTCCTGTTCTTGTGAAAAAAACGCAGTGAAATTTCCCGGCAGATTTATTAATAACAAAATGTTGCTGATCCTTTCTTTTTTTCGTATCATACCTTTATAAAGCTGTTTGGGGCACATCATGTTGTTCTGCGGACCTCCTGTACCCCATTTGTCCAGTAACCACGGCATCAACGGCTGCGTTCATAGATTCGATACTCCATTCCTGGCGCTTTGTCGTCTGAACATAATTTCTAACCATCTCAAAAAATACTAAATTGTACTCCATTCTGCCCTATGTGCAACGTTTACTTTTAAAGTAAAATTAAAAAAAAAAAGACAGAGTAAAGCTAAAGTGATAAAAAAGTTGCTAAACAACGTTCTTTGCATTACATAATTGAAAGATTAAATTTTAATAAGCAAATTACTTACGGTGGTTAATATGGACGGCAAAAGTTACAAATCAACACGAACTTTCCAGATGTTAACGAGACTAACCTCTTGCTCGACGTTTTTCGGACAACTGGCGTATCTAACATGTTACCGATGCTTTTAAGTAAACTTAAGTGCAATTTCGGATATTTCTGTTCACACGTTCGCTTTTTTAATGGCATACCCCGTTCTACCCTGTTACCCCGTTCTTCCCCGCCTTTCCCTACTTAAAAAAAATATTTTTTTAATTAAACGATTAACAAAAAATTAACAAATAAATATAAACACTTGACAATAATTATTATACATATTTTATAAATTATTTAATTTAGTAAATGTTCAAAATGTCCCCCTCCTTCTTGAATACAAAAATATAAATAAAAGAGGTAGTTTTTGCAGGGACAGCTCAAGCACAGCCCTAGGCACACCACTGATTTATATATGCGTTTTTTGTACAATAACTCCTGACTTACTTTTAGTTTTGTTTATATGTTAAGTCCAGGACGGACGAATTGCTCTAAAAATTCAGTTAAAAAATTGTAAATAGCTCGTTAACTAAGGAAGATACAAAGTTCATTTCGCTATATAAAACAAAAAAATAAAATTCATAGTTCTTTTGATTTTAAGATCGGTAAAGCAGGTTCATTTATGTCAAAAAAATACGGGCGGTTAAAAGGTACCCAACCCCTTAACTTTTTTAAAGGGGGTCGCTTTAATTTGATTTTCTCTTTACAATATTAGGCCTTTAAATCTACAGCACTGGTAAAAATTTCATAGAGAAAATCACAACAGCAAACTTTTTACAAAACAAATCGTATTTTTGAATGTTAGTTTAACACCTTGTAACTTTGTTAGGAGCCAGTTTTTGATATAGGTAAATATAGCCAAATCCACTTATTTTTCGGTAATCTATCTGAGAAAGAATTTATGACATACCTTTTTAAAACACCCTGTATATACTCGTATTTGTAGAACTCAAAATTATTTTAAGCATTTAGTATAATAATGTTTTTTATATTTGGCTTTTTTTGTAGGCAAGTTTTAATATTTACCATATTAGCATATAGAGACAAATGTTTGGAACACAATTTTTGATTTCGTAATTTTGTTTGGACTAGTGAGGCGGTGAACATATCAAAAGTTCCCGTCCGTGGCTTTTGAGTCGGAGGGGGAGAGGGTTCTGTAGGTCCCATTTTTCGATTTTTGGCTTATATATCGGAAACTATGCGTCCTAGCGACATGACCACTTAATATAGAATGTAAGATTATTGAATTTACTCAGCCAAGTTTTTTGATATCTTGTATAGTTTTCAATATATCAACTCTTAAAAGTCTGTAATTTTGGGAAAAATCATTTTTTCCTCACATATTTGGCTCTTTTTGACCGGATTACTCTTCAAAGATGCACCTAAAAAATAAATGCCGACCATAGGGTTGTAAAGAATTAAATTCCCTTCAATAATATATTTATACAACTTTACTATTTTATCTATTTTCCGGCAAATGTTAAAGACATTTCAAAATTGGGCGTGAATTTATAAAAATTTGTTATTTCTGCTCTAATAAATTTTGATTCATCGGTTCATAGAATTCTCGTTAAAAATGTAGATCCTTAACATACTTACTAGCCTATTTTGCAATTTTTAGAGTTTATAACAAATCAAAAATCATAATGACATTTAATTTTCAATAGAAAAGTATACAAAGAAATAAATACGATACTGATGAAACATCCTGTATAATATAAAATTATATTTTATTAAACAAATCGCATTTGCTTTAAAGGCTACCTAAAAATGTTATGCGGCACATAAATGCTGGAAGGTCCAGTTTAGACCAGTAATCGTCCATTCCCGATTATGCACAGATGGAGTAGATACAAAACCACATCTGAGAATTGGAGTGAGGGAGGGTCCCTTTAAAGGACTAATAGCCGCCGGGAAAGCCAAGATAGCCACGACGACAATCGGACAATGTCTTCTGGCGAGATCTGCAAACAATTAGCATTCTGGAGGTGAGCCGCAAGGCAAACTACATGAGGAGACACCCAACAACTTGGTTTTGGTTAAACGATTTTGTTATCAGTGGCGGCACGGTTGCATTGCTAATATTCACATCGTATACGATACCTAATTTACCAAAACTACTGCCTTAAAGATTATTGATTATTAGAAAATGTACTATTATAAGCTTTCAATGAAAATTATTTGATTAGGCATTAAAAACTGTTATATTTTAGAAGTAAAAATGGCGAATGATTGCACACAAACAACTAAATAGCAACAAGTTGTTTGTTCTTTAGGATCTTGCTGCATGAAGAAGCAGCTCTATTTTTGTAATATTTTAATTATTTTATGTAGTGTATTTAAAAAATTAAGCTTACTCTATTGGTGTATGAAACAGGACGCTGCGATAATAAATGGCAAATATATTTAACTTTTTTAGTATATATGTAATAAGTGCAAAGAGTAACAATTTTCTTATCTTTGGTGCAAATGGGGTTAGCTTCATTTAGAATATAAATATCACTCATTAAGTAGAATGTTTAATTATTATTGGTAAAACAAGGAGCAGTTTTTATTTTTATTGACCAAAAGTTAACAACAATGGAGCTACCCCCTCAAATATGTTTTAATTAGGCAAAATATTTAAATTGTCTTGTTTTTAAAAAATTGAATGATACATTTTTATTTAAATAGTTCAAACAGTTTAATCAAATTAAATCAAATCAAATGCTTTTGGAAATGACGGTGTATCTGTATAGTAGAATCGCAATCAACACGAAGTAATAAATCAAAAATTTTATTGGAGTTTTACAGCACAGGTGGCTCAAATAAAATCTGCGGATTTAAAGAGCCGGCAGTTAAAAGGTTTGGTTTCATTATGAATTTTACCTGTGCCGCCCGGTTCTGTGGAACATAAACAATGAGCTATCCACCATGTCCTGAATCATAATTGCTACTTCTTTTTGTTTAGCAAATGGGAGTCTTCTAGGTGCTTGTCGTATTGGCCTTATATTGCCTGTATAAATTCTATGCTGAACAAGACTGGTAAGTACGCCCCGTAGATTTTCCTGTCTCGTAAATGTCACACTTGGTGGTAATCATAAATTCTTTGACTTTTCCAAGTTCTTCAGCTGTCAGGTGGTCATAATTTTTAACTAGCTGTTTTACAAAGCTGGTGTCAACTAAGTTACTTGTGGTGGCTTTCCCCTTGGAACGGTCTTCGCACTTGGTTATGTTTTCCACCGGTGAACAGATCCCTATATCTTGTCCTTTCTTTAGTTTGTATGGTCTCTTTGATAAATTGGCCACCCTTACTGGAATTGGTTGATCAACGTTAACAAGACAACTAGCTACTAGGATTCCGTTACTGACAAATGCTTCACTTTCCACAATGCCTACACGTAAGCCGTGTGATTTCTCGCTAAGCCTAGCCGAGACAACAGCTTTAGCATTTTGTGGTACTGCTATGTCTTTTGCCACTAGGACTTTTATCGGTTAAGTCTTTTCTTCCGAATTTAGGACAATTTCCTTGTTCCCAATTACCAAAATCTTATTTTGAAGGTCGATGATAAAATTATCTTGCATAATGTCCATACCAAGGACGCATTGATCTTTAATATCGGCCACCAGGAATAGGTGTTTTATCAGGGTATTACTAATCTGTATGGTTGCTAATATCTCGCCTATAACATGAGTAGTGTGCCCTGCAGCGGTTTCCAGAACTAGACTTCTTTGAGTTGGTCGCAGCTTTCGATGCAGGATCCCCGTTTGAATGCAAGACTTGGTTGCGCCAGTATCTATGACGTAGGTGCTTTCTAGGTTGTTCATTTTTATTTAAAGTGTAAGTTCTAATTTTGGGGCCCTCTGTTACAGTCGACGCCCGCCCCATATTATCGACCTTTTTGTTTCTCTGATTATTGCTAGAAAGCCGGCTAGGTGTGGGTAACCTGCTTCTCCGGGAGGCATATCTGCTGTAATTATTTCTGGATGGACTTCGTGAGGGGCTTCGGAAAGTTGATCTAGGTGAACTTTTGGTATCATTCCCCGATTCTCGATTTATAGAACGAGCCCTGCTTCGACAAGATCTTTGAAGGCGTCCAATTCTTCCTCAATTGAAGCATCTTCTGCTTTCATTTTGGCGATTTCGTTGCATATTTTGCAGGATATTTAAGATTTGTGAGAGGGTAGATTGAGAGATAGTATTAGTAGTGGCCTCTTCACTTTCTTGAAATCAAATTCCTCTCAATTTTGCGCGAGATATAATTTTTGCTGCTTCGTATTCCTGGGCTGCAATAAGTGTCTCACTCAACGTCTTGTGGTGTTGTAGCCGAAGAGTCTGCTGCATTTCCACATCCTGTAGTCCATCAATGAATGCTTGTATGCCGATTTGCTCTAAGAAATCTTTAGGTGCCTGTAGATAGGCCAGATGCAGCAATCTTTTAATATCGGCTTTGAATTCTTGTAGACGCTTATTGTGTTTCTGACTACGAACTTTTAGCTGGCTTTGGATTGCCTTTTTTAAATGCTGCTGGCCATATCTTGTCTCCAGCGCTTGGACGAGAGATGAATAGCTGGGTTCTTCTTGGGGAAGTAACTGTAAAACGGTTGCTGGCTGACATCGTAGTGACACTATCAATGAAGCCACCACCTTTTTCTAGGCCCAGCCATTGACTCTAGCTGCAGCTTCAAATTGAAGTCGATATGTTTCCCATGTTGTCTGACCGTGAAACGTGGGTGGCTTTAGGGTCTTGCTAATAGGATTTTGTGAGACTGGGATTCAACTATGGCTTGGATCGTTTATAGCTTCAATGTTTTTTACTGAAGGTAGGCTGCGAATTTTTTTTTCCACCTCGCCGTTTCAACTCTTATTTGTCTTTCTAACTCTACTCTAGCCTATTGTTGTTGTTCTTAATTAGCTTTCACATTCTCTTGCTGTTTCTCTAAATTAGCTTTCAAATTACCTTGCTATTTTTCTAAATTCGTTTTTAAGTTCTCCAAATTAGTCTTTAGATTATCTTGCTGCTGTTCTAAATTGGCTTTAAAATTCTCTTGCTGCTGTTCTAAACTGGCTTTTAAATTCTCTTGCTGTCGTTCTAAATTGGCTTTAAAATGATCTTGTTGTTGTTTTAAGAGAGCTATTCGGCTGTTTAGCTAACCTATCTCCTGTTAGTTTTCTTGAATATGCAGCAATATGCATCTTCAAAAACCATGCTGGTGAGCCTGAAGTATTCATGCCTGCTTCGGACTCAGTGCATCTAGTAATGACATTTTCAGACATTTCTGGACTGTTCTATCTTTTTTTACTTGTATTTTTTACTTATGGCGACCACAGCACACTGTATGGCGATGAGTAATATTCCACTTCTTTTTGTATCTGTAAATTTCCTATGATTGCCGCAGGCTACTGCAGAGTGCTGTGTAACAATATTTCAACTTCAACGATTGTAATTTAACCGCCGGTTTGCTATGATTATAACATGTAGATATAAAATAGATAAGCTTACCTACTCTCGAAGATCAGAAAACGTTAAAGTCTCTGAATTACTATATTCACTTGATGAGTCATTATTTACTGACATTATTAAAGGTGGCACTGTAATATCTACATCCAAGATTTTGTCCAGATTTCACATTATATCTTCTTCTTTTAACACATGCTCGATTTTATTTTGCCAATTTTCCTTCGTAACAAGTGATACGGAGGTTTTTAACAATGCTTCTACATCTTTGTAAATTAAATGTTGACTTACATATCCTTTAACTTATGTCCATATCAGTGATAGGGAGGAGGACGCACAACAACAATACCATGTGTTTGTAAGGTTCATTTTGGCCGTTTAAATTATTAAAGGAAAAATTTGACTCATCTTGTTTAAATATACGGAAAAAAAGGTAAACCGTAATTTGTGGTTGATAATCTTTTAAAAGCTATTATTTTTGTCGTGAACTGGCTGCATGTATTTTTAGCGTTTAGATATCATTATTATAATTTGATTATTCGTATCACTGAACAAGGATATCGTGTTTTTGTCGATTTTATTCATAGTACAATACTTTGTACAATATTGGCTTGCTTTAATTTGTTCAATTCTCCTATTGCCAATTTATTTATATTATGTATTATAACCTTACCTTTAGGTAATTAATTATTTAGGATACCCCTTTCATCGAATTTGTATAGTTTTTGTCCAGATTATTTATCCAATGTTGTTTTTAATTTTGACAGTGTAACCTACCGCACCCAGGTACCTTAATAATTTATTATTTCCATTAATTAAATAAAATATTGCATTCCTATTAAATTCAAAATCCTTTATTTAACGAAAAATCTCCCAAATAATTAATTCTTATTTACATCACCTAATAAATAATATCTATAACCACGTCTGTAAAAGATCCAAATTTGGTGCACGTGTCTCGGAACGTAGATCATAAAACATATTTCTTTTCACGAAGTAATTATCTTTAAAACACTTAACTCGCTTATATTTCTAGTTTCAATGTTAAGACCGATTTCGACAATATTTCGATACACAAAGCTTTCAAGGCAAGTATTAAATAAGCCACCCCTTGCACCCACCGTATTTAGAAGAGAAATAAAGACATAGAGACGTCACAAAAGCCATTAAACTTTATTATAAAAAGCCAGATCCAAATTAGCTCGTGGTCATTTATTTTTAATTATTTGATGTGCATGCACTCATTTTTATTATTTGATGTGCAAGCATTTATTTATTATTTGTACCCAGTTATATTTCAAGTTCAGTAGTCGGTACCTTTCCTAAAACGTTCTTCCTAAACATCGTCTATCCTACAATATCTCTTATTCCCGAACGCTGTAAACGTCCCACGCCTTAATTCCGACGCTTGCCGTCCCTAAATATTTCCTTCATAATATAACGTCCCGCACCACCTACATAATTCTATCGTATATCTGTCCCAATGCAGTACCGTATTAAATACCTTCCTTTCCACCACGACGCTAGACGCTTCGACGCTAGACGCCTCGACGCTGCGACGTACCTAAATCGACGCTGTCACAAAGTCAAAAGTCAAAAGATTTATGTAACTTTCTTTGAGATACCACCGGGGTTTCGTTTAGACAAAGGCTGTAAAATATTAATAATAAACTACATAGCCTTCAGGTCATACACCCCGAAAGATAGTTAGGATACACATCTGTTTTCTATGGGTGAAATTTTGAGTATTTTAACAAAAATATTTTAATAAACATCAATATTAGGAAATATACAGGGTTGTATTTAGTTATTTCAATAGAAATTATATTAATCAATATAAAAAATATACAGGGTTGTATTAAGTTAATTCAAGAGAAATTATAAAAATCAATATTTTAGAAATATACAGGGATATACTATCTTGGATAAATTGTACAAACCAAGATGGTAAAAGTTTATTAGTAAGTTAACCAATCGGTGAATACACTGTTCGTTAGCTCAAGGGGTTCAACTAGGTTTAAAACAAAGTATATGTGAAATCAACATAGTAAGGTAATTAACTGGCGAATTGGCGCTGTTCGTTACTTCCGTTGGTCATCACCTCTATACTCATCGAAATATTTACCTAAGAGGGTGCAACCTGTATATATCTACAATAGAATCAAATCAACATCAACTCAATAGTTAATCAAGTGGCGAATTGGCGCTGTTCGTTAACTCCGCTGGTCATCAACCTAATTAAAATATATATTGATAGCAAATGAATATGGTCTGCGTTTCAACGAGACTCAGGTGATACCTCAGTAAATAGTACCCATTTGTAATAATACTTTGCAAGTTATTGAGTTACATTTAAAGAATGAAAAAATAAAAAGGTTTAAATATAATTTTGTATGGTTTTATTTATCAATTTGCACCAAACTTTGCATTATCACAACATGGGTATATAAATTATCAATTAATTAACTAGACGATCATTTTTACTACTAAAGGAAACTTACCAACTTAAATACCCTCAAAACTACGTATTTCTCTCTCTTTCACTCGCATGTCAGCTATGGTGTACCACTTTGGGGAAACTCTTCTCAATCTATTCAAATCTTCCGGATGCAAAAAAAAGCTATCACAATTATGGCTATAACATTGGATTTAGAGAACATTGTCAACAACATTTTATTAAATTTAAAATTATGCCACTACCTACTTTATATCTACATCATAAACTTGTTGAAATTCGTAGGAAACAGTCTGTTTTGCTGAAACAGTCCGATATTCATAATTACAAGACACGTAATTCACATCGTATTAGAAATACTCGTTTTAGGTAATGTCTATCTGAAATAAATTCCCTAAATTATAACTTATTTAACATATTACCGCAGAACTTTAAAAATTTAAGTAATAATGCTTTTAAAAAAACATTAAAAAAATATCTATTGAGACATTGTTTTTACTCTGTTAATGATTATTTAGCTCATTTTCGGTCTGTATGAGACATCTTACTGTCACTCTGCCTCATCACAATTTTAACCTTGATAAGTACCTAATAATTATTGTTTTTATTTAAATTGTTCAAATTCTGGTACTCTAATAATTATTGTTTTATTTGTTTAATTTATATTGTTCAAATTCTGTTACTACCTATGACTTGCTATAAACATAATGACTTATGTAAAATAGTTAATAAAATTATTCTATTCTATTTTATTCTATTATATAAATTATATTTTGACAAGAAATGCAGTACAATGATCTAACTAATGATATCAGTTTATGTTACAATGACGAAAAGTTGAGTTTTTCGGGTAACTACGAGAAGCTTGCCAGTTGAGACGTAGTCAAGCCTGGCAACTCGTAGGATTCCGAAAAAACACTTTTCGTCCGTGTTTCATACATTGTTTTTTATTCGAATGTGCTCAGATATTAAAAAAATATATAGAAAATTAAATCTAAAATGATATTATTTCCAATAATTTCTACTTAACTGAGTTGGCTATGAGAAAAATTGAACAATTTCTGTCGTGTCACTATGCTCATGTCAAATTAATTTAATTACCTAGTTTATTAAAAATTGCTGTTAAAAAAAGAATAACAAACATAAGTAGTGACGAAGAATTCAATATGGGCACGCCCCTAGAATTTAGATGTGACAAATTTTTTATTTTAATTTAGAGCTGCTTCACAAGATTATTTCCTTTTGTCACATTTGTCAACCTTTTTCTTCGTATATGGGGTATTGATTTTAAGACTTTTTTGAATAGAGTTTTGAAGCATTTTAAGAAATTTTTATAGAATCGATTTTGATGGTTCTAAATTTCATCTCAATCTATTTATAAGATTATATACAATTTGGTTTGTATTAAGGATTTTAAATTGATATTGAAAATATAATTTAGGCCCTCCTAAGGACAAGCATCTAACCTCGGTCGTCCGCTATTATCCCCGTAACTTTGTTATGGTTTGGGATTCCGGTAAGCGGGCTCCGGACCAGGATGCGGATGCACTTCCGGTTAAACGTCGGCTGGCCAGCAGATTTCTACCGCGGTGATATGACGATGATTTCGCCTAAGGCGAACGGGCCACTAAACCGAAGTAAAGTTCGCTTATTAGTTTCTGTATGTAACTTTCTGTTTTGAATGTCATAATGAGTTCTTAAATGGTCTCAACTAAAACTTACTCGAGTGGTTTAAAGCAATTTCATAGAAAATGTTTATTAAACAATGTATGCGTGGCCTCAAGGTTCTTGCGGTTCATAACTGTCGAGTGTCTGCAGAATTAGTGTTGCTGTAAAAATTTGCAAGCTCCACTGGCGCATTTCAGGGGGCAGTTCTATAAATATCCCCTCAAAAGACGATAAGAATGGTCGCGAAATATGTAATAAGAATTTGTATTATTATTTACACGTGTTGAAATTACATTTGATTAATATTATTATTTCAGCATACAGCATATAAAATGTGACTTTTCAGTTTTACAGCGGGTTGCAAGAACGATCGTTAAATATTTAATGATTCGTTAAACCCTAATTTCTTATTAAAGATGTAGTACGGGTTGCATTCTGCTTTTAATAAATAACGGCACCGTGAGCTGGCAACGTCGTCTCCTCCGTCTCGTTTCATATCTTATTTACTTTGACAGAAGTATCTTAATTGATTAAAATTTTAAATTTTTCATTAATTGTTTAAGTATTCCAGCCAATTGATGTAAGTGTATTAACTTTAAATATTGATATAGTTTGTATTAGTACTTAGATGTAATTATTTATTTTATTTGTTATTTTATTTTATTAATGTTGAGCGCCTTTATACATATCTACTAATATCAAACTTTATCAATTTTTTTTTATTAGACTAAATTGCAATTAGTTAAATGATCATGTTGGAATTTTACCAAGATTATACTCTTTAACTACTCACCTTTTTTTATTCAGATATGTACGAGCAAGAGACTTTTCTTCAGAGGTGTCGGTTCCACAATAATAATCAAATTTTATATTTTATATTTTATCTTTTTTTTTTAATTTAAACCCCAAATCAAAATAAATTTGTTTTAAAATTGAACATATGTTTTTTATTCAAATAAAACTTTCAAAAATTGTCAAAAACATTCCTTGGAATAAGAATAAATCAAAAGAAAATGTAAATGAACAACAACTGACGCGAACTCACTATTTCCACTTCTCTACTTGTTGAAATAGTAGTTTGTGCCATAAACGGAGATGTAGTTTGCGTATTGTTGGTTGTCTATTGAAAATACAGTTTACCACAAGACACCGGTTAGATTAGACCTCAATAGCCACTCCAATTTAATTTTAAGTTCCCAAATGACACCACGATCAGACAACAACAAACAATACGGCTCAACTACATTCAATGCTAATAAATAAATTAAACTATTTACACCTAAAACTACCTTATAACTAATTTAGCAAATGTGTTTTAAAAGTGTTCCTCAAATGCATATTAAAATGAAAGTTTATAGTTTTGTTTGTGAACCAGTTCAGTTCAATGTTAGGTCCGTATTTCGAATAGTGACAAACTCTTGCAGGAATATGTTTACCTGTCTTTATTAATGTTGTGCCAGGGCTGGTATATCTAAGGGGGTCGCGACATAGGAGTCCATTTTGGACGCCATTTTTTTCGAAATAGTAGTCACATAGTAGTCGCCATTGATCTGGCAACTTGTAGTCGCCAGGTTTACCAATATAAGAAAAAAATCAATGTCATTTTTTAAATGACATTTCCATTATAAAATGCCCATATTTTTTAGGATAAAATATTTCAATTTAATAAATTATTAATCTCAGATGTACATAGAATACGTCGGGAAAAGTAGATCACTTTCAATTTTGTGCTGTTTTGGTTTTGTTTATTTTAAAAGGTAATTGAAGAGATGAAGACAATTTTCTTATAGATGATGCATAACAAATTATTGCTCCCTTTTTTAGAGCTCCAGTCCCTTAAGTCTATTTATTTTAGGTCTTTTTAAATTGTTGGTAGGTATTATTCACTTCATTTGTATGTTTTTAGTTAATTTAAATAATTTTGTGTAATATCTTGCGATTTGTTTTCTATACATGTTAGCATGTATTTGTTGTCTACATCTCACAAAGGATGGCTTTCAAATACCTTTACAAAAGAGGTACTTTCCTAAAACTGGCCGAAATTTGAAACTGAATACAGTTCTTAGAGAAAATCTCCAGTAAAAAATGTCTGCATGCAGAATAACAGTAGCATAGATTAACAAAGCTGACAAAAGAGTTGGACAAACCTTTGTCTAGCTTTTTTAATATTTCAGGACAATAGTGTTAACAGCAGACTACAACAAAAACATCCAAAGTTTAGTAATCAAGCAAAATATTCCGGTATCTCCAGAATTATAAACGTATGAAAACTATAATAGAAAACATGTATGGTTTCGAATAGAAAATTACCAAAATTAGCATATCTAGTGAATATTGTATTTAAAGAATATATTTTTATTCAAAACTTTTGTGCTTCTACTCTAATACTAACCATATAGAAGCATATGCATTTTATAGGATTTGCAAGATTCGGATCAAATGTACCCACAATTTATAAAGATTATTAAACTAAAATAAAACATTTCAAATAACACCTGCTTTTATGTTAAATATGTTTTTATTAATAACACAAATTAGTCTCAACCACACATTTTTTTTGTTTTTACTTCTAGTGTAAAAGTGACTACTAATTCAGTCTTTCAAGTTTATTATTTATAGAGACCAGCTACTACAAAATATCTTATTGATGATAACTAATTTCTCTTTAATAATGGTTTTGCATTTATTAACATTTTACAGCACTTTGTTTATATAAAACATCTATTTAACTCTTAATTAAATCACATTTAAATCAAGTAATTACATTTTCATATTCAACTTATGTATTCTTATTAGAACTTGGTCACTTTTTTTACTTTGAATATTTTGACTGTGGTAACAGTCCATTCACCAAACCACAAAGTCACTTAAAAATGTTGAAAGAGAATGTCATAAAGGTAAAATTCCTTCTTCTATCGTGTTTTTCATGCAATTTTAGGTTGTAAACTTTTTGTCCAACACCTTTTTTACAATTTGTCCCAAGCAACACTATGAAAGATTTAAATACTGGATTTACAGCATTCAGTTTCGAGATGAGTGCAGTCACAATGTAGTTTAAAGATATAATTTTCACATGAACACTTATTTACCACAGCACAAACGCATGTACCTATTCATGTAACATTAAAATAAAGTGGAAACAAATTGCATAATTTGGTATATAAAAAAGTACAAAATATTTTTAGTTTTAATTCGACATTGGACTACGACTACGAGGAAAACAGTGGTTCATTCGTTCATTCCACTTCTACCATATTGACATTATTATGCACGATGCTCGTTCAAACGAACATCAGAAAAGTGTTGCCAACTTAAGCTGACTACTATTTCCCCCCTAGCCTCAGTCACCCCCTCATCCATTTACTGGGTCTATGTCGCGACCCCCTTAGATATACCAGCCCTGTGTTGTGCATATTATGACTCGGCGAGTCCAAAGGGTAAGTAACTTCAGCACTTAGTGTACACTTGTCAAATTATTATTTATGTCAATTACCTTGTAAAAATGGTAGCTAGAAAACCTTTTATAGCTCAATATCTTAACTCAGGGCTCCTTTAATCCAGTTTATTTGATCCAATTTAAATGTAATCTGCTTTTTACTTCTTTATTCAAAAATTTTTAATGTCTGTCTATCTTGTTGATTTCTTATTTTCTTTTTCTGGTAACAAATTGTCATTCATTAAGCTAATTTTTCATACTTAAGTTATATTTTTCCTTGTAGATATCACTTTATTCACTGTTTGTTTTCTTTAACTAGTAACGTTTAAACTGTAGCTTATAACTATTTTACAAATTTTCTCTTTTATTGATCACATCATTATTATTTTTTTTTTGATTCATTCTATTTATTTCATTTTATAAATTTAAGTTTAAAATTTCAATTTTATTTTTAGTTTCAAATACAATTCATAAATGGTTGACTAGGTATCAATAATACTATACTGAGTGTTCCTTAAATTCAAGTCTCTACAACTTTCGGTTATTTCAAACAATGTTATTTGTATATAACATTGCACTATTCCAACATGCTCATTGTCATTTTATGCTTTTATTTTCTATAACAATATATAATATAAACAGTTAAATTTGAGTTCGTTTAGTTAAAGTATTATAATGGTTGGAAAAAAAAAATGCAGGCAACTTACTGCTACCGATAGAAGAAAATATTTAAACCACCTTGTAAGTAAATTAATAATGGGTACAAAAAATTCCTTTAAAATCAGTTACTTTATTACATACTTAATTTGGATTTCCAACTACATTTTTTGAGGTTTAAATTTTAGGTACTTGAAAAGGATCTCCTTATTGCTTGGCTAAGAAGGTGTATTGGCCAAAATACTAATTAACAATAACTATCTTTTATTAAATATAAAGCTGATACAAGGAAATCTAAAAGTAAGATACTTTACAACAGTTCAAATAGAAGGAGAGACAGCACAAGGTTCATTTGTCTCATTCAAAGGGATACTTTAAATCTCACCGAGATATATCTTCCATAAGCCATATCAAGTTATAATAGAACAAATAGAAGAGCCAGAAGTGGCAGGTATGATTCATATCTACACCGACGGTTCTAAAACAAAACAAGGCTTAGGATGCGGAATATCCTCCAGATTCTTAAACCTAAACATAAAATGGGCTGTGAGCAATAGTGCCAGTGTAGTTCAAACAGAGCTAACGGGGATTCTCATAGCAGCAAAAGAAATAACGAGAAATAATATCACTGGAAGGAACATGCTCATTTATACAGATAGCAGACAAGCACCACTCACCCTGAATAGACCACGAATTTATTCAGGGTTAGTACTAGAATGTCACAAAGCTTTAGCCGAAGTATCCATCAACAATGTGGTCACCTTAAGATGGATCAAAGGTCACGCCACATCGAAAGGTAACCGTCTTGCGATTCACTAGCCAAGAAAGCAGCCAACCAACTACTTTTTGGACCTGGCCCTTCTATTGTCCTGACAAAATCGGTAGTGACAGACCTAATTAAAGAACATTCCCTTGTGAAATTCAAGGAAAGATGGGATGAAACAAGAAAATGCAGAGTTACCAGGGAGCTCTTAAGTTATCCTTACAACACTGTAGTATATAGTATATAGTATATAGTATATAGTATATAGTATATAGTATATAGTATATAGTATATAGTATATAGTATATAGTATATAGTATATAGTATATAGTATATAGTATATAGTATATAGTATATAGTATATAGTATATAGTATATAGTATATAGTATATAGTATATAGTATATAGTATATAGTATATAGTATATAGTATATAGTATATAGTATATAGTATATAGTATATAGTATATAGTATATAGTATATAGTATATAGTATATAGTATATAGTATATAGTATATAGTATATAGTATATAGTATATAGTATATAGTATATAGTATATAGTATATAGTATATAGTATATAGTATATAGTATATAGTATATAGTATATAGTATATAGTATATAGTATATAGTATATAGTATATAGTATATAGTATATAGTATATAGTATATAGTATATAGTATATAGTATATAGTATATAGTATATAGTATATAGTATATAGTATATAGTATATAGTATATAGTATATAGTATATAGTATATAGTATATAGTATATAGTATATAGTATATAGTATATAGTATATAGTATATAGTATATAGTATATAGTATATAGTATATAGTATATAGTATATAGTATATAGTATATAGTATATAGTATATAGTATATAGTATATAGTATATAGTATATAGTATATAGTATATAGTATATAGTATATAGTATATAGTATATAGTATATAGTATATAGTATATAGTATATAGTATATAGTATATAGTATATAGTATATAGTATATAGTATATAGTATATAGTATATAGTATATAGTATATAGTATATAGTATATAGTATATAGTATATAGTATATAGTATATAGTATA
This sequence comes from Psylliodes chrysocephalus, assembly GCA_927349885.1. Lineage (NCBI taxonomy): Eukaryota > Metazoa > Arthropoda > Insecta > Coleoptera > Chrysomelidae > Psylliodes > Psylliodes chrysocephalus. The sequence continues at coordinate 75,770,926 of OV651819.1, read as the reverse complement.
TAGTATATAGTATATAATATTGTGCCTTTCTTGGCCTTTAAATGTGTTTTTATTGTTAAGAATTGAAGATCATTCTATAGTCCTTCAAAAAAAAAAAGAAAACAAAGTAAAAATTTATGCAGTAATATGTTTAAAATAAATTTTCTAAGCTAAGTACCTAATGTGATTTAACACAAATTTTATATTTTAAAAGATTTATTTATAGGATTTTAATTTTTTTTTTATTTAGTGCCAACTTACAATTTACTCTAATCACAAAACAAAAAGTATTTAGCAAATAGTTTGCTTGTGGCTTGTTTTGGGCATCATCCAATACACCTAGTCAGTTAGGTCTTCTGGCCATGTCCTTTTGAGCGTTCTTCCCAATAGCGGCAGCTGGTAAAGTAAATTTATAGTTTGGCTATCGTGAGCGATGTTTCTTTCTTTGGCTTTGTTTGCATGTAGAGTGATAACGTCTTTCATAAATGGTATCCCAAGATCATTGTGGATTGTTGCATTGGTAACGCACCATGGAGCATTTGCTATCATACGCAGCGCTTTGATTGAAAGGTTTGTAGTATTTTCGTATTTAACGGTTTGCTGCAACCCCATAATTCGACACCATAGCTCCAAATCGGTTTTAGTAATATTTTGTATAATAAGACTTTCTTTTCTAATGACAGCTGAGATCTTTTACCTAGCAACCAATACATATGTTTGACTTTTACATTTAGGTGAGCTTATTTTGTTTTTATTTGATTTTTCCACGTCAGCTTCCAGTCTTAATGGAGTCCTAGGTACTAAACTTTTGTTTTGATGGGGATAAGAACGTTATTGATGTAAACCTGTGGACAATCGCACCTTATTGTTGTGAATGTAATTTGTGTAGACTTTTTACCATTAACCTTAATCTTTCATCGTTTTAACCATGTCTGTAGCAAGTTTAAACAGTTTTGCAGCTTTTCAGACGCTCTATCTGGATTTTTGTCTGATGTAAGGATTCGTGTGTCATCGGCGAATGTTGCCACAACGATGTCATTTTCAATAGGTATGTCAGCAGTAAATAGGAGATAAAGGAAAGGATCGAGGACATTTCCTTGAGGAACTTTGGATAGTATAGGGTGTATTTTGAGAATGAGGTATATCTTGATTTGAAAGTATCGCTCGTTCAGGTATAATTTTAATATTAGTTATGTTTTACTAGACAAATGCTTTTTTACTTTGTATAACTGGCCTTTGTGCCACACCTTGTCAAAAGCTTTTTCTACATCGAGGAATACTGATGCACACATTTTCTTTTCTTCTAAGGTTCCTTTGATATAATTAACAATCCGATAACATTGCTGTATTGTCGAGTAATTTTACCGAAAGCCAAATTGATGATGAGGTATGATGCGATTTATATCTACTCTTTTAAAGATTCGGTCTTGAAGAAGTCTTTTGAAGATTTTTGATATTTTTGGTAGAAGGCTTATCAGACGGTAGGAAGTGGGTTGTGTGGGCGGTTTTCCTGGTTTCACAATCATGATGATTTGTGCGTATTTCCATTGAATTGGAAAATGGCACAATCTCAGCATGCTGTTATATATAATCGTTAGCAAGACTGTTGCTTTTATGGGCAGATGCTTCAATACTTCGCCAGTAATTAGGTCCTTACATGGTGCCTCATGTGGTTTTGTTTTGTTTATAGCTTTCCAAATCTCTGTCGGTGTACATGGTTTAAGTGGTAACGATAAGTGGCAGAAAGTATCAAGGAATTCGCATACTTCTTCATCTTCGGCATTGTGTTCCAGATGTGGGCTAAATACCTGAGCGAGGTGTTCCGCTAATGTATTTGATTTTTCTTTATCTGTTTTTGCCCAATTTCGATCAGACTTTCTAATTAGCGGAATAGATGAGATTGGCCTCTTGAATTTTTTGGTAGCCTGCCATAATGAATAATCATTAGGTGTAAGATTGGAGATATAATACTTAAGTTTCGTTACGGGCCTGGAATAAAGCTGAGCGCAGTTGATGTGTTAACCGGTTTAATTGAGTTTTATCCAGAGGGTTCCTTGATCTTTGCCATTTGGCTCTAGCTCTTATTTACTCGCGTAGAATTTCTTTAACGGATCCTGGGTCAAACTTTTCTTGTCATCTGAGGTTGATTTTTATGCGGTATCTTGTATTACGTCTGTTAAATGTTGCACTGCTTTTTCTATTTCATTGGGTCCTTTAATTCGATGATTCAAATTTATTTTAATTTTTTTAAAACTATCAAAGTTAAAAAAATTAAATTGGAGATGACTAACATTATGTATTATTTTTGTTTATTTAAATTTGTTTAAGGGTAAAAAATGGAAAGGGGGTGTGTTAAATCTTCAACTTAATGAGATGGGCTCTAATTAAAGCATTTTTTTATATTCAAATACAGTCCTTGTTGAATTTCTTTGATTTAGTTGCTGCATTCTTTGGTAAGAAAGTAGTGTTTTATTGAAGAAAATAATGTCATATTTTATTTAAACTCAGCTGTTTTATTTGTACAATAAATAATGTCTTATTATTTTGAAAAATAATTTAATAACTTGACTAAGTTACATATGTAAAATCTATTGTCGTTCCGATTATTTTTTCAAGGGGTCAAATTTTCGAAGTAATACCATTAATATTTTTTATTTGAACACCAAAACAAATAATAATATTTAAAAAATCACTCTTGCATTTTACTCAGAGGAGGAATTTATACCGGTATTTAAAATACCACGTTTGGTTTAACAAAAAAATGCGACAACAAATTTGCTGCTTCTCCTAGTAGTCTCTCTCCACTCCCAAAGAATCCACCATAAAAAAAAAAAAAGGTTTAATTAAATGGCGGGATTTGTTTTCTTATTGGTAGTTTAACCGTTAGCGCTTAGCGCGCTGCTATCACTAAATTCAAACCAGTTTTACACCCATAAAAAACATGTTCTCAAAAATAAAGAAAACTGATATACCCCTTTAAATTACACTTTAAAATAATATGTGATCAAATAGAGGGATAATCGTTAATAAATATAAAGCTAAATTTAAATATTATGAGATGTAAATCTGGTTTTGAAAATAAATAAGGTTATGTTACCATAAAGATGTCATTCTGATATTATTTTTATTTTCAAATGTAAGTAATATTTTAATTTTTAAATGTAGAATGAGTAAATTGTATTAATTTAGTGTAAGTTAAATTTAACTAATTTATAACTATATTTTTTAAGAATGACATTAACTTCTGATTTATTTAAATTTTTATTATAGAAGTAAATATTTTTCTCACAAAACAAACAAGAAATTTTATGATTTTCCTGGTAATATTATTTTTTTATCTTTATCTTTATCTTTATCGGTTGTAAGCAAGTAGGGTTAGGTTTGGCCCAGAACACTGCGGCCGCTTGGGTCTATTATATTCCCCTGCTTTTCCCATATTTAGGTACTATCTTTGGAATAGTCCTGTGTCTTTGGTTAGTTTTAATAGGTTCCCTACCAAGTGTTCCTGGGGCGTTCTTTCCAATTCTAGGTCCAAAAGGATAAAACGTCGCTTAGTTAGAGCTTCGCATTCGAAGATCACATGGTATGAGGTTTCTTCCTCTTCCATGCAAAGTCTACACGTAGTGAGATCATTGTGTAATCCCATTACATGAAGGTGTTTCAGCAAGCAGTGCCCCGTTAGTAATCCCACAATAGTGGATATCTGAGGCTTTGCGAGTTGTAGTGCCTCAGTAGTTATGCGTGTATTTGGTCCTCTTAGCATGAGCTTACTGATTCTGTGCCCTCTTATCTGTTCCCAGTGAATTTGGTGTTTTGTGGTTATCCACCTATTCACTGCCTGTCGAGCAGAGGTTTTGCTTATCCCAAATATAGGTTCGGGTCCTGTGAATGGTAGATCTGATCCCTCTTTGGCGAGTTCATCAGCCTTTTAATTTTCTTGGATACCTTTGTGCCCTGGTACCCACGCTAGTTTTACCTTGTTGTGGGTTGCCAGATCATTTAGTATTCCAAGACAGTTCCAGACAAGCTTTGACTTGATTCTGTTTGAATCAAGAGCCTTTAAAGCCGCTTAGCTATCTGAGAGAATTAGGATGATTTGTTTTTTGTACTTCCTTCTTAAATTTTCTCGTACACATAATTCGATTGCATGTATTTCAGCCTAAAATACAGTGGCATGTTTTTCGAGTGAGACGATCATGTCGCATTTGGGTTTAACTCCATGTACGCCAGAACCTGTTCCCTTGTTAGTTTTAAATCCATACGTATACCATACGAGACCACTAAGCAAGTATTTATCTATTTCCTTATTTACCTCGTTCCAGTTACAGTTGACCTTGAAGAGTCTGTTAAAGGTTAGGAGGGGTGTCATGTGATTTGATCCCATATTTAATATAAAATCATTTACTTCATGTGTTATTCTGGTATGTTTTATATGTCCCAGTGGGTTCCAGTTATTAGAGATTTCCAGTCTGTATGCACTCATTCTGGCCTCCCCCTTTATGACTAAGTCAAGGGGTGGGAGGTTTAGAATGATTTCGATAGAGGCTGTCGGTGTACTTCTCAGTGCTTCTGTAATAAAAAGGCATGCCAGCCTCTGTACTCCTGAGAGGGTATTGAGGGCTGTTTTCTGGTTTACTTTTGGCCATCAAACAACCGCTTCATAAGTTATCATGGGTCTTGTTATTGCCAAATATAGCCAGTGGACCATTTTTGGTTGAAAACCCCATGTTTTTTCAAATGCCTGTCTTCCTACAATGAGAGACATTTTACATTTGTTGGTCAATTTTTGTAAGTTTTGGCTCCAAGTAAGTTTGCTATCTAGGATTAGACCCAGATATTTTACTTGGTTCGTTTTGTTTAGCCTTCCTTAAAACAGAGTCAGAGTTTCAAAAATCTCCAACCTTGTTTTTCAAGTAAAGGTTGTGAGTTGTGCCTTGTCAGGGTTAACCAAGATGTTTTTCCTAACACATAACATTTCTGTAAGCCTAATAGCTCTTGGCATGAGTTCAAAGACTGTGGTTGAGTTTCCCTCGGATAAGGATGACTATGTCATCGGCATATCCTTGGGCGTACAGCCCTTGATTGTTTAGTGTTTTCAGCAGTTCATCTGCCACTAGGTTATACAGTAGAGGAGAAAGGACTCCACCCTGTGGGCATCCCCTGTGGATATTCACCTGCATGGTTTCACTGAACATTTGGGCCTGTACTTACCGTCCGCATAACATGTCTTCTATCCACCAGCAAATGGTGTCTTCTATTCCATGTTTGAAAGCGGCATATACCATTGATTTAAAGGAGGTACTATCAGAAGCTCCTTCTATGTCAAGAAATGCTCCTAGGGCTATTTCTTGGCCACTGAGTCCTCCCTCTATCTTGGTTACAAGATGATGCAGAGCAGACTTACAAGATTTTCTTGATTGATAGGCATGTTAGTTTGTATGAAATGGCCTCTCTATCAGAGTGGTTTGCTGGACGTACTGATTAATCAGTTTTTCCAGTCCTTTCAATAGAAATGACATCAGGGTTATTGGTCTATAGGCCTTTGCCACGGTATACGTTGGATGCTCCGGTTTAGGTATGAAGACAACTCTGCTTTGTTTCCAGGTATTTGGTACATCTTTTTGCACCAAACTTGCCCTGTAAAGCCTACAAATATGAGGGGCCAGCGTTTCTATTGCCTGTTGCAAAAGCACAGGCAGTACCCCATCTGGTCCCCGTGATTTGTATGGATTGAAGGTGCGTATTGCCCATGTTTCTTTCTTTGTTGTAACTACCCGTTTAGCAGTTTCCACTCTTGACTGAAGACCCTTTTTTGAGAGTTCCAGTTCGTGTGGGTTTTGTTTGCTGCATTCGAATTTGTTGTGCAATCAGGGAAATGTGTTTTAAGAAGTAGTTCTAATGTTTTCATTCCAGTTTTAGTGTATTTCCCTGTTTGGGTTTTTAAGAGTCCTGTTGAGTTTTGAGGCAACTCGTTTCAGGCTAGTTTCTTACTTGTGGTTTGTGGAACTGATACGTGCCTCCAAAGGTTGTTTCGCCTTAGAGCTTTGTCCGGAGGTTGATGTAGACGAAGATAATTCTTCTGGAATCCTTCGGTTTCCATTACCTCTGTTGTTATTTGTTGTGGAAGGTTTTCTTCTTCTGGGAGTTCCCTTTCCGCCGTTGTTGTTTTTGGGTTTGTTTGATCCATACTGGTCCCACGAGTAGCTAGGGAAATAAATGTTCACCCGATCAAAGCCCCGCATGACCGGGTAAGGCTAGATTCAAAGGGTTTCGCCAAGTGCCCCCAGAGGAACGTTCGCAACCGCTTTTCCAGCGGCCATTCAACCTTCAGCGCGTTGCCTTACACCTTAGCTTGGGTTATTGATGGAGTGCTATTTAGTTAGTTAATAGAGCTGTTTATAGAGCAGCAATATTAACATATCCAGCGGTGCCACGAGGAGGCAGACACTCGATGATTGTATTTCTCCATTGGCATGCAGAAAGAGTTACCTACAAGCAGACAAGCAAACAAGCAAGCAATCTAAGCTACAAAGCAATGGTAAAACTACAATAAACCCCGCCAGTATTATTACTCTTAGAGATAAATCGATCAACATTTTAAATATTTTTGGTCAAAAAAAAAATGAAAGGAGTTTTGAGCCAATTTACAAACAGATATTGTAGAACCGAGATAGAACCTTATCATAGTTTTACTTATAAAAACCACGATAAAAAAGGCGATTGATTTGTGTTCAAAAAGTTATTGTTAAAGGGTAATATACCAAGACCTTGATAATAGTCGGGTATTTTTGTTGAATATAAATTTTAAGAATATTTTAATATCAATTTGAAGAGACATAATTTTTGGCGTTATTAATTTGATTAGAGACCGAGAGCTTTAAATAACAATCACAAAAACAATAAAATAGAAAAACTTACAGTTAATGAACATAAATAAAAATAAAATTACAATGACCAGAAAGTATTAGTGTAGTTAAATATGTATAAACAAATATGTACAAAAAACAAATATTTGTTATTAAATCTCAGAAAATGGAAGATTAAATATATAGAAATAGCTGAATCTAGGAATTTTCAACTTTACAAATTATTGACTGCCGAGTACGTTTAAGTAGGTATGATTTTAAATATTTTTTAAATAGTTTCGAAGTGGGATCATGCGCAGTGTCGTACTATTTAAGTATTTATTTATAATTTTTTATGTTACCAGTTATAAAACATGTTTCCAATAATTAATTATTGTTTTCACATAAACTCTAAAAACTAATTTATATCTAAACTCTATAAAGAATCCAAACTCCACACATCTAGTACATTACCATTGTTTATCTAGACAAAGTATTCCTGCTAAGAAACCAACCCAACACACTTCTAAGGTAATTTATGGCATAAGAGGGAAGAACGCCATGAAATTACAGAAAGATAACACAATAGGAATGTGTTAAATATACAGCGCGATAAGATTTTAGGGGGAAATTTAGCGCTTTCTCTCTATTATCAGCAGTGCCACCGCATTAAGAGCAAACACCAACCAATTTAGATAAATCCGATGTCGACAAATTCATAGAGGAGGGGCCCACAACCCGGTCAGACAATTGTTAGTCTGAGGATTTAGTCTCTTTTTATATTTAAAAGGTGTTTTAATTATATATCAAACCGTATTAATAAGTTTAAGTAATTCAGGTTTTTACACTGTCAAATAGTGGCAAATACTCAAATCAAGCATACAGTTTGAAAGACGATCAATGTACTTTTCATGAACTTATTCAATAACCTCCAGAGTTATTTGCTTCATCTTGCTTTGTAAATGTACTGCTGCGGTCTAGTTCTCTATACTTTACTTTCTAAATGTCCTTTATATCTTGCTGCAGTCACAAATAATTTCTGTTTGGAACCAACCAATTCAGTTCGGGTTGCAAAAAATTTTTCAGAAATTCTAAATAACAAAACCTTGTTAAGTTTTAAATGAAAATCAAGTTCTTCCCTGAATGCGAAATTATTCTTGATCCAGAGAACCTGGTACAATAGAAAACAGAACGATAAATTATTTACCAACATACACGAGAGTGAGACCTGATGGTATAACCCCGATACTTCTACAGAAGGGCTAGGAAGTACTGGAAGGTCCACTGTTAAACTACCTCGAGATATCATAGACCTCATAAATGTTCAACAAATCTGGAAGTCTGTAAAATATATCCTTATTCCCAAATGTGAAAAAGCATCTTTCGGGGGGATTAAATCTCCCAGAGTAATCAGCCTTTATCATTTCTCCTAAAAACCTTGGAGAAATTGATGAATACGGGATAACCTAATACATCAATACTAGTTTGCCTAAAAATTTTTAGTCAGTCATAAAGGGCTAAACAGGCATTGGAAAGTATAGAAGTATTGACTTAAATAGGCTTCGTACAATTCAATACTGCAATATATGCATAGACGTGGGTAGCACATTAAATAAGACAATGGGTTGAGTTTATGCTTACCCATTAAACCATTGTAAATAATCTCTTTAACACAACATGAGTTGTCTCAGCTAATAAGAAATGCCTGCATGGAAGAGGTTCTATCTCCACTCATTTGGAACCTTTTTGACTAATGATCTCTTGTGGAAATAAGAGAGAAAAACTGTAATGAAGCATTTGCAGATGATATAAACGTCATAGTAACCGGTACATTTTGGACCGTTGCTTCCGAAAGAATGCAGCAGGCACTAAATATCGCCAAGAATAGTGCCTAATAAAGGAATTGTCCACAAACCAAGCATAAATATCTGTTGTTGCATTCTTAACAAAAAGGAAGCTACAAGGAGTGAAGGATCTATATTGGTGCTATATGGGAACATCTAAAAATGCTAAGAAAAGTTTAATATCTCGGAATTACATTTTAGCTTCTGCAGCCTTTTAGAAAAATCAACAAAAAAAGCTACACCGATGTGGCTTGTAAACGGATGGTAGGAATTACATTAGGACCTAAAGAAAGTATAATGTCCTGGCTTTAAGCTAAAATTGTAGTACCCATTGTAACTTACTTATCACTCATAGGGCTAAAAAAAGATAAAGTACAAAGACTAACCTGTCTAATAATACACGGGAGCCTTTAAAAGCAATGAAAGCTACTGCTTAAATACACCTTATAGTAGAACAAAAAGCTATAGTGACAGAATACAGGCTTGACTGGGCGAAAAGCCACTAATGTAGAGAGATAAAAAACGAATTAAAAATTAATATGGTTTAAAGATAAAAAATAGTGCAGGTGCTTGGATTTACCTTGTGAACTCAGGGATGACCATTTGTCTATATCTGGGATCACTGACAACAGTCTTTCAAGCTGAAGTAACTTCGATAAATGTATGTGCTTATACGATTTCCACCTGGTTATTGTATGGTTTACAGTAGACAAAAAAGAGGATGTTAATGGGTTCCGGCTAGCTCAAATGAAACATTAAGTATTTGATATTTATTGGAGAGTAGGGTTGGGTTAAATTGAATCTGGCAGGTATGCTAAATCAAACTTTTAATGATCACATTCTACAAGAAAATATGTTGTACGAACGGGTGGTACCTCTTAGCGTTTACAGGTAAGTTATCATACACACATTTATTTTACGAACAATATATATTATTATTAATGTCTAAAAACCGGTGACTACTATTTAATTTCCTTTCCGTAAAACATATCCAACCAGGAGGGTACCAAAACCATTCTAATGACTTGCAATCGTATAATAGTAATGGAACGAACTTACTTGGAGAGTATCATTATGGGGGTGGTTGGCGACACCTTTACCTTCTGTGGGAGCCCTAGGAGTGACTATAATGGCAAAGCAGATGGTATAAATCTAGCTATAGTGTCTGTAGCAGTGGAAATCAAGCACCTAGCACACGTGTAAAGCAAAAGAAAGTAATGCGAAGAACTAATTATATATCTACCATGTAGGATGAAGGATGTGTAATTAAATATACTTATATCTAATAAAATAAATCGAAAAATAGGTCTACAAAAAAAGGATATGACATGATTTTTATAAAACAAAGTTTATCTGGGGATGATTCTACTTACTTCAAGTTGTAGTGAGGCCTTCAGGAGGTTTTAGACCCTAATATAAATCCACAATATATGTAATTTAACCTCTGTTAAAAATGATCCAAGGATCTAATAGGTTTTTCTTTCTTTAAATAAGAAAATCCGAAAATACGGGAATTAACTAAGAGCCATGTGCTCTAAAAATTAAAGCTAAGATAAAGGAGGTTCAGTTCAAAGTTCAATCTGGTAATGTCACAGAACAGTTTATTTTGAAGAAAATAAAGGTAGATAAGTTGGCAATCATTGGCAAAGGGAAGAAAAGATGATAATATTTCACGAAACTAGAAATATGTCAATATGTAAATCGGTCAAATATTAATTTATAGTCAAACATAAACAAACTATTTATAGGTTATCAAAATAAATTATTAAAACAAAATATGCCTAGTGTTTTATAATTGTTTTGGGAACCAGGTAAGTAAAGTGTTTAAATTTAAAGATAACAAATAGGACCAACTTATTCTTACTGTTATTTAGCTAAATAAACCTCTAGTCCTGATCTTAAAAGGTTAACAAACCAACAGATTTTATTTCGAGTTAAATTGTTTGATATTACTTTTTATTATGTTTATTAATTTTAAAAGCGCATATGATACAGTAAATCGACGAAAATTGGTAAATGCTTTGAAAGAACTAAAAATACCTCTTAAACTTGTAAAACTGATGAACATGATCCTGGAAAATACAAGGTCTTCAATAAGAGTAGGAGGTGAGGAAACCGAAGAATTCGAAGTCCAAAACGGGCTTAGGCAGGGAGACCCATTATCCACCTTTCTTTTTAACTTAACCCTTGAAATAGTCATTAGAAAGAGTGGAATAAATAGATATGTAACCCTGATCAACAGATCCCATCAAACATTATTATACGCAGATGATGTTGTACTGTTAGCTAGAAGCCAAAAAGAACTTAAAAACATAACAGAACAGTTATCAGACGCAGCAGGAATAATGGGGCTAAGAATAAATGAAAAGAAGAGTCAGTACATGCAATTCAAAAACAAACATTTAAGAAAATATCCTGAAAAGCTAGAATTACAAACTAAAACCATAGGAAAAATAACAATAGACGAAACAGACAGTTACATGTACCTTGGGGTTCTCATTACAAATAGATGCGAAGAGCAATCTGAAATAAAACTCCATCTAGCAAAGAGCAAAGATGCGCATGATTTACATAATTTACTAAAATCTCAAGAATTGTCATGGGAAATAAAGAAATGTGTGTACAAAACAATGATCAGACCAACAATGCTATACGGCATCGGCAGTAAGACATGGACACTAAATAAGAAAGAAGATACAAATATTGGAATATGGGAACGAAAGATACTAAGAAGAATATATGAGGGCAAAAAGACAGAAGAAGCATGGGAAAGATGAGCAAACAAAGAAATCTACGAAATATTTAACGGACCCAAAATATACGAAATAATACAGTCAAAAAGGTAACAATGGTTAGGGCACTTAAAAAGGATGCAGGACTCAAGGACAGTAAAAAGAGTAGCTTGGACAACACCGGAAGGAAAAAAAAACGAAAGGAAGGCCTAGAAGGAAATGAAGGAAATCGATCGTAAAAGATATGAATGAAAAAAAGGTCATCAACTGGAAAGAAAAAGCCAAGAATAGGGACCAATGGCAAAAACTAACCAGGCCATATACAAAAACGGCCTGTTTCGAGCCTTTTATTGATATATAATTACTTCCTGAATTAAATCATAAGAACTAGCTTTAGAACATTATAATTATTAAATTACCTTCAATAATTCTTTCATTTTATGTTTTCTTCATACAAAAGACTTTTCCAATTTTATAACCGTAACAGTGCTCCGGTTATGTTAAATCACTCGCTTAAAGATAAAAGGGTCTTTATTATAAAAAATAGCCAGGCAGCCTTAAAGCACTGAGAAGCGTAGAAGTACAATCCAAATTAATATTGAAATGTCACCAGTCTCTTCAAGTCCTAGCACTCTTTAAATGGATTTCGGGACATAAGAGAGTGTCGAGAAACATGAGAGAAAGCTGAGAAATCTATAATTTGACCAGAACCCACATTTGGTATTTCACATCAACATGTTGAAGATGTGCTAATGGAACAAGTTAATAGGGAAGTAAGCTTGGGTTGGAACTCCCTGAACTCAGGCATTCCTGAATATTCATAAAGGGTCCATCCAAGAGCAAACAAAATCAACTGCTATCGTAAAAGGACTCTTTATGGGAGATTGCGGCCTTAGAAAATTCCTCTTATGGATATCTGACTAATCCGTATGTAGAATATGTGGAGGATGACGACATTCAAATTCACATACTCTGTCAATGCAGGAACCTTGAGTGGGAACAGGAATGATACTTAAGGGTACATTATGCGAAATCCAAAAAAATCTCGAAAGCGTACATCAGATATAATACTGGTTTCATCAAGAATATTAACTAATAGGGTAAAAACTAAGAAGGGTACAATAAGCCCAAAGTTGCAGTACAAGTGGATTTCAAACCACACTACAATTTAGATAGATAGTACTATAAACCCTATTATCTACTATTCCCGCCATTACATTCAATTTATCTGGGCAATAAATGTGATTTTTTGTAGCCCAATACTGATAAGGTCTGACTATTTACATAACCGTTTGGGAGATATTTAGCATTATCCGATAAAAGAACTTTAAAGAAATTCAAAAGGAAAGACTTGTATTTCGTGCAAAACTTTTTAATTAATAAATGCAAAGCGCTTTCGGCTTATTAGCCATCATCAGTGCTTATCTACAAAAATTGTGGATGTAAACTTACAATTTAAAAAATATAAATCTGATTAAGACTTTTAAGTCAAGAGTTAAAATTGTATATACACGGTTGTTTGAACAAATTAACAATTAAAAGATACAAACAAAGTGACAAAAATCCAGTATTGGGAATAGTGAGTGTGGGATAAGCCCTTACAAATCATATCTGATCTCCAGAAGCAAGTTAGCGCCCAATGAGCTGATTAGATTTTGGGCAGAGTCGGAACATTTGGGGGGGTACTTTATAGGTGGTCATTTTTATATTTTATGGAATATATCTGTTATTTACGTTTGGAGAAGAAAATTCTTAAAATAAAAGTAACTTCTAATATTATTATCTATAATTTTTGTTTTATACAAAATTTTCCTACAATGGTCCGTATTCGAGAAATTTGACAAAATGTAAAAAAAATATTTTTTTATAAAAATTGTTCAAATAAAAGTTGTTTGTAATATAATTCTCTATAATTTTTATTATATACATAATTTCTCTAAAATGGACCGTATTCGAGATATTTGAGAATTGAGAAAATGTGTAAATTTCGAATTTTGAAGAAAACTCAAAAACGGATAAAAAAAAACATTAAATTTTAAACTTAAGTTTTATTTCGGCCTGACGTGAAATGATTAGATTTTGGACATAGTCGGAACATCTGGGGGGGTACTTTATGGGAGGCCACTTTTATATTTTATAGAATATATCTGTTATTAATGTTTGGAGAAAAAAATTAATCAAATAAAAGTTACTTCTTATATTATTAACTATAATTTTTGTTTAATGTAAAAATTTCCTGAAATGGTCCGTATTCGAGAAATTTGACAAAATATGCAAAATTCTGATTTTTATGAAAGTTTTTGAAATAAAAGTTGTTTGCGATATCGATCTCTATAATTTTTGTTTATACATGATTTTTCTAAAATGGGTAATGGAAAAGTGCTAAATTTAAATTTTTCAGTATTTTCGTTTTTAATGAATATCTATAGAAAAATGTTTCGAGGTAGATGTATGTGGACAATGTATATATTTAGTTTATCCTCTAAACATTTATAGAGATGCTGCAATAGGTTGTACAAAATAACCGGAAAAAGCCTATAATAACTAGATAGGAAAGTCATGTGTTGGACACATCAGATTTTTTTAATAAATATCAAGGTATTTTTCCAGTAACGAAATATTGAATTTACTGTTTTCATTTACACCATACTGTAAAATGATTTAAACAGAAAGACCTAAATCACCAAAAGTTTCATTCAAATTACAAAAACATTCTTCTGGTTTTAACACCTTTTTGTAATCATAATAAATCATAGCTATGAAATCTTTACGATCGAGCATTGCACTTTAAATAATTATGAAAATTTTTACTCGCCTCGTGCTCAGCTAATGCTGATGAGATGAATATGACTTTGTTCTGTTACACGCGTGTTAGTCCAGGATAGCTAGAATGATTCAAAGGAACGGTTTTTGATTTATTTTTATATTGGTAAATGTTTTTTCCCAAAAAAGTTGATAGGATTAAAAGTTTTATTATCTACGAGTATAAACTAAGTATTTTTTCAATTTTTGTATATTATTTTCGCAATTTTCGGAAATATATTTTTTTAAAGAGTGGTCAATAATTATCTTACCTAGTCTATAGAGGAAATGTGCGTCAGGTTCTCTCCATATATAAAGACACTCTCTAATTCATTTTTAACCGACTTCAAAAAAGGAGGAGGTTCTCAATTCGTCGGAATATATTTTTTTATATATGTTTAGCGGTAATTCTTTACTAAGTTCGATTTCTATGATTTTTTTTTGTTAGAAAGTGGGTATCTCATGGGTGTTCCCATATAAATTTGTTCAAAACTAAAGTAGGGGGTCTATGAGAAAATCATCAAATTCTTAATTTTTTTTATGTATTTTCAGCAATAATTCTTTACCAAGTTGATCGATTTCTATGATTCTTTTTTTGGTGGAAAGGGGATACCTCAGGGATAGTTCCATATACAATTGGTCAGGATCTGAAAATCTGTGAGAAAATCAAAAATCTCAATTTTTAAGGGCATCTGCACGATTTTGAAGTCGGTTATTTTAATTAAAAAATTATTTTTGTAACTAAACATATAGGTACTATGTAAAAAAAGTATGTAAAGCTATTATATGGTAAATAAACATTATTATTATTATTGTTTGTAAAAGAAGCAGTAAAAACATGCAATGCAAAATTGTTAACAGGAGCACCGAACAAAAACCAGGGCAAAAGGTCACTCTAGGATCCTCTCGCGTTGTTGCCTGTCTTGCTCACACTCTGATGCGACTCATCCTTGATATAATATTTTGGCCAATTTAAGTATTTGAGTGTGCGCTGTGACGGAACGATTATACAGGTGGTGGTCGTGTTAGGAATATTCATAAATTGTAACGTTTAGATTTGGCTTTATAGCGGTTTCTCATTAAAATAGGAATACGCTTTGTCTGTGTTCAGTAATTATTAAATGGGTCCTTCTATACCCGCATTTTAACCACTGTGCTTTTGAATCGACGGGCGACTGGATTTATATCAGCTGAGTGTCGAAGGGGTTGCTTCGCGGGCCTTTTTCCATAGATGTAGTGGTTTTTCTGCGACACTCTGGGCGAGTAGGTGACTGCCCTGTATTCAAGATGTCGGTCAAGCGTTTCCGCCCTGACGTTAATTGTAGGTATATGATCAGTTTGGGGTAGATAGGACCTCTATTGAAGATTAGTAACGCTATTAATTTCGTGTTAGAGGCTTTGTTTGGTTATTTTAGCCCTTTCTGTCAAGAATTTATCTCGTAATAGAGGGTGCTGATGGAACACCTATTTGCCACTAAGGTATGTTGGTATTATTGGTTTTGGAAGTGACGTCGGCTTTTTGGTAATTTGGAGATTCATTTTCGACACGTGGATGGTAACAGGTAGTTTCGAAATTTATTGGAATTAATTTTCAATCCATAATTGGGATTTTGCAAAACAACCTTTTGTTTAAAGTTACAACAGTGTGTGATTTGGTTGTATTTTTGGTGACCACATGTTGTAGGAGCTCTTTTAGGAGAATATATTTAACCACGTTTTTAGATCTCATATTGGTAAGTTGTCTTCTACGCAGTACTTAAAGTTATGACGTAGTAATTCTTTTTGTAAGGCCTTCGTCTTTTATTTCAGTGCCCACATATATATTTAGTCTTCCTGAATAAGCTGTTCACGAAATTGGTGTTTTTTCGTCCTCCTTTTGCTGTTAAAGTTTTAGTTTTATTTTAGTTAGCATGCTTACCTAGACGATTATTAACCCTAAGTTATGTTTCTTTTCATTGTATATATTTTCAGTATATGGGATTGACTATTAAGGGGTAGTATCTTGAAATCTAAGGGTGTAATTTGCCTATAAAATGTAATTGTTCGGTAGAACTCGCTTCACGAGCCGTCTATCCTGTTGCTTTGTAAATCTATAGATTACCTACATAAATTGATAAGCCGAACTTTAATTTAACTAGTAAACGTTGAGTTGTTACTACCCATTTCTAGACTTCGCTTCGCGAGAAGGCTATGTAGGTACCTAATTATTTAATTTTAACTTCTTTATTAACCAGTGATTAATAGTTATTTCTGTGTTTTATCTTACACGTTTCCTTTAGGGTTCTTGTGACGGGCCAATACTTCTTGGTACGGGCCAGTAGTCCTTGTGAAGGGCCAACACTTCTTGTGACGGGCCTATACTTCCTGTGACGGACTAGTACTTCTTGTGACTGGCTAGAATTTCTTGTGATCAGCTAGTACTTCTTGTGATCAGCTTGTATTTGTGTAACGGGCTAGCAACCTTTATGACAGGCAGTTCGATTTGTATGCTGCTAACGAAGCAGAGATAGTAGGACATCAACCGCCTACTAGATTTTTCTTAGTTGGAAAGAAGTCACGGTGTACCGCAAGTTTTTGCTATCTTATTTTTATATTACTATATTACTATTTAATATATTTGGGGGGTATTAGTACATAACTTTATCTAAACCAAATGTAAATGAGGTTTAGGGGTGTATAAATTACAGCACATTTTAATAAACCCGAAAACGTCACCAAGAGCTCTTCGTGGGGTATATTACTTATGGGTAACTAATATTTTTAATAAGTAACAGAGTTTTACTTGTTTTACTCCTAGCTACCGTAAATAGATCACGATTATTTAATTTCTGCAGAAAGTACATTTCCTACTGCTGGACATGTGTCTATAGGACTTATAAGAGATTGTCTGAGTGTTATTTTTGGCTTAAAATGACATTTGATGTGTCTCGATTCGTGAGATAATTGAAAGTGTGTTACGTATAAACCTGACTTACAGAAGCCTGCTGGACTCATGGTGTCTCAGCTCAAAGTATGTCAGCCTTTTTAGATTAGTTTTACGGATTTTATGGGACCACTTCCTAGGTCATTAAGAGGAAATCAGTATATTCTGGTCGTCACGGATTACTTTACTATAGTACTCTCTACTATTCCCACTAAAGGATGCTAAAACAGCGAACGGAGTACCTAAATTATTACTATGTGACACAGAGATTAACGATACTAACTGCATGTCTTTTATATTCTTACTAATGCTTTCTTGCCTATTATTTTAACCTTTTCTCTAAATCTGCATATCGTATCGTCAAGTTTTATATAATATCTGCATTTTGTACTAGGTTTAGTGTTTATTTATAGATATTTTGCTAATGATATATCTACATATTCATTTTACACTGAGAAAAGTGTATAGTATATGATTTTTACCTAAAGTTGATTTTTGTGCCTATCGAGTAAAAAATTTTTTTTCGTTAGTGATAAAATTTGTGCCTTTATTTAGTTAAATATATTGTTTTTACATTTTTTTCTGACTGATATCCTCTTTATTAAAATGATTCCCAAACATTTAAAGACTCATGAGTTAACCTATGACATTTTAATCAGAGGGGTAGACTTACCTTCTACTGTAGAACAACAAAGAAAGGTTTTGAGTGGTTTGTTATCTCAAGAGTCACACAATAAAAGTTTTTCAGAGAAAAATAATCCTTATGATCATGAAGATGATATCACACAATTGGAATTGTCAATTAAAGAAGTCAATACAAAAATAGAAAATTTTACTGGTAATAAATCTGATCCAGCTTTTAAACGAATTAATTCTAGATTAGTTCAGTTGTCTAATAGGGTAGCTAATTTAAAAGTAGACTCTAATAAAGAAGTTATAGCTGAAAACACAATAAAAACAAAAATAATCATGTTAGAAGCTGATTTATCAGAAAAAATTAATAATAATTCTTCTGGTTTTAACCCTAGTACTGTAACTACAGAACAAGTTAGTTGTCCTTCATATATAAGTATAGATGTTCATAAATGGGGTGTATTTTATGATGGTAACAATTCGTTGTTTGTGTTTTGGAACATATCGAAATCTTAAGATTGTCTAGAGGTCTTTCGAAACAACAAGTGTTTCAACGTAGCTGTGATCTTTTAAAAGGTGATGTTCTATTTTAATATATGAATAATTCTTCTAAATTCACTGATATTTTTGTAACGTGATACTTGTTATTTTATCTATTTGTTATGGTGTTTTAAGCTCAATTGATTTTGGGAGTGGGTCAGGTTGTTAAATAACTCGAATTACCTTGAAAAAGAAGTTGGGCACCACTATATTTAAAACTTACTGTACTTGACTATAGATTAGTGATGAAAATATAGAAAATCACTAACCATTAAGATATTATATTTAAACAAAGTTTTAGATAAGGTAGTAACAGATTCTAATCCACAGAGATTTACTTAATTCAAATTTGGATGATTTATTTAAATAAAACTTATCTGTTATAACAGAAGGTAGTTATATTAAGATGATTTGTATGGAATTCTAGGCCTTCTTCAAAGTGATTCTTATTCTGGACTCGAACGATCTTCTATAGGTGAACCAAACCTCGGTCTTCGGATGGCACCAAACTCTTAGGTATAAATCTTCATAAACTTCTTAATATAAATCGTTAAGATACAAATCTCCATAAACTGGTTTAGATATAACTTGAAATAAACCTCTTGATAAAACTCGAAATAAGCTTCTTAATATAACTCGAAATAAACTTCTTTAGATATAACTCGTACTAAACTTCTTAGATACAGCTAGAACTAAACTGTCTAGATATAGCCAGGCTAAAAGGAAAAGGTAAAAATTTTAAGAAAGGAAATATGAAATTTGCACAGGAACCAGATAAAATGCCTTTAACTAATAATTGAACAATTTAAACTATTAAGTGAATAATTTCACAGAGACTAAAATTAATATAGAAAGGAAAAATCTTATTTAACATATTTAAATATAGTAAAGCATAATATCTCATTCCTAACAAAATAATATATAAA
The DNA here is from genome assembly GCA_927349885.1 of Psylliodes chrysocephalus. Classification (NCBI taxonomy): domain Eukaryota; kingdom Metazoa; phylum Arthropoda; class Insecta; order Coleoptera; family Chrysomelidae; genus Psylliodes; species Psylliodes chrysocephalus. The sequence continues at coordinate 75,751,702 of OV651819.1, read as the reverse complement.
ATTATAGAGCTGTAAAAGTAACGAGAAAACCAATACCCGTATGTATTCGTTACTTCAGATCTGACTACCCGTATAAAAATATTCGTTACTCGTTACTTTCGTTGCTGTGATGCGAATCTACAGAACATGCGGCGCATGGGCCTCGCACACGTCTAATGCGGATGCGGAATTGGGGGTCGATTCTCGACTTGTAGGAACCTTTTCCTATAGGAATTTGTGACACTTTCCTATATGTAGGAAAATGTCATAAATTTTCGATGTACATAAAAATGTCAAAAATTCCCAAAGGAAAATATTCCTACAAGTCGAGAATCGACCCCCTGGTGTCTAACTAATCGTACGTACGCATTGGTTCGGTTGTTAGGTTGGTACTGTCTAACAAGGGGTGCGGATGAGATTAGATATCGAATCGTTGGTTAATTAAATACGTAGCGAATTTGTAATTAGTAACAAAGTCGTGTAGTTCACTGAGCATGAGCAATGACGTAAAGTTTTGCAAAATAAAATATCGTCAGACAGAAACATATATATTTTTCTAACACACTAGTAGAAACAATAATAATATTCCATAAAATCATAACTTAAATAAACAAAAACATATTATATTCTTGCAACACGCTAACAGAAAAACAGCTATACTATTCTATAAAACCAAAATAAGTCCCAGTCGGCGTGCGACTTGATAGTCATCGATAGCTCGATTCGCATCAGACTCACACTCGCATTTCGTATCTTGCACACCAAACCGGTATGTTTGTGCGATATGCGACGATGCGGATTCGAGTAACGAAGTAACGAAATTTAAAATGCAGTAACGAATTCGTATTTCGTATCTGACCGACTACCCGTTACTGAGTAACGAATACATACGGTTTGCCACAGCTCTATAAAATTATATAAAATGTGTTATCCATGTGTTATTCATGTATTGAGGTTATGTTTAAAATTTAACATTTCATTAAAGAAATTCTTGTACAAAATATATATTTTCAACAATATATCGGTATTAAAGCTTACCTTATAAAATCAGACGGCCAATAAGAATATTAAAAGACAATTAGTACATTGGATGTCCAAGATAATTTAAAATTTAAATCAACTTGATTTGTTGACATGCAAATCAAAACTAATTCTCGCAAAGCGAATAAAAAAGAAGAAGACGAAAAATGACATTTGAGTGGAGATGTTTGTGTCAAAATAACGAAAACGGTTCCAACTGTTACACCCCACTACCTCCGGGTAAAAAAAATTAAATTTTAATTTGAATTTTTTTTATTTTTCTTTACTACTTCCATATTCTCTCCTTTTATTGCAACTAGCTAGAATGATATAAGAGGAGAAACGATCAATGGATTACTTTTCAAGAGTGTTTCCCGCCGATATCCACAGTAGTCAAAGGTCACTGCAAGAAAAGGTCCTTTAAAAATCATTCCAATCCCAATACCACTGCTAAACCAATTACCGTAAAAGAAAATTGAAAATTGCAAAAAAAAATAAATAAACAATGATTATACACCATCATATAATGAATTACACAAGATATCGCTGTAAAAAAAATGTTAACAAAGTAAGAAGAAATAAGAAAATATATACTTCCTATTAGATTAGTACATAGAGATAAGAAAATTAGTAAATAAGCATTATATAATATATGCATGTTCGTTCTTATACAAACTTGAACCACATAAAATTACAATCATGCATCGGTTAAATATAGTTCAAATTAAAGTTAAATCATTAAACTAAAAAAATTGTACTGGCCTAAACCATACATATATAAGATAAAGGTAAGGTAGAGAATGGTAAATACTCAAATTACTAAGTATTTATGTATAATAAAAAAAAGAGAAAAACAAACTGAAAATTTTGTAAACAAGCATATTAAAATGTCTACGTGAAAAAAATTATAATCGATAAATATTAATTTAAGTATATTCATTTACAAAAAAAGGAAGAAAAGGCAAAGTAATAATAATTTTAGTGTCTTAATTAAAAAATATATTTTTGCAATCAATTATAATAATTATGTTATCTGTACGGAAAGGAACCACGAAACGGTGTTGTTATGGAGTATGTAAAATTGACACACGGTATAAATCATTCAAAGGCAATACATATTATTTTATAAATATTTCAAAGCCTTGGCTGCAATATCGTAAAAAATTATCAACTTATCAAGCAAATGTGCATTAGGTGCGAAAAAATGTGGTCGAAGACCGAAGTGACAACGGCTTTCGATGGATTGATGATGTTACTGAATATACTTATATTTGTTAATTACATTTTCATGGAGAAAGTGGTCCAACAGAAGAAAATTATTATCTGGTAATAAACAATATTTTTTAATATTAAATTCTACTTCGGTATACACAGTAATATGAGTAAAAATGTCATGTGGATCCTCAAAATATTAAATACCTAGTATATTTTATTAATAATAATGAATGAATGAATAACTTTCATGTTAATTAAAGTGTTTTTGCAAGTACTAATAGTTGGTTGGCATAATTAATTGGAGTAGAGTTATAATTATTATTTGTTTTCAATAATTTTGTACACAGTTAAGAAGTATTGATACACCTAACCTCTCAATCAGTCCACTTTTTTCGTTTGTATCAAACGTCTAAGACACTTCAACCACCTTTTCAACTTCTCATAACTATGCGCTTCCACAGAGTTATGAAAAAGTTAATCACCATCAACGATTTTTTCTAATGATTAATTTTTCTGTAGAGATAATATTGCTCTCCAGCCATTGTCGATCAAAACAGTACGAAACTTTTGAATTACCGCTGTTTCAACATGGTGGCTGCGCCTGCGCTCATCACATAATGAAAAGGTCTATACAAAAATAAAGGGACTTGAGACACATATTTGGTTATTTAGTGATGCTTCCGAAATAGTAAGAGGTTGATAAACTTACAACTAAGACTTAACACTAAAAAAATTTTTTAGAAAACAAATGAAATTTTTACTGTAGTCCTTAAAGACTAAAGATTTACAACTTAAACCAGGAAGATTTACTACATTATCTTTTAAGTACTTGTTTTAAAAAAAAAATTTAGAAAAAAATAAGAAAATTGATTTTAAATACATAGAATAAAGAGACTTGAGACACATCTTTAGTTATTTAGTGATGCTTCCAAAAAAAAAGGAAGTGGTTGTTGAACTTACAAACTAAGATCTATTATAAAAATAAAAAATTATGAAGACAACTGAAATTTTGAGTGTAGCCCTTAAAGACTAAAGATATACAACTTAATCTAAGAAGATTTACTACTTTAGCTTTAAGTGCTTGTTTAAGAAAATTTTGATTAAAATGAAAAAAATTGAGTTTACCTTTAAATCTGCACTCTTATACCATACAAATGTCATAATCAGGGAGATAAGATAAAGGTAAATAAAGGTATGTAAGGTAATGAAAGGTAAACTAGAAAGAATAATCATTGAACTATATTTGCATATATGATAACTAAGTAAAGGTGAACCATTTTAAATCATAGATAAATATCTTGATATTCAAGAAAAACATAGTACATTATATACTAAAGGTAAAAATAATATTATTAAACGATAAATAACACATTCACTTAACTAGTGAATAAATATATATAATAATATTATAGGAGATAAATTATGAAAATCAAGATACATAATGTACACACATTAGTGAGTACAGATAAGGTATACGAAACATCTTCGTAATGTTGTCACTTTTCTCAGTGTAAATCAGCAAAGGTACATACAAAGTAGTAAAGTTAGGTAAAAAGTATAGTAATGCAAGGTATCTGTTAACCTAAAGTTAACCCAAATATAAAATTTTGCAATACTCAACTAAATTATTTTCAATATAAAGTGAAAACAGAGGCATTAAACGATATTGCTAAAACCATAAATTCTCAAATTATAATTGAAAAAAGAATAAAGATATACAAACTTTTACTACTTGTATTTAAATATAATTTAAAGTTGGTTCGGAATTAATTAGTTATACAATAGTGAGGTACTTTACCATAATATGAAGAAAAAACATAAAATGCCAGATAATATAGTTCAAAGTCAACTTAGGTATTTTAAGATTGAATTTAAGGAAAAGGTAAACAAATTAAAATATTACTTAAATTAAATAACCATATATAAATTTACTACCAATTAAGAGAAAAAAAAAATCCTAATGAATGTTTCGGTTAAATAATCATAATAAAGAATTAATTATAAAGGGAAAACATTCAAAATCTAAAGAAAATGTAGATTGTTAGCTAGGAAATTAGGTAGACTTTTTTTTTTAATGTAGCGGCATTGTATAAAAATAACGAATTTTATTACTCAAATCTCAGATACTTGCATGTCAGACTAATCCTGACAGTGCTACTACATTTGACAAATACCTACTAGATTTAACATTATCAAATTGAGAAATTATGGAGTAATCCATACATTTGCAGTACTAATTTTAAATTAAGTTTTCCTTCAAATAATGCATTTTAGCGGCATGCAACAAGTATATCTTTTTTAAAGAAAATTGAACGCCTTTTTTAAAATAATTAATCATTTATCAGAAATGTCCATTCTTAAAAAGAATCTGAAATCTAAATTGGTACGCCAGTTTAAAACGCCCTGTACATGTAATCCAACAAAAAAACTAGTATTCCTTTGTATCGCCCAACAATACTTACTTTTAGAAAATTTGGGTATAATTACTCCTAAAAATTTTTGACTTATCGTAAAAATATTAAAAAAAAAATAAATATTTTCTCCACCCTGTAACTTCCTAAGCAAGCAAAATTCTACTAAGGTAAATTGGCTAAAATGAACTTATTTTTGTCCAAACTAATCACATTTGAAGTTTGGCTCATTCTTTAATGAACACCATGTATAAATATACTATTCTATTAGAGTTAGCAATATTTCTATTTTTTGTACACCTGGTACATAAAAATTAAGCTTAATCCATGTGTTAAGTGCCCGGACTATCGAAAGGACACCCATTTTCCGTAAAACGGTCTCTGATACCGAAATTCCAAAGGCTTATCGGAATTCCAATTGAATCGAGTTGTTATAAAGACATCGTATTGTTGGAACAACGGCTACTAATTAGATAACAAGTATTAAGTTTGTTGCAAAGTTGGACCCTGTTTCACTACACAGTCGCTTTTATCGATGAAATTAACACAATAAGAAGACTTTCGAAACGCCTTGTTAGGTACCGTTATCTCAGATTCACTTTGGAATATTTAGTTTGCATTAACAAACGCGACTGGTAATTGGAAACTTAATTATATAGAAATATTTCGAACGGATTAAAAATTATTATTTATTGTTAATTAGTTATAACGTTATTTACTTTATTAACTTGTCCATATTCAGTAAATCCAAACCAATATAAGTTATGACCAAGTTTGAGTGTTAAGTATTATTATGTTGACCCAAAACCTATTTCATAACTGGATAATTTTTAAATAGAAAATGCAATTGGTTTTGTGTATAAAATATTAAATTAGCATTAAACATAAAATGATAAATTAACTTCTATGTAAGAAATGTATTTTTCTAACACAAAAATCTGAGTAAATAGGGAGGAAAAGAAATGCAAGTAGATAAAAAAGCAGATAAATTACGTTACTACGGTAACGATTTTCATTTGTTACTTATTTATGATGCGTAGTGTCAGTTTGAAACTTTTAAATGTCAAATGTAGATTTCATATTATTTATAGAGGATGTAATTATTCATTCAGTATGTCAAGGTTTGGAAATATCTGCAAAGCATAAATTATGCTTCACATCCTTGTTAGTGGAAATAAAGATAACCATGTAGTATACCTATGTTACGCCGCTGACCTACATGTTTTGATTTAAAATTTTACGTCACTCTATTTCGCTGCTTGTCTACATTACCAATTGTTGTGTCGCCTGATTCACATCGAAAAACCGACCACATTCCAGCGATTATAAAAACATAGATAAAAACTATCGAAAATCGTATTAGAAATACGATAAATTGAAAAAGAAATGAAGGAATTCAGAGCATAGGTAGGAGAATAATGTTTTTCTTTTTATTTAACTGATTTTTAGCTTGCAGAAGATACTACTTTATATGTAAATTTCTTCATTTAGAGAACAAAAAAATATACAGAAGATATTACTTTATGTGTTAACGGTGCAGTCATTCATAAAATCCGTCTGCAAAACGAAAAATGCTACTTAATGTGCAAATTTCGCAAAACTTTAAGGATGGCAGATACTACTTTATGTGTAAATTCTGCATTATAGACAGATACATGTACAGAGGAGGCTACTTTATGTGTTAACTCTGATCTTATACTAGTACAGGTTTTAGAATGGTTTTCTTCATAATTTAATTAATTTTTAGCTTGCAGAAGATACTGCTTTACTGTAAATTTCCGAATTTAGACGACATGTACATATGCAGAAGATACATCATTCATATAAGCCGTATGCAAAGCGAAAAATGCGACTTTATGTGCAAATTTCGCAAAACTTTTGTGACGGAAGATACTACTTTAGGTGTAAATTCTGCAAATAACAAATAACTATACGGAGGAGGCTATTTTATGTGTTAACTCTGATGTAATACTTACATTATGCAAGCCCAGCTAACTGCAACTCAAAAAAATGCTACTAAATGTGTATATTTTGTAAAATTTTGGTCGATAAGATTCTATTTTATGTGTAAATTATTTAAACCAAAAAAATAAACAGAGAAGGCTACTTTATGTATTAACTCTGATCCTATACTTATAAACTGCAAACGCGGCTAACTGCAATTCGAAAAATACTACTTAATGTGTAGATTTTGTAAAACTTTGGTCGAGAAGATACTGTTTTATGTGTTACTTATTTAAACCAAATAAATGTACAGGGAAGGCTACTTTATGTGTTAACTCTGATCTTATACTTATAAACTGCAAACTCGGCTAACTGCAACTCGATAAATGCTACTTAATGTGTAAATGTAAAACTTTGGCTCCAGAAGATACTATTTTATGTGTAAATTCTGCACTTAAGCCAAATAAATATACAGAGAAGGCTACTTTATGTATTAACTCTGATCTTGTACTTAGCCCAGCTAACCGCACCGCGAATAATTCTACTTAATGTGTAAATTTCGCAAAAGTTTGGCCACAAAAGATAATATTTCATATGAAAATTCTGCATTATAAACAAATAAATGCACAAAGGAGGCTGCTTTATGTGTTAAATCTGATCTTATACTTGAATGGGTGCCAGGACATGAGGGAGTGTTTGGAAACGAGAAAGCAGACCTCCTAGCAAGGAAGGGAGCGGAAAAAACTCTTATTGGACCAGAACCCACATGTGGTATCTCATACCAACATGTTAAATGGGTGTTAAAGGAACAAATAAAAAGAGAACATCATAGGCTCTGGATAGAACTTCCTGGACTTAGACAGTCCAAAAGATTCATAGAGGGGCCATCCACGAGCAGACAACATCAACTGCTAAACCTTAGCAGAAGCGAACTCAAGGCCGTAATAGGACTCCTTACGGGACACTGCGGCCTTAGAAGACACCTAAATCTCTTAGGGATATCTGATGACTCCCTATGCAGAATATGTGAAGAGGAGGACGAAACTCCTATTCACATACTATGCCACTGCCGGAACCTTAAATGGGAACGGGAATGGTACTTCGGGGTACAATATCCGGAACCTGAAGAAATCGCGAAAGCGCCCATCAGACATATTCTTGAATTCATCAAGAAAATCAATCTGATGGGATAGAAACTGTGAGGGGTACAAAAAGCCTAGAGCTTCAGTACAAGTGGGCTTTGAACCACGCCATAATTCAGATGATGATATACTTATAAGATGCTAGCCCGGCTAACCGCAATGTAAAAAATGCTACTTAAAATGTAAACTTCAAAAAACTTTGGAAGCAGAATGTAGGTACTATGTAAATTCTGCATTACAGACAAATGTCTGGTAACTCTGGTCTCATGCTTATTAAATGCAAGGACGCAAAAATGTTACGCAAAGCTCATTGATTATATTACTGCATGGGTAAATCCTGCACCTTAAAAAAAATGCCCCTTTAGGTGCATATGAATTAGCCATTAATTAAATATAGATTTAAGTTGATTCAGAATCAGAATCTAAGAGGTATGTACATTAAACTCGTCATCTTCACCAGAACAGACGTTTGAATAGTAAGGATCAAATTCAGTATCAGGATATTCTGGGAGCAGATCCTAATAGCAACATCTCTCTCGGAAAACCAATCAACGAAGAAATGGTAAAAAGTTGGGAAAATATTTGCAAGACGGTTTAAAGAATGGCAAAATATTAAAGTTTCTTTGCGAAATCAAAATCTGGAATACTTTCACTTGGGTCCCCCACCTTAAACTCCGAACCAAAAAGTTTAGTGACTAGTCACTTCATCAAATAAAACCGACAACTATTTATATATGCTGCAAGACCAACTTGAAAGGTGATGGAAAGTTTAGCTGAATCTCTGTAAGCTAGGCTTGGAGGGAACAGAAATAGACGCATCAAAACAAATGCAAATGTAACAAAAGTATTATCAGACATCTACCATAGAATATATGCATCGTAGGCACCTTATATATCCGTCTTTAAACACAAATGTGAAAAATATGATAGAAAAAGCAGATATCGATGGTTTTTCATTTTGGAAAGAATCTTGTAGAAATATGGAAGTCAGACAAAGCATTTAAAAAACTAGCATACATTTAATTTAAAGGCACCAACTAGCAGCAAACAATAATTTCAATCAGTCTTTAAACTTCAGGCGCCTACTTTTAAATAGCGACTGAAGAAAACCAGACCAGAGAATGAGCAGGAGAAATAAAAAAAACCCAAAGGACGAATCAGCAAGTATTCAGAAAAACAGAGAGGGGAGACGGAGTTATTAGGAAAGGAAATAAAGGTAAGAGAGATTGCTGGTAGACTTAATATATTTGTAAAACATGTAGGCCAACTTAACTAATGATAAGAAGGTCCAAAGATATGTTAAATGTTTTAAATAATTTAGGATTAATTATTAATCTTTAAAACACAGAAGAGCTTTCACCAAATGATGTTTTCTCTTAGAGAAAAAACTAACCTACACACTTAATTAAAAAAAAAAAAAAAAACTTGTACTAAATAATGAAACAGGTGCTTGCTTGCTAAAGAAAATTAGTTTGGTTCTCACATTTTATAAGATCCAAATAGATCGATCATCTTTAACAAATATAAAGATTCTCTCATTTCAAACTTGGAAGATCTCAGGTCTGCCCAGAATATTTTGTTACAGGGTAATTTTGCCAAAAATTAAATTAAAGGATGCCACTTATCTAATCTCAATACATAAAAAATAGGGAAAGTATTTGTAAAAAAAAAAAACGAAAATAACGAATTTGAGTGTCTTTCATTTGGTTTGACCATTTGCTCTATATGTTTTTGCAAACACTTTAAAACCGGTAGTGATAAATGTCTCAAATATTGTAATACAACAGTTTATTCTTTACAATCTCTATGACTCATCATAAATAAAAAACATTAATCCTAGTTAAGTTATTCACTGCAGTAAACCTTCATTTTAAACTCCTTATGACCAGAGTTCTGTCCTAGCTCTCATTATAAATAGTCCTTAACTTTCATCATAAAAATCCTGAATAATAAAAGAAAATGTATATTAGAAAATGTGTAAAAGGATCATCCTATTTTGCCAAAATATATTCAAACTTAAGATCAAAACACAGTTTTTAAATATTTCAGTAGTTTCTTTCACTTGAAAAACTTAAAACAGCTAAGAGCCAAACTTGTTATGCTTGCAACCCAACGGGTATAGACTTTCTCAAAAATTAAAGTTGAAAATATCAAGGTGGAAGCTAACAATATACAAATTGTTATTGACGAAATGCTAAAACTTCGACTCCACAACGAGCTAAGCCTTTAATAGTATTTTCATTCCCCCACGAATTTCCTCAACTTATGCTCGTCAAAAACAATTTTTATTTTATGGGGAAAAAGAAAAAAAAAACAAAGTCTCACAGGTCTTCAGGACCTTTTATTCTAACCACTAACGCTCCAGTCCATCCAGTATCTTTCAAGACTATTCGGTGGGTAGCCCAAGCACTTAGTACAGATGCGTATGTCCTCGACCGTCCTCACAATCTGCGTCAATATCGAAACCATTGGAAAAATTGTAGGACAAATGATCAGTAGTGTTTAACAAGTTTTACAATTAAGACGTAAAATCAACGTTCGCAAAAGTATTAAAAAATTATAAAACTGGTTTGTTAAAATTCAATAATATTTTTTGTTACGTTGGTTAATGATTAATTCATTAGTATTATTATTAATTATTGTTAATTTTGTTGGAAATTTATAGTAATATTTTTTTTGCATATTCTATTGTATACATTTACGTAGAAAGCAAAAATCTAGTTTTATTTTAAATAGAACATCCTCTAAACAACTACATGGTTATCTTTATTTTCACTAACAAGGATGTGAAGCATAATTAATGGATCAAACGACTTATCTGAAGGAAGTTTGATCCTAATTATGCGAGCATCCTCGTTAGTGGAAATAAAGTCCCACCTCTCCACCATATTTATATTATTTTTAACCCCAAACTCCTAGGCTCCACAACAGGTAATGAGTAATGTAGACAGGCAGCAATAGAGACGTAAAATTTCAAATCTAAACATGTGGGTCAGCGGCGTAACATAGGTATACTACATGGTTATCTTTATTTCCACTAACAAGGATGCTCGCATAATTAGGATCGAACTTCCTTCAGGTAAGTCGTTTGATCCATTAATTAGTAGCTAGATTAAACTTAATTCTATTTCTTAAAATACAGAAAATCTAAATTATCTATTTAGAAGCAATTTAGTGTTTTTTGTAAGCAACGAAATTTTTATTTGAAAACAAAACAATTGATGGATTGAGGTTTTAAGAAAATGAGTTGGGATGGTTATGAAGAGTTCGTATGAAAACGATGTGAAACACATCTAAAATGTTGCAAAGTATGTATTTTGAAGAGTTTTATATTAATTTTAACCTCTTTTATGTATAATATGCCCATAATGCACGTAATTCAAGGCATAAGAAGTTACAAAAGATTTATAAAATGTATAGAAACTTCTGTAGTACTAATCAAAAGGGAAAATATTAGTAAAGCATTAATATGTGGTGAAAATACTCCGATATGTCTTTTAAAGATGGTTTCATATTACTCAATGTCAATGAATTAGCTTACAAAGAGGTATAAAAGAAAATTGTAAGCTACACTGTTTTTGAGCAGAAAAATCAAATCACGGTGATTTTGCTTATAGCATTCAATATAATACAGTATTTTTCAAAACATGTCAAGATGATGCAGAAAGGATGGTGGGGAGCAAATGTTTAATGAAAAACACATAAGCCTAACAGTCCAGTAACGTTATTTTATAAAATAATATCACATAGACTAAACCATATTTCAATTTAAAAATTATTTGTAATTCACAATCGATTTGTTACGATCTTATTTCGCCCTTAAATTTTTGGCTTTTGATTTTGGCAATTGACTTTGTTTTTGGCGGTATTTTTTTGTGTCTTATTAGGTTGAAATAACAATGTAGAACATACCTTTCAATTGTGAATGTTTTGTGTCATTTGAGACTAGAGTTCCCTCCAAAAGGGCCCATGGTGGTTCTCTGGTTTCCAGCTTATATAAGCTATTTTGTTTATTTTTGTATAAAGGTTTGATTATTGTGGTAGTGGTCATGATGTCACTTGAAACATTAGCTTGGTCCTAAAGTGCACGGGGTAGTTCTTGCATTTCCAGCTTACGATTGTCAGTAGAAATTCTTCGAGTTTCACTGTAGTGACACTTCTGACTCGCTAATTAATTTTGTTCGACCGAATTTGGCACAATGATTTAAAACTTCTTGGTAATTTGGTAATTACAAGTAAAGTTCAAGGACTGTAACAAAGAGGCGTCTTGAAATAATTACGAATTAAAAAGCCAACTGTATGACAACTGCAAGCAGTCGCTTAAAATTTTAATCAACCTATTTTTCAGATATTGTACAATAGTGGTATACAGGGTATTCCATTTAGAAAATTCAGAAACTCGTATCCTCGTGGTTTGGCACACTCTCTATATACAAAATAGCCAACGAATGAAGTCTATTAAAATTGTTTGACGATGTGAAAACAATCAAATATGTGTAACTACCTACAGGGTGTTTTTCTTTAAAAAATTAAGTCAGCCTCCAGTTTATGGACTACTCTGTTTATTTAAGAATAATTGTTAAATGTATGGTTATACAACTATTATATTAAAAATTCTTCGTTGTTCCAATAATAAAACAGCTATCGATGACATAGTTACTAATGGAACACTCTGTATATATAATTGGCTATTGGATAAAAATATTTATAAGAAACTCTAAAATAATATACAGGATATCGCACTTGAAAAAATAGAGTAAATTTAATTTAAAATTAGTCATATATAAGACATTTTTTAAAACACTGTGTATAAAATAAACAAGTTCCACCACCACTATTGGTTAGCTTGGCATCTTATAAATCTGTATTTTTAAAAAATTTCAAATCATTGCTAACCTACCTAAATTTTGATAATTTTATTTAAGGTCTGCATCATTCAATTTTTTGGCAAATCTGCAATATTTTTTAAACAATTATAGGTTTAAATGAAGTATTATCAGACCTTTATTTTCCGGAAGAACTGTAACACCATGTATATATCCTAAAATATTTTTAAAATATGTCTTGTTTAAATCCTTAAACTTTATTTTGTAACTCGTTTGGGTATCTATAACACAAATTGATTTATCGGGCAATTACGCACTAATGGGACAATCTGTATAACCAAAGTTTTAAAGATTTTTTGTTTACTACATATTAAATTTTTTTATGTAATATCAACTTTTAGTTGTGTACAGATATTTACAGGGTAGTCAAAATTTTATTCGAAATAAAAATTTAAAAAATAATAAAATAACCCAAATGAGACCAAGATATAAAATAAAAAAAAAGAATATTATGCCTATGATGGTTAAGGAAGTATGAAAAAGGAGTATTTTAATAAACACTTACGTAAATATGGACAGTAGGTCAACAGATTTGTCATACAATTTATAATTTTTTGAAAAAAAAAAAGAAAAAATAAAAATAGCAAGTGTGCCATTACCGGCAAGCCTCTTCCATTGATGGCGCACCCTACACTTTTTGATTACTATCGTATTTTTATTAAAAAACATCTCAAAAAAAATTATTAAATAGATAAATTAAAAATAGAAAAACCAAAAAATACAAATGTTACTCACAAAGTTCGCAAACGAATTTTTTTACTCGTCTATCGACTCCTGCACACTTACTATGACACCAAGAGTGGCACTTTTGACAAGAAATCCACGCTTCTTTTGATTTAGATTGCGAATACAAATCATTGCAATATAAACAGCCAACATCTTCCTCAACGTCATCAAAGTCTTGAATCTCATCAGCGTCACTTCCATGGTTTATTTGTTTTTCAACCAGAATTTTCCTTTTTGTTTTTTAGGATAGTTTTTCCCTTTCCTTTCTTGTTTTTTCATCTGGGTCCCTTTTCAATTCATCAATGTCGGGTGTTGAATTTATGTGTCCTTTTTTGCTGGGTTTTCTGACAAATCCTGAATTGAAAATTTGCATTTCGTAGGTGACGAAATACCCGGTGCCACAGATTTTGGTTTTTCACAGGACATTGGTGTTGAAGATTCCACTTCTATAGATACTGATTTCACTTCAGTCGGTTTCGGTGATTTGGTTCCATGTTTGTGAAAATCAATATCTACATGATCAGGCTGCTCCTGATTATGTTGGATTTGGTTTTCGTCATTCAACGGTTTATCGGTTGTTAAAGAGGCTTGAAACATCTAGTCCTCAAAGACATTTTCATTAAATGGGTATATCCGTTTTGGTAAAAGTGCTTACTGCATTTGCAGGCGTAGCAGCTTTTAAATAAGCTTTACTAAAAAGGCCTTCTACTTGGAAATGTGAGACAATTCTACCAGGATTTTGCTTAAGCCAAGTCTGAATTTCTTGTCCGTAGTAGGTTTGGAGTGGTGCGAAAAATCCAACATCTTATGGTTGTATTTGATGAGTAAAATGCGCAAGGAAGCAAAACAGTATTACATCATTCTCCTTCGCGTATTGTAGCACTTCTAAGCTTTTGTGGCTATTATGACCGTACAAAAGAAGCAAAACTTTATTTACTTTTGTAGCTTTTGTGTAATGTACAAAATGCTTAAACCACTGCACAACCGGCTCCTTACACTTTCAGCCATTTTCCTGGAAAAAGCTAGGTATTTTTACCAATAGGTGCAAAGTCCATAATTTCATTTATCATCCTCTTCCTCGGAAAAATAAAAACAGGAGGTACGAATGTACCTATCGCATTCATGCAACATACCACCGTGAAGTGCAGACCTCGTTCAGCATTGGACAATGCTCCTACTTGTTTTCGCCCTTTTGTAGCAAGAACTTTTTGAGGTCGTCTTTGTACTGTGCTGAGGCCAGACTCGTCAACATTGAAGATATTTTTAGGTGTAAATTTATGTTTTTCCATGATATTATTTGTTGAATGCCTGCGCTCGAGCTGCGGATGTGTTTTCAGTTCTTCTGAGGGAAATCTATGGATTCCGCTTCAAAAATCCCTTTATCCATTTTTGACCACCCATTCTTTTTTATTTGTTTAAAATGGCTTTTTTATCATTTCTGTGTGCAAACTCAAAAATTAACTTTTTTAAATATATAAGCGTCAGGCCAAGAAATCGAGTTTCCATTTCTTTGATAATATTTTGGACGAATTCTTCTTCAATCTCCCGACTGAATACTGGTCGTACTCCTCCTAAGTTGCCTTTTATACTATTAAAATGGTTTTTAAATCTTCTGCGTATTTTTGTAGGTATATTAAATGTCTTTGATGCCAAGAGCCACCCCATATTTTTTTCTTACACATTTTTTTAATGTCGTTGTCATTTGAATTAAGTCTGCAAATAAACATTAATGTATTTAAAATAATAAAATACTTTAATTCTAAATTTATTTCAAAAAAACCCTATGATGGCATACTATGCCATCAAAGGAACAACTAAACCACTAAACATCATAGGAATATTTAACATAAAAAATTGAATACATTTTATAAACAACATAACCTAAAACGAGACCCAGTACTTAATGCACCACATATTTCCATAAGTATAAACAAACTGAGTATTTTTGAGATTTATGATTTATTGCCATGGAAAAATTACTTAAATACTAAAAGATTGTTTTTTTACACAACTTTAATAAATCGTTGGATAAACACACTAGTTCGTAGGACTTCTTGCAACTGTATTATTCGTCTGACAAACATATCATTTGTGCGGTAAATTCAAATGCCTATGAAATATCGTCAATATACTATCATAAGCACTATGCCATCATAGGCATGTTCCCCTACAATATAATAAATAGTTATTTTGTGGCACATAGCTTTGAGATTTTTTTGTTTTATTGATTTTATAAATTGAAAAGCTGTTGTAGAATTTTTAATACAAAGACGACTGTATATTTTTTATATAAAATTATTAAATTGTCCAATTTATTCGTGGAATACCCTGTATACATGAATATATTATAATAATATTAATAACAAAATAATAATAATATTGAGATAATTAGAATGGACTAAATACATAACAAGAATACACCCTGTAGAGCAAAAAAAAATATACAACAGTATTTTTTGCGCCAGTTTATCACGATGGACGTGCTTGTTAGCAGTGACAGCGGTTTTGGCAGAGGAAAAAAATCGCGAAAAAAGAAAATCTCGAATAAAATGGACTAAAGACTGGCTACTCAAACGCAGTACACTGTCACAAACAAATTTACTGGAGGAACTAAGATTGGAGCCTGGTGATTGGCACAATTACTTGAGGATGGACGAGGATACGTATCGGAAACTGTTAAAACTAGTAACACCGTTAATTGAGAGACATAATACCCATTTACGGGAATGCATCAGTCCTCGCGAACGCCTTAACAGCTACTCTGCGGTTTCTGGCCACTGGTCGCAGCTACGAGGATCTGAAGTTTTCTGTTATTATTTCACCGCAGGCACTAGGACGCATAATACCCGAAACCTGCCAAGCTCGATAAGCTCTAATAAAAAATCTCTGTTCCACTGCCTAATATCCGACATTTTTATTATAACCAGTTGTAAATAATAATAAACAACAAAAACATGCTGAACGTCACTGCTACTGATAAATGCCCGACCAGTCAAACTGTTGAGAACACACACCTCGTGTTTACTTGAACGGTTGGCACGATAACCGTCAAAAATCAAGACTCGCCTGAAATTTTGGAACGACGTTCATAAACGACGTTCTTGCCCATACACCTCGTCTTTGTGACATTTTTACCCGGACGTTTTTAACCGTCGGTTAAAAACGGCGGAGAAGAACGAGGTGAGTGGGGCCCTTAAATGAGGAAAAATGTCACATAAAAAATGGTGAAGGGTTGTCAATTTTGAAATTAAAAAAAAAGGATGTGAGAAATTTGTAAAAAGGAGTAATATTGTAAATTGAAAGATATATTAAAACATTTAAATAAGCAAACTTTAAAAATATACTTTGTAAAGAACTACATATAAGATTTTTGAGAAAAAGGAAGAAGAAGAAAGAATAAATTGAATAGACGATTGAAATAGGAGTAAGCAGCAATGATACACGGACGGTATCCGGTATTTATAAACATTTTATTTATTTTTTGTGCAAATTACTGACTGAAATTTAAAGTTGTAAATATAGTTTTAGTTTAGATTTAATAATATTCTGGAGTAATGAGCTCAATCAATGATAATTATTGATTTTTTGTAATTTTCATTGAAAATAATTACATTTTTTTTAATGAGTAAGTAGGTTTAGTAGGTGTAGTAGGGGTAGTGTTATTCCAATTATTACAGGTATTATAATACCTGTTATTTGTTCAGTTTTTTGGTTTTGTTAAAATTAAACAATAATTTATTTTTGTAAAGTTTGTTTATCTAAGCATTTAATAGTTCAGTTTATAAATTATTATAATTATTCTTGAACCGACACCACTGAGAGAAAGAGAACCTGCTCTTAAAAAGTATATTTAGAAGGCTAGCCGAGGTAAGTTAAGTTTATTGGGTATTTTTAAATTGTGAGACTATAGAAACCATAAAAATATATTTTTTAAAATTTTTATTCTCTTCAACTACATCGAGCAATATTGGTTTCGTACATGGTTTTGCACTATTCGACCGTCAACGATTTTTAGTTTTATTTTAAATTTTATAATTATTCTCAGAAAATTAAAGGGGTCATGTTCCCATGTCAAATTTAATCACTTCACGAATACTCTTATCTGTAGAGCGTTGTCAGTCCAACATCACTAAACCCTGCAGAATGGGAATCATAAGACTTCGACAGATGTTTGGTGAAGCCTGAACAATTTGTTATAAACGTGTTTACTTTATTTAAAGACTTTTTAAAATTAAACTTAAAATTAATTTAAAATGTAAATTAATGCTTCATAGAGCATTTTAAAAAACTTGAACAAAGCTGACGTATCAAAGGGTTGTTATAGAAATAATTATGATATGATGCATTAATATCGTCAGGAATAGAAAATTATTTCCAACGCTAATTTATCGGAACAATTATCTGTAAATAATTGATATATTGTGGAAAAGTAAAAATAAATACTAGAACAGAAGGAGGAACGAGCATTTTTAAATGGTGAGTCTTTTGGTTTAAATTTAGCAATTTAAAAAAAAAAGATTACAACAATCCTTATTTTAATCTTTTTCTGATTTTCTAATTATATATTATTTCTATTGAGAATGCTTCGACAGTAGTTACGCCACTGCACATGTACAATTTGATATATCTCTATACAAAAACAATATATGAAAATACCGAACATCTTGTAGTCAATCCCGACACATATCTCGATGATTGCAATTCGATATTAAAACATCATACTAATACCGTTAAAAAATCCCATAACACAAATAACTGAAATATCGTCACGCTTGTTTTAATACGCCTTGATTATTAAAAAAAATCGCAGATCCACATTCCCGATCGATTGATTGGCCATGTAACAGATGATTGTTTATAACATATCTACCACTTCATTCTTTCTTTGGATGTCACTTTTTGCTTCTTAGAACTGCGATAAGTCATAAAAGTTATGACTTATTGGATAAGTTACTGGTTTTTAGAGTGCAGGTCATCATAATTGTTCTACTGCTGATAGGCAGTGGCGCACAGATATGGTGGTGATATAGTAGGAGAGCTAGCAACGTTTCCGAAAAAGAATTTTAGGTCGACTGGTCTTTTGATATTTCTTTTCTTATTGAAGCTTGATGGGTCAGATGGGCCAGACCGATTTAAGTCTCGGATACATAGGAAAGTGCAGTAAGTTATGAGTCGGTTCCGCGAGAGATATAACTGTAACGGGAAGCATCAGGAGAGATAGATAGAAAAATAAGTTATTTAATAAAGATTAAAATTTAAACAGAATAAATAAAATTAAATGAAAAATTTAATAAAACATGGTATTTACAAAATAAAAACTCAACTTTTTTATTATAAATATTTTCTCAATCACATACAAATTATAATTAATTATATTTATTCTATTGTGTCATATTAAAATAAAGCATCTTCAAGGTCATCATCATCGTGACTACTTTTATTGTGATCATTGCTTTCATCATTGTCAGAGTTGTCTTCAGGTATATCGTTGTTTTCTAAAACTTTACTATCTGTAAATAAAAATAATAATTTAATTAAGGAATTTAAGTAAGTGGTTACGTGTTTGGTGAATTTTTTTTATTAATATTTACCTTGAACTATAATATCAGCAACCAATGATGGTTGATGTTGTCGTTCATTGTCCAACCGCAAGCTAGTGGTGATAACGACGTGGGGTATTTTAAGTGAGCATTTCTCCAAAACTTTGTCACATAACGAACTCGTAATAAATGTTGTTGTAATTCAACTTAACAAGGAGGTAGGCTTGATGGATCAAAATTCTTAATTTTTTTTTCGAAGTTGTTGAAATTTTTGGATTGATAAGTAGTAGAAAATAAGTGAAATCTAACATCATTGACATTGCTACTATTACGAATTCCATACATATGACAAACAAATTTCTCTAAGGTGACAAATGCATCCTTTAGTATTTCTTCGTCATCGGTAGCAATATAACAAAACCTTTAATCACATTAACAAATTATGTATCTTATTACTTTACATGTAGGTACATCATAATCCTGTTTGTGGTTTTCTTACTAATTATTATCTATGATTTTTTTTTATTTTTTATAGTAGAAAATAAATGTTTTACTATTTGTCTGTTCGAAAATTCTTGTTTTATAACTTGTACATTCCGAGAGCGGAATTATGTCAGTTTGGTCGTGTTAGATTATATTTAAAATATTTGAATTTGGCGCTTTTATAATCATTCGGTCGCTCACGCATGTGCGCCTAGAAGCGGTATGCGTTCCAGAAGGAATCGTCATCATCGCGGCAGTCACTGCCTGACATTGATCGAGAATCGACCTTATTAAAAATCTAACAAGATACTTACTATTATAAATGTTTTGAGAAATATTGCAACAATTCTGCCCACAATGCGTCGGAGTTGGAAACACTGCAATATGTACAAAAATAAATTAGTGGGGACGCTTGATGTGTCGCAATATATCTCGAAACTATTCTAATTAATAAAACTTGTTAATATTAGTGAGTAATGTGTAAAAACTATTTTTAAATATGAAAGGGATAAACTACACAGTCTGGCAACAGCGCACCAGGCATGTCTGTTCTTTTACGAAATAGCTACGCGCTACGTTTCTATGCAATGTATGTCCGGGTAGAGATTAGGGACATAAAGATTGGAAACGCAGTGACCGCAGCAACGGTGGTGTCATCTAGAATCTCAGATGTTAACTACAGGTCTACGTCGTTTGTAGAAAGAACAGTGTTGCCAAATATTTTTTTTGAGAGATCGTACAAGTATAGTAGAAAAATGGTATTTCGACAAAAAAAATGTACAATAGATACATGCATAGCATAATATAACTTAAATGGAATGACAAAAAAAAAACTTTGGCATGATAATTTATTTTTCCTACGACCACTTAGGAAACTGACACATATCTCACCTAATAGTCCTATGGAAAGTGCCCTATATCACACGTGTATGAATAAGAATTTACTTTCCACCCGAGTGAGAATATGTTACTTTCCGCAGTAGTTGTCACAAAATGTCAAACACCTAATTTTTCTATTTTGATCTATGTAATGTCCATATTAATACTAAAATCGATATGATTGTTAAATTATTGAAATCGTTGTAAATTATATCCTAGATATTTAAAATAATGTTTGCTCTTTATTCTGATTAAATACATAACCGATTAGATCATTTAATTGACACAAGGGCTATTAGCTCAGATGGTTAGGACGTCGAACTTATCAACTTTGCCATTTTTCGACCGCGTTCGAATCCTGCGGGGCAGATTTTTGTTTGTTTTTTTTTTAATTTTTTTTTTAGTTTTTTTTGTTTAGAAAATATGAAAATTGAATAAATACGATTATTGTTAATTATTTTTTAAATACATTTTAATTATTATAGTAATAATAACCTTGGTTTTACATTTTTTTGATGACATTATTTTGTGGTCGTAGGAAAAATATTGTACATCACTTGTGTGAAAAGTGATTTTCCACACTCGTAATGTAATATACTATATCTATATATAAAAATGTTTACAACGAAAAAAAAAAACTAAAGAAAATACATGAAACTTTAATAACATATTTAAAGTAAGCAATGACTGTCACTTGAAAGTGATTGAAATTTTGCATGCTAGCTTTTTTTATGACATGATAGTCGGTGTACAAAATCACCATGATCAAAACCACGATAAGTCAGAACGAAAATGACTGCTTGCAGAAATTACGAACGGCCTATGAATCTTTGCAAGTAGTTTTTGAGTTTTATTGTTTTATGTTCTGAAGTTGTTGCAGATGTTTAAATATTTTTACGTACGATCAAGGTCTGTGGTACAATCTCACTGATGCAATCGTACATCGTACAGAGTTAAAAAATCGTATAATTACAATTTAAATCGTACGGTTGGCAACACTGAGACAGACAGTAGAAGTGGAGTTTGTAAATATAAATGTCAGTTAGTTTTATGTATATCAAAGAATCCTGAATTTAAATTTTAAATTTTGAGTTCATGATTGTGTTATCCTCTAGATGAATTAAGCGAAATTGTTGTGGCTTGAGGACAATAATTATATTTTGCAATATTACAATAAGTCGAGGAACGTATTGCATTAGTAACACATGCCACATGAACAAATTTAACAACCCCAATGTGGCGTTCTTTAATTAACCAAAGTACGTAAGATCTATTGATGTAAGTAACACAAATATTAATTAACTTTTGTCACAAAGTAGGTATTTATGTATTATTTATTGTTTTAGAACAAGAAAATGGCTTCAAAACGTTGGAAAGAAGATTTGATATACGACGAAAAATATCTGAATTCCCATTATTGAAATGGCACTCAACATTTTTAAATCATTGGCCATTCGTTTGGAAAATAATAACAAAAATGCAATGTTACAAATAATCAAAAATTAAAAAATATTCTTCATGAATATAGATTTACAATAATTAATCGATAATAGACTGTAAGTGTAGTATTCTTTTTAATAAATAATTTAGCGTAATTACATTGTTTTTTGTTTATTTAAAAGAACATGAGAGTGCAGTCGATATTTATATAACCCTTATTTTCAGGTTTTTAAATTTCCCGCTGCATTGTTTGATATCGATGAAAGCGCCACATTGTGAGTCAGATGTTAACTGCGATAAAGCTGGTCGTTGTTAAGCATCGGCTTCTTATGGGCGTTTCCTATCTTTATCTCCCTTATCTCTGTGTCCGGGTTTTAAAGGGTCCAGGTCTTAAATATAGAAATTTTCTGTCATATATGTGAGCTTGTCATAACTTTTCAAGAGAGTGATTCTCTGTGTGAAAATCTAGCTATGAAAACTCGAGAATCTACCCTTCCTCCAACGCATAAATTGACCTTTTAGCAAAAAAAAGTCCTTGAGAAAAGTGAAAATATAAAAAAAAATAATTTTCCTTTGTATTTTATATTGTGTTATCCAGACGTTGGAACAAAGAATCTTACATTTCGAACATTTTTGTAGATCTTTTTTTTTCAAACAGTGGTTAAGTTTCTTTGTTTTTTATATGTAACGTTAAAATCTAGTAAAATAAACTGAAAATTCGACATGCTAACTATATTGTTCTGACGCTGTTACAAATATTTTGTCTCATATAAGCACTGTGAGTAAGAATTTTCGGTTAAATCTTGCGTATTTGGTCTTGGTCTTGCATAGCCGGTCTTGGTATTGGTCTTGTTCTTATTTATTCTGTCTTGGTCTTGCTTGTCTAAGGATGGTTTTGGTCTTGGTCTTTCTTTTTCGCAAGACCAAGACCAAGACCAATTTTGCTTATCACTAAAGACAACAGTCGTTTAAAAGCGATAACTTATTAAGACAAAAAACTCGTCAAAATGTATTGGAAACATTTATGTTTAATATATTTCAGATGATGTAAATTCACATTGACAGTTATACAAAAAAATTTTCCTGTATTTCGTGTATAAAATTCGTGTTTTCATGGCACATTCAAAAAATTAACCCTCTCATGTGCCATTTTACGCACTTAATACAAAAATAACTATTTGTTAAAAATGCACAACTGAAAATACCAATCGAAGTGCCCGAGCGTTTTTTCGAACACGTCCCCATTTATTTAATACTGAATTTATTCCATTCGGCTGTACCACACAGTATGTTTTTAATGTCTCATTAAATTATAATTTGTCCAACTGCGTGTTCTTAACGAACTTCAAAAATATGTAAAGCCGGGAGGTTAGTGACTTCCAGCAATAAAACTACTTATGAAATTTTACGGTAGCTGATTTTATGATAATCTTCTAGCAGGAGTTACTATTATTTTGCGCATGACAAATTTTACCTGATATTGCAGGGGATAAAGCGTTTAAACAGCGTGCAACGATATAATTAGTAGGTATGCAAAAAATCAAGAAAAAATTTTTTTTTAAGTCTAGTTGAAAATAATAATCAACAAATCTTCACGTTCACTGAAGATGAGCATTAAAGTCAGTGCTTTTCTGGTGTGATAGATATCTGACAGGCAAATTACTAGGCATAGGGTTTTTATAAATTGAATTTAAAAAAATTATGCAATCACAGTAAGAATCAGAATTCCTAAGATGGTTTCCATGACCAATATAATTATCTTTTTATGAAATCCGTATAGTTATAGAACCAGAAACCAAATATTTACTATATTCATCGAGTCTAGATAACAAAAGTGAACACGTTAAAAGTAACCATAATTAAGTGATTTATATGCTTCTCCTTAGTTTATTGAGCAGATAGCGTATGCTTTATACTTGAGAAATATTTAGTATTAATGGTATGATATTTAATACTTGGAAAGACTTCTGTGTTACCTTTTACCAATGAGGTTGAATAATAATTATAAGGAAATGACATGACAAAAGATACCCTTTTTCCCACCCTTGGGCCAAGTCATAGTTACCAAAGAACTGCCAAAAGTTTTGCAGTTTTGCAGGTACTAAAATTTCTCTTCCACTTCAATATCACAGTTATCATAGATTTTATAAACTCTCCTCAAAAACCAATCCAGTTCTTTGCATCAACAATAAACTTTAATTCAGTGTTGGGTAAGATGATCTTTTTTTTTCCTCCTCTCTGAAGTAAAACTTTGAATATCTTATTTCGTCTTCTCCAAGGCACGTTGACATTTTATCCTATAGTGTATATGTTTAGACCTGTATTCTTCAGATTCTTTTAGTTCGTGCTGTAACCTACCACACACAGGTACCTTAACAATTTATTAATTCCATTTATTTAATATAATAGTGCATTCTTATTAAATTCAAAATATTTCATATAACGAAAATTTCCCAGATAATTAAATCTTATTTACGACACCTAATAAATAATATCTATAACCACGTCCGTAAAAGATGCAAATTTCGTGCACGTGTCTGGGAACCTAGATCAGGAAACCACCTTAAAACATATTTCTTTTTACGAAGTATTCACCATTAAAACTCTTAACTCACTTATCTTTCTAGTTTCGGTGTTAAAACAGATTTCAACAATATTTCGATATATAAAGCTCTCAAGGCACATAATAAATCAGTCATATATTTCCCACCCAATTTACGTTTTTCGCTAGAAACTTAGACACATAGAGACGTCACAAAAGCCATTAAACTTAATATAAAAAGTCAGTCCCAAATGAGCTCGGATTTATTCATTTTTTATTATTTGATGTGCAAGCATTGACTAATTTTTATTAATTGATGTGCAACCACCAATCTTGTTATTTTGCATTTAAGTTATCACTATATTATTTGTATCCAGTTAAATAGTCTGTATCTTCCCTAAAACGCTCTTCCTAAGCGACGTCTACACTACAATACCTCCTATCGCTGAAGGTGTCAACGTCTCGACGCCCAACGTCCTATCGTCCTCCTTTTCTACCATTCTACGCTATCACTTCTAACGCCACTTTAGTATTTCCTACCATTATATTCATTCCGACGCTCAACGTCTCGACGCTTAACGTCTAGATGCCTACTCCTCTACCTATCTACGTCTCGAACGCTGTCACATTCCGCACATCACATTCCGATGCCCCACGTTCTATTGCTTTACTTCTCGATGCTTGCCGCCCCTAAATATTTTCTTCATAATATCCTTGTCGACACCCTTTGTCACGTCCCCAACCACCTAAATATTTCTACCGTATATCTGTCCCAATGCAGTACCGTATTAAATACCTTCCTTTTCACTACGACGCTGGGAGCCTCGACGCAAGGCGACGCTCAACGCTGCGACGTACCTAAATTGACGCCGTCACAACGTTAGATGAAATTAGTACATAATCTAATGTCTGTATTTTCAATGGTGAGTCAAAAGATTTATGTAACTTTCTTTGAGATGTCACCAGGGTTTCGTTTAAGCGAGGGCTTGACATTTTCTGCAAATATCAATTTAACCAATAAACCACATGGCTTTCAAGTCATACACTCTGAAAGACAGTTTGGATAAACATCTGTTTTCGATGAGTGAAATTTTGAGTATTTCAATAGAAATTGTAAAAGTCAATCTTAAAAAATATACAGGGTTGTATTAGGTCATTTCGATAGAAATTACAAAAATCAATATTTTAGAAATATACAAGGATGTGCTATCTTGAATAAATTGTATAAACCAAGATGGCAAAATTTAATATTTAGTTAACAACTGGTGATTACACTATTCGTTAGCTCAAAGGGGGACACGTATACGCTAAGTCATTCATTCTACAAGGTTTGAAATAAAGTATAGGTAAAATCAACATAGGAAAGTAACCAACTGGCGAATTGACGCTGTTCGTTACTTTCGTTGGTCATTACCTATATACTCTTCAAAATATTTACCTAAGAGGGTACAACCTGTGTATATATAGAATAGAATCAAATCAACATCAACAAAGTAGTTAACCAACTAGCGAATTGGCGCTGTTCGTTAACTGTGTTGGTCATCTACTTAAGGACAGCGTCTCCTAGAAATTTCTGAACAAAATTATGTCAATTTAGATTCAATCAAGGAGGTGCTGTTACCTACCGACTAGAGATTGAATTAGTGCAAATTATTACAGAAATCTTTAAGTAACTATAAATATCGACCGACTAGCTATTAGGGGATATTGTATTATAAACCGGTTTTTAGTAGAAGAATCATAATAATAGTCCTGAACATAAAATCTATTTTTCAATAATTGCCGGGATTTCACCAAATAAAAAAAAATTATTTCGCGATTGTGAAAACGGTCCAATCGTTTTATATGCCATTTATAATATTATAAAAATGTTAACTCTAGGATTCATTTTGGAGTATGAGCATACTTTATTTCAATACTTTTATTGTACTGTTTCATAAAATATTACCTACCTATTACATTTTATTTTTATCGAAAATTGACTTTGTTTCCTGGACCAAAGTAAAGAATGTAGGTAGGTATGCAGATGGTAACAACAAAAACGATATCTTGCCTCACATTAAATATAAATATTTCCTAAAACAAATAATTTGGTTTATATACGGGTAGTAATACGAGGGATGTTTATAATTTCAAGTCACGAATATAGAGTCGTTTCAAAATATATTGCCACAATAATTGCGTCACATTGAGTCGGAGTGGGACGCTTGACGTGCCGCAATTCGCAATATATTTTAAAACTATTCTACCTAATTAATAAATTGTGATTTTGAAGTATCGAATGAAAACTATATTCTCATTGGTTAAAGATGGAAGTTTTTGTCATTTGAATGTTCAAGAATATTAATTGTGATTAATTGGTTAAACACCGAAGTTATCTGTTATCTGATGTTGGTACTAACCTAATGTTTTTGGGTAATTTTGACTGTCATTTCCTGGAATTTCCAGGCCCGCATAAATATTTATCCTATTAAAGTACAAAAACCCAACAATAGATATTATGAGTAGGTATTTAACATTCATTTATCTTATCTTATCTTAGGTAGTTATTTCCCTGATTGTCAAAAACACATTACCGTATATCTGTGCCAATATGACGTCACGACTTTTAATATACTTAATGAAGGCTGGGGGAAGGAGTTAAGAGTCTATAAATTTACAAACAAGCTTACGGGTATTTAGTTTTCAAAATTACATTACACGTTTCTGAAGTGTTTTATTGTGCTGTTTGTTTTTAATAAGTGTTATTTTCTTTAATAGAAAATTTATTTATTTGTGCCAAGTGTCCTAGTGAGTTTCATTGTACATTT
Source organism: Psylliodes chrysocephalus (assembly GCA_927349885.1). Taxonomy (NCBI): domain Eukaryota; kingdom Metazoa; phylum Arthropoda; class Insecta; order Coleoptera; family Chrysomelidae; genus Psylliodes; species Psylliodes chrysocephalus. The sequence goes on along the minus strand of OV651819.1, from coordinate 75,724,685 downwards.
TAATCAGTTTTATTTTTGGATAAATTGACATCGACTTCCTGCATTAAAGGTAGGTAGTATTTTTTTTCTATCACTCTCGAGTTCGTCATTGAATAAAAAAATTAAACGCTATAATTTTACCATTCAAATATTTGCAATTAAAAAATAATATTACGTATTAAATTGACAATAAAAAAACTTGTTATTTAATAATAATGTTCCATTATTCTGAATATATTTTTTCTACGATCAATATCCAAAGTAGGTAGGCTTTTGCACATTAAAATCTAAATAAAAAGTAGACGTTTTCTGCGAATTGTCATAATTTGACATTATTGGCGCACATTACCTAATATTCAAACCCATTTCCATGCTTAAAAATAGAAGATGGTGACATTCATTTAAAAGAAAACCATAACTACTTTTACCAGGTGAAAAATTTCAATATGTTAAAATAATTCATGATTTTTAAGAAATGTGCTAGAAATGATACTACAATATTAATATTCTTTTTATGTTTGATTTTCTAATAATGATTTTATATACTTTTAGATTCAAGGACAGCTAGGTATAGCTCAAAGAAAATTGTGCTACTTTGTAGTATATACTGGAGATGAAAATCCACTATTTGTTGAAAAAATTAATTTTCAACCCATTTTTTTTTTCAAAATATGGTTGAAAAATTAGAAAAATTTTACTCGGAATATATGGCACCTGAGATAATTTTAAATAGAAGAGGCCGAGGATTAAAATGTCTGGATACCCCATATAATGAAAATTAAAGTGCAAAGATTAGCAAATTTATAAAAATAATAATTTAATGGATTTTAATGATACAAGTACTTGAAATAATGGTTTTTTTGCGCATAAGCATGTTCATACGTAATTTGCAATTGGTAATCACTAATCACAGATGGAAAAGTATATACGTCAACGATACGTTCTCTTATTTTTGATTTATTTTAACAGGTATAATATATGGTATGTTACTTATAGTATAAATTTTTTTATTTCTTGACCTAATTTATTTGTTACGTCTTCAGCAATTGTCGCTTTCAGTTGACATAAACGAAATTGATAAAAAGTGTTTTTCGCATTTTATTTTGACTGTTTCTCTTACTTTCGAATAGGAGCTTTGTAAACTTAAAATGACGGATACGTCAAACTAAAACTGACGGTAAAATGAAACATTGAGTATCGTTAAATGCAACTTTTGAACTAGTTTCAAAAATAGCATTAAAATGATATCATTCACAATGTACTAATTTCCTATACTTTTAGTTGATAAATAACCGATAATCATACATCATATAACAAATAGGCGCGTGTCAAAAGGTCACCGGCGAAAAAAGAGTGCCGATGAAAAAAGGTCGTTTCCAATTGTATCATATAAACAGTATCAAAGGCAGTATTATCATCTCGTATATCCCCCGTAAACACACATAATATAAACAAAAATAATCAAATACTAGTCAAAATATTATCGATCGGAGCACCATCTTTATTACATTACATGAAGTAATTATTGATTTTTCGGGGTTTATTTAGAGTTAAATTAGACGCCATTTTTGGTCCAAATTCGTTTTGACATGTTTTTTCAAAGAAAGTGACTTATAAATTTCAAATCTACACTTTTTGAAAAATATACAATATTTAAATATTCTGAGTGTACCAAATTCCAAGTAAAGGTTGAACTTAGGTCGTATTACATTTTTTTTTTTATTATTTGTTTGACATCGAGGTTAAAATAAATCTACACGGCACCTTTGAGATGAAATAAAAGGGGGTTATTTTACATGATTGGTTTTTATTGAAAATAATAAATTTATTAATTTTCAATAGTAAGGTGACCTAAGTTAGACCTTTATTTTTAATTTGGCCAAAAATTAGATTTTTAAACACTACGTATTCGGAAAACTGTCGATTTAACTTTTGGTCTACACATACACTTTTAATACACAGGGATACCCCGTCCTTAAATAAAATATATCTTGATACCAAATGAACGTGCTCTGCGTTTGATGGGACTCAAGTGAGATCTCATTAAAGAGTACCAATTGTAATATACTTTGCTAATTATTGCATCACATTTAAGGTATGAAAAATAAAAGAGTTTAAATATGAATTTGTATGTTTTTTTTATCAATTTGCACCAAACTTTGCATTGCATCCTGGTATACTTTAATTAATATTATCACAACGTGGGTATATAAATTATCACTTAATTAACTAGACGATCACTTCTATTACTTGAGAAAAAATGCCAAATACAGTAAGTATAAACTAAAATAAAATAAACTTGTGAGGTAAATAATAACATTTAAGAGAGTAAAATAGCGAACAAAAATAGGGGGTACTGGGGGGGGGGGGTCGCTACAGTGCTTTATATCTTTATTTTCTTTTTATATATATTGTAATGGTATTAATGTTGCCAAACATTATTTTAAGAGTTAAAAAAATAAAACATGAAATTTTACGTGGAGTTAAAAATTGAAACAGCGAAACCATAATATTATTGATAATTGTGATAAAACAAGTATTTAGTACAGAACTAACTATACACCGTGTCCCACGTAAGGCGGGCATTACAACTTTATGGAGAATAAATTAATTTGTATTTTCGCCATTTTCTGAGTAAATAAAATGAACTCTGTGCAACTTCCGGTTATACCGGAAGTGACCACTAACTTCGTTATTTTAAAAAGAATACCCCATATTTTTTTATAATTTTAGATTCAGCATGAAATTCTGTAAACAACGATACCCCATTTGCCTATTCTAGTTATAGCGGATTTGGCGTTATTCAATTTTTTTCTACAGTTTTAGTCGCCGGTAGACATTTTCTTAAAGTCGTCTATCTCAGGTACTATATCTATCAGATATTTAAAATTTTAACCAGAGGTAGTAGATGGGATGTACTTCTTGACAATATTTAGTTATTCATTATTTGTTGTACGGGGTGTTTGCAAATTATTTTTAAAAATGAAATTTTTTAAATATAAAAAACTTTTTTATTTTAAAGGAAACACCCTATATATTTTTTAAATTTAGGATCCAGCATGAAATTCTGTAAACAATAATACCATATTTGCCTATTCTAATTATAGCGGATTTGGCGTTATTCATTTTTTTTTAATTTTTAGTCGTCGCGCCGGTAGGCATTTTCTTAAAGTCGACTGTCTCAGGTACTATTTCTGTTGGATACTTGAAATTTTAGCCAGAAGTAGTAGATGGGATGTACTTTTAAAAACATTTACAGTTTTCTGCAACAAAATATGTCGTTTAAAAAGTTTAAATTTTTTTAATGATAAGGTACATACTAACTAAAAACAATTTTTATTAAAAGCACATGGTTTAAAAAAATCATTTTATCAAATGTTCAAAATGCCCCCTGTTAGCTTCTAAACATTTTAACAATCTTTTTTTCAACATGATTAGTTGTTGCTTTACGAATCATTTCACCATCTAACTCGTTAAAGGCATTCCGAACTCTTTGCTCTAATTCTTCTTTAGTATTAATTTGGGTAGTGTACACTAAATTTTTAATATGACCCCATAAAAAAAATCAACAGGAGTTAGATTTGGCGATCTTGCAGGCCAAAGCCAAGGACCATTTAGACCTATCCATCGGTCTTCAAAGAATGCTGTAATTTCTTGATTTACATAGTATGTTGAATGTGCTGGGGCACCATCCAACTGGTACCAAAAATTATTATTTGGTAGCTGGTTTAAAATGTCGGCAACTACTTCTCTAAGAATTCTAATGTATCTTTCCGAGGTCAGTCTTTCATTATAAATGTAATAAAAAGCTCTTCCAAAACCGATCACTGCAAACACATTAAAACTAAATTCGTACTGAAATTGTGCTTCACGATAAAAATGTGGATTTTCGTTTGCCCAGAAATGACATTGCTTGCGATTGATGATCCCTTTACGTGTAAATTTCGACTCGTCTGACCACAACATTTTGTTTAAAATCTCGGGATCTTCTTGAATTCGTACCAATAACCATTCGAATAATTCAGTTCGTCTTATTTGATCACCATCTCGCAACTCATGAACTTTTCTTTGTGCATAGGGATGTCATTTATTTAGTGCTAAAATTCGTTGTATTGACCCTCGACTAATATTTAAATTATCTTGAGCCATTCTAATGGAGGCGTGAGGATACGCAGTAAAATACCCTAATACGTTAATTAGATTAACTTCTTCATCTCGGACATAATGTTGACGGTTTCTTCCCGGGTTTTGTTTAAAATTATTCAAAAAGTTAGCTTCGATTCTATCAAATTTCTGTCTGTTTATTGGTGGTAAATGAGGGTATCGTTCATTAAACATGCGGCAGGTTCTACTTTTGATTCGATTACATTCTCCATGAATGTATAATAAATTAAGAATAACTTGGTTGGTATATTCTTCAATATTTTCCATATTTTCCATATTTTGAACGCAAAAAATACACAACTTAAATACATAGAAATATGACAAATCAGTTTGTTGACAGATTGTTGTTTAGCATATTTCCACGGCATACTAAGATAAAAAATTAAAATGTAAAACTATACTATATTATGTAGGTGCATGCGTAAAATTTAAATTTAAATTTTCTTAAAATTGGCGAGAGATAATTATAGGGAATTAATAGTGCAAATGAAGATCAATGAAGAATAATTTTCTGAACAAAATGAAATAAAAATATACAGTATTTTCCATTTAAAATAAAAAAAATTTTCATGTTTAAAATATTTATTTTTTAAAATAATTTCCAAACACACAGTCAAACAAACGATGTACAAGTAAATTTAAAAAAGCAAATGTCTGCCGGCATATAAAAGTTTATAAAAAAACTGAATAACGCTAAATACACTAAAATTAGAATAGGCGAATGGGGTATCATTGTTTACAGAATTTCATGCTGAATCTAAAATTTAAAAAATATATAGGGTGTTCAATTTAAAATAAAAAAGTTTTTTATGTTTAAAAAATTTCATTTTTAAAAATAATTTGCAAACACCCCGTACAACAAATATTGAATACCTAAATATTCTTAAGAAGTACATCCCATCTACTACCTGTGGTTAAAATTTTAAGTATCTGATAGATATAGTACCTGAGATAGACGACTTTAAGAAAATTTCTACCGGCGACTAAACATGTAGAAAAAAATTGAATAACGCCAAATCCGCTATAACTAGAATAAGCAAATGGGGTATCGTTGTTTACAGAATTGCATGCTGAATCTAAAATTAAAAAAAAATATGGGGTATTCCCTTTAAAATAACGAAGTTAGTGGTCACTTCCGGTATAACCGGAAGTTGCACAGAGTTCATTTTATTTTAATTCAAAAGAGCATATTCGATTATGTATACTCAGAAAATGGCGAAAATACAAATTAATTTATTCTCCATAAAGTTGTAATGCCCGCCTTACGTGGGACACGGTGTATACTATATCAGACAACATATTTGAATAATTAAATTTAAGGCAAAAATAAAAATAATAGAGAAATTTTACAAGTCAAAAATAACATGGATTACCTATAAGAAATTTACTCTAATAGAATTCTCAAAAAAGACAAATTTAATGATTAAAATTGTACATGAAATAGAAAGTTATTAGGCCAGACAAAACTGATATGATAAATAATACACCATTGTTGTAATTAAATAAATTAAATGTGATTCCAAATAATGAGTTAACCTCAAAACTAAATTATAAAATAAAATGCTTTTATCTACTTCTAAGCATAACTAAAAACATAAAATAAACTAGAGACATGATTTGGCAAAATAATTACATAGTTTTAATTAATATAAATCAAGTTAAAGGCATTTTATAGTAACGAAAAACGATAAATTTATAATGTAAGAAAAATACCAAAAGACTTTAAAAATAAAGCTCTTTTAGAGACATAATAAGAAAACAGTGAATAAATAAAAAAATTTTAAATTTTGATTTAACCTGTATATTTCTAGAACAATTTTCCAAAAATTGTATCTAGTTGGCTGTGAAATTTAAGTTCTATAAAACCGATATCGCCGACAAGAGCGAGGAATTGGTCAAAATAGCCCAAGAGCCCACTGTAAATTTTTACCGTCATCTGATAACGAAATGAAATATACCCGAAAAGCATGTAAAAATATTGTACTTAACCAAATGACACCTGTGCCAATCCCAATCCTGGGCAAAGTGGCTTAAAAAAATCACATAAAGCATGACAGCGCTAATTTTGTTTGCCCTTAAAGTTTTACAGAAAATAACATTTAAATATATCTTGATATATATCGTTAAAGGGAAACATTTTTTTCCTCTTAACATCGCACAAAAACATCTATCCACGATTAGTAGGTAAAAATCATTAAAAATATGAATCAATTTTGACTGATTTAAAAATTTATTTGTATGCCTATTGTTGTGATTCATTTTTACTAGAAACGACAAAAAACTACTATGATTATGGTTTAAAAGAATTGTCTAACAAGAGTTTATAATAATTATTGACTATCTCTTGAAATAGTCTATACAATGCCATCCTTCTTCCTTTCACACATAAACATGGTTTAAAAGGTAGGTATAAATATTAATAATTCAGGTTTAAAAGCTAGGTTCACAATGAATTAGGGTTGTAATTTTCAGGGAAAACACAATTGTCGCTGTCATGTCATGTTTTAAATATTAACTAATTTTTTTTAACCACTTTGCTCAAGATAGGGATTGGCATAGGTGCAATTTGGTAAAGTACAATGTTGTTACATGCCTTTGGAGCATATTTCATTTCGTTATCAAATGACGGTCGAAATTTGCAGTGGTCTCTCATACTAAAAACACTTGTATCGATAACTAGTTAAAATATTAAAAAGAAAAAACAATTGCTATCGTTACACTGCCACCTTAGAGAGAAACGGAAAATAAGAAATTCTAAAAAAAAAAACGGTGAAATAGATAATAAACACTAAACATACTTACAATTTAAAACAGTATATAAGCAAGAAAATATAAGGGCTCCAAGAAAAACGACGAATGTTTCAGGTTCCTGCATGTATGTATCAAGGACTCCAGTGGGATGGAATTTCTCAAGTCTTGTGCGCAAAATAGTGACATCAATCCAGTATCATAGTGAAGTTAGTTCTCCGATCATGGTACCTAAAATTAAACTTTAATTAATAAATGATATGATCATATCCATAAGACAGAGAAAAAAAATTTAAATAAGTATTCTTAAATCTAATAAAACTTTAAATAGATAGGGTTATATTTAGTTTTAATATTTAATAAAGATAGTACTTACCATGATGTTAAGTAACATCTTCATGAATTATTGTTATTGATATATTATGTTGTTGAAGTGGAATATAAAGATATGACTGTCTGTCAAGTCATATTTTGAAAGTTTTGACAGGTAAACTGCCACAAATTTGTATACAATAATTGTTTTTTTACTTGTATTGTTTTTTTTTATATATGAAAAAGGGAAAACATTTAATTTATTTAATGGTTAAATAAATACAATAATATAATGGTGCGTTTTAATTATAATAATACATTTTGATAAACTATTTATTATTAATCAATTAACAAATAAAAAGCAGGCTGTCCCATCTAACTGTTTGAACCCTACCTAGAGGTAAGAGAGTTTGCTTTAAGTATAAATATTTCATAGTCAATAGTAAGTTCTGTCTAGGAGTACGCTATCCGCGAAGATAAAATAAATAATTGTCGCTCATATTATTTTTTAAATTATATTAAAGATATGGTTTCACTTAAATCATATTAAAATATACCATTATATGTACAGTGTGGAAACCACTTATGGAATAAAATTCTTTATGTCATTATTTTAGAAAATTATAAAAAATGCCGAGACATGTCAACTTTTGAATTGAGTTGTGCGTTATGTAAACATAAATTTAAATGAAATAAAATGAATTTAGCTCAAAGCCGAATATCACATAAAATACAACGACCGTTTCCCCTTCAGAAAAACAACTACTCCTTTGGCTAATACCACAACAGGCATTGAATTACATCCGAAGGAAAAACAGCAGATATAGAAATTAATTTTCAACACTCTCTACTTTGATTTTGCTCACCAAGGAGAACATCATTCTTGGACCGGTTACGTCCTTATTAGGACTCCTCAGCAAGAAATAGATAGGTTCTCAATTCCAGTCTCTAATGGAATTAACAAATGCTACACATTTCAGAGTAAATTTAAATGTAAGGGTGATTCACGCAAGTATGCCATAGTCGGTGTTGTTTTTTTTTAATGAAACTCTCTGTATATTTGCATATTTTTGAAATCCTCTTAATGAACCGATTCCAACAAACTGAATAATGTATGGTCAATTATGAATTATACAGGGTGAAATTTTTATTTTGACAGTTATTAAACACATACATAAAATACCTGATGTATTTGATTTTAATACATTAAAATAAATGCTCAAAATATCCTCCACCTAGTTGTTGGCAATAGCACAGTCTCCTGTAGAACTCCTCCTTAACTTTGTTTAAAGTTTGAGGTGAAATATTCCGTATTTCTGTAGTTATCCTGTCTTTGAGGTCTACAATGCTAGTTGGTTGTGTTGCATATACTTTGTTCTTGAGATAACCCCACAGAAAAAAATCTAACGGCGTAAGGTCTGGCGATCTAGCTGGCCACTCAATAGTACCTCTTCGTCCAATCCATTTATTGGGGAAGATTTCATCTAAATAAGTTCTTACCATTAAAGCATAATGAGGTGTTGCCCCGTCTTGCTGGAACCAAACATTTTCATTCGGTAAGCTAGGATCTATTCCGTTGGGATATAAGTTTGCCAACGCAGGAATAACTTCATTTCTAAGCATATTTGAATATTTTTCAGCTGTCAAATCTACATCTATAAATATAGGACCAATAATATGGTCGCCTATGATACCGGCCCAAACGTTCACCTTTTGAGGGTACTGAGTATGTGTCTCACGCATCCAATTAGGATTCTCTGCTGACCAATATCTACAATTCTGTCGGTTTACCTCTCCATTCAATGTGAATGTTGATTCGTCAGAAAAAAGAATGGTACCAAGCGCTATCTCATTTCTGTTCAGCTTATTCATCAATCTTTCGCAGAAATCCATTCTACGATCTGGATCGTCTTCTGTTAACTCCTGCACAAAAGTTAATTTGTAGGGATAAAGTTTTTCTTTATGAAAACATCTTAGAACAGTTGTATGACTAACATTATTTTCACGGGCAATTTGACGTGTACTTGAAGTTGGATTCTCTTCGACACTTAACAAAATATCCACTTTCACATCATCTTCAACGAAGTGTGGTTTTCTTTTCAATGGTTTGACATGTCCAAGTTCTCTGAATTGTGCATGAATTTTAGACACAGTACTTTGTGAAATATTAGGCAATTCGGGATACCTGTGATTAAATAAGTTTGCCACTTCAACTTGACTTCTGCAGTTATCCCCGTACCCGATCATCATTAAAATCTCAATTCGGTGAGTCTCAGTTAAATATTTCATTGTTATGTCGACAAGGAAAGAGTGTTTGACAAAGATTTTACTTTTTCAGTATAAACTCTCAACACATCAACAACTGACAGAATAGAAAACAATCCACATTATTTACCGATTTTGTCTAATTACTGGCGTTTTTAGGCAATTTTTAGGTATTTATGATAAAATTCATGGGCGTAGCAGGTTTTGTTTAATTGTACAAATACGTCTAATAATTAGTTAGTTTAGATTTTTGATAAATCCATATTTAGCTAATTTAAAAAAGTACCAATATTTCAAGTGTAATAAATTATTAATTTTAAAATTTCACCCTGTATAATTCATAATTGATCATACATTATTCATTTTGTTGGAATCGGTTCATTAAGAGGATTTCAAAAATATGCAAATATACAGGGTGTTTCATTAAAAAAAAACACCGACTATGGCATACTTGCGTGAATCACCCTGTACATTTAAATTTATGTTTACATAACGCACAACTCAATTCAAAAGTTGACGTGTCTCGGCATTTTTTACAATTTTCTAAAATAATGACAAAGAATTTTATTCCATAAGTGGTTTCCACACTGTATATTACGTCTTTCGAATTAACATTTTTATTTTTGTATTAATAAATGTTCGTTTGTATTATAAAGTTATTCTTTTTATTAATGTAAATTATATACGACTACAGAGTGCAAGCTCCGTGTAGGGGCGTAAATGACATATTTAATATTTAAATTCTTTGCTTGGATATTAAAAATAATAAACTTAACTCTCCATATCTTTAAGGGAGGCATAATTATCGAGTACACCCTATATACTTTTTAATAATATTTACCCTACTATCAATATCATTAATGTTATTAATTAGTTATTATCGGCGAACGCCACTGAACCCGTAATATCCGAAAAACACATTATCTGTTCTGTTCTCAGTGTTATTCCAAAACGTAATTATTAATTAAATTTCGTGTATACAGAATAAATAAGGTTTCGCGAATATTACGATGGTAAAAACTCATTTACTTTTTAATTAAGATTATGGGCCCTTATTTACTCCGTCGCTGCCACAAATTAATCTTGTATTGCGCCCACCAATTATGCGCCGTTGCCGTGCCGGCGTTGGTGCTCCAGCGGCGGGACTCGAGAGGAAGAGGAAGCTAATAAAATAAACTCAAATATTTTATAAAAGTCCAAATATTGATATTTTTATTTAAAAAAGCCCGTGTCTATTGTTCGAAATATTCCGTCAGAATGCTATTCATCGTGGTGTGCTTGCGCATGTTTATTTTCCACCCCGTAGAATAGAATTTTATTTAGTCATATTATTTGGCAAATAATTAACCTTACAACAATACCTACCATTTATTATTTTAATAATCACACTAGATTACACGGTTTTCATACCCAAGCTGAAAGTTGTTAATTTATTGTTTATTTAGGTAGAATTATCCAGAAGAAATATTAAAAAAGTTCTGTCACGCCTGGTTTAAGAAATATTTATTTACTTAACTGGATTACATAATTTTGTTATTATTACTAAAAAAAAAAAAATTCAAAATGAATAATTTTTGCTTCCTTTTTATATTTATTTGATTCAGTATTACCCAAACATGTTTTCATCCCAAAATCCTTGATGTTTTTCTTAAAAAACCTTTACATCTTGGTGATAACGTTTCCCTTATTCATAACTCATACTTCCTAAGTTTTAAGGGAAAAAACTCAGATGCGAGTGCAAAAAATTAATCTTTAATGACATCTTTACTCCCATCTGTTTAACATTTTCCAATAAATCGTTAATAGTTTCTCTGTAATTTTCACTTTTCTTATTTCCCAAAAATTCTTCTACAACCATTTTAAATGACTACCAAGCAGATTTTTCATTAACAGATAAAAGGCTTTCAAACTGAGGATCTTTCATAATTTTACGGATCTGTGGGCCAACAAATATACCTTATTTTACTTTTGCTTTTGTAATACTTAGAAACATTTTTTGTAAATACTGTGACCTCCCACCCCCTGTCTTGTAGATAATTAATAAAAGTCCGTATTTTAATTTAACTACCTCCCTCCCCTGGTGGATTTAAAAGAAATTCATACTTACTGTATATGGCCTTTTCTTCCAGTAGTGTAGTAATCGTCTAGTTAATTAATTGATAATTTATATACCCACGTTGTGAAAATGTTAATTAAATAAACCAGGATTCGATGCAAAGTTTGGTACAAATTTGTGAATGAAATAATGCACAAAGTATATTTAACTTAATTTATTTTTCTTTTGATCTCCAATAAATAAATATGTACAGATTATTTAATATAAGGTAGACCTCACATGTGTCTTGCCCAAACAACAGGCCACAGGCCACTTGCCATCAAATATTTGTAATTAAACAATTCTTGAGAATAGACAGCAGACGTCCTCAGAATTGCACTCTTTAATAATTCTTTGTTTCGTTGTTTTCTTTTTTATATAGGTGCGCTTACTGAGATACCGTCGATGCAATAACAGTCGGATATCCCTTATATTTCAGCCTCACCTAGGGGGGTTTTATGTAGATGTAGTCTTACTAGAATAGAGCCAGAGCAATACTAGCCAACTACCCCTTATGTTCAGATCTACCTACGGTGCGAAGATTAAGAGATAATTATCTAAGATAGTCAAACCCTGTAGTAACATCAAGCATATTTAGATAAATGTGAGTCTAGTCGTCCGATGTGTCATTTACCCCAATCAGCTGAGCTGTTATTTGCGAGGGTTCATTGACAGTTCGGTAACCAGACTCTTATTATCTTTTACGGTGATATATTAATTTGAAGGCAATATGGCCCATAGCATACACATCTGGACGAGCTAAATGCGATGTCAGCTAGCAATAAATTCCTTAAAGGTAAAGATTCACCATTATTGAATAATAATGAGTTACACAATAATACTCATTATTATTCAACAATAAATTCCCATTTTTATAATTTTAACTTTGTTGTTATTAACTCACCATCGGATAAACAGACCGTTGGATTTATATTATCGTCTGTTTCTATTTTAGACATTTTATATTTTTGTATTTTGGATAATTATCAGGGACGTTGAGACGTGGGCGTCGAAATTTAGAATGGCGGGGCGGAGAAGGAGCGTCGTGACGCAGAACGCCAAACGCAGGGAGGTAGATAAGTAAGGACGTAGGGCGTCGGATGAGATATTGAGCGTCGGATGGGGACGTCGGATAAAGAGATGACGTAGTGACGTCAAGCGTCGAGACGTTGGGCGTCGGGATGAATATAATGGTAGGAAATACTAAGTGGTGATAGAAATGATATTGTTGGGACGTCGAAAGGTAGGGAAGTAGAACGGAGAGACGTTGGGCGTCGAGACGTTGGCCGTCGAGACGTTGACACCTTTGGTAAATTGGAGGTATTGTGGGATAGACGTCGTTTAGGAAGAGCGTTTTGGGAAAGGTACAGACTGTATAACTGGGTACTGACAATAAGGTGATTGCTTTGAATGTGAACTAACAAATGTATGCTTGCACATCAAATGACAAAAATTGAGTCAATCTGAGCTCATTTAACTCTGGTTTTTATACACAGTTTAATCGTTTTTGTGACGTCTCTATCGTTTTGTTTCTCATAGAAAATACGAATTTAGGTGGATAGGAGGGTGGCTGATTTATTACTTGCCTTGTAAAGTTTGTGTATTGAAAACAACGTTCCTATTCAAAACTGACTTAAGATAAGTGCGTTAAGAGTTTTAATGATTATAACTTCGTGGTAACTTATGTTGTATGGTGGTTTTAGATTGCGTTCCCAGACACTTTTAAAAATTGGATCTCTTATGGGCTGGGTTATAGATATTTATTAGGTGTCGTAAATAAGATTTAATTATCTGGGAGATTTTTGTTAAATGAAGAATTTGGTATTTAATAAGAATGCAACTTTTTTTAATAAAATGGAATTTATAAATGATTATGGTACCTGGGTGCGGTAGGTTACAATACCGGAAAGCATCACTTTTTTGCCAAGCGCCTTCACAAAATTTTTCATGAGTTCCAATTTAATGGGTAAAGGGGGTACAGTGGATCCACCAACAGCTCGTGTTTAACGTTTATTTTGTCCGGAATATATTCATTCCAAGTAGGCCATTTTTTTCTTACATAATGTTGTTGTTTTGCTCTACTATCCCACAAAGGAAACAAGAGTATTTTGTGTAACCATCCTGCAATTCCCAATAACAAACCGATGACCTTGAGGACGCCGCACACTTTTCATTGGTATTTTTTATACTTTATTAAAATAATTAAAATACAAAGGGTTTCATAGCTCTCTTTACAATTTACTGCGTATCCTATTAGTGTAGATGGTTTCTTATTTCCGTTGTGTAATAAAACAGTTTTTAAACTATTTTTAGAAGCTTTAAAAATCCCCAGAATATTAGTACAATAACAATATTCACCATCTCTTTTGAAAAATTCTTAGTAAACTTTGCTTTTGTTTCTGAAAAACGTAACTTTTGTGTCGGGTGTTAATAAGTTCCATTTTTTTAAGCGGGAACCAAAAAGCTCTGCTTTAGAACTTGCTAACTGTAAATCTTTTATAAGATCATTTAGGAAAGAGCGGAGATCACCATAAGGGAGCCCAATGCCCAACGACAGGAACAAACCTGGTATATAGACGGGTCCAAGACTGCGGAAGGCACTGGGGCAGGAGTATTCTCTAAAAACCCTGATACTAACCATAGCTATGCTATAGGAATACATTCCTCGATATTTCAGGCCGAGGTATACGCAATTTTGCAATGTGCAAAAACGAACAATGAAAGAGCATATTCAAATAATATCAGACAGCCAAGCGGCACTTAAGGCCATATCGAGTCAGAAAGTTACGTCGAGGCTGGTATGGGAATGCATCGAAGAACTAAGAACACTGGCAGACCGAAATAGAGTAAAACTATTTTGGGTGCCAGGTCACAAAGGGATCGAAGGCAACGAAAAGGCTGACGAACTTGCAAAAAGAGGGTCAGAAGAAAGACCGGAACCAGACACAAACCCAGGAGTACCAAAAAGTACAGTCCGGGGTTTTATAAATGACTGGATTCGGGAACAACATATCAACTATTGGGGAAGCACCCCAAAACAGGCACATGGAAAAGCCTTCATAGGCAGACCATGTCCCAAAAGACCTGGAGAACTACTCTTAATAAATAGGAACTAGTTAAAAGTGATAACAGGGTTCATGACTGGGAACGCCCCAGTAAAGGGACACTTGAACAAAATTGGCATGTACAATGGGAAACTCATGTGCCAAATATGTCACAAGAAACCAGAAACGGCCAAACACATACTGTGCGAATGAGAAGCTCTAGATCGCAAAAGACAGGCTCTTTTTGGACAACCCCAGGTTGATCCAACAACGTATAGAACCCACTCACCCAAGGATCTGTACAAACTTGTACAAGGTACAAAGGTCATAGAGTGGGTGCTATGAACTAACATAGGGTAAAACACAATAAGCCAATAGGCTTCAGTGTTATTCGGAGACACATAGTCAGACGAGCCCAGGAAAAAAATAATTTAATTCGGCTTGGTTAATTAAATGTGGCGTGTTTCCTTGAAGAGAGAACTCGTCAGAATCACTAGAAATCCATTTGAATTTAACATCACTTTCATTGTCACCTAGTATATTTGCACTCGAATTACCGGATCAGATTGGATGTGGTAGATCTTTCGAATACAAAATGGGCTTAGTAACAGACGAAACTGCGGCATATACAATACTCGCCCTATTTTTTTTTTATTATATCCCAATATCTTTGTAACACAAAAGTAACAATCATTTTCATGCTTACTAGTTTCTCTCCATAGCATTGGTAAAACAAAAGGAAGGTTTATGGTTTCTCCTGGTGACCATTGGAGTAAGACAATTCTACAGCGTTCGCAAACACATGAAGCACCCACTTTTATCATGGTTTCTAACAGGAAATATAAAATAATGAAGATATGCACTTTTTGTTGAATCTACAACTGGTCTTTTCTTTGAAAATATAAACTGTCCACAAACATAGCATAAGTCTGCAATATTCTGAAATAAATTAGTTACAACTACTTCAAGCGGTGCAAACTGAGTTTATACATGAATCAATTAGTCGTCCAGAGAGCAAAATAATGTGTAACAATAATAAATAAATTTTCTTTATTTATATTATTAAATAATTTTAAAATAAATGTTTTTGCAATTAATTATTCAACAATCCAATAATTGTCGTTCGAAGCGAACGAATAAACAATAATTTGTAAGCACGTTGGGTTAAAAAAAAAACATTTAACTGCAGGAAGAAATTGTGACGTGATATAACACTTTAAGGTTTAGATAAACATATTTATATCCATTTTTTTCGGGCTTTAAAAAAAAATTGTATTATTCTTCAAACTGATGTTTGATAACGAAAATGCCAAATTTGGTGGTAAATTAAGCTAAAAAAATTGCAAAAATAAAATTGAAACAATAAAGATTTATTTGCTACAACTGCCGTGTGGGCTATTTTCAACCATTCCTGTCATGTTGTAATCCCTCAGATTGATCTCTGCTTTATCTGAGACTCTTGCGGCCTTCGTTCTTCCGACTATTGAGAATGTTCTATAAAATAAGTCAACCTTTAAAACCCCCCCTAAGAGACGACTATGGATATAGCCAGTAGTATTAAACCATGGTATAAAAAATAAAGTATTAAACCATATGAACTATAACAATACATTGGAATTGTTAATCCTAAATACGTAATAATCAATAATAATATTTATTACACAAGAAAACATTTATTGACAATTAATTAGGCAATTAGAAGAAAATTGTACTTAATGATGAAAAGCTCTTTACATTATTATTGTTATTGTTACAACGTTGCTAAATTATTATGTACTCGAAAGGTGGATAGTTTTAAAACATTTGTTTTCTTCTCGTAATGCGTAGATAGTTTTAGTGGTTTGTATTTCTGTTCTATAGTTCGAAACACTGAGAATGCAGTGTCAAATCTTACGAAGCGCACCATTGCCAGCCGTCGCTATGCTGGGACCGGCAAAACAAATAAAGCGCAGTCTCAGACGAATTTCTACACGGGTTTAATTTAAATCTCAAAATTTGTATGTTCAATACTGCCGTCCTAAGCAAGAAGGCACTTTTTGTCATTTTCAATTTTTCTCTTTCTGCAGGCCTCTTATACTGTTATAACGGTACTTTACAAAGCTAGAAAGCTGTAACTGTTCATCAATTGCTCTGATATACTATAAAAATGGCAGTAACTCAACTTGTTATTAAATATTCCTAAGTTAAAAGGCAGTAAAAACCTTCACAAGCCTTAAAGGTAGTATATTCCAGACACTGCTTTGTAATTTAGCAACGGCATGGCTTTATCACGACATGCCCCACCACTAGTCCAATCATTATAGTAAGTTCACCTCGGAATTCGAGATACCCAGCTGTAAGTCTGTAAATACTTGTATATTGACACCCTAAAAGTTGTCTCAACACCTACATATGGTAGGGTGTACGCATCTATTAAATTTCAAGGTCAAAGGTCACAAAAATCGGTTTTTTGCGCTTTTTTTGTAAATATCTCATTTCCTATGGGTTTTTTGCTATTTGTATTTATTATCAATATTGTAGAATACAAAATTTTCTAAAAATTTTGTTTAAAAAAATTTTTCATACGGTGAACCGTTTTCGAGATAGATGACGGAGAGCGCGCGGTCACAGCATCACTTCAGGTCAACCGGTGCCTCCGGTCGAAAACGCGCCATATATAGTTGATGAAATATCGATAAATCAATGATTATAAATATTTGTCAATTTTTATTAACTATTATATTATATTTTATCATTTTTTTTTCCTAACCTATCCACTTTTTATTTAGTATTAATTTATTTAACAACACTTACCTGCCCATGTAATTGCAAAATTGTTTATGAAAATATAGGAATTATATTTGAATTTTAACCTAATTAATATTAATAAATTCTTACATGATGAAAAAAAAAAACAAATAAATTATGAATTAATCTTTTTATTAAAAAATTTTATTCAATACATTTATTTTTATTAAAAGTAAAAAAATGGAATAAAAGGTACAAAAACTACAATTTATAATTTTAATAATCTTCTTCCTCTTCATCGTCGTCTTCCGGCTGCTGGTAAATTTCAAACTGGTCTTCATTATCGTCTTCAACGACATTTCTCTCAAGTTCTTCCATGATTTCGGGGTCAAAGGTTCCATCTTCGTTAATGTCGCTCTGATATGGTAGAGCATTGAGACAAGCTTGCCCATTACATTGGCCACAAGCTAAAGAGCATTGCAAGCCCGCTTTCCTGCATCCGCATCGCGAACCACAACCACTCTTGCAGTTGCAGAAAATTGTATTTAGCAAATCTTCTGGTGCAGGTGGTAAAATTGTCATGATAGGCTCCAGAAAATCGTTTCGCATTGACCAACTCCATACCTGGGGTTCCAAATCATGCCTTAACCAAGTTTGAACTTAATAATATACACGTTTGAAAGGTTGATGAGCAGCTGCTTTTGTTGGTGGAATATTTGAAAGCTGCACAGGTTAATTAAGTTTTGTAGACTTGACGTAATGCATATAACGAAGATGATCGAGACTTTTCACAGATTTCGGAGCATTATAGACTGTCAATAAGATTTGAGTTCCACTCTCTAATAATCTCTGGGCCGAACAATTTTCTTTCTCAAATGCTGCACCTAGTTCATTCAAATTTGTCAGTTTCTCAAAAACTTTAAAAAATGATTTTTTCCCTTTTTAAAAAGCGCAGAAGTTGTGTCACAGCCACTTAATGCGTGCAGAAATAAAATATGTGTTTTGGAATGAGGATAATTATCAAAACTTTTAGTCAAGTATATCCCCGTTTTTACATTTCCTTTCCCAACTTTTTTAAAGAAAATGTCTTGTTCGTAAGACAGTGTACGCCCAATTAAAATGACAAGTAAATCAATATCTTGTCCTATTATAACTGCAGTTTTTTCAGAATTTGATTCTTCAATTGCAGTTTCAACAATAAGAACATCAGCATTATCTCTGGCTTGTTTAGTAGTAATATTTGCAGCTTGTAATTTTTCAATTAACATATTAATGAGCATATCTTTGTTATTTCGATTTGATAAGAATTTTTCTTGAGTAACTGGTACAACTATTGTTTCATCTTCTCTGCTGCTCCATAGCTTTTACGTTCTTACTGTAATCTGAATTTTTTTAAACAAAATTTGTAGAGAATTTTGTATTCTACAATATTGATAATAAATACAAATAGCAAAAAACCCATAAAAAATGAGATATTTACAAAAAAAGCGCAAAAAAACCGATTTTTGTGACATTTGACCTTGAAATTTAATAGTTGCGTACACCCTGCCATATGTAGGTTTTGAGATAACTTTTAGCGTGTCAATATACAAGTATTTACAGACTTACAGCTGGGTATCTCCAGTTCCGAGATTCTTACCTAATTTAAGCTTAAATGACTGGACTACACAAATATCTTGGGTTTGATGTGAATCGTGTCGGCGCTAATCAGTTTACTCTGATCAGTAACTCTGTGTTGAGCTGTTACGTGTATCATCAAATTATTGTACACTTATTACCTTCTTAAAAGTTTTTTTTAGGTACCTATTATTATTGACTCGATTATTAACAGTTTTATTGTCACATATTATTTGTTAACAGTTTCACTAAAGATATATAAAACATTGGATCTCGTGGTAAGAAAATATTACAAATGGTGCAGACAATGGAAAGTATAAATCCAAGTTCTGGTGATGGAAAGCGCAAGAGTGAAGAAACAGAAGCTAAAAAATAAAATAACATAGAACCAGTCAGACTGCAACCCACTGAAAGTGAAGCTTCAACGATTTTAACGAGTTTTCAAGCCGAATCTGATGACTCACTTAAAGACCCTGACTTTTTTGATTCAAAAGAAAGCGTTGAATCAGAATCGGATGACACTTCTAGAGACACTGATTTGACTTTTATCAATAAGACCATTACAACAGTTGCTTCAACCAATGCCATAGTTTCAAAAAGTACTGCCATCTCTTGTAGTGAAAGTTTGGAAGGAAATTATACTAAAAAGGCAGTACTGAGAAAGAGAAAGGGACATGATAAAACAAAATAAGAAAAAAAAGAAGAACGGGCTTAGAAGGAACGAGACAAACATTATATTCGACCCGGATGCGTTGTATGCCATAGGAAATGTAAAACATTGTTCAATGAGAATCAAGGAGCATCAATAAACAAGCAGTATTGGTCTATGAATTGGTAAGAGAATAGGATTTTCGTTACGTCAAATATCACCGTTCATGATGTAAAAAGAAGGCGTGGCTCTGTAGAAAGTGCTCGAAAATGGACATTTAAGTATTTCTTAAAAAGTGAGGACAAAGAGCACGAAGTGTGCAAAACATTTTTTCTGTGCACTTTAGGATACAATCCAAAGAACGACAAAGCAATCACAAATGTTTTGGCAAAAGAAGACCTTGCAAATATCGTACAAAAGAGTAAAACATGAAAAAACACTACGAACAGACCTAAAATTAATACAAAAAACATGTTGAATCTTTTAATCCTTCTGTGTCGCATTATCGGAGAGAACATGCTCCACTAAAAAGATATCTTCCAAGTGATATTACCATTCGAAGCTTGCATAGGGATTTAATTACATCTCGTCCAAACATAAAATGTTCCTATGAAGTACCTATACAGAAAAAGCATATCTAAAGATTTAAATATTTCCTTCGCATGATTGTGGCATGAGGAATGTAAACTGTGTGAGAGTTTTAAGCTTCACAATCCCGAACATATCGAACAGTCATCGTCAGAGGACTGCAGTAAGTGTAACTTCTGGAAAGAGCACATCAAAAAATCTAAGGAAGCTTGAGAAAAATACAGGGCTGATGCAGAGTATGATTTTCCAACGAGCACAGTTTGTGTTTCAGCTGACTTGGAGAAGGTGATTATGTTGCCTAGAATTGATATGTTCAAAAAAGTCGTGTTTTGCTAAAGAACTATAGTTTTTAATAAAACCTTTATAGTTATTGGAAAGAAACAGAAAATCAAACCAGTTAAATGCCTCTGGCATGAATGAATATAAAGAAGGAAAAAGGAAGATTTGATCACGCATTTATTATGCACATGCGTGATGTAGAAAATATTATTATTTGGCTTGACAACTGTGCGGGCCAAAACGAGAACTCATCACTATTTCTGTACCTAATGTACATTATCAATTCGAATGAAATTGAAACACATTTTAAACCAGAACACACCTTTATGTCAGCAGACAGTTTCCACAATCAGTTGATCAATTTTTGCAACGAGTAAAAAAGATTTATAATAATAATAATAATAATAATAATAATAATAATAATAATAATAATAATAATAATAATAATAATAATAATAATAATAATAATAATAATAATAATAATAATAATAATAATAATAATAATAATAATAATAATAATAATAATAATAATAATAATAATAATAATAATAATAATAATAATAATAATAATAATAATAATAATAATAATAATAATAATAATAATAATAATAATAATAATAATAATAATAATAATAATAATAATAATAATAATAATAATAATAATAATAATAATAATAATAATAATAATAATAATAATAATAATAATAATAATAATAATAATAATAATAATAATAATAATAATAATAATAATAATAATAATAATAATAATAAATAATAATAATAATAGCCTCCTGAGCGAAGAAAAACCATATTACCAATACGAGCCGTGTCCTGTCTTGGAAAACAATACACACAAATTGTATTGGGATAGATCAGTACTAACAGACCACACAGTGGTCCACAATAGGCCTGACATTATCATCGCCGATAAAAGTGAAAACAAAGTTGTACTGATCGACGTGGGAATCCCAAACAATCATAACATCCAAACCTATTACGCGGAGAAAGAAACAAAATACCAGAGACTTGGGCAGGAAATTCAACAAATGTGGCGCCAGGAGAGTGTATCTGTAGTCCCACTGATAATATCATCAACCGGCGTAGTACCCAAGTCACTAACTAACAATTTAAGGATTTTAGGAATTGCCGACAAAATAACACCAATCCAAAAAGCAGTAATACTATCCACTACATCAATAGTGCGCTCATTTTTAAATGTATCTGTATGAACCAAATACAAGTATCTTGCCCCGGCCGATACTTGCATCAACAGCCTATCCTAAAGATAGTGATACCAAAACAAATAATAATAATAATAATAATAATAATAATAATAATAATAATAATAATAATAATAATAATAATAATAATAATAATAATAATAATAATAATAATAATAATAATAATAATAATAATAATAATAATAATAATAATAATAATAATAATAATAATAATAATGTTTATTTTACTTCTTACATATATTTTTTTTTTACAAATAAATTCTCTTTTAATGTAAATAAACATGGGTTAGTCCGAAAAAACCATAAGGTTGTGCTCGGAAATTACTCCTGTTTATTAGTAGCGCCATAATTGCTGATAAAAATTAATAATTATAACAATAGACTTAAGATTTATTATCATACCAATAGTAATTACAATATTAATAAATGTAAATATGTGCATTAATAATAATAATAAATAATATACATGAATAATAATAATTAATTGTACTAGCTGGCAGACTAATGATTAATTAATAATATGAACATGAGTATAATAAGAGTAGTTAATATTATTAAATTAAATACTTAATACAAATAAATATAACAATAATAATAATAATGCGTTCTTAATAAATATTATAATTAGTTAAAAAAATTATATAAAAAGAAAAAGCATTAGAATATAACAAAACAGAATTTTCAAGAACATGTAAAAACACACATTGACACATGAAATGTAGAATTAACAAACGAATTGTAAATTATGACAAAAAAAGATGAAAAGCATTGAACAATTTTTGATGACAACAGGAAAGCATGAAAATGATTACACTAATTTGGTTAAATTTGATGTTTTTTTTTTAATTTTTATTCTTTTAGAGATTACTTTAGGTTTAATTTTTATTTACATGTTTTAGTTTAATTCAATTAAGTCATGAATATTTTGTCGACCAGTATTTATCAAAAAAATTTTGAAGATCTTTTTAATGTAGGATAAGGAATTTATTTTTCTTATATGGATTTTATAGATTTCTGGCAGAAAATTGTATATTTTAGGAGCTAAGAAGGTAAAACATCTTTGTCCTATAGTTTTTTTTAATAACGGGGTCTTAACAAATAATGACGATTTTTGACGAGTATCATACATGTGATCAATTTCATGTAATATGATTTCCTTATTTTTATATGTAAAAATTAAAACTGCATGGCAATATAACTGACGAATATCAAGCAAATTGGCCTCCTGAAAAAGTAGGTCTGTGGAAAAATGAAAAGGTTTTCTTAATAATAATTTTAGAAATCGTTTTTGGAGAATTTCCATACTCTTTAAGTGAACTTGGTACAACCCACCCCATACAAGTATACCATATTGTAGCCTTGATTCAACGAGTGCATAATAAATAGTTTTTAAGTAATGAACACTTAAAATGGTACTAAAGTATTTAAATTTATAAAGTAATCTTCTTAGTGTTTTTGTTATATTTTGTACATGTTTGTCCCACTTTAAATTACAATCTATCGTAATGCCAAGATACTTAATATCATTAGCTTTTTTTATTATTGTATCCTTGTTATTTATATTGAATTTAAATAATTGATAATCGGGCATACTGTTATTGTAAGCAGCAAAGGGAATAAAAAATGTTTTTTCAAAATTAAAAGTTAGTAAGTTGTGATTAAACCATTCCATAATTTTTTGCATATCATTTTCAATTTTTTTTTGTAAATTATCCCATGTTTTACTGCTATAAATGATGGCAGTATCGTCAGCGAAACTATATCTCACCAGATGTTTCTAAATTGAGTAGGCTATTTACGTATAAGGAAAACAGCAACGGTCCTAAAATAGTTCCCTGAGATACCCCGTACTCAATATGTAAAACATCACTGTAACAATTCTTGGTTTTTACCGTTTGTGTTCTTTCTTTAAGGTAGCTTGTCATTAATTTGTGTGGTATACCCCTGATACCAAGATCATCCAAGACATCTAACAATTGAGCGTGTGACACAGTGTCAAATGCCTTGGCAAGGTCTAAAAATATGGTAATTGTAGGAATACTCTTATCTACAAAATTATAGATTTTTGATGTTAGTGTTTTTATAGCATCTACTGTAGACACACTTTTTCTAAATCCAAATTGATTACTCGATATAAGGTTGTATCTATCTATAAAATTGTTCAGTCTTTTATTTAGAGCTGATTCAAATATTTTAGCTAAGCAAGTAATTAAGGAAATCGGTCTGTAGTTAGAAATCAGTTTATGGTCACCTTTTTTGTAAACTGGAATTACAATATGACTTTGCTGATTTGTATCTTGCGTTAAGTCTGCTAATTCTGGAAATGTTGAGACCAAAGAAAAGAAGCTGGAGGATTTCTTTCTTTCGCCTGACAACTCGTCAATTTACAAAATAAACCATACAGCACCTTGGCTCTACTTGACAGACATGGTTGAAGTTATTGCTAAGAGAGGTAACTTTAATTTGTTTTATAAAACAAGTTTGCTTTAAATGAAACAAAAAAAAATATTAAAGGTAAATTAAAGGTAGCCAAGGCACAGTTTATAGCTAAAGAATCAGTCCGCTCACTCTGCGTCGGCACTTTTGATCTCAATATTCCAGTTTATACATTGCGCAACTCGGATTTGTATCCCTGGCGCATACATAATCAAATCATAATAGCCCAAGAGCCCACTGCAAATTTTTACCGCTATCTGATATTGAAATAAAATATACCCCAAAAGCTTATAAAAACATTGTACTTTATCAAATGGCAACTGTGCCAATCCCAATCTTGAGCAAAGTGGTTAAAATAAAATATTTTATATTAAAAAAATCACATAAGGAATGACAGCGCTAATTTTGTTTGCTCTTAAAGTTTTCTAAATAATAACATATTCAAATATATCTTGATATATATCGTTAACGGAAAACATTTTTTCCTCTTAACATTGCACAAAAACATCTACACACGATTAGTAGGTAAAAATCATTAAAAATATGAATCAATTTTTGCTGATTTAAAAATTTATTTGTATGCCTGTTGTGATTTATTTTTACAGGTTGCCATAGAAACGACAAAACGAACTACTCAGATTGTTTAGAATTAAACAGGGCAATCTCCCAAAGTGAATAGCAAAAGCGGCAATGTCCATTTTTCCTTATATATTATTATTAGAACTGTCTAACAAGAGTTTATAATTATTATTATTGACTATCTTTGCAAATGATTTATACAATGCCATCCTTTTTCCTTTCAGACATACAGGCAGAAATATTAATAATTCAGGTTTAAAAGGTAGGTTCACAATGAATTAGGATTGTAATTTTCAGGGAAAACACAATTATCGCTATCATGTCTTATGTGATTTTTTGAATATAAAATATTTTTTAACCACTTTGCTCTGGATAGATTGGCACAGGTGAAATTTGGTAAAGTACAATGTTGTTACATGTCTTTGGAGCATATTTAATTTTGTTATCAGATGGCAGCCGTAATTTGCAGTGGCTCTCTTACTATAACCAATTCCAACGACCTGTCAAACAATAGCTGCCAGTGAGAAGGTCTGATATATCTAAGGGGGTAGCGACATAATCTTGAACCTTGAACGCTTTTTTTATTCGAAATAATAATCACCAAGCCTGCTAATTTATGAAAAAATGTATAAGCGGTTTCTTATTTTGATTATTATTTTTATTATGTTTAACATAAAATATTTAAATGTAATCCATTATTCATGATTTAACGTATTGTAAACAGAATATATGTCGCAACCCGCGGATATATCAAATCTTCCCACTGACAGTTCATTTGTTTGAAATGCGTAATACAATATATGACAACCGCCTATATTCAAACAGCAGTCTCAAACAGCAGTTAAAGAAGAAAGAAAACAAGCGATTTTGTAAAAGTTGGTTACAATAACACCTGAAAATCGAAGACAATTTTGGCAAAGCCGTCAATGATAAAGCCGCCGATTTAAGATCGAAGATTGATGATATTTAATAATTAAGAAAATTTTAATTTATTTTTGAGTTAACGATGTTTATTAAAGTATTTTTTTTTTTTGAATATATAGAGTTTAATGGTTGTAACTGTTTTGTAGCAATCACTGATAAGAAAGTTCTTGAATAATAAAGTTAATGAAATGAAATATATCTACTACACTAAAAAGCAGTAACCGCTAACTAATAGGATTTACTACTTTTTGTTCAGTTCATTCTCACCGTGTCTAATAATATAAATTGCTTGAACGCAGTAACCGCCATATGTTATAAAAATGTAAACAATAGTACCCAGAAGAACTAAAGCACAGTTAAACAGTTCGAGAATCCATAAATATTTTCATGGTGGCTCAGCTGTGTTTAACAAAATCTGCATTATCTCGAAACTAACATTTATGGAGATATCGCCTTCTTTCTTAGGAAGCAGAATAATAAACAATGAATTTAAAAGTTACAAATTTTTTACTTAAAAAATATTAAACAAATTTATCGCAAGTCATTGTAAGACATCATCGAGGTTTCAAATTTTACTCTCAGAACTGTCGCCAAAATTTATTTTTATAGTGAGTTCATCAACGTTATTTTGGAGTTTATCAGCGACCCACATTTCTATTCCGTTTTTTCTCTAAAATGTGCAAGTCACACGTTCAAATGCTTCATCTAACAATAAACGAACATCCTGTTTCTTAAAATTAAAGTTGTTAGTAGCAATATAACGCTTTATCTGATTCCATACCATCTCGATCGGATTACCACCATACCAAAATTGTATGGTGGTAAGCGTAAAACAGTTACCCCGTATTTTGTGACTATTTCCTCAATCTTATATTATTTGTCGTATTGCTCTCTGTATTCGTTGGCAACCTCAAGCAACTGATATTTTAAATAGGAGTCATCAAATAAAATGTTTTTTTTAAACAACCATTTTGTTGTTTCAGGTTTGTTCCATGAGGTAGCTGAAAACTTAATTTAAGAGAATTGTACGAAGCGTTATCCATAACAACAACGTTCTGTTGTCCATTTTTTGAAATCAGTGACTCCTCAAACCATTGCTCAAAATAGTTGGCATTCATTTCGTCATGATAATCGACATGACTTTTCTTTAACAAGAAAACACGCGACGTCAAGTAAAAATCCACCTCTATATCCTGCATGAAACCTGACAAAACGTGAATCTTTTTGTCATGATGCTTCGAGGCCTGTGGTTAAACCCTTTATAAAAGCTTTATAAAAGCATTTGCACGATTTTTTATAGTATTTTTACACATTGCATATTTATCCGTTGGACCCACGTTGACCAAAGTCTCATCTACATTAAAATTTTGTTGGCGATATTGTTTGATGGCTCTTAAATTGCTGTGCCGCCAATAAATGATGTTTCGTTCTTCCACGCTTCGCATATTCAAAACCAATATCTTTTATTAATTTACATAGAGTTCTTAAAGATAATTATGGTGAATTCTTATTTTTTCGAATATTATTATAAATTGCATTTAAAATTTGCGAAACGTTTTTTTAAAAAATCATTGTTTGCACTTTCTCTCAATAAGCTCTTAAAACCCTCATCATATGTATATTCGCGAAAATTTGACTTTTTGCTTTTTTTTTGCAAAAGATTCCAATTCGCCATTATTTTGTTCCTTCTCTTTTTTGATGGTATAGATTGTTTTTTTGTACTGAACCCACTCATTTTAGAAGCACGACTTACTGCTGCAGTCACACTCAATTTTATCGTTATTGACTTAAATAACAAATCATATTATAAATCACAATTTTCGCATTCGCATGGAACATTTGTACGCGTTTGAATTTCTTAAACTCCATATTGCAGATAAAAAATCACAACTCAACCAACCTCAAAAAAGTTATTGAGTAATTGAATATCAAACTTTTGACAAAAATTTTATGGGCTTTAAATATGCGTATACAATATGAATTCTTAGGAGCGCCACATTCGGCAGAAGTTCAGCCGCCGAAAATAAGCCTTAGTTCTTTGCGTAGTAAATTCAAATGCTAGGCGTTTCCACCGATCTTTAGCTTAATTTAGTGAGTTTACAAATTGCTCGTTAGAGATTATCCTGAGCGTTGTTTTATTTTAGAACCGTCGGTGTAGATATGAATCGTACCTGCCACTTCCAGCTCTTCTGTTTGTTCTATCATAACTTTATATGGCTTATGGAAGATATATCTTGGTGAGATGGAGTCCTTGTTAGCTTGAAGCAGTGAGGGCGTATCGAGCGCCTGCTGCTAAAAGCAACGTCTTGGCTCACCAGATCCTACATCAGGTTTTATTTTAACAATGCGGACGCGTGTCATTGTCATAAGAGCAACCTCCTTGATGTAAATATCAAGGGGAGCGAGACTGAGAATGGCTTCCATGGCCCTGGTCGATGTTGTTTTCATGGCTCCTGTTATGTTGAGACATGCTGTTTTTTGAATTTGTTCTAGTTTACGGATAGCTGTTAATTTTTGGGTTCTCGGTACCCAGAAAACTTTACCATATGTTGGAATAGGCCTTATGATAGCCATGTAAGTCCATGCGACGACTCTGGGGTGCGTACCATGGTTTGGCGGCATTGTTTATAAGCAATGTATGCTCTTTTAACTCTATTTTCTTAATGCAAGTTTCATGTTAACTTGCTGTTAAAGGTTAGAGCTAGGTACTTCACCTCTGTTGCAGAGTTTAGTTTTGTGTTTAGGAGTTCTGGAGGTTTTAATTCCATTTTCATCCTTTACCTTGTGAAAAGTACTATGTCTTCTTAGGATTGATAGACAATGAATGGTCCTTGCACCACTGTTCGATAATTTTTAGAGCTACTTGCATTTGTTCGCAGAGTATGTTCTTAAAATTCCCTGTTTGCAGAATGACCAGGTCATCTGCATATGCTATTGTGGAGTGACGGTCATTATTTAGGTGGCTGATGAGGGTGTCGAGAACCATATTCCATAGTAGAGGTGATATCACCACTCCCTGTGGACATCCCCTCGCAACCAAGCCTCTAATATTAACTTCTTCTACACTTATGTTTATTGCTCGTTTTGAGAGCATGTTATGTATCCACCCACCAACCATTTGTGGAACATTCCTGTTAATGAGTGTATTATCTTCTATGTCTATGAAAACACCCAAGGCGAACTCCTTATTGTCCAGGGGCCTTTCTATCCGGCCAGCAACTAGATGACGGGCTTAATCAGTAGATCTGCCTGGAGTATATTCATCATGGTTTGGGTGTAGTGGTGTTGTTGTAATCACCGTATCCCTTATGTACCTTTCGCATAGTCTTTCCAATGTCTTCATGGAAAACGATGTCAGACTAATTGGTCGGTATGTTTTTGGGACAATGTAATCCATCCTTCCAGATTGCAACTATTAAAAGCATACTGGATATTTATATATTTAGGTATAAGTATATATACATCAAAGTTGTGATTCAATCATGTCAACAGAACCCGAGAACCGGTCGCTTGCAGCTGCTGCTAACTACCTGCTCTCGAACGTTCCAGAGCGCCCGAGAACCCTTGCTAATTTTCGAGTAACTCGAAAAGTATTTGTCCAATGTACTTCAAATGTTCAGAGAGTATTTATAAGATATCATACTTTAAGAAAATGCAAAAAATTGATTTTTTAAAAATTCTGACTACCCCTAATTAACACAACGGTTTAATTGGCCCTAACCAACTCGGTTGGTTCATTGGCTAACAAATATCGCTAGTTACTAGAATTAGAGTTGTAGGTCTTCTTCATATTTGGCTCCTCGAATTTATAATTTCATTCCTATAGAAATACAAAAAGAGAAAGTCTTTATTCTTTTAAAAAGAATCTTAAAAAATGGATTTTATGTCAATCCAGGTCAAATATTGAGAACATAATAAATCAAAAATAAATTCATCCAAACAACATAAAAGTATATTCAAAAAATTATGTGTATAAACAAAATAATACTTACATACCGAGTCAAATTATTTATTATTTACTCTTATATATATTTTACTTACATACTGGTCTAAAGTAGTGTATCAATTTACACTATCAATTTAAATTTATATACCGATTTAAACATATACATATATTTATAGATTTAGACTTGCATACCGATTTAGACATATATACCGTTTTATACATATATACCGATTTAGACATGTATACCGATTTAGACATTTATTTATACCGATTTAGACATTTATTTATACCGATTTAGGCATTTATTTATACCGATGTATTTATATTTACGTATTATATCGTGCCACGCACAAGTAGAATTTTTAAAATTCTCCTTCTGTGGCTTTGTCTTTTGTTTGCTAGAAAATTATTATTGACTCTTAGTTGTAAATTTCTGTATTTTTTTGGCTAATAAACACATTATTAGAGGCAGATATAAAAACAAATTTATGCGATGTGTCAGCTTCCAAATCATAATCTTACATTTCATTACATTGTTGCTAGTAGTTTCGATATAATCTTAAAAATGTGTATAATTTTTTTTCAAATACCCCGTAACTTAAATTCGGATGCCGTTACGAAAATTTGTTAAAGTCAGTATATTTGACAGTTGACATTTCCTTAGTAAATTCATAAAGGGTCTCGATATATACCTTAATGGCCCTGCGATCTTATTTTAAGATTTCAATAGTCTTTCAAATTCCAATAATTGGTAAAGATAAGAGAAATCAACAAAATTGTTTTCCAAATGTAAGAACAACATTTGCTGTCAGACCGACATAACACACGCAAGAAACGCAAAACTACAAAGAGAGAACACTTATGCTACTCGCGAGCAGTTTGAGCGACACTCCCGGTATAATTACATTTAATAATAACAACTAAACGAGAAAGAGAGATAGATATAATTGAGTGTGTCTGTCCTAGATTGAGCATAGCAAGCCGTGCCCACACACAAAAACCAATTAATCTTATTAGAAAGAGGAGTTAAGCAATGGTAATAATTTTCCCGCGATATCGGATTTTTAATTAGCTGTCAAATATACCAAATTGCATTTGACGCTTAATTATGCTCGTCGATCGATTTGTGGACGAACGCGAAGGACAGGGGCGGCGTAGGAGGCACGCGGACCGTTTCTATTTCTAATTCATTTCCCCTAAGTTACGATATTAGCGTTGTTAGAGTTTAAATTGTAAAATAGATTTATTTAGCAATTGGAGGCGGTATGGCTAAGCAGGAGGTCCGTTAATGTTACTACTATGTTGACCTATCCGGTCTCCCACTGGCATTGTACGGAGTAACAAGAAAGTGATATACACTCATGAAAGTTATATTTTAAAACATATAGTACTTACTTATTCAATCATTTAAAA
Organism: Psylliodes chrysocephalus; assembly: GCA_927349885.1. Lineage (NCBI taxonomy): Eukaryota > Metazoa > Arthropoda > Insecta > Coleoptera > Chrysomelidae > Psylliodes > Psylliodes chrysocephalus. The sequence continues at coordinate 75,693,679 of OV651819.1, read as the reverse complement.
CCTTTTAATGGATCTTCCAATATTCATACGTGTTATATGTTCTTCTTCTAATTCCATATATATTTTTGAGACTTTCCTTTAATATATTATGATGGTTTTATTAAGAGCAAACCGGATACCTCGAAAATATATAATTCATTCTGACCTTTATTTTTAGTCCGACTTTTGTAAAATTGTCAGAAAATACCAACAATAACAAAACTTAGGGTGGATAAATCTTGAACCTTTTGTAAACCTCTGAAAAGTATTTTTATTTTTTTTTATTTATTTACAATTTTCCGCATCAACCATTTCAATTATTAGCCGAGAGTGTTACTTTAAAACCTATATCAGTTGTTTGATTCCAATGTCAGTTAGGTACTTAATGACATTGTGTACGTTACAATTTTGTCCTAAGATCGCCTCTAAATTGTTAGGTATTATATTATTTAGTCTTTCTTGTTCATATTTTGTACAATCTAACAATAGGTGCTTTACAGTAAGGTTAAAATTGCAATGTTCACATAATGGTTTTTCTGATAAGATGCTCATGTGTTAACCTAGTATGTCCGATTATTAATCTAGTAATGATTATCTGTTCAAGTCTTTGGGAACAAAAACTACATCAGAAGATACTGGCAGACTCACAGGACAGACGATGACAGGATTAGGCTACTAGACATTGGCAAATCCATCAATTATCAAATCAATCAGCATCGCAATGCTCAGTGGCGTAAAATCCTAGATTCGATCAACGTTACAGACAACTCAATGTGGAAAATTGTGAGGAGGTTTAAGAAACCTTTCTCGCAGCTTCCCACACTGAGATACAACAATCAAACTTACTCAACGGACGAACAAAAAGGGAGTGCGTTCGGCGAATTCTTCCAGGACAATTTTGTTAACAATCAAAATAATAATCAGTCACAAGATGAAATTACCAATATTGTAGCTGAAATTAAAGAATTACCCACACAAAATGTACCCTCTCTATCTCTAACTTCCCTTAAGGAAGTCTTGGACATTATCAGGAGAGAACTCCCAGTAAAAGGGCCCCAGGACCTGACGACATACACAATAAACTGCTTAAAAACCTATCAAAAAAAGCAGTAGTACAAATACATTATTTAATTAATTCTATACTTAAATTACAATGGTATCCGGAAAAGTTAAAAATTGCGAACGTTGTTCCAATTCTAAAAGCTGGGAAAAACAAGAGTGAAATCGGAAGCTACCGTCCCATCTCACTCCTAAATGGCTTAGCCAAAATCACAGACAAAGTAATTCTCACAAGACTACAAACATACGAACAAGACAAACACATTATTCCATCAAAACAGTATGGTTTCAAAGCTGGACACAGCACAATTGCACAAATCATCCGAATCGCTCACCAAGCTGTAAAAGGCTTTAATCGTAATATGAACATGGTACTGGTTGCACTTGATGCTGCGAAGGCGTTTGACACCGTCTGGACTGATGGGCTTATACACAAAATGTTTATGAATGACTACCCTGTTTTCATTGTAAAAACAATCCAAACATACTTACGCAACAGACAATTTTACATTAAAAATAACAATACACGTAAAGGACCATACACAGCACTAGCCGGAGTACCCCAAGGTTCGGTACTGGCGCCGCATCTGTATACTATCATGACCCATGATGTACCAATGGGACATACTGGTATACAGACGGCCCTGTACGCCGACGACACTTGTGTCTTTAAAACATATACTTTGATTACTATACGGTGCAAGAGAGAGGTCCGACACGCCCAAAATAGGGCGCGGCCATTTTGATTCCTATGCCACAGTTTATAGCTAAAGAATCAGATCGCTCACTCTGCGTCGGCACTTTTGATCTCAATGTTCCAGTTTATACACTGCGCAACTCGGATAATACAATATATGACAACCGCCTATAATAAAACAGCAGTCTTCTGCGTATCCTGTATTTGTATCCCTGGAGTGGATGTTATTTTGGAACTTTCAACTGGTCCGAGTGAGGTAACTGATTCTTTAGCAATAAACTGTGACTCCAAAAATAATATTCACTGACACTGATAGCAGCAAGCAAAATATCAGGTGCGTTTTAACCATCCGATTCTGCTTCCGGAATTGTCGGTTTAGTCGTTTTAACCTATCAGATTAAAACAAGAAAACCGACAATTCCGAAGCAGAAGCAGATGATTAAAACGCACCTATTAAAAATATTTCGCCAAGATGTAGGCAACACGTAATAGGGGATCAAAATGGCGGAGTTTTCTATCTCCTTTTAAAAGGCACTTAGAAAGCTGCGCAGTGCGACCATTCTCCGTATAGTAAAAGAAAACCAAAGTATGTGCTTTAAAACCTCAGAAACATCATAAATAGCGACCAGAAGGCTGGATATACATGTCAATAGAACTTTAGTCCCCTATCTTAAAAACAATAAAATAAAAATTAATCCAACTAAAACAGAAAGTCTTATTCTGTCCCATAAGCAGGACAGAATAATAAACAAACCTAAAATTCAAGGACAAACAATTTAATCGAAAAATTTAATGAAGTATTTGGGTTTCATTCTAAATAGGCGGCTAACGTTCAAAAAACACATTTGGGACCGAGTCGCAAAAACGACTGAGGCCCTCAAAATCCTATACCCACTTCTGCATAGTAGAAGTGGAGTCACATCTGCCAATAAACTTCTACTATACAAACACGTTTTGCGACCTATACTAACATATGGAAGTCCAGTCTTCTTCTCGATGGCTAAAACACATTATAATAAAATGAAAATTATGCAGAACAAGTGCCTTCGGCTGGCATTGGGGTGCGACCGCTATTCCAGAATACGCGACATGCATATGCAGGCAACCATGGAGACTGTTATAGAACATATTATTAAGATATCAGAAAGATTCTCTAACAATTGTCTTTTCAATTCCCTTAAGGAAGACATATTTTCCATGTATGAAGGTGATGGTGCAAACAGGATTCACGGTTGTTTGCATAAAGCACTTCAAATTTATAGAAGAGACTAAATACAGCCTTCAGCTTCCGACACGACGTGGACTGGGCTCTGCTACTAACTGACTCACAGCAGCAAGCATTACACTAGTGATGTAAGAATACGTATCCAAAAATCCGTTGAATCCGAATAGTAAATGGATCCGGATATTCCGGAATCAATGTTTAAATTTGAATACGGATTCGAAATCAAAAAGGACAGAAACAAAATCTGAAATCCGAATACACGAATTGAATGCTTCGTGTACTGTGTTCATAACAGAGCCGATTCCGAGATTTGTGGGTGGCAACCGATGCGAAATCGGAATTCGGAATCGCCCTAACTATTCATTTCATTTAAAATCTTTATTCGTTTTTTAAAAAATATATGTACAATATGTAAACATAAAACGTCACAAAAAAACACAGACTGTACACAGTACAGCTGTGGCCCGAATGGTATCCATTGAGGCCTAAGGCGGTTTCTCCGCCTGTAATATATTCCATATTTATCTGTTTTGGTTCTGCTAATTATAGCCGCCCTCACTCCTTACCCTATGGGTATTATTGAGGGATTATGGTGGTTTTGGATCAGGAATTGTAAGTTATAGGAGGTTTGTCGTGTTTTGTATTGTCCCCTGAAAAAGCTAGGAAAAAACAGAGTTGTCATTTGTGTTGAGTGTTCTTGTCCAAGTGTACGGTTTTTTGTCTTAATTCACAGAGAGGGTGAGCTATAAACCACCCGGAACTGCCGCCGTCGAGTAACGAAAGTCGTTCTGTTTTCAAAATCTTTATTTACATTATTTACATCAAATTATTGTAATAACATTTCATACTATATATGACAGCAGAATCTCTTCTTAAAAATGTATCCAGGAAGTATTTCTACTGTTATGGCCCCAAATGCGGCCATGACCGATGTCGTGGTCGTAGTACAAAACATTAAGACGTCTATTTATGGTTCAACGTGACCTCTCCTTGTTTATTCAAACATTATAAGTCAATTTCGGCTGCTAGTCAGATCGGTAATTGTAAAGTGGTAGGTTTTTGTGTGATTTTAATTTTGTCTGTATCCCTGAAAAACGAATGAAAAAACAGGGTTGTCCTTGTATGTGTGTGTGTACTGTTGTTGTTTATGTGCGTAAATTAGCCAAAACACTAGACTACACGACAACTCCACTTCCCAGCACAGAAATCAAGGCAAGCCCCGAATTTCAGCATTGGGCCGTGACGTCATCGTGCAGTCTTCCGTCCGACTGAAGTTGTAGACTAGTCGTCGTAGTGTTTTGACCATTCAGTGGGATTTTAGTTATTATGAAGGATGCTATTGAAATTTTAATGTTTTCTGTCTACTATGTCCGTATTGAGTGCATTGTACCGTCATTCTGACTCCTGCCCACACCCATTTCCCGGAATTTGTTACAACAAAAACCGAGAAAAGGTGCGTCTGCATTCGTCCGAATGTCTGTACAAGCAGTTTGTAATGTCTTTAAATTAAAAGGCTACTGAATTTATGTATTGTATGTGTGTCTAGTGTCTTAAATTGAAGTTAGTGTCAATGTTAACCATGAACGCATTGTACGTCTCAAAGATTTCTTGTCCATTTTTACAATTTACTAGTTTTGCGTTCAGGGCTCTTACCGCTCTGATTAGCTCACCGATATTGATAAGTTTGTTAAGTTGCGCGAATTCATTATTTAATGCCAAGACATCGTTCATGGCCGTACCTGAGGTGTTTTCTCTTGGGTTTTCCTGCACTGTGTTTTCCTGTTGGGTAATGTTTCTATTCATTCTGGATGGTAGGGCTGGGAAATCTTCGTTTCTTGTGTGGTTCTGTCTCCTCACCTCCCATTGGTTGAGAGCTGGCTGGGGGGCGGGTACATATTTTGTTTTAGGTCGTCTTTCCTCCATTCTTTCAATTTTTGCCGTATAACTTTGGCATTTGGAATAATTAGCAGGGTGATCACCCCCACAATTTGCACATGTAGCCGGAGTTTCTCGTGTTTTTACACAGGTGCTGGTGTGGTGATCACCCGCACATTTGAGGCACCTGGAGGGCCTACCGCAATTGGCTGTTGCGTGCCCCCATTGCTGGCAATTATGACACTGAATAATAGGTTTTGTAGATTTTCTAAGTTCCCATTGGACTCTAGTGTATAACACTCTTCTTATGTTCTTATTTAGGTAATCCAGTGTCATTACGGGATCCATAATTACCAGAAACAGGGGTCGCTCCTTGGTATTCATTTGATAGATTGCTTTTGTTTTTATGTCATGTTCATCCTCCAGGTTCTCTTCTATGTTGGCTATTTTTGTGCCCTCTGCAAGTCCTCTAAGCACAAAAGCATGAGTTTTGTTCTCTCTAGCTGTATAGGTGTGATAAGCTATTTTTTCTTTTTTGATGTTAGCTACTACACTTGCATGATCCTCTTTATTTTCAACGAATATAATAGTGGTATAGTTCGTATGTTTCAGGCTAAATTCCCCTTTTATTAGCCCCTTTAAGTCATTGACTAACGTGTTGTGATTGGTGGTTTTGCCATCTATGACTATAGGTGGCATAGTATTCTTTTTGAGTCCTGCAGATCCGGTGTCCGGTTTATACGTTTTGTTGACTCTCGTATTCTTTGTTGCATTACCTTCTGTTTCTGACGTGGGAAGATCGTCAAGGTTAAATGGCTTGAAGTGCTTGCCTTTTTTACGTTTTTTGACTATCTTGCCGATGTCATTCTCGCTGTCAGAGTCAGATTCATCCGTTAGGACTTTAAATTTATTTTTTGTGGGGGTTATCGTCTGTCTCGTCTTTTCTCTCACCAGTTTGTGAAAATTGGAGGAGAACTTACGTGGGAATTGGAAATTATCACCTTCAGTTTTATTTTCGTGCTGTCCTTCTTCAGCCTCAGTCACCTGTTCATAAGCCGCATTTTCAGCCTTGTTTCTGGGTTCGTCACTTCTCTTTGAGGTATGTGGGGTATTGTTAGCTCTCTCATCTCTGTGCTTAGCTTTTCTTTGTTTCTCGTCGTCGGACGTATGACTGTTCGAGTCGTAATTTAGTATCTTTTTAGTGATATTTTTGGGAATGTCGCTGCTGTTTTTATCAACCCTTAGTCTGGGGTCACTATTCACTCTAGTTAACCTCTGTTGGTTATTACTAGTTGTGGGGGGTAGTGAGTTTGGTATGTTATTCGACATTGCTTGTTGTGTGTCTGGGGGTGCGGGGAAATACCCAAAGGAGAAGCTACTCAGTTCACCTCCCGGTTGGGCAATCGCCGCACCGCCAGTTGTTGGCTTAACTAAGTTATCGCTGTAATCATTTGTTCTGAAGTCTAACAGTTTTTTTATGACATTTCGAGGTAGTGGAAGAGTTTTGTTCTGTTTAGGAGCAGAGTCTGATTCCTTATCAGTTTTTTTCTTCGGTGTTTCTGTCTCTGTGGTGTCCATGCTACTATCACTGGATTCGAGTACTTCTAGTAGGTTTTTTACTGTTTTGTACTCATTGGTGTTGTCATCTAAGCTCTCCTGGCTATCGTGAAATTCCTCAGAATCAGCCGAGGATGGCTTTCTGGGGGTTGCGTCCAGGTCCTTTGATTTTTTGTCTCTTTGTTTACTTTCATGTGTTTGGAGGTCACTTGAAGGTGACTCCTCGGAAATTTTGGCCTGGGGGGCCCCCTGTATCGGGCAGCTGACCCCTGGGTTATTAGTTAGTTTTTTAATTGGTTTAGTACTCACAGTTTTGGTTTTATTTTGTAGTTTGGCCGTTTTGAATGGGCTACCAACGGTAATATTTGTGACTTTTCGTAGTTTTTCGATCTCTTCTTGCTTGAATCGGCATCTGTTTTTTAGCCTCTTGGTGTAGAGTGTTTCGAAGCCTTTTGGCGTTGAGGGAGGCCCGATGGGCTCCGACATTCACTTCTGAATGCCGATGCTTTGAATTGTACTTAACCTGGCGAGAGAATAACCTTTGAAAATTGAGAAAATATTCGACAAATTTTGCCGACAAGTGACAGCTGACGTTTGGGATTTACAAAATTGTACGGGTACGTAGACAACTGCTTCCTAGACGAGTTCTAGGTGTACTGGAAAGTCGTTCTCTCGACCGCATTCATTTCATTTCATTTAAAAATTCTTTATTAATATTTACATATGTACATTTCATAATAATCACAATACAATTATATATATATAGATTTGCTTCAGGAGTGCGCCTCTTGAAGCTCCAATTCCATATTGATTCACCCTAGGCGAACCATGGCCGATTTCCTAGCCACAATTGTACTCGATATAATTATTTAGTTATTCTGAGGGGGGGTATGTACTATCTCCTTGCTATAGTAGCACTATATAGTAATTATGGTTTGCTTACAAGATCAGTAATTGTATGTTGTCTATAGTTTTGTTTGAGTTTACTTGTGATTTGTCTTCCCTGAAAAACTAGTTTCGAAAAAACAGGGTTGTCCTTATGTGAATGTGCGTCATGTGTCGTCTTTCGTGCGTTTAGTTCAAATCACAAGACTACACAGTTTCGTCAACTTCCCGAACCAGGCACAAGGCAAGCCTCGATTCCAATTCTGGCCGATGACGTCACCGTGCAGTCTTCCGTCCGACCATAGTTATTAGCTAGTGGTCGTAGTGATTTGGCTGTTTAGTGGAATGCTCGCTGCTGTGAGTTTGTTAGTAGCAACGCTCATTCCACGTCTCGTCTGTAAATTTGTAGGTTTTGATGCAGGCATCCATGTTTCCTGACTACCCCATCCCCTTCATGAAATTGTAATATGTCTTCCTTGACCGTGCTAGGGAGACAATGGTTATAGAACTTGTTTGATATTCTTAGTATGTAGTCTTTAATAGGTTCCATGGATGCCTGTTCATGTAAGTCGTTGATTTTTGCATAGCGGTCGCACCCCAGTGCCAGCCGAAGACACTTGTTTTGTGAGATCTGTAGTTGTTTGAAATGTGTGTTGGCCATACCGCAGAAGACTGGACTTCCATAGGTGAGAATTGGTCTTAGAACCTGCCTGTATAGGAGTAATTTATTTTGGATGGACAGTCCACTTCGTCGATTAAGTATGGGGTATAGCATTTTGATTACCCCTGTAGTTTTCCCTACTCTATCTTTAATGTGATTACTGAACGTGAGTCCCCTATCTAATATTACTCCTAAATATTTTAACTTATTGGTAGTGTTAACTGTCTGCCCCTGAACTTTTATTTTGGTTTTAATGCATTCTGTTGTCCTTTTTGTAATGATTAAGCTTTCGGTTTTTTTTGGATTTAATTTAATTTTATTATCATCGAAGTAGGGGACTATCGTTCTGTTAATATGGATGTCCAGTCTTCTTGCCGCTATTTCGGCAGATTGCGATGATTTGTATATGCAAGTGTCATCGGCGTACAAGGCCGTCTGTATGCCATTATGACCCATTGGCATATCATGGGTCATGATAGTGTACAGATGAGGCGCGAGTACTGAGCCCTGAGGTACTCCCGCTTGCGCTGTGTATGGTCCATTAAGTGTGTTTTTAGTTTTGATGAAAAATTGTCTTTTGTGTAGGTACGTTTGTATTGTTTTTACAATGTGAACGGGGTAGTCGTTCTCAAACATTTTGTAGATCAACCCGTCAGTCCAGACGGTGTCAAACGCCTTAGCAGCATCGAGTGCTACAAGCACAGTTTGTTGTTTGGAGTTAAAAGCCTTTTTAGCATGGTGTGCAATTCTTATGACTTGTGCAATCGTGCTGTGTCCAGCTCTGAAACCGTACTGTTCCGCCGGGATGATCTCTTTGTCTAGTTCGTAAGTCTTGATTCTGTTTAATAGGATATGATCAATTATCTTAGCAACCCCATTTAACAGTGATATTGGCCTGTAGCTTTGAACTTCACCCTTAGTTTTACCTGATTTGTGTATCGGAACAATATTAGCTATTTTCATAGAGACCGGGTAATACTGTAATTTCATGATGGCATTTATCAGATAGTGTAAGTGGACAATAGCTTTCCGTGATAAATTTTTTAAAAGCACGTTAGGGATGCCATCTGGACCAGGAGCCCTCCTGTTGTGGAAACGTTGTAGAACATCCGCGATTTCCTTAGGGGAAGTTAGTGAGTTCGAGGGCACGGTTTGAGTATCAAGTTCTCTTATGTCATTACAAAGGTCGGTAATTTCTTGCTGTTTGGGATTATTTACTAGTGGATTTTTAAAGTTATCCTGAAAATACTCGCCGAGAGCGCGTCCCTTTTGGTTGTCGGTCAAGCACACTGTGTCTTTGTATTTCAGTGTGGGAAGCTCCGAGTAAGGTTTTTTAAACTTCCTCACAACTTTCCACACCGAATTGTCTTGTATGTTAACCGCTTCCAGGGTCAGTCTCCATTTATTATTTCTGTGTTCGTTAATTTTCCGGTTTATTTCCTTCCCCAGTGCAAGCATACTGACCCTGTCTGCGGCCTGTCTGTGGTTTTGCCATCGTTTTCGTGTGTTGTTTTTGTATTTGATAAGGTCAAGTATGTCCTGTGGTATGTCGTCGTTGTATTGCTTGATATTTACTAGTTTTGTTGTTCTGTTTCTAGCGGTTTTGATGGCGTCCGTAAGTTTCCTGAATTCGTCGTCTAATACTGTGTGATCAGTTATGTCTCTGTTTATTATTATAATTTCGTCAAGTGTTTTCCTGTATGTATGCCAATTAGTGTTTTTGTAGTTGTAGAATTGACCCTGTATTCTAGGAAATAATCTGGTGGTTTTTATTTCCATGTATACAGGGTCATGGTCTGATGTCATTGTCTTGATTGTTCTTACATTGTCCACGTTTGGTATGTCCTTTGTGATTGCAATGTCGAGTGTGCTTGGGGTATTACCGTTGAAGGGGAAGTGGGTGGGTTCTTCAGGGTAATGTATAATAAGGTCTTCACTCTCGGCGAATTCGTTAAGATTTCTGCCACTTTTATTCGGGGTTGTGCAATTGGCGTCCCAGTGATAGTGCTTACAGTTAAGGTCTCCAAACAGAAGGACTCTTTTTCCGGAAGACATTATTGTGTTTAGTTCTACTTTAGTGAAAATGTTGGCAGGATGGTTGTAGGTGCCCACCAGGGTTAGGTTATTTATTAAGATTCTAATATGTTCCTGCGATATATTAAGATTACTAAGTAGTTTATATTTTATGTTTCGCTTGATTATCATTGCTACTCCCCCCTTAGCTTGATTTAGTCCGTCCTGTCTTATGACATCATACTCGGGTATGTTAAATTTGTTCGTTTGTATGTAATGTGTTTCAGTAATGAGCATGATGTCAAACTGATGTTTGAGAACGAAACTGCGAACCAATTGGGTCTTGCTTCGCATCCCATTCGCATTGTAGAAACAAATTTTGATTTTGTCTTTTGTAGCGTTTAGTTCCGTAGGTTAAAGTGATTGTCAACGTTCGTCATAAAGTTATTATATGTTTCTATGATGTCTTTACCTGTTCTACATTGTTTAAGAAGTGTATTGAGTTGTCTAACTGCTCTTGTAAGCTCACCTATATTTACCAGGGTATTTAATTCAGCAAACGCGTCGTTGAGGGCTGTGAAATCGTCCATGGCTCCTCCTTGATATGAGGGTTGTCGAGGTAGTGAAGTGATAGAAGCTCTTTGTTGTGGTTGTTGTACCGGGTTTGACCTCTGCTGTGGCCTCTGTGCATTTGTGGGCAGTGCCGGAAATTCATCTGCTCTAGTATGTTGTGATCTGGCCTCCCATTGGTTAATTTTTGGTATTGGGGCGGGTACATATTTTGTTTTCTGTGGCCTTTGTAATTTCTTTTCTTCCAGTCTGTTGATTCTTTCAAGGTAACTGCTACACTTGGTGTAGTTTGCGGGGTGATCACCCCCACAGTTTACACACGTAGCAGCTGTCTCTCTAGTTTTTAGACAGGTTCGTGTGTGGTGATCCCCCGCACATTTTACGCATTTCGATTTCCTGCCGCAGTTAGCCGTGGCGTGCCCCCACTGCTGACAATTGTGACACTGGATTATTAATTTGACGGATTTCCGAAGTTCCCAGGTAACCCTGGTGTAGAGAACTCTTCGGGCATTCTTGTTTAAATAATCCAGTGTCATCGAGGGGTCCGTGACAACCAGAAAAAGAGGTCGGTTTTTGGTGTTCATACGAAAGATTTCTTTAACTTTTATTTCGTATTCTTCCTGTAGATCTTCCACAATATCGGGAATTTTTGTACCGTCCGCTAACCCACGAAGAACAAACGCGTGGGTTTTTTCATCTTTGGTGGTGTAAGTGTGGAAGGGTAGCTTCTTGGCCCTAATATTTTCTACCATCTTACAGTGGTCCTCTTTGTCATCCACAAAGAGGATTGTCGAATTATTGGTGTGTTTAATACTAAAGTTACCTTTTACTATTTCTTTTATGTCGCTAATGAGTGATGCTTGGTTTGATGTTTTCCCATCGATAACTATAGGTGGCATAGTCGATTTATTTTTGGGGTTGGAGGTCGTCTTCGGAGGGTTGTTGTTTTTATTCTCAGCGAGAATGCTCTCTATGGTTTCTTCCGCTTGAATAACATTTTTGGATGTATTTTTGTTACTCTTGGGGGTTCGAGTGGATGATACCCTTTTGCGTTTAATAATTCGATCCAGATCATCCTCATATTCCGTCTCGGATTCGTCAGTGAGAGGCTGAAATCTATTATTTGTTTTGGTGATTGACTTTTTGGTTTTTTCCCTCATCAGCATCTGGAAGTTTTTACTGAATTTCCTGGGCGTCTGGAATGGAGGGTTTGTACCTGGGGCAGGGTCTGTTTCCATAGGCTGATTTTGAGATAGGGGTTTAGCCCTTAACTGGAAGGTACTGTTTGGCGATGTAGGTAGTTGGGTGTTTCCATAATTATAGTACGGGGGTTTGTTTTCATCTTCAGAGGTGCAGTAAGCTGAGTTGAAATTCAGGATTTTTTGAGTTGTCTGAGGGGGTATGTCATTATTTAATACCGTGACTTTGATTCTCGGGTCAGCTTGTAGGGTGGTTCTTTTTATTGTTCCGGTGTTTTTAGCTGGTTGCATGCTTTCAAACTGCGAGAAAGGCTTGTTTACAGCAGTAGGTGCTTGGACAAAATCAAACTGGAAGTTACTCGATCCACCCCCTGTCTGATCTGTCCTCCCACTTTCCGCTGCAAATACCTTTTTGAATGGATTCACATCATTAATGCTCTGTACCCGTTTTGTACTTGATCCTGAAGCCCCTTCTGCACCTTGGGTCAGGGTATCATTGGCACTGTTAAGTATAGGGGTGTTAATAGGGGTGATGGTACTGGAGTCGCCAGAGGACCGTGCATTTTGACCAAAGTCTAATGGTCTCATTATAACATTTTTTGGTAGTTCTAACGTTTTGTAGGTGGTTTGAGAGAAATTTAGATTTTCTCCATACTTTTTTTTTCCAAAAAATTTGTTCGATTTTTTTCTTCAATCGGGAGTTTGGGTTGATTTTCTTGTTCATCCATGTCCAGAACGGTGTCATTTAATTTATCTGGGCTAAGGGAGTCAGCGTTGGAGTCTTCGAGGTCATTAATCAGTTTCTCCAAACTTTCATTTGGATCCGACCGTATCACGTTATCGCTCTTTTCTAGGCTGTCTAGCGATGAGTCGCTTGCACCGTCGGCAGAATAATTCTCCATACTTTCGTATTGTTCGGTACTGTCACTATATCTCGCGGTTTTCGACAAACTTTCGCGCACATGGGACATACTGGTTGCACTATCAGTTTTCTCCGAACTTTGTTTGATGTGCCCGATTGCACTATCAGTATTCTCCGAACTTTCCTTAATGTTGAAATTACTATTTTGAGTCACAACAGTGTTCTCCATACTTTCACAATTAATTGTTTTCTCCGAACTTTTTCGATGTCCATCTTTCTCCAAACTTTCTATATTTTTGTGAGGATTTTTATTTAGACTCGCCGCATGTTCTAAAGGGACTGTTTGTGTGTTGCCAGTTAGATTTTTATTCAGGTTGCTTGTCAGATCGTCTGTGGTGGAGACTGTGCTCACTTTTAGACTGTTTCCTTTCTCCAAACTTTCCAAAATTTTGTTGGGATTTGTGTTTTGTCTCGCAACTTGGGTATTGGGCACTGTTTGCGTGTTTTCAGCTGAGTTTAGGATTGTGGTGCTTGGCAGCTTGTTGGTGGTAGTATCTGGGTTAACTTTTAGGCTATTTCCTTTCTCCAAACTTTTTTTTGTGAAAAATTTTTGCGTGGAGTTTTTTCTGTATTGGTCATCTGATCCCATTAGGTTAGGAGAATTATTTATGCTCATGCGACTACTCACGTTTTTATAAGGGTGATGTTGCTTAGATTTAGTCACTTTAGGGCTGCTCACTACTGATCGTTTACGCACCACATTGACGTTCACTGTCGGATTTTTAGACGTGTTGTTGATCCGGTCCCGCAATCGACGGGAATAAAGAGTCTCATACTCTGTTTTGTGTGGCCCTAAGGGCTCAGACATGAACTCCGAGTCACTCCCGGAGTTTTGTTTAACTTACACTGGCGCAATTAAAAGAAATTAGATTGTTATTGTTAAATCACAAGTGACAGTTGACAATTGACAGTTGTCGGTGAAAAATTTGCTACGGATCCGTGCAAACTCGGCCTAGAACAGTTCTAGGTAAACTGTCTCTCGACCGCGGCAATGCCGGTGAGTCGATAGTTCAGTCCTCCGTCGGACTAGAATTCGTAAATATCCAGTCCGTGTGAATTATTGTTTAGTATTATAGGATTTGTCATGGGTCATGTTACTGTCGTCGATATATGCTTAGATTCTTGTGTAGGCACCCGTGTTTTCTACGCACGCCGCCCCCTGATGAATATTCATGATGCTATCCCTCAATTCATCATAGAGGCATCGCGCATAGAAGTTTTCAGCCGTCTGGATGACGAAGTCTTTTATGTATGGCATATTTGTCGTTGTATGTATGTCGCGAATTCTAGCATAACGGTCGTAGCCAAGAGCTAGCCTTAGACATCTGTTTTGTGCCCTTTGTAGTATTGCGAAATGTGAACTTGCCATTGAACAGAATACTGGACAACCATATGTCAGTATAGGCCTAAATATAGTTTTAAATAGTAGCAGTTTGTTCGACAATGTTAGCCGACTCCGTCTATTCATTAGGGGGTACAATGACCTCAGAATACCGGAATTTTTGGCAACTCTGTCTTTTATGTGGGCATTAAACAGTAGTGTCTTATCCAGTCGAAAACCAAGATATTTTAACTCTTGTTTGACTTCATTTGGTCTATTTTGAATCATGAGGGGCGTGTCAATTGCTTGAGCCCGCCTCTTTGTTATTACCATCGATTCGGTTTTGTTTGGGTTAATTTTCATTTTATTTTCGAATAAATGTCACTAAAGTTCCGTTGATATGGTCATCCAGCTTCCTGTTCGCTGTTTCGGCTGATTTATGGCTTGTGTATACACAGATGTCGTCAGCGTACAACGCCATTTGTACACCATTATGTCCCATTGGTAGGTCACAGGTCATAATAGTGTACAAATGCGGCGATAGTACTGAGCTCTGTGGTACTCGCTATTGCTATGAAAGGTCCTGTAATTGTCGTATTTATTTTTGCGTAGAATTTTCTGTTCGTTAAGTAAGATAAAATTATTTTAACAATGTGCCCAGGAAAGTCATTCAGAAGCATTTTGTACATTAACCCTTGGGTCCATACGGTGTCAAAGGCTTTTTCCGAATCAAGCGCCACCAGCACAGTTTGCAGGTCCCGATTGAATGCCTCTTTGGCATGTTGTGCAATCCTCAGAATCTGGGCCACTGTACTGTTCCCTAGGGATAATCTGTATACGTTGTTCTATTGTTTTTAAGCGTCGTAAAATTATTGTGTCCGTTATTTTTGAAAGTGTGTTAAGTAGTGATATGGGGCGATAGCTATCAATACTGTTTCCCGGTTTTCCCTGTTTAAGAATAGGGATTTTATTTGCCACTTTCAGACCACTGGGATAATGTTGCAGTCTGAAAATGGCATTTATTATGTGGTAGAGCTGCACGATAGCTTTTCTGCTAAGGTTTTTTAGCAATATGTTACTAATATCGTCCGGTCCCGGAGCTTTTCTATTTTTAAGACGCTTAATTACCTCGCATACCTCTCTAGGAGTGGTTAGAAAAGAATGAGACACTAATAGTGGTCCTGTATTTTTGAATTCGTTTACTATGTTGTGAATTCTTTCTTGGGCGTGGTTATTGACCTGATTATTTACAAATTGTGCTTGAAATAATTCACCGAGGGCTTGACCTTTTTCGTTGTCCGTTGCTAGTAAGTCTTGTCCTCGTTACAATGTGGGGAGCAGCGAGTAGGGTTCTTTGTACCTCTTCACTACTCTTCACAGTGAGTTGTCATTCGGTTTCAATTCAGATAGTGTAGTTTGCCATTTTTGATTTCTAAATTCTCTGATTTGTGTGTTAATATTGTTTGCAAGATTTTGCATCATTTCCCTATCGTCATTTAGCCGGTGTAACTGCCATCTTTTACGTAATCTGTTTTTGTTTGTGATTAGGTCTGTAATTTCTGGTGGCAATGTGTCGTAATGTTGTGAGTGTGTCTTAATTTTTGTCGTTTTATCTCTAGCTTCTTGTATATTTTTGATCAGTGTTTTGGTTTCGTTTTCAAGTATTTCTACAGTCTGAATGTTGTTGTTAATCGTTACCTAACTGTCTATTTTGTCTCTGTATTGATTCCAGTTTGTAGATTTGTAGTCAAAGTACTGTGTTTTTGTCTTGGTATTTTGTTTGTCGTCCAGGTTTCCAAGTACACTGGATCGTGGTCGGAGTTAAGGGTAGTGATTGTTCTCATGTTTCTGATATCGTGAATGTTTTTGGTTACAGCGATATCCAGTGTACTTGGACTATAATTAGGGTTCATCGGGAAGTATGTTGGTTGTTCTGTATAGTGAATTAAGAGGTCGTTGTCCTCGGCGAAATCTCTCAACACTCTACCGTTTGCATTATAGTTCGTACTATAAGAGTCCCATTCTTCATGTTTGGCATTAAGGTCCCCTGCTAGAAAAACCCTGTTTCCTTTCGACATTAGCCTGTGCAGATCTCTACCTGAAATTGTTACCCTTGGAGGGTTATATGCACCAATTATTATTATTTTACTTACCTCTATTATAATGTGCTCAAAGTTATCTGAAATATTTAATTTGGGAATTTCTTTAAAATTCTTTCTTTATTATGATAGCTACCCTTCGGATGCGTTTCTAAATTGTCTGATATTTCTGTCTTCTCTGATTACTGTATAGTCGTATATTTTTACTTTGTCTGTCTGTCTTAAAAAGTTTTGTACGAAATACAAATTTTTTTTTTTTAATCTAAACTACTTGCTCACAGCTGTCAACCTTTTTTGGTTATTTTTATCATGTATTAGTTTAGTGGGAGTTTCATGTTTGTTGTAGATTGTTAAGCTTGCACCAACTGACGGGCTTTGGAGTAGCCATGAGTAAATGGTATTTATTTGTGGGGAAATGATTCGTGGAAAATTGATTTCAAGGTTGACTACTTCTTTGCTTACTCTATAATAAAATGGGGGGGGGGGTCCATTCTTTTTTTGTGTTGATATATTTGGCTATACCTTTTTGAGTGAGAATTTCTGTAGACTGGATGTTGTTTGTTGGCTAAAATGGTTGAGGCGTATGAGAGCGTTAAAAACTGTCTACTTTTTGAAAGTGATGGTTCTCCTAGCTCAGCTTGTAAGCTCACGATAGGTGGAGTTCGATAAGCACCTGAGATGGTTCGAAGTGCTTTATTTTGAATAGTGTCAACGGTTTTTAGAATATGTGGCTTTGCAGAGAAATATGCTATAGCTCCGTAGTCGATTCTGTATCGTATAAGGTGTTTGTAGATTTAAAGAAGAGTAGTCTGATCACAACCCCAGTTTTTATTCGAAAGCACTTTTAGTAGGTTTAGCTCATTTTGACATAAAAAAATCAGTTTTTTTATGTGTTCATTCCAGTTTAATTTATGATTGAATGTCATGCCCAAAAATTTGATCGATTGGACGAATTGAAGAGGTTTGTTGTATAATTTTAACGATATGTTATGCTCTTTGCGCAGATCTGTAAATAGCACACACTTTGTTTTGGAAGTAGAGAATTGAAGACCTGTTTCATTTGATCAATTTTAAATGTCGTTTAGATGTTTCTAAAGAAGGATTTGCATAGTTGGACAGTTGGTACTCTTAATGAACATGATAAGGTCATCGGAATATAGTCTCGTCTTGACTGGATTTTGGACATTTTTAACAATATTGTTAATAGAGATCAAAAAAGGGTAGGGCTTATTACAGAGCCTTGCGGTATTCCATTTTCTTGTAATTTGTTTGTCAATAAAGTGTCATTTATTCTTACTTGAAAACATGTTTGTAAAGAAAATTTTTAATAAAAACAAGCATGTTTTCTTCGATATTCCATTGCTTCAATGTGTGTAACATATTTATTCTCTTTACAGTGTCAAACGCTTTTGTTATGTCGAAGAAAATGGTTAGACATTTTTGTTTATTTGTTAAAGCTTTGTCAATATCGCTCTCTAAGTCTAGGATGTTATCCATGGTGCTTATTTATTTTCGAAATCCACTTTGCTCGCAACAAATCAGTTAGTTCTGTTCCAGTTGCCATACAAGCCTGTTATTAACAATTTTTTTTTGAGTACTTTGCACATTGTGCAGGTCAATGAGATTGGCCTATAAGAGTCCGGTAAAAGTTTGTTCTTTCCTGTTTTTAAAATTGGAATAATATATTTTCTCCATTCGTCTGGGAATATGTTTTCTGTCCAAATCCTATTGTAGATTTTTAGGAGTGTTTCGAAAGCATTTTCCCGTAATTGTCCGAATGTCATCGGGTCCTGGACTTGAGTCACTAAAAGAATTTAGAGTTTCAACAAGTTCTTTTTTCGTTATTAGTTTGTTGATGTTAGAATTGCCTTTTAAGGTAATATCAAAATTTTTAATACAGTCTTGAGACAATCTGGTGATTGGGCCTGAATCAGTGGATTACTTTTGATACGTATTAGATAGTTCTTCAGCTATTTCATCGGATTTGGTAATAATGTAGTCTTCTTATTCTAATGTAGTTATTTTATTGTATGTATTTGCCCCAGATAATTGTCTGACTTTCTTCCATACATTTGCTATATTAGTGGAGCTGTTTATAGTTTGAACATATCTGATCCAAGATTCTTTTCAGCTTTTCTTAACTATATATCTTGCTTTAGCTCTCAAATTTTTAAATATTGACAAATGTTCATTAGTTTTGTGTCGTTTGTATCTATTGAATGCGTTTTTGCTTGCATTTATAGCCTATCTACATTCTTCATTCTACCATGGTATTGTATATCGTTTTTGTAAAGTTTTTGTTTTTCCAATAGCGTCAAAAGTATTTATTTTGACAAATTTTAAAAAGAATTTCTAAAAAAAACATTAACGTGCCATTCTGTATTAAATTTATAAAAATTTACTGCTTTTCTTTTAAAAAATATCTAGTAGTTTTTAAATGGAATACTTTCCTATCTTTTTTCTTAAACGTCTCTGTAGAGGGCTGCCTTACTCTCAATATTGTCAAGACACATAATATCACGAAGTATTCCCAATAGCACGCATATAAATACAATTTTATATTAGAAAATCCTTAAAACATTTTTGCTTTCGGGAGAGGTCCGGTTTCCTCTTAAAGGGAAAGGAAAGAAAGGCCATGCTTTTATTTTAATTTGTTTTATGACTACTGTGTTATATTTTTGTATAAGCTTGCATGTAAATTGATTTTTAATTCAAATAAAACTGAGAATGTTGTATTATAAAATTTTAATTTTATCATTTAATAAAATATCGTCAGACAGGTTGAACAGAAACATATATTTTTCTAACACACTAGTAGAAACAATAATAATACTCTATAAAATCATAACTTTAATAAACAAAAACATATTATATTCTTGCAACACGCAACAGAAAAACAACTAGGTATTATACTATTCTTTAAAACTGAAATAAATAAATACATAAATATAAACAAAAGTACGTTTCGAACTCTCCGAGTCCCAGTCGACGTGCGGTTCGATAGTCGATTCGCATCAAGGCCACACTCGCATTTCGCATCGCCCATCGGGCCATCTCGCATCTTGCACACCGAACCGGTGGCGGTATGTATTCTCAAGTATTATTATTGTGCGTTATGCGACGATGCGGATGCGAGTAACGAAATTTAAAATGCAGTAACGATCGTATTTCGTATCTGACCGACTACCCGTTACTGAGTAACGAATACATACGGTTTGCCACAGCTCTAATAAACAAACTAGATAAAAATAATAATAAATTCATAATGAACTTAATCTTAAACAAATATGGTTAAAGTCAATTATATGTATTAGAGCGCGTGTGGCGACATAATAGCACTACATATTCACGGCATAAGAAACAATCGGCAGGCTCACTTGCCGCTGATCGCATTCAAATATTATACTAAGAAAATTTGACCTTGGTGACGCCATTCGGGGGTCTTAGTCAGGGTCGGATTAAAGCGTATTTAAAAATTTTGTAATAAAATAAGGTATTGATAGGCAGGATCGTATTAAAACAAAAAAGTAAAATTTACATAAAATATATTTTAATTTAACTTATAAAAACAGCATTAAGAAAGACAATATGCTCTACAGATTGCGCCAAATAATTAGCTTGTTTTTATTGATGGTCTTAAAATTTCTATTAATATTTTTAAAGTGTAATATATGAGTAGCCTTAAATATAACTTAAGAACATATATTTCTGGAAATCGGGGACAAGGATCGTCAAATGTTATCTCGGAATTATTTAAATCTAAAAAAAATTTACAAACGCCGGATTTAGTGATAAATAATTCAAAATTTTGTTGAAAAATTATTTCAATTTTTGATATTAAACATACAAAACTATTATTTGACATTTTTGAATTGCCAAAAATATCTTCAGTTGCTTTTTTTGTATGATTTATAATAACAATACATGGAGCTTGTATCCAAGTCTTCGTGTGGTAAGG
Organism: Psylliodes chrysocephalus; assembly: GCA_927349885.1. NCBI lineage: Eukaryota > Metazoa > Arthropoda > Insecta > Coleoptera > Chrysomelidae > Psylliodes > Psylliodes chrysocephalus. The sequence continues at coordinate 75,673,659 of OV651819.1, read as the reverse complement.
CATATTGTGTACATACGTCGCAACTGTAAATTTTAAGACATTTTTTTATTAAAAATCCGCATATATAACAAAATTTTCTTAAAAAATATTAATATTTTGTGCATGCAATTTATTAATATGCTTGTTTATATTTACATTTTTGACAATATTGCCACCATTACACGCGATTTTGGAAAATGGCTGATCCTTACTAGTCCTACGAATTTCATGCAGCCTTACAAGTAAAGCACCCCCACCTGTTTCGCAGTTTTCAGTTCCAGAATGTAATAAATTTAAACATTGCAATTTTTTGAACGTCCTTTGAAATTGGACCGATATACGGTTTACACAGTTACCATCATGGAGGATGGATAATTAAGAGTTGCAGATTCCTCACAGAAATTTGGCAGCATGTTTACCTTCAGCGGCATATGGAATAGTTTTGTGAAATTAATACTCAGTCGGTAATATAGAAAGATGTAATGCTATTTTAGTTTAAAAATTGGCGGGCTTTTGAATTTACTTTGACAAAATATAAGAATTTTACATTTTTAATAGCATTTTTTTAATACGCATCTTAAGCATTTAGAGGATATCAAGTCTCAAACTTATGTTTCTTATTTCAGTTACCATAAACCTATAGTTTCAATGATACAAATTCCTGAATAACCTACATGTATTGTGAGATAATAAAAATATTTTAAACAATATTAACTTCTCATTTATTCAATAAAATAAAAAAATTGTTTTCTTTTCGGTCACAACGCTCAAAAAGTGTAACTTGAATTAATATCAAAGAAAAAAAATACTGCATAAATAAAATAAATAAATAATTATAATTGCATAAGTTGATAAAAAGCAATAGCTTTACCACGGCAGTCCCCGAGTGCCACAAGTATTTTTTTGTAATGACTTTTTCCTTAAAATAAAAATAAAGATTTTTCCATGTTATCAACTCCATACGGGAGATGTTTAAAATATAACATTTTACTATAAATCTTAATAATATACCTACATAAGTAAATATAAATTGATGCTTACTTTACGTGACGTTAACTAGGCACCTACCTACATCTTACTAATAGGTTTATAACTAACAAACTTACCCATAACCTAGGATTTTTTTTTAAATATACCATACATACCTACCTAATAAAATCTTTAAGAAACCGAAAAAAATTTTTAATACAGTTTATTCTTATAGTTTATTGCTGCACAACTTTGCCCAGATATAGTAAAACACGTAAAAGTTAACAAATTAACACTAGATAACAAATACTATATAAAAAATGTCAAAAAATATCTATAATTCTAAAAAAATAAAAATAACTACATACAGTTCATCAAATTTCTAGAGGTGTTCGACGCCCAGACAGAGAACGCGCTACGTGTGACTAAGATAGCTATTGTACAGTCTGCTAAACAAGTTATTTTTAATATTTTCAGGTAATTAAATTTTAAAAGTGTGGAATAGTTTAGGGATTAAATTGGTCTGATTGGACTTTCTTAGAACGTTTTTAAAAGTAGCTAAAGATAGTATGTAAAATTGAAAATAATTATTATGCCATAAAAGGTGTTTTGGAATTCCTTCAACCTTTTGAAATTGAGTCAGAAAATATAAATTTTATAGGATAGCGGAAAATACCTATAATTTTTTTGTAGGCCTTTGTAAATCGTGGAAATAGTTTATATTTTATTTCTACCTTATTAAGGAAAATGGTACCTATTATTAATAACGGTTGTTTCTGAAACATTACTAAAATTTTCGAAATTTTGTTTTTCTACAAAATAATAAACTATACTATTTAGAAAAAAAATTATTTCTCTTATAATTTTATAAAAAATAACGGGAATATTTACATTTCTTGATTTATTAAACAAAACGATAAATTATCTCGACGAATGACACCATGTTCTAGTACGGAAGCTAGCTTTACATTTTTGTTGGTGGTTTCATGGGTTTCATGTCAATTTTTTGTAATTGTAGTTTACACGTACATATACCTCTTAACACTTGTTTGCTTTATTAAAAAAGTGTGTTGTTGTGATTTACGTCGAAATAAGTCAAAAACAACTTGAAACCCCATATAAAATCAAAAAGGAGAAACGGAAAAAAATTGAGCCTGTAAATGAACACAACTCAGAAACAAAAATAGCTATCTAATAATAAAAAAATAAAATTTGATTCTTGTGCATCTTCGTTGTAAAAATAGATAATACTTTTTTGATCTTAGGTACAGATATAATTTTAATGGTCTTCCGAAAAACTTTCTTCAGTTTCCATATCAGATTCAAAATCAGTCTCACTGTCACTGTTTAATTTAATTATAAATCTATCAGTTGCCTCATCCAAAGTAACTTCTCTGTCATAAAATTTAGATTCCCACATTTTAGCATTATTACAACGAGATTGCCACTCCTCTTTAGAAAACGTATCAAAAAAGTCTTCACACAACAGTTGTACGTCTTGCCTCTTAAATGTAGTGTTGTTACTAGCTACATATTGTTTTAATGATGCCCACACTAATTCGATCGGATTAAGATCGGGATGATATGGTGGCAAACGCAAACAACTAAAACCATGTTCATTTATCATTTCTTTAATTGCATACCTCTTAAATCGTGACTTATGCAATAGCACTAAACTGTATAATTGCGTTTTGAGCATATCCTCTTCGTAAGCAATATTATGATTCCTTAACCAATCCTGCATGTCAGCTTTTTTAGAAGTTGACGTTGGTGCTTTATTTACCTGGACATTATGGTAAGGAGCATTATCAACAATAATGACGCTTCTTGGAGGGAGGTTCGGAAACAGCTTTTCTTTCAACCATTTAGAAAAATTATTAAAATTCATTCACTTTTGGTTCCAGATTTGAAAATTAACCGGGCATTCGGAATAAAGCCCATTTCACCTCCTGCATGGACAATAATTAGTCTATCATCTTTATTAATTGGTTTCTTTAATCCCTCATTTGAATTATCACTCCAAGCTTTCTGGTGTGTGTGGGAGGCATGAATGTATGTTTCATCTAAGTAGACAATTGGACGGCCCTCTGCTCGATAACTGTTTAAACGAATCAGATAGTCTAAACGTAGCTTTTGAATATCAAACCTTTCCATTAATATTTTTCTGTTTGTTTTTGTTTTCCGCCAACGAAATCCTAGCGACTTTATTATTTTTCTTAAACTTTCATAGCTTCCTTTGTACCCTGTAGCTTCTCTAAATTTAGTCAGAATTGTTTTTAATGTTGGAACAATATTTTCCGAGATTAACATGAACAGAATAATTCTTTTTAAAATACCTTTGTCAGCTTCATCTATATCATTAACTGTTTTTGGTTTTTTAATGGTTTTTCTTGGTGATGAAAATTCCGATATCTCACGGTTATCGATTCTTTTTTTCTCTCCAGAAATGCGGACGACAGTGTTTTTAGATACTCCTGTGGCTGCAGCAACACGATTATTTACATTTTTAAATGGTATTGAAGGTGAATTAAAGTTTTCTTCTCTTCTCATAAACTCTATAACATTGGCTATTATTTCGCGAGATTAACTGTTAATCACCCGGCCTCTTAATTTGCTATTAAACTCCATACTTAGGTTCTATTAAACTGTAATGAGCAAAAAACACAAACGAAAATAAAAGAAATGTTTTAGCGAAATTTACATCTGACATTTACGTCTGAATAAAATAGTGAAATACTTGATGTGCAGAGTGTACTTTCATTGCGTAAATCCGTCGGCCCCGCCAACCGATGCCTCTCAGTAGTGCTGTCTCTGTCTAGCTGTCGAAAGCCTCTACAAATTTGATGTAATACACACATCACAAACAAAATAAATTTAAGACCCACGCTACTGATTCCGAGCTGCTGCAACTTGTTTGTTTTTGTCGATATAAACGACGACAGTGACGCCACTGGCTTGACTGAGAGGTTGGACCCCAAAATGGCGGTGTGGGCGTAGATGTGCGCGTAGCGTTGCCGCCAAGACAAGTTAGCCTGTCGATTGTTTCTTATGCCGTGACATATTTTTATCTTTAGTTTTGACTTTTACGTCATTTTAGTTTAAGGTTTCTTCTCAGAGTAAGATTATCTAAGGGTTTCTTAGTCAGTTTTATTTAAGGTTAGCCAAGTGTCAATGTCAGAAAGCAACGTTATAATATTTTTATTTAGGTATATAACGTTGCACACAGGAGGTAAGAGTACTTTAAAACTGATTAAAATAAAAATGTTTGCCTTTTAGCAATTTATGCAAAATTTTGACCGTAAGAGCACTTTAAAATTGATAAAAAATAGATATTTTTGGCCAAGAATAAGCAAAGATATACACTCATGGTCAAAATCTTGCATAAATTGCCAAAAGGCAAAAATTTCTAAATATACAAAATCACCAACAAGTAAATTTTTTATCCCAAAAGGTAGGTTCCAATACATCCATATAGATATTGTTGGACCCCTTAAACCTCCTATCTATTAACACTTATAGACAGATACACTAGATGGGTAGAAGTTTTTCCTTTAGCAACAATTACTACAGAAGTAATTATTAAAACATTAATTAATAATTACATAGCTCGTTTTGATGTACCTTATAGCGTCACACACCACCAATATAGCCAATTCGAGTCACATTTATTTATGGAATTTAGCCGAAAATTAGGTTTTAAAAATAAACACAGTCCTAGTTATCATTCAAACTCAAACGGAATGATAGAACGATTCCATAGAACATCAAAAACATCTATTATGGCCCAACTGCATAACAATAACTGGAAGGATGAACTACCACTGATTTTATTAGGTTTAAGAAGCGTAGTAAAGGAAGATTTGAATTGCTCTTTCGCTGAACTAGTGTACGGACAATCTTAAGGATTACCAGGAGATTTTTTTGTAGACAGTAGTGAAAGTTTTGATACTGATTAAATTTTAATTAAATTACAAGAACATTTCGGTAATATAAAACCCACTATAATAAATAGACACGGTATAATGAAATTTTTAATTTCACTAGATTTGATGAAAAACGATTTCGTTTTTGTTAAAGTTCAAGGTATTAAACCTTCATTATTTCTCCTTTTGAAGGGCCGTATAAAGTCATTAGTAAAAATGATAAAGTTTTTATGATTTTTATTTATGGGAAAGAATCATTAATTAACATAAATATGTTAAAGACAGCCTTTTTGTGAACAGAACAAGATGTTTAAAATATTTTTTCGAAACCGAAGAAAACGGTTTCCTTTGTATTAAACCCAATAAGTTATGGTTAAATAATTATTTTTATATGGGTTGATTTTTTTTTGAGCGGGGAAGTTATGTGGCGACATCATAGCACCACATAGAGGTTAGTCAAGTGTCAATGTCAGAATGCAATGTTATAAAAACATCATACTATGAAGACTAGAAATAACGAGACGAATCGGCCCAATACGGTCCCAAAATCGGAACTCTTCACTGCAGCCTACACATTAATTTTTTAGGTCGCTAAAATGTTCATCCATACTAGTGCAATCACTTAGTGTAACATCGTCTGCTTCATTATCAAAAGATGAAGATCCCCTCGACTAATTTTTTCTTGATTTTTTTACCGCTTTTTACCTTTTTCTTATACTGTGCCTCTTTTTTCCCTTTAATAAATTCTGGTGAGGTAATATCTCAACGGATGCAGGGTAAACTTCATCAAGTACTTTTTCGGGAGTAATGTCTTCAGTAGCTGTTAATTTGTTAGGGGTGATGGTTTCTTGGTTTTGAGTGCCTAAGGGACCTGATTGGGGAGATTCAGGTCTTCTATGAACTAGTTCATTCTGCAGTGGATTTTCTGTAGAGGGATCAGGATTTACGGCCAAAAATGCATAGTCGGATATGACCAAGGGATTAAAAGGTAGTATTTCTGTTGACCTAAATGCTAAAATTGCATTCTGGGCTGTGGCTGATTTTCCCCAAACTTCACCGAGTAACTTTTTAAACTAAAATCTGTTTAGAAGTCTTTTCGGGTTATTTCTTAACATGTGTCTAGTGATATGTGAGGGTAAACAAAACAAAATTATATCGTTTTGTTCGGCGAATTCTATTAATTCAAGGTTGGTAGTATGGGATGTATGTCCATCTAATATTAGCAGTGCCTTACCATGAGGTTTTTTTGGTAGGAAATGGATTCTATTTTTCCCCTTGAAAATGTAGTAAGGAGGTGTAAAGCATTACAGCATACTATGACGCTTATAGTCTCTCCTTTTTACCAGGGCTGATATTTGGAACACTTTTACAGCCTTTTTCGGCCAAAACTTTTCCAGCTCTAGTGTTCAGCTGTAAACCTGTTTCGTCCGTATTAAATATATGCCCAGGTTTGTTGAAAAGGCTGTGTTCAGTAGTCAAAACCTTCTCAAGGTCTGCGAAATAGGTTACAACGATTTCTCTTGACTTTCCGACTGATCGTGCTATTGAAGTGTTCTAATCTTTTCTAAAAGAAATATCAGGCCTTCGGCGCAAAAACAACTTCAGTCTATTCTTGTCAGCTTTACCTGCAAAACGATAACCGAGTATTAGGAATAACAATATTTTAAAATTGTTCAATATTACCATCTTTTTCGTTGAATCTGTTTGGTATCTCCATTCGTTTAGCTAAATTATATGCCATAATCCTCAACTCAGTTATTGTCGGTGCAAACCCCGAATTTTGGAGTTGCTTGATATGGCTCACTAACTTTTGCTCTGCATTTGATTTCAGTGAGGCCTCAGGTCCCAGTCTTTGATTTTTTTCAAGTCTATTTGATTTTAATCGCCTTCTGAATGTAGTTTTGGGTATTCCAAAAGCTCTGGTAGCTTCGTTAATACCCATTTGGCCTTCTCTAACTGCCTTAGTACCCTCCCCCTTATTGGTCCATTTATCTTTAACTGGGAGGATAGATGGACCACTCTATAACTACGAAACAAATAAAGCAGGCGTTCTTATTTACGTATATGTAGATTACATATGCATATTTACCACTTTCACAATTTATATTCTATAGATATAATTTTCACCAAGCTAAAATTTGCTTACGTTCAAAATCTCTCACATAAATACGTAAACACAAGCACTTGTTACTGTCTCAAGGTGAACTGATGAAAATGCATCATTTGCACGGGATGAGCGTAGCGGTGTTGCCGCACCTTGCAAAATATTTCCGGTGATCCGTCTATCCTCCTGGTCCATCTCTCCTCCCTTTACCATATAAAATACAAACTTTTGATAGAAGTTAACATCTATAAAAATAATAGTTTAGGTTAATGACGTAATCTACAGTTTATTGGTGTCTCTTTCTTTAAAACAGATAAACAAATAGCCTATTCAGATTTACTAACCAAATAAACATCAGACGTTCTGATATAGCGTAACTTGATTGAGCTTCTAAGTTTTTCAATATAATTAAAATACTCAAAAAATAATTCAAACCGTGCCACTTAAATTAAATTAACGTATCTATACGCCTACCATTAATGGAGATATTGAAGGATTCTCGATATGTAAATAAGCAATTATTCAAATCGACAAGACACTTCTTCTTCGTCTTTTTTTTTTCTTTTAGTGAATTATCAATCAAGCCAACACCTCCGGATTACGGTTTTATTTAAGTGCCGATGAAGTTTTAACATAAAGAAAAAATAAAGTAGGAATATACAAGACTGTCGTTCATGAATGGGACAACTAATTTGGACCATATGGCAGAGTTTAAAATACACAGAGAAAAAAGAGTTCGGTGGAGTCAATAAAATAATTTATGATACGATATGTTTCGCAGAGAAAGTGACATACTTTGATCACTGATGTAATTGTAAATAGGGATCGCAATCCGGAGAATCTGATCCAGTAATCCGGCCGATCCGGCATCAATATATACTTACCGGATCTGGTACCAATATACTGGAATCGATGACAGGGTCCGGTGATTTTATATTTTGGCAAAATAATCGCGCTGTTGCATGAGTAGGTACTTTAAACACATAGTTCTTTTGCACTTGTGTGGTTAGTCATTTGGCGCTCCGCAAAAGTGGAGAAACTGTTTAAAAGATCGCCCAATAAATACGATAAATATCTGTTTAAAGTACGGAAAAGAAGATACTGATAAAAAACTAAGCCCTATTTTGGATTACCGCACGCATTAGAATAGTCTTCTGGCTATGATAGTAAGATTTTATAAACTGAAAATGTATATCTATAAGGTTGTAACAGATATAGGATCTAAAATAAAATTTAGTGATCTTGAATAGTCGAAAATAAAAGACTTGATTAACAGTATTTAAATTAGCTGTAGACGTGTAATGCAGAAGAGATTTGACCCTATTAACTACTTTAACAACAATGAAATTTATTTTAGAGAAGTTGCTCACTTATAACACAGTGTTAAGCACTGATTTATCCAAAGCACTACGTGCGAGAATTAATATACGTCGTACTATAGTAATAGGAATGAATATTGATATACTTACGAAATTCAAATAAATATCAACAAAATTGAAACCATGTAACGGTTTTAATCGAACGTTATGCCTTATCGCCTATTTCTGTCTCAAAACTAGCAGAGAATTAACTGATAATCTAGAAATTACCTTGAATATGCTCCTGTCATAAAACTTCATTATGTTTTCGAGAAAACACAGCTTTTATTCAAATAGGATTTAGCGTAACTGGTGTAAATGTTCCTTCTTAGGGCTCACATAATTTTTACAAGGTTACACTGAATTTCACTATGGTTTTCAGTAGTAGTTTTCACTATGGTTTTCAGTAGTAGTTTTGACTCTTAAGATATTGTTTACAATAACCTCTGTATTTTGTTGATTTTATTCAAAAGGAACTTGACCTAACTGGGGTAAATGTTCCCCCTTAGGGCTCACATAATTTTTACAAGGTTATACTGAATTTCACTATGATTCTCAATAATACTTTTCACTTGTAGAGGTATTGTTAACAATGTTTTTTTTGGTATTTTGTAGGTTAAAACTAATGTCGGATGTCATTTCTGGATAATGAAGTATGCCTGTTGCATTTCGAGATGTCTGTCTTTGTTCGATAAGTGATTCTTAGGAAATGCCTCTCTCTCTCTATTTGACGGAGGGTCTAGGGACGTCGTATGTCTGACCACGATTCATACGCCAGCGATTCGTGAACTAAGGAGTGCTCGTTTAAGCGATGGTTGCTTTTCATGGGCATATTTTTGGGTTTTCTTATTGGTCGAGCAGTGTTAACAGAGCTGTCAGCCAGAATGCGAATGGTCGCATTCTAGCAGTTGAAGGAGGTCATTGGTCGCACAGTGTAACCAACAATAATTTCTAGAGATCGGACAGCTGCGATTGGTTTTAATGGGTTTTCTTTGAGGTGATTCTGCGCAGTCGAGGCTTCATGCTAGGGGGCGAGGAACGGCGTAATTTGTAACACGTGGAGGTTCGTCTTTCTTTTCCAACAAGGAATGTTAATGGCGGTGTTGAACTGAAAATTCGCTGATAGACTTTTTACTTTTTTATGTGATTTTGTATATCATCCCGCGTGGGGAGTCTAGTAAAAGTGTCTCTATTTTATGAGAAGCATTGATGGTACGTTTTTAAGTTGTTTAACGCGAAGTTAGACCGTTATTTTTTTATGTTATTGTGTGCCGGCTTTCTCATCTCATTTCGAGGAGCATTGAATATTGAAGTTCAACCCATTCGACGTCCTGGAGCAGTTTGATGGTTGAAGACCGATCGTAATTATTGGGTCATATATTGAAGGGAGAATTGGTTTTTAAGAAGTTCTAGCAGATTTCATTCCCTGTTTGATTCGAAGTTACACCCTCCGGAATAGAGGTTGGTTTTATTCTTTGTGTTTTATTTGATAAATTGTAAATATTGCTACCCATTCATTTTTAATAACAGATTCTTTCAGATTTTAAGGGGGTTGAGTATGGGGAACAGGTTATACTGTATAGTTTTACTGATTCATTTTTTTGGGAACTTTTGATGCTTTGCTTGAATAGTCTTTACTTGGGCAATAATTTCAACCCTCTGGGAGGTTAAATTAATTCATATTAATTTTCAAGAGATAAAGGGGCGGGATCAATTTAGGTTATCAGATTGTAATTAGGATTGTACATTTTAGGGTGCTTGGTACCAGTGTTGTTTGGTACCGGTGTTGCTTGCTACTGTTGCTGGGCACGGTGCAGCTGTTTGGTAGTGACTATCCTGTCTAGTACTAGCGTTTTCCTGACTGGTATTGATTATGTGTTTCCTCTTTAACGAAGAACATCCATTTTGGGGTTCGAACACTTTATCTACTTTACTAGAACAGCAGAGATTTGGTATCATAGGACTACATGCCACAGGCGGCAACGCTAGCCTTAAATAGCACGGACCAGGAGATAAGTGGAAATTATGTATTTATTTTTCTATCATTTCGGTTATAATTTGGGGTTTATTATTTAGTCTACCACTGATACGTATATGTATACAGTTTTCTTTATGAATTTATTTGAATAAATAACGTTGTGTTCATATGCTATTAAAGGCCCTCATTGCCTATGTTTCATGGTTAGTTCATATATCATAATTCATAGTGTTTTATAATAAGATATGTTTCACATTGTTTAGTGATACAAATACTATTTTAGTTTATAAGTATTTTGGATATGAACTTCTGTAATATACAGAAATTACAGGATTTTTAATATTAAATGAAGTTAGCCTTTTCTATGAGTTGCGCTTGATATGTCTTTCGCCTTGGATCCAACGCTAATGACCGTGGGGTATTGAGAAAGTAATACTATTGATTTTATTGGGCACTTTAATGGGGTACTGACAAGTAATATTATTGATTTTATTGAGATTCAATAAACTAACCCTGTCTAATTTCTGTACACTGCGCTAAAATATTGTAAATACTGGTATTAATTTGGGGTTATGATTAGCCCTCAGATATGTAAGTAAAAATCTAGTCCTTCTAGCATATGAATTGTGTTTGAAGTCGCTAATAGCGCACCAATTGTAAAGGGGTCATTAACCAAGGGGAAACTATCTTCCAATTAGGAAATAAACAAGGTTTGAGTTAAGGTTGTCTTTTATTTTCCTATTTATTTGGTAGGTTTAAAAGTAGGACTTTTCTAATTTGTAGTGGCTTGGTATAGTAGATCTACCTGGCGTCCAATTCAACAGAACAGCTAAAATAATTTATTTTTCCCTGATTACGAAGTAATCACCCACTCCCTTCTCCACTTGAGTGAACCGGAGCTACGAGGTTGACATCAGGGACAACCGAACCTAAAGTAACGTTTTGGGGGTTACAACCAAGCTGAAAATACATTTACTATGCCAAATAAAAAAGACATGCGACTAGAAATAAAGAAAATTTGGAAAGACTTAACCAAGATAAAAACTCTAAAAATAGCGTGAAACTCGTGGAAAAAATAGTAGCGACTAAAAAAAGATTTGACATTACAGGAACAACAATTAAAATTACAGATCCAGCAAGAAGTGGCGTCTTATATCATACAAACAAAAAAAAAGAAGAATTTTGATAAAATACTAAAAAAGAACATGACTGCATTTAAAAGTGATGGAAATCGAGGAGAATACTTGTCTGCTATTCATGATTATTTACTGACAATCAGGGGCGGTTTCTCCATTGGTTCATTTGTGCAGTAAATACCCAGTTAAATTTCATAATTTAATATTACATAAATAACATAAAAATATAAATTTAATTTTAATATTTTTATTTTCGTACGTGTTAATCTATATTTTTTGTACATCATTGTCCTCTGGATGATCGCGTCTCTGTGTCACAGTATACCTAAGTATACTCTGTCTGTGGCGTATTATGATGAGTGAGCCTAACACGAGTGAGACGATAGACCGAATACATACAGCTAAAAAGAGAAGACAACCCGCCAACAGATCCTTCAAACTGTCAAAGAACACATTAAATGGCGCGCCGCTCACAAACAAGGTTCCCAAACCAGTGTTGCCAGTCTAGTACAATTCACAGGTTCGTTTGATCTGTCTACAGGTACAGTATAATTTTGTAAATAACCATAGGAATAGAGTAAGGGTTATATTTTAATATTCTATCATTCCATTTTTTTATTTTACATAATAATTATTTTTCTTTAATTATATTTTACCATGAATATGGGACACAAGAAACTGGCTGAACACTAGTTCTTTTTGTTCTTAATAGGTTGGCAACATTTTCGTTAGAAATTTGTCAGTTCTATGATCGAACTGTCACTTTAATATAAAATATATTAACTTTTTTTTTTTCGTCCCTTTTCGATTTGATTTTTAGAAGAAGATGGCCGTTGGGATTTAGCTCCACATTGTGTTAAATAGTGTAAAGTAATAATTAGTTTTCGAGCTTTTCGTTTTGTCCAAGGGCCCCCGTGTCAATGTTAATGTTACTTTTGACCAAAATCTGAGGCAAGTGAGACGCCAAGAGATACTTTCTTCCACGTGTTGCTGGATCCCGGTAGCAGAAAAAACCCTCAAAAGAGGTAAACACTCCTATTTTAATATATATAGGGTTCTTCCCGTGGATGAACAAGAGAGCCACATCAACCGTGGGTGGTTATTCTCAGAAAGCTACAGAATGGAATTCTGTCTTGCCAATATACTGGTCCGTTTTATTTACCCTGCGAAGCAGAGATTTCTTTTTTATTTCAAACGTTATTATACGATGGTCCCGTGCCCCATGCAGTCTTGTAACATGATGAGCTTCGGTGTGCACTGTGCAGTGTGTAGCCTAACAGAGGGCTCGTACTAGTGCCGCTGTCAAACCTAGGATTATATTTTGGCATTAATAATTTTTTTTTTTTTATTTTAACAATATGTTCGGAATGTCTATTTGGACACTACTTATATTTTGAAACGGGTGTTTCTTTATTTTCTGCATGATTTAGTTTTAAGAATACTTTTTGTTTCAAAAAGACGTCTCGGGTAGGTATAAATAAACCTTCTTATTTTATTATTCATATATTTCTTCAACTATTCGCGAATGGAGAAAATATTCTCAATTACACCATTTCTATTGACTATAAAAATGAATTGAGTATTTTCAATTATATTGTTTCTACCATTTATAAATTTAAATGTTGATAAGTGGATTGAGAAAATACTTCCAATTTTATTACTTTTAAAGTTTAATTCATCAAATGAATTGGGTAAATTTTGTTAATATATCTCTTTTGAACAAAAAACGTTTGTATAGTTTAATGCTCATCGAACAAATTGAGAAAATATTGTTAATATATCACTTTCATTTATTTTTCTATTAAATTCAATTTAAATTATGTATGACTTTTATTTCACAGAATTTCATGAGTCTATCAAGTGTCTATTTGCAGATTCATGTATTAATGGTTTAATTATTTAAATTTTATTTATTATGGTTTCTTAATTTACCTTTAGATTTTAAAAACTTCTTAATCAAGTAATACCAAACTTTTTAATCTATATAAATCCGTCTGTGGTTTAAATACTCTTTTTTGTATTTTATTTCAGTGTATCTAAAGTTAATTTAAAATAATTAAATTTCAAGACAAATCCTTACTCACACCTTCATGCCACCGATGGTAGAGCTGCTGTGCTGTATATAACCTAAACTCTTTGTCAAAAGAAAAAATAGTGTTACGGGTTAATTGTAAAAATTTAATTAATTTAAATTTGAATATCTTTTCTGGGTATAATTTAAAATAAATAGTAAATTTACCTGTTTTCCAATAAGCTGACACAAAATAAATGAAGGAAAAGTAAAACTATTAACTTTATTCGGAATATCCTTCTAGTACAATGTATAACAATTTATTTCAAATGTTCTACTCCCATCATAATTCTTCTTAGTTCACTAAAAGGGTCTTTTCTATCTTCTTATAGTGACTTTCCTGAAAAATAAAAAATAAATATTAAACCCTGAATAAATTAATAACAATAAAATAACCTTTAGAATTTCAAAGGTTCAAAGTTCAATGATTCTTCTTTTCTTCTCATACATAAAAATTGTCAATTAGCAAACTAAAACTTCTCAGGTAAACCTACAACCAGATCTTTTCTATAGTCTTACCTCTAGACTAACAAGACCGGCTAAGGTCAATAACAAAAAAAGGAACTTTTTTGGAAAGCTTTTTTTTTAAAACGCACATTTTGGTTCGTGAAGAACGTGCTCGCATTATTGCGGATTTTTACATAAATTTAGAATATATTAGTGAATATTTCAATATTTACGAAAACTAGTAAATATCACATCACTGTGGATATAATTTTCATAATTATTCTTAAATTTAGAATTTAAAAAAACTTCGACTTTATCGAAGCCACTTGGAGGCCTCACGCCACGCCAAGGTCTCTTCTCTTTTCTTTTCTTAAGTTATCGTGTAATAACTTACCTTATCGTATCACATCAGATTGTCTTGTTTTCCAATCGTTATTCACCCTCTTAATTCATCTTTGGACTCGAAGAAATCCTCACGAATATTCCTGAGTAGGTACAGGTTACGTACATCCAACAGAGGCTGACATCACTAGGCTAAGAAGCAGTGAATGCACTTTTGAGGAAATCCTGAGTCTCCAAAGTCTACTGGAACGCAGCTAAGTAGTAGCAATACAAGATATACCACTTTATTATTTATTTTCACATATTTTTCGTATTCATAACCATAGTCCATAATGCTTAGAGAAAACTAGGATTGTTCTTTTTATTAAATAGGAGGTAGTCTTCAATAACCTACAAAATATATAAAATCCATATAAAACTTATAGATTTGCTATCTAAATTAATAACTGGCTTTTAAATATAATATAGGTTTACTTACTTTGTATGGCCCAAAAGATTAGTTGTGAATCTTCACGTATAGTATGCATACCACACAGAAGACCGGGGCTTGACTTTATTGTAAATAAAATATTATTCTCTAACAATAATTGTAACATAACTTCATCCCATTGTAAATATCTTATAAACAACAAACTCCATCCATTTACTGCAGATAATAAAATACTGTAGAGAGACAACCCTCTTGTTTAATTAAAAATATAAATTTAAGTGCCCGAACCACTTCACAGAAAACCCTGGAATCGGGAGATAATTTAACCAAAAAGGTTAAAATCCCCCTGTTAAAGTAACAATAGGTTACAAAGTTGAATATTATTGTTGAACTTTATATATTGTTTATTTTACCTTATACATTTTTTTCTACTCTTCATACAGTATTATGTGAAGAGTATTATAGCTTTACTTTGTCTGTCTGTCCGATGTCACGTTTTTTGTCTGTATGATAAGTAAAAAACGAGAAATGATATGAACTTAAAAATTTTAAGCAAAAACCAAGCTCTATAAGGGGACAAAGCCTATTGATTTTTAACAAATCTGATTAAAAATAGGGGGTTAAGATGGGTTGAAAATAAAAGCAATATCAATATTAAATTTTTAGTAAAAATGAAACTTTATAAGAAGATAAAGTCTATTGATACTGAAAAAAAATATAAATATATTAGGGAATTAAGAGGGGTTAAAATATAAAAACTTGAAATTTTTAGCAAATGTCAATCTTTAAAAGAAGAAGAAGCCCTTTCATTATAAAAAAAATCTGATTAAATATGGGGGAGATTTAAGGGGGGTTGAAATTAAAAAAAAAAATAACAAATGAAAAGCGATATCAATATGAAATTTTTTAGTAAAAATCAAGGTCTATAAGGAGATGAGGCCTATTGATTGTGAAAATAATCTGCTTAAAAGTGGGGGTTAAGGGGATCTGTTAAACTGCGAAGAGTATCATTTAAAATGCCAGGCATTATATATATTTGTTCTAGTTTGTGTCTGTGTAATATTATGTATTGTTATGGGACTGATCTTATAAAATAAACATTTAAAACATTTTAGTTCTCATTTTATTTGCCAATAAAAGGTATTTAAATAATATATTTTTTATTTGACATCTGTGACAAATTGTGAAAATGATTAAACTTACAATAAAAACTATAAAATGGTAGGTAAAGTTTGATATAAAATTTTTTACACAAAAATAAATGTCAAGCTTTCTATATAACCTGATATATATTTAGAAATATTCGCAAATTATGAAGAAAAGTCAGTTTACTAACTAATAATGTTTATAGATGGTTTTCAACGTATTAAAAACAAAACAAATATTATTTATTAATAGTTTAAGTGCTTGAAAACAGTATAATTTTGATAATAATAACTACACTTACTAAAAACTCAATAAAAAAAAAACAGCGATATTGACTCTTGTACAAAGTTTTGATCCGAACTTACATATGATGAAATTAGTGGAAAAAGTGAACACCCATTTTAAATTACCAAAGCCGCCACTGCTGACAAATAAGCCGACAAGTCTAGAAGCTGAGAGAGCCTTCTTGGCAGCAGCCTACGTGTGCAGCTCTATGAAAAGTGGATTGGAAGCCAAAAACATAAAACAATTTATTTCTTAAGATCGTTTTTTCAAACCAAAAGTTGAATATTTGTTTAAAACTAATGAGTTAAAATATAAAGAGTAGTTATTGTGACTGTTGTGTTGTTTTAATCATTAGATATATTTGGTAATCTGTCATATAACAATAAAAGTAAATAATATTCTCAAATAGCTATTTATTGACATTATTATAATCTCAGTTAAGGTTAATTATTATGTTATAAATAATATTTATCTCTTCTTTATCTTTAAAATCTAACAAAGAAGACTGAACAACCAGTAACGTTACGTTAAAGATAAAGATATAGTCATTTTTTTAATTTTAATTGTTTTGACTTTTAATTTGTAATATTTGTTTTGAAACTGAGAATTTAATTATTTCTTCTTTTTAAAATTGGTCATAATAAAAATGATTTCGTATACGTATCGATTTTTACACTTCATTAACGGTCTATGTTGGAGCGAAAAACGAAAGTTAAATAATCCTTGTTAGATCAATCCAGACCCGGTTAGAATGATGGAAATCCGGTCGGACCCATCCATATTCAAAATGAGGCCAGATTTCAATCCATAATTGCAAAAATGTAAAAATATTTTGGAAAATCTTAAAAAAACTATTGACGGATGTAGTATTAGAGGGTCTGAAATGTATAATGTATTAAACACTCTTGGTATAAATAAAGAATGAAGATATAGTGAAATCATATCTTTATAAATATTTACCAAATAAATATTATTATTTTTTAAGGTGCAAGCCCATTTTAATTACAAATTACAATTTAAAAATTTATTAAAATATTACAAAATATTAATGTTAATGGTGCTGTAGCACAAACAAAGACATGCAAAACATATAAACTATGAACATTTAAAATAACAAAATGGTTAGTCGAAGGTGAAAAAAACAGATACAAAAATTAGCATTTAAGCTTAGTATTAATTGAATTTTGAATGATGAACATTGTGGAAGTTAGCTTTTATCTAAGCATTCTTGGAATGCAGCTGTAAACTTTGGTTTGGTCTATTAAAAGGTTGCCTAGTTTGAACAAAAAGCTCTATTTTTTTAAGAAATTCAGGACAATTACTGAAGCCGTTAGAAATCCTAATTCTTCTAACTAAAGCTCAAGGGGGTGGGTGATGCAAATAAAAAAAAATAACTAAATAAATAAAACTATTAAATAATAAATTGGTTATTGATTACTCGTACTTATATTCGAGTAAAGTATTATACTGTACATTCATATATAACCTAGCACAATGATAGGTCTTACTTATGGCTAAGGCTGTACTCTAACCCTGCGACAGTTTCCCTACATTAGTCTTGAGTCCCGTGGTTGAAGGGGGCGGAGGTAATTTGCCCACAAAATATTTAAAGCTGCTAATCCTATAGGTAATTTGCCCACAGCAAGTAAAAGGTCATCTTAATCCTGTTGGTATTTTGCCCAAATTTATTTCTAACTGAATAAATCATAATAGATATATCTTTCATTTATTATTTTTTATATATTATCGAAAAGTAAAAACACATTATTAATTAAACTAAAAATTATATTAAACACTAATTTTTATTATTATAAAAAAGTAAGTATACATAAGTTATATTATATTTTTTATATATTTATATTTTATTTACATATTTTTCAACTGGGAGGGATAAATGTGATACAAATTTTATATACTCTAATCTGCTGATTTGCTGCAGATCAAATCGCTGTATAAATTTTTCTAAACACTGAATTTTTTGTTTTACACTTTTGTCTTTGATTTTCTTAGGTATACTTAAGCTTTGTATTGTGACATACGTGTCGATTTGAAAGTCTTTAAGCTTTTCTATAAAAATATATACAGAAGGATGTGTACAGTAGAATGAAGAATTAAATCTTGAATGAAACGACTCACAGGCATTTGTAGTTCTTGTAATTGAAGCTGTTTTTTCTGCCCATATACTTGGAGGAAATGTAGAATTTTCTTCAATATATGTTTCTAATAGGTAATCGGCATACCTATCGAGAACGGCATTTTCTGGTTTACTTGCCATTAAGTCAAACACAAAACAGTCTCCAACTTCATCGGCGTTTAAATATGTCAACCCAAATGATGTTTTAAGCCATTTTCCGGTATCACTGTTAGTTGTATATTCAGTCAGTAATCCCAGAGACTGAATTTTACGATACCACGCTTGATGTAGATGAAATCGGCAGCCATTGTTACAGTATTAGGCCACATATAAATTAACGCCTTATGAATTGCTATTTCAAAATCAACGAACACTTTAGATGGATTTAAAGCAATACTGTAAGTTTCCAAAATTTTATAATGCAATAACGAAAACAAATGTTTGTATATATCGGTAGATTTTTTTGGTAATAAACAATATAACAGGGGCACATAGTGTCCATTACACAGCCCATGAATGGTAAATAATTGTAGGAAAAACTTTGTACAATACGAAAATGTTCCATCCATATACAAGACGTTCATTTTACACAAAGTACGAATATTTGTCTCACATGTAAATACAATAATATTATTTTCTCTGCTATTTATTAAAAGAAAATGTTCACCTTTACTGGTTTTAAATGTATTAGAATATAAGTCAACTGCATCATGCACTTCTTGTATATTTGTAGGTAATGGACCTGGTAGTATTTTGCGACGACTGTTGTATATAGTTTTTCTTATGTAGGACACATCAATTGTAGTTAGTGACTCTGGTAAATTAGTAGCAAGTACTTTACGGATAATTTTAAAAGGTTTTTCCGAAATATCATCAACTGCTTTTCGCTTACACGAATTAGAAATAATTTTCCTGTTTAATTTCGGTTCATTTGCTTCATGGCTATGAATTAGGTTGCCTCTGGATACTAAAAGTTCAGGACCAATTGTAAATACAGTGGCATTACAAGCATTTGTTTTTCTTTGGGAGCATCTCCAAGAAACTTCTCCACTTTTCATTTCTCTATCTTTGGCAAACGTAAAATTCTCCAAAAGGAGTACATCTTTCCCGCGTGTGCTTTTAATCAATGTAGCTGACATTATAGAAATAATTATTGTTTATAAACACTCGAATTACAATCATCAACGTATAAAAACTGACTGAAATATAAACAGTAAACACCCAAAGTAAGTACCTATTAGAATTATTAATAATCAGGTAGGTACCTATTTGTGGGCGGATGTAATTTGCGGGTTTAGGTACCTGAATGCTACTGTGGGCAAAATACCAGTAAGATTAACGCACCCCTTTACTCACACAGGTAGAAAACAGAGATTTGTGGGCAAAAAGGACCCGCCGGGTTGAAGGTAATAGAACACTTCAAATATCTATCTTATAATGAAATAAGAAAAATAACCTATAATTATAAATATTTACTATGCTGTATATACAAAAAAAGGAAAATATATTAAAAGTAAAGAATTATGTACAAATTATTCAAAATAAATGGTGTTATACCCCAATCAGTACTGTTTAGTTTCCAATATCATAATAAGTATATTAAATTTCAGGTTATAACAAGTTAAAGTTTTCACAGAACTTAATTTATAATATCGATTTCATTAACACTAAATACTTAAATAGTCCTACACAATTTTAGTTTTACAAGGCACAGAAACCAAATAGTTATTTTAAATTTTATATAATTAGGCTCAACTTATTAGCTAAATCTTATTATCTTATTATCTAACTCGTCCTGGAGACCACTGCCAGAGGACCTATATGTCGCGTTGAGATAGGGGTGGTCCGTGTCTAAGGTAGATCCAGAGCGGTAAGTATAAAACTATGCGAATAGCACATGTACTAATAGTAAAAATAAAAAGGTCTGCAAAGAAAATACACACATGTAGACAAAAATATTATTTTAGGAGAAGGTGAGCTGCTGCAGGAATAAATAAGTTAGACTCACCTGAAGATGTTGGTTGACCATAAAGAGTCTTTTTTTTCAACGGTCAGTACCCTAGATCCACAATAAAGTGTTAATTGCTCCCACGCTCAATTCTATATGGGTTACTAACAATAATCCTTGTTCTTTCAAGCTAAAGAAACCGAAAACTCGAATGATTTCAATAGCACATGCTAAAATCAGGTTAGCTTTTTAGAAGGACCGTAAAAATTTTTTTAAAAAAACTAGGAAGGGAGTCCCTAAGAAAATTTGGTAAGTCACTGAGAGGTCTTTTACTAATTGGATGCAACTGAATAGAGTATAAATATGTTCATTTGGTTGGCTAGTTCTCCAAAGGGGTCAGAAAAGAAGAATTATATTGACAATTTAATTTATTGACAAATAATAAATCAACAAGAGTATAAAAATAACAAATATATATTATAGATTATGGGCCAGCTAAACAGATATATTCAATAAATCGTACTATACTAGTACTAAACAGATTGACGAAGGTGAGCGATTAAAGTATTTTCAACCTGTAACATTACATCTACTATTTATAATTTTAAATAGTAAAGTAAGATATCTATGTTTTCGCCTAGTTTCCAAGAAAGGGTATGTTCAGAAAATGTTCCTTACGTGTTAGTAGCACTCGCCTAGCGGCTCGGATTCTTACATACACGTTGCGGTCCATAAACCCCTGCTTTACACCCTTGGTACATAAATAATATATTAATCAATATAATTTTCCTCACAACTGGACTTATCACTACTTGCCGTTGTACCTAAATTAATAATAATTGGTTCCAGATCATTATATTTATCCCAATCGGAAACCTTCATGTTTTTATACGAGGCTTCTTGCCAAGTAAATATGATTTTAATTGATCAATAAGGATTTAACAGGAATTTTTCTTATTGCTTTATGATGATTTGCATTTCCCAATTAACAACAATCTGGCTGTTATTTTTAAATAAAGTAAATGTGGCTTTGAATAGGTTACACGGTTTTGCATTTAATTAAAAATTTGAATCTCTTGGGTATAATAGGTATGGAAACAATTCAAACTTCAATTCGAATATTTTACGAGTTAAAAGTTAAAATTATTTTTATTATACATGCTCCGACAAACCCATTTGCGCAATCGTATAACTAAATTTTTTAGAATATAAGTTAAAGGACTATATGTACAGGGTGTTTCCGAACTTGGCGTCCAAATTTGTAGGGGTGGTAGTTCGCATAATATGAGAGCGATTGGCAGATTTCATTTTTCTAAAAAAATTATAATAAACAAAATAAAGTTATTATAAAAAAAATCAAAGAGCAGGTCCTACCCTGAGCGCGTAGCGCAATAGTCCTCAAAAACAGATGCGATCTGCAATTTTGTCGATTCTAAGCGTTGCGCGCGCGAGTCGAAACGATCCTATCGCTGTGCAAAACCGTACCGGTTTATCATTTTTAATCAATTTTTATTTATTTTTATTTTAAATATTTTGGAAAAATGAAATCTGCGAAACGGTCTCAAATTATGCGAACTACCACCCCTACAAATTTGGACGCCAAGTTCGGAAACACCCTGTATACAAGGTGTCTGTAAAAGGTCTTTACAAAAACATACCACATATTCCTTAGACCAAAATAAGTCAATTTAAGTAAAATTACCTTTGTACAAAGTTGCTTCGTTTGGGCTCCAGAGGGCCTTGAAGTTACAATTTTTAAATCGCTTTGCCCATATAAATTTAAAACAGCATATGCGATTTTGCTGAAATTTGGTACATTGATAGAGTTTTATGTGGCAAAAAAAATGTTATTAAAATTTTGTCCGATAATAATACATAGGCGTAGAAATTGATTTTTTAAATAATTGCACTTTTAAAAATTCTACGCCAATGGAAGAAAAGGAGTTTGAGTATGAAATTTAGATTGCGCAACTCATTTGCTTTAAAAAAGGTACTCTTGATAAGACTCGATTACTCTCATTGTTTTGACGAAATTTGCATTTTAGTAATTTTAGAACATAAACAATAATTATTTAAATACAAACTTTGTCAAAACCATGATAGTAAATCGAGTGTTATCAAGGGTACTTTTTTGTAGTAAATGAGTACCCAATCCAAATTTCATACTCAAACCCCTTTTTTGCCATTGGCGTAGAATTTTTAAAGGTACAATTATTTAAAAAATCAAGTTCTACGCCTATGTATTATTATCGAACAAAATTTTATACGATGAAAAACATAAGAGTGTACTTTTTTCATATCTTCTTCAACACCTCTAATCGAGACTTTTAACAAAAATACTCGATTCTTGCCATGTACGATTTTTTGAGGAATATTAATTATTTGCCTGCAATACGTATACAAAAACATTTATTGTTAGTTTCCATAGTTTTATCTAAATAAAAATATTGTCAAGTTTCAACATCTAATCTCTTGTTAACGATTGAGTGTTCTATCTGACTCAATAATTAAAAAAACAAATGCATGGTTTATTAATATGGCTGTACAATATACCAACGCAGAATATACCGATATGTTACTGACATTAGGATTTTGTGAAGAAAATGCTCGAGAGAGTGTCAGGGTGTACTCTGAAAGGTTTCCAAATCGTCGTGTACCTAGCCACCCAACTTTTACTGCTGTTGAGAGACGTCTTCGGGAGACCGGTTCCTTTGCTCCCAACACTGTTGATAATGGAAGAGAACGTTTTGTAAGGATTCCTGAAGTTGAAGAAGACATATTACAACGTGTTGAAGAAGATCCAGAATTAAGCACCAGACGAATTGGAAGGGAACTAGGAGTAAGTAAAGATGTCGTTTATAAAGTGCTTAGAGAACAATTGCTATATCCATACCATAAGAAGCCAGTACAAGAATTATTAGTCCATGATCCTCAAATTCGTTTGGGTTTTTGTCGATTTGTTAATATGCAAAGAGAAAGAGATCCAAACTTTGTCAAGAAGGTTCTTTTTACCGATAAAGCGGGTTTTACAAGAAGAGGTATAACTAATACCCATAATGAACATGTTTATGCCGTTGAAAATCCGCATGCAATAAAGGTAAACCATTTTCAGCACGAATTAAAAATTAATGTGTGGGCTGGAATAATTGGTAATTTCATTGTTGGTCCTGTCATACTTCCACGAAGATTAACTGGAGAAAATTATTTGGATTTTCTACAAAATACGTTGCCGGAATTGTTAGAAGATTCTCCTCTCCAACTTCGGAGAGATATGTGGTTTATGCAAGATGGAGCTCCACCACATTTTTCTTTAAACGTTAGAAACCACTTGAATAAACAATATCCACACAAATGGATAGGCAGAGGTAATGACGCACCTGTAAACTGGCCACCACGTTCCCCAGACCTAACACCGATGGATTACTTTTTATGGGGACATCAGAAATCCACAGTTTACAGGGAACCTGTAGAAAATGAGGAACAACTCTGGCAACGTATTCAAGATGCTATAAATAATCTTAGAGGTGATGAAGAAGTTATGGAAAGGATACATTTTAATTTTCTTCGACGTATAAATCTTTGTATGCGTGAAAATAGTGAACATTTTGAACAATTTTTGTAAAATCTCTATTTTGATTATGTTGTAAATAAATATTTTTGTGAAACCTATACACTCTAAATTATTAAAACAGAAATTTAGCGAAAACCATGAGAGTAATCGAGTCTTATCAAGAGTACTTTTTTTAAAGTAAACGAGTTGTGCTATCTAAATTTCATACTCAAACTCCTTTTCTTCCATTGGCGTAGAATTTTTAAAGGTGCAGTTATTTAAAAAATCAAGTTCTACGCCTATGTATTATTATCGGACAAATTTTTAATACCATTTTTTTGCCACATAAAACTCTACTAACATACCAAATTTTAACAAAATCGCATATGCCGTTTTAAATTTATATGGGAAAAACGATTTAAAAATTGTAACTTCAAGGCCCTCTGGAGCCCAAACGAAGCAACTTTGTACTAAGGTAATTTTACTTATATCGACTTATTTTGGTCTAAGGAATATGTGGTATGTTTTTGTAAAGACCGTTTACAGACACCCTGTATATTTTTTGTTAATATTGCTATTAGTTAACTTAAATATAATTATAAAATAATCATTAGATATTAATAAGCATAAGATTATGGATTTGTATATAAAGCAATAGAGCGGTAATCCAGTAGACACATAGATAATCGATAACATTAATTTGTTTAAACTAAATTAAATATTAATGTCATCTGTCATATGACATATGACATGACATATGACATGACATATGACATGACATATGACATGACATATGACATGACATATGACATGACATATGACATGACATATGACATGACATATGACATGACATATGACATGACATATGACATGACATATGACATGACATATGACATGACATATGACATGACATATGACATGACATATGACATGACATATGACATGACATATGACATGACATATGACATGACATATGACATGACATATGACATGACATATGACATGACATATGACATGACATATGACATGACATGACATATGACATGACATATGACATGACATATGACATGACATATGACATGACATATGACATGACATATGACATGACATATGACATGACATATGACATGACATATGACATGACATATGACATGACATATGACATGACATATGACATGACATATGACATGACATATGACATGACATATGACATGACATATGACATGACATATGACATGACATATGACATGACATATGACATGACATATGACATGACATATGACATGACATATGACATGACATATGACATGACATATGACATGACATATGACATGACATATGACATGACATATGACATGACATATGACATGACATATGACATGACATATGACATGACATATGACATGACATATGACATGACATATGACATGACATATGACATGACATATGACATGACATATGACATGACATATGACATGACATATGACATGACATATGACATGACATATATGACATGACATATGACATGACATATGACATGACATATGACATGACATATGACATGACATATGACAT
Organism: Psylliodes chrysocephalus; assembly: GCA_927349885.1. Taxonomy (NCBI): domain Eukaryota; kingdom Metazoa; phylum Arthropoda; class Insecta; order Coleoptera; family Chrysomelidae; genus Psylliodes; species Psylliodes chrysocephalus. The sequence continues at coordinate 75,648,284 of OV651819.1, read as the reverse complement.
GACATATGACATGACATATGACATGACATATGACATGACATATGACATGACATATGACATGACATATGACATGACATATGACATGACATATGACATGACATATGACATGACATATGACATGACATATGACATGACATATGACATGACATATGACATGACATATGACATGACATATGACATGACATATGACATGACATATGACATGACATATGACATGACATATGACATGACATATGACATGACATATGACATGACATATGACATGACATATGACATGACATATGACATGACATATGACATGACATATGACATGACATATGACATGACATATGACATGACATATGACATGACATATGACATGACATATGACATGACATATGACATGACATATGACATGACATATGACATGACATATGACATGACATATGACATGACATATGACATGACATATGACATGACATATGACATGACATATGACATGACATATGACATGACATATGACATGACATATGACATGACATATGACATGACATATGACATGACATATGACATGACATATGACATGACATATGACATGACATATGACATGACTATATGACATGACATATGACATGACATATGACATGACATATGACATGACATATGACATGACATATGACATGACATATGACATGACATATGACATGACATATGACATGACATATGACATGACATATGACATGACATATGACATGACATATGACATGACATATGACATGACATATGACATGACATATGACATGACATATGACATATGACATGACATATGACATGACATATGACATGACATATGACATGACATATGACATGACATATGACATGACATATGACATGACATATGACATGACATATGACATGACATATGACATGACATATGACATGACATATGACATGACATATGACATGACATATGACATGACATATGACATGACATATGACATGACATATGACATGACATATGACATGACATATGACATGACATATGACATGACATATGACATGACATATGACATGACATATGACATGACATATGACATGACATGACATATGACATGACATATGACATGACATATGACATGACATATGACATGACATATGACATGACATATGACATGACATATGACATGACATATGACATGACATATGACATATGACATGACATATGACATGACATATGACATGACATATGACATGACATATGACATGACATATGACATGACATATGACATGACATATGACATGACATATGACATGACATATGACATGACATATGACATGACATATGACATGACATATGACATGACATATGACATGACATATGACATGACATATGACATGACATATGACATGACATATGACATGACATATGACATGACATATGACATGACATATGACATGACATATGACATGACATATGACATGACATATGACATGACATATGACATGACATATGACATGACATATGACATGACATATGACATGACATATGACATGACATATGACATGACATATGACATGACATAATGACATGACATATGACATGACATATGACATGACATATGACATGACATATGACATGACATATGACATGACATATGACATGACATAATGACATGACATATGACATGACATATGACATGACATATGACATGACATATGACATGACATATGACATGACATATGACATGACATATGACATGACATATGACATGACATATGACATGACATATGACATGACATATGACATGACATATGACATGACATATGACATGACATATGACATGACATATGACATGACATATGACATGACATATGACATGACATATGACATATGACATGACATATGACATGACATATGACATGACATATGACATGACATATGACATGACATATGACATGACATATGACATGACATATGACATGACATATGACATGACATATGACATGACATATGACATGACATATGACATGACATATGACATGACATATGACATGACATATGACATGACATATGACATGACATATGACATGACATATGACATGACATATGACATGACATATGACATGACATATGACATGACATATGACATGACATATGACATGACATATGACATGACATATGACATGACATATGACATGACATATGACATGACATATGACATGACATATGACATGACATATGACATGACAGATGACATGACATATGACATGACATATGACTATGACATATGACATGACATATGACATGACATATGACATGACATATGACATGACATATGACATGACATATGACATGACATATGACATGACATATGTCATGTCATATGTCATGTCATATGTCATGTCATATGTCATGTCATATGTCATGTCATATGTCATGTCATATGTCATGTCATATGTCATGTCATATGTCATGTCATAAAAATCTAATGTAGGTTAATATCATGTTCTTATTTTGTAACCTGCTATTCTAGAATAAAGTTGTTCTCTAGTTTATGAGTTATTTAAAATAATTAACCAAAAACCTTTAAAATATATATAAGTCACAGACGAGTATAATATCCGCTGTTGTCATATGCCTATTTCATTATTTCGTTTTGTTTACAAGTTATTTACATAAATTAAAAAAGCTAAAATAATTCAACCTATTTATTGCAACTAAACCTAAAAAAAATTGAATCATAAGTTATATTAAATTTAACTAAATTAGATGTAATTTCACTAAATTAGATCTAATAATTTTCAATAAATTCCAAAACCTAGTGATGTTAGCTTGAAAGTGGCAACATGGCTTACACCGGCATGAATATTTGCGTTGTTTATTATAAGTGCATAGTGTTTTACACATTTATTTATTAATAAAAATAATTTGTATCTGCGCAAATTTCTTCTCTTTATCCCTTCTCTTACTTCTTACCTTCCGTCTCCTTGCCCCGCGTCTAGAAATAGACTGTATCGATTGTCGAATTAATATTGGCATCGTAAATATTATATTTTATTAATGACTGCTTATATCTCTGGGCATATCTTAGGTATCTTTGGTCCTGAAGAGTAGACTTTCATCTGATTCCGTTCCTGATCAATCTATATCTTGCCACATTCTCTATCATTAAATGTAGAGGGGTGAGGTTTAAGATCACCTCCATTACGGTCTCATTGCACGGGTGATACAAACACAGGCTAGTCTTTGTACTTTTGAGACATTAGCTCTCATAGTAGCTAAACTAGTTCTGTTACTCCAGGCTATAGCCCCATGAGTAATTATTGGTCTGACTACTATAGTATACATCCCCATCGTTTACCCGCAATGTTTCTGCATACCATTAGGGCTTTTGTAGCCTTATTTACTACTCCCTTCTCATGTATATTCCAGAGATATTTGACTTCATTTTTCCATTCTATATCTATCCCGTCTAACGTCTAACGGTTTTGAGATTAGGTTTTTTTTTTAAGGCTGCTAGTATTGTTTTTGTACGGTTTATACTAAGTCCCACTTCACGGCACCATGTTTTGGTATGATCTAGTCCTCGTTGGACTATATCACACAGAATATGTCTAAACTTGCCTCTAACAAATATTACTATGCCATAGGCATAAGTTCGTCTACGGTTAGGTTCCACATTAGTGGGGATAGAACTTCTTCTTGAGGACATCCTCGGGTTGTGTAGATGGAGATGGTTTCCTGCCCTATCTGTGTCTCTGCAGTTCTCGTAGATAGCAGATGAGCAATCAATCTGGATGTAATGTTATCTACTCCTCTGTATGCAAGTGGTCTTTTGACAGATTCGTGTGACATCTGCATACTTTCTTACAGGTCTGATGATGGTCACTAGTCGCTTCATCCCTGTTTTGTGGTTAATAATTTAAGTTTTTTCTTTCCTTTACAGATGTAGTACATTTAACATAAGTAATCGTAATATATAATGATTTTTAATCATTTTTAATAGAAACTACACACCTAGGAATACTAAGATTATTCTGTAGCACAAACTCATGAGAATTAGCTTTTTAAAATTTAGAATAAAGAGTATAACATCTACTCTTTATATTATAAAATAATCAACTTTCAATCCTCGATCCTCATCAAGATCTTTTAAGTCAAGCTTAAAATAATGATGAAAAAAGGGAAATTAACCAATAATAAAATTGTGAATTCATTGCTAAAATTGTTTCAACGTTCTTTTTATACATTTTTTCAACGATATTTCGATGGCTCAATCAAAAACCGCCACAAGTCAAAAAATAAACAAAATTACATTTTTGTTTTACTGGATGCAAAATATCATTAAGTTTTTATTTTAAATATCGCCACAAACAAAAATATCCTTAGAGATGCACGAAACTCATTTAAAATCTAGCTAAAACTGCCCCAATTCTAGTTATTTTTTACAAACTATGCGACAACTCGAGTAAGGGTGCTCTTATAATCGTAATCGTTAATTTTAATAGCAAAATGTCGTAGTTTTTAAATAAAATATTAAGATTTTATGTCAAAAACAAAAAATTCATAACAGAAACTTACAAAACTTTAAAATTAAATTTCTCGAAACAATAGTATTGTAGTTATGGCAGTATTTGATTGAGCCATCGATTTTACGATTCTAGCTATAATTTCAAAAGTTAAAATTCACCACTATGCCATATGTTCAAAAAATTTTTCTTCGTGTACCTAAGTAAACATTTCTATCAGGTATCGCTCGGTTTAAATTCAGTTTACACAACTAACCTCGACACCACCGTGTTAATTTGCCTAACGAAGTTGTTCTAACAAAACCCTCTTTAGAAGGCGAAAAGATGTAGATGGTTAAATAGTTTATTAAAATAACATTATCTTGCGCCTTTCCCGTACTCGTGGGCGCTACACTGATGAACCAGCGAGCTTTAATAAGTTGTATATTTAAATAAACCCGAATTGATTGGTCATTAACATTTTTTAACAAAACTGTGGTATAAAAGAAGTATAATTAGGACAGAAATCTACTCCTGCTACTACTGCCACCTTCGGTTTTGTAAGTAATATTCTAGATGCTTTCAAAAATATAAATAATAATAATAATGATAAACACAGTGGCAGCTTATGGTAATTTAAAATGGGTGTTCACTTTTTCCAATAATTTTATCATATGTAAGTTCGGATCAAAACTTTGTAAGACTCAATATCGCTGTTTTTTTATTATTTGAGTTTTTATTAAGTGTAGTTATTATCAATATCATACTGTTCTCAAGCACTACAACTATTAATAAATGAATATTTTAGTTAGGATCTACGTCAATTCATCGCCCGACAATTCATCGCGCGAAAATTCAGAGCCGACATTTCATCGTAAGACGATTCACCGCTACGACAATTCACCGCCACGACAATTTGTCGCCAGCCATTTTTTAGAATTCATTTTATGGTTTATTTTATTTTTTTTATTATAATCAAAATTTTATTTCATATATTTTTTAGTATAGGTAATAAAAAACAAGTAGGTATATTGAAAAAAAATATGTTATAAAAAATTGTAATTGCTAGTTATTACATTTTAAATTGAATTAATATAATATAATAATATTAAATAATTTAGACTTGCATTCGAAAATTATGCGCAATTCCTCGAAGATATTCCATGGTATTACGAGCGTCGTAGGATTCTGTAAGTAGTTTTAAACGACGTGCAGAATCTTTGTAATTTTTTTTTGAGTAATTTCATTACCTGTTACAATTTGATCTATTTTCAATTTGTTAAGAGAGAGAGAGATATGCTTTATTGTAAAAAAATTTACAAAAATTTTATAGACAAAGCGTGTAACTTAAATACTAAACATATTATAAAAATAACTAAACAGCAGAAAAAACAAACAGAAACAAACAGACAAAATAGGAATAACAATTGCAATGAATAATAAAAACAAAATTGGACCTAATACTGATCCTTATTGCTCCACTGCTTATTGCTAGATTTGTAGAATCCTCACCATTCGCCCGCACCTGTTGATTTCTATTTTCTAGGTAAGTTTTAAACCATTGTAAAGGAGAACCCCGTATGCCATAAATTTGTAACTTATTAATTAAAATATCACGATTTACACAATCGAAGGCCTTTGCGAAGTCACAAAATACTGAAGCGGTGAAAAGTTTATCATTAAGTGATGTGTATATTTCATTAAGAACGGAAAACATTGCGTCGCTAGTGCATTTTTTAGGTAGAAAGCCATACTGATGAGCTGTGAGGATGTTATGCTTGAAAAGAAAGAACAAAAGACGGTTTTTCATTAGCCGTTCTACTATCTTCGATAAGGTAGGCAATAACGCGATAGGTCTATAGTTACAGGTTTTGGTTTTGTCGCCACCTTTATGAAGTGGGATTATTATAGCTGTTTTTAGACAGTTAGGAAAGAGACCAATTTCAAAGGATTCATTAATCAGTGAAGTTAAAATGTTGATTACTACATCCGGTATATTTAGAAATATTTTGGTGGACAGGCCATCAATTCCACAGGAAAATTTATTTTGGATGTTGTTTATGGTTTGCACTAGTTCATGCTTGTCTACTGGTCTTAGGAAGAAACTTTCAGTGATCCTTTTAGTAGGTAGGAGGAAGGAGAGAGCATCCTGACTCGGAGCTATGTTAGATTTGATATTTTTACTTACATTTACGAAATAATTGTTTAGTTCATCTGGGCTAGGATTTACACTGTTTGAAGAACGGGTTTTTATTCCTTAAGTCATTTATTATAGACCAGGTTTCTTTGGAGGAGTTTTTAGCTCTTGCGATGCGATTTTTGTAATAGTTTTTCTTAGCAGATTTGGTGATTTTCCGATACAATATTCTGTAGTTGTTGATATAGTTTAATATTAGGGGATTATCTGTGTACTTTTTAATATACATGAGTGACCTCATATTTTTAGATGATGTTCTTTCCTCCTTTTGTAAAGCCTTAATTAGCCTCCAAATGTTGGGATGTGCAATGGAAACAATTGAACTGAAACTGTTATGCCATCCTTCAACTGCATTATTGGTTCTAGCAATTCCCTCTCTGGCTGCATTGTTACAATTCCAAGAAGATATAGGAAATTTTTGGTAACCGTCTTCTTCCTCTTCTGTCTAATCTACCAATCCAGGTCTCTTCAAAATAGTTTATTATATCTGCTAAGTCCTCGTTTTTTTGCATAGAATTCACTTTCCAATAATAAATCAAAAGCACTCTCTACATCGTCTTCAGGAACATAAGCAAGTGCAGCCAGAAGTCGCAAATTTGATGAAAACACTTCTTCATCCACATATCGCCTCTGAAATCCGGTATTCTGGATTTGTATCCATATGCACTGAGAAAAATGAAAAAAGCATCCACGAATTTGAGTATTAGGGAATTCACTTCGTACCGCATTCATCGCTGCTTTTTCGAAATCCATTGAAAAAGATGTAGGGCAAAAGTTCAGGTTTCAAATTTTTTATTGCTGCATATAAACGTCTATAGCTTTCTTCTCTTTTATTCGGCAGACTTGCATATACTGTTGGAATGGTATTTGAATATTTGACGCCATGGATTTTATATATTTGGGGAAAACATATTAGAGGCTGTTGAAAAAGTTCCACCTCCGTACCAGTGTTCACACTCCAACATGTAGTCAAGATTTCTTGCTGTTGTAAACACTAATATTCGATCTTCTGATGGGCCGCTGTCGTACATTAAAAATAACTGACCACTGTTTGTCAGTGTATATTCCTGTGGAATAACTACTTGAAGCAGAGAATTTGGAATCACAGGAATTCCTTTTGTCTTTTTCTTTTTTCGTTGAATAGTTCTTTTCATTGCACTCACTTGTGGTAATCTGGCTGCAGCCGATGATGATAAACCTTTGGAAACCTTTGCAATGATTTGTTGAGTAGTGGAAACACTTTGTTCAGCTAAAACTTTCATTTTTTTAACAGCTCTTCTTACTTCGGCATTAGCACTATCTGACACATGATTATGTTCGGTACTTTTCACAATTTCATCGCCTATGGTATGAATGCGACCGGTACATCTCTATTTTATGATATAGAGAACATTTCCAAATACCTTTTTCTCTAGAATGTGTATGGCCATTGTATAAAAGCATTTTGTGACCTCTTTCGCTGTCAACAAATTGTAACGGCATTTTCAAATTTTACAATGATGTAAACTCGTACAAAGACAAAATAAGAATGATTACAGTTCGATGGTATTTCTTATTTAAACCTTATATACATATATTATAAACAGGGCATCTAAAATACTAACTTACACAAACAAGCTATTGAAGATAATCCTTTTTAGAATTAAATATTGATTGCACTATGAATTTCTCCTTGAAAGGATTAATAAAGGATAATTATAATTCTCTATTATTATTAACTAATGTGGTAACTTACCCGAATTGGCTAATGAAGATAATCCTTTTTAAATAGTAGGTAAAGGACTGTTGAGAACCTGCGACTGCCGCTTATACACTTTAAATTGGCTTATCAATAATACATTATTGATATTTATTATATTTTTCTTAGTAAAAACTACTTGATTAGCAGAAAAAAAGTAAATCATATTTTTGTGTAATTTAGAGTAAGATATTTTGTAATTCTTTCGAAAAAATAATTTTATTTGGTACTTATAAGAAAAATTCAATATAGCACAAAAAAAATTGTTTGTTTTTCAGACATACTGTATAAATCATAGATACAATACGATATTTTTGTGACAATGAATTGTCGTAGCGATAAACTGTCGTAGCGGTGAAAAGTCGTGGCGATGAATTGTCGGCTCTGAAAGGTCGCGCGATAAATTGTCGCGCGACGAATTGACTGGATATTTGTGACATTGACATTGATGTGATATTTGTTTTTTTTTTTTAATGCGTTGAAGACAATCTATAAACATTATTAGATAGTAAACTTACTTTTCTTCATAATTTGAGATTATTTTTAAATATATATTAGATTATATAGAAAGCTTGACATTGATTTTTGTGTAAAAAATTTTATATGAAACTTTACCTACCATTTTTTAGTTTTTATTGTAAGTTTAATCATTTTCACAATTTGTCACAGATGTCAAATAAAAAACATATTTTTTAAATACCTTTTATTGGCAAATAAAATAAGAACTAAAATGTTTTAAATGTTTATTTTATAAGACATAATATTACACAGACACAAACTAGAATAAAGATATATAATGCCTGGCATTTTAAATGATACTCTTTGCAGTTTAACAGTCCCCCTTAACCCCCATTCTTAAGCAGATTGTTTTCACAATCAATAGGCCTTGATTTTTACTAAACATTTCATGTTGATATCGCTTTTCAGTTTTGATTTTTTTTCAATTTCAACCCCTCTTAAATCCCCCATATTTAATCAGATTTTTTTTTATAATGAAAGGGCTTCTTCTTCTTTTAGAGATTGATGTTTGCTAAAAATTTCAAGTTTTTCAGTTACAATTTTTTTATATATATATTAACCCCCTCAATAGGCTTTATCTTCTTATGAAGCTTTATTTTTACTAAAAATTTCATATTGATATTGCTTTTCGTTTTTAATTTGGGATTTTTTTTTAATTTCAACCCATCTTAACCCCCTATTTTTAATCAGATTTGTTAAAAATCAATGGGCTTTGTCCTCTTACAAAACTTGATTTTTGTTTAAAATTTTCAAGTTCATATCATTTCTCATTTTTGGCTTATCGGCAGACAAAAAATGTGACATCGGCAGACAGACAAAGTAAACCTATAATACTCTTCACATAATACTGTATGAAGAGTAGAAAAAATGTATAAGGTAAAATAAACAATTTAAAAAGTTCAACAATAATATTCAACTTTGTAACCTATTTTTTTTATCTTGACCAAGAGTTTAGGTTATATACAGCACAGCAGCTCTACCGTCGGTGGCATAAAGTTGTGAGTAAGGATTTGTTGTCTTGAAATTTAATTATTTTAAATTGACTTTAGATACACTTAAATAAAATACAAAAAAGAGTATTTAAACCATAGATGGACGCCACTGATTTTTTATAGATTAAAAAATTTGGTATTGATAAAGAAGTTTTAAATTCAGAATCCATAGTAAATAAATAATTAAACAATAAATACATGAATCTGCAAATAGACACTTGTAGGGATGATCATGATATTCTGTGAATTAAAAGTCATACATAATTTAAATTGAATTTAATAGAAAAATAAATGAAAGTGATATATTAACAATATTTTCTCAATTTGTTCGATGAGCATTAAATTATACAAACGTTCTTTACTCAAAAGAGAAATAATGATATATTAACAATATTTACCCAATTCATTTGATGAATCAAACTCTAAAAGTAATAATATTGGAAGTATTTTCTCAATCCACTCATCAACATTTAAATTTATAAACGGTTAAATTAATAGTCAATAGAAATGGTACAATTGAGAATATCCTATCAATTCATTCGCCAATAGTTGGAGAAATATATGAATAATAAAATAAGAAGGTTTATTTATACCTAACCGAGACGTCTTGTTAAAATTAAGGTATATTGTTTTGAGTACTCAAAATAATATTTACAAACTGGTTGTAAATAAAAGAAACAAAAAGTATTCTTAAAACTAAATCATACAGAAAATAAAGAAACACCCGTTTCAAAATATTAGTAAAGTGTCTAAATAGACATTGCGAATATATTGTTAAAATTAAAGAAAAAATATAATCCTAGGTCCCCCAGCAACACTGGAAAGAGCCCTCTGTTAGGCTACACACTGCACACCGAAGCTTATCATGTTACAGGACTGCTTGGGGCACGGGACCATCGTAAGAACGTTTGAAATAAAAAGGAAATCTCTGCTTCGCAGGGTAAATAAAACGGACCAGCATATTGGCAAGACAGATTTCCAATTTAAAAAAAAATGCTTTAAATTTTTTTTGTAGCTTTATCGATTATTATTTGACAAACTTTTTAATCAGAATCTTCATTTTTGACTTTCCAAGAAATAATATATGGAATTAAAACTCTAGGATTTCATCAGTAAAGTATGATAAAAGTATCTTTATATTGGCTAACTTCTTTACGTTAATAAGGACAACTTCTGAGTATGCCTTTTCTAATGGCGGGCACACACGCAACGGTCTACGGGAGAGGTCTACCTGTGCAGGTGTGCCTGCGCAGGTCGGCTTCATGGCGTAGCGTGTATGTCTACCTGTACAGTACAGGCACACCTGTACAGACAGTTCGTAGCGTGTATGCCCGCCATAAGGGTAACTGCAGATTGGCATTAGGTTTGAACAGTCTAATGCGTCTTGCACATAAAAGTGTGCGAGAGGAAGGCACTTGTAGTAACATATCCAGGAGTTCTACCAGTGTATGTAAACCAGTGTATGTAAACTGGCTGTACAGCGGAATGACAAAATTAGTTTTTTTTATGAAATTGCGACCACCAGTTTTTGAAATCTGTGTTTAATTTGTCTACGAAACGACATGGCTACTAAATGAAAAAACAGTACATGCTATGTGATAGGCCTACGAATTTTAAACAATTTACCTATCTCAGTTAAAATTACCGTTTTCGGCACTTGTATTGTTCTTTCACTCATCAATTCAATTAAGTTTGTAATTTCTTCAGAATTTACCCATATTTTGTGGCATTCGGAAATATCTCCACCGCGCAGACCAGCATTTTAAACATTAATTTAGTTCTTCCCTGTTATACAGGGTGTTTCAAAAAGGTATGTCATAAATTCATCATTTAGATAGAATACCAAAAAATAAGTGGATTTGGCTATATTTACCTACATCAAAAAACTGGCTCCCAACAAAGTTACAAGGTGTTAAACTAAAATACAGAAAAACGTTTTTTTTTGTAAAAGTTTGCTGTTGCGATTTTTCTTCGAAATTTTTGCCAGTGCTGTAGATTTGAAGGCCAAATATTCTAAGGAGAAAAAAAAAATAAAGCGACCCCTTTAAAAAAAGTTGGGGGGTAAAAAACAAATCAATTAATTAAATTATTTTACACTATTACAATCAAAAAGTGTCAAAATATCTTGAAAGTTCGTCCCGCGTGATGCGCGGTTTGGACGAGTTTTGAATCGAAAGTCAGCATTACCGTTAGTATGTGTATCGCGTACACATCTACACTAAAAGTTAGCTCCAAATCAAATATAACACCTAGATTTTTAGTTTGATCACACCTGACTAGTTCTTTATTATTAATGGTATAGTTAAAATTTGTTATGTTGACTTTTCTGCTAAAACCTATAGCTTTGTATTTTTGTATGTTGAGAAACAATTTATTACGCATACACCAATCATATAAATTATTTAATTGTTCTTGAAGGAATAAACAATCATGTATTATAAGAAACAAATTGGTTTCGACAAGATAAATATGAGAGAAAGAATGTTTTCATTGCTGATGAAAATCCAAATTGACCTAACTTGTTAACGATTACATTTCGGTCGATTTTATTCAAAGTTTTTTCGAAATCTGTTAAAATTACATCTACTTGACCACAATTATCTAAAGTCTCATGTAAAAACTAAGAAAAAGATGATAAATTAGAAACAGTGGAACGATTTTCCATAAAACCATGCTGATGTACCGATATTAAACATTTAGTTAGAGGGTAAATTTTATTATACATGCAAATTTCGAAAATCTTAGCAAAATTATTTAAAACTGAAATAGGGCGATAATTATTAAATAGAGATGGATATACACGTGCGATTTTAAATTTATCTGAAAAGTTTTAAGTTTTTAACACTTTCAATTGCTCCACGGCTCTCAGAAGAGCTTACGTAGGTGCGCACGTCCCACTTGAGAGCCGTTTGCTACGGTTGTGTTGAACTTAAAGGTGTAAGGTACGCACTGGTAAGTTGTAAATCTGTCAGCGTGTAGGTTATGACTTGTAATTGAGGTTAGCTTTAGCAGTTTACGAATTTTGCACGATATACAGAATAACGGTATGGACTTCCGATTCTGACACCATGGTGCCAAGATTGAAATGGCGGTCTCAGAATCGGGAGCCATGTGTGTATATGTTTCTGTAAAGATCTTGAATAAGAATGGTCATCGATTAGTGAATCTAGCCTTAATGGGATTATGCATCCTGTTAAGAAGTTTCAAATACATATTTTAATTATATTACTTGAGGGTATCCGATTGCCAAGAGCAAGACAACGATACTCTCCCGTTTTGATAGCTGGGTAAATTGTCCTGTAGGATATAGCCCAAAAAAAGGAAGAAGAAGAAGAATTAGAAGAAGAAGAAGAAGAAGAAGAAGAAGAAAGAAGAAGAAGAAGAAGAAGAAGAAAGAGAAGAAGAAGAAGAAGAAGAAGAAGAAGAAGAAGAAGAAGAAGAAGAAGAAGAAGAAGAAGAAGAAGAAGAAGAAGAAGAAGAAGAAGAAGAAGAAAGAAGAAGAAGAAGAAGAAGAAGAAGAAGAAGAAGAAGAAGAAGAAGAAGAAGAAGAAGAAGAAGAAGAAGAAGAAGAAGAAGAAGAAGAAGAAGTAGAAGAAGAAGAAGAAGAAGAAGAAGAAGAAGAAGAAGAAGAAGAAGAAGAAGAAGAAGAAGAAGAAGAAGAAGAAGAAGAAGAAGAAGAAGAAGAAGAAGAAGAAGAAGAAGAAGAAGAAGAAAGAAGAAGAAGAAGAAGAAGAAGAAGAAGAAGAAGAAGAAGAAGAAGAAGAAGAAGAAGAAGAAGAAGAAGAAGAAAGAAGAGAAGAAGAAGAAGAAGAAGAAGAAGAAGAAGAAGAAGAAGAAGAAGAAGAAGAAGAAGAAGAAGAAGAAGAAGAAGAAGAGAAGAAGAAGAAGAAGAAGAAGAAGAAGAAGAAGAAGAAGAAGAAAGAAGAAGAAGAAGAAGAAGAAGAAGAAGAAGAAGAAGAAGAAGAAGAAGAAGAAGAAAAAGAAGAAAAAGAAGAAAAAGAAGAAAAAGAAGAAAAAGAAGAAAAAGAAGAAGAAGAAGAAGAAGAAGATTTAAGATTTATTGGTTATTTTGTAATATATCCGTTTACAAATATAAAGATTTAAGGTAAATAATACTTATAAAAAATATTAATTTTTCTAAATAATTATAGGTATTTAAAAATATGTGTGTACAAACAAAGTATATTTATTTATAAAAAGTAAGTACACAAAAAAATTACTTTTTATTTGGTAAATTTAAACATTTTTTGTCAAGTTTACTTTGAAAATACTAAAAACCAATTTTTCTGTTCATTTATCTTATCTTATATCTTCTTGTCCTGCTCATGCATGGCATTACTTCAAAGGGGCCGTTGTATTTAGACAGGAAACTACTGTTTTATCTGCTAAAATTTTTAAATACCGATTTATTTTCTTTGCATAATGAGGCCCGTGCACCTGGTGGAATTCAGTTTCCTTTTCTGGCGTCTATTTTTAAGAGGAATCTAACAACTATTTTCCTCAAAGTGGATAGGGCAACTTCAATTAAGCTTGTCCTTTCTTCGATAAGAATTTACAGTGGAATTTACCCATATTTTGTGGCATTTGGAAATATCTCCACCGCGCAGCCTGGCATTTCAAACATTAATTTAGTTCTTTCCCGTTATATATAGGAAAATATAGTCACTACTAACACAAAAACAAATAAATTATTTTACACTATTCAATCGAAAAGTGTCAAAATAATTTGACGTGTCATGCGCGGTTTGGACGAATTTTGAATCGAAAATCAGAATATCTTTAGTCTGTGTATCGTGGAATTTTGTAATTTTTGTTGAGTTCGCGATGGCAGACAGTGTTGCAGGTCCCTCACGACCAAAGAAACAAAAAATTACTTTCAAAAATCCAAATAAACTTATAATGATGAACTTTTGAAAGTATTTGAGTTTTCTAGTAACGATAAAAATGATTTTATGTCGGATCTGGGTGACGAAGTATTTGACCTTCAAGAAGTTCGTTCTGATTCAGATGAAGATAACGAGGAAGGTAAGTTTTACACAAACATTTTGATTTCAAGTAAATTAATTTTACATTATTTTCATTCATCTTCAGATGACGAAATGGCTGTTGTAAATCCAGGACCGACCCCAGGTGGTGTACCTACTGTTGTACGCTGGACTGACATCCCCATAGAGATGAAAAAATTTGAATTTACAGAATCGACTTTTAGTACAAATTCCCCAAAGTCAAGAGCCTATCGACTATTTTCGTATGGGTTTTGATGATGAGATTCTAACTTGGATTGTCAATGAAAGAAATGCTTATAATGAATCACACTATGGAAACCAGTAAACTGTGAAGAAATGTTGACATTTGTTGGACTGGTTCCGCACACAGGAACAATTAAATTGAACAGGCTCCAAGATTATTGGAAATTACATCCTCTTTTCAATCTCAAATGTTTTTCCGCACATATGAGCCGTGATCGCCTTCTTTTAATAATGCGGTGTCTATATTTCGCAAGAACTCCAGCCAATGGGGAAAAACCAACAGACCGCTTATTTAAAATAAGACGTATGGTTGATTTCTTTAACAATAAGATGACTCAACTTTATTATGCAGAGAAGAATCTTTCACTTGATGAGTAGATGGTTTTGTGGCGCGTGCGTTTAATTTTTCGCCGATATATTAAAAACAAACGTCACAAACATGGGATTAAGATCTATATGATCACAGAACCTAGTGGAGTGATTTTAAAAGTTTTAGTGTATACTGGGGCATTGCATGACATTAGTTGGAAAGGCCATACTACCAATGTAGTCTTACACTTATTAGATGGTTATCTCGATTCAGGTCATTCGGTGTACATAGACAACTTTTATAATTCATTTGAACTGGCAAAACAATTAACCACGCACAAGACTCACTGCATTAGCACTGTACATAATAAGAGGAGGAATAATCCACGAGCCGTTCTAGACAAAAAACTTAAAAAGGGTGAAACTATTGCTAACTATAGTGACGATGTAATGAGAGAGAATATATGTTTATTGTCCAAGTTAAAATACTTATTGACAAACACAATATTGTACAAATTACAAATAAATAAATAGTCATACAAACACAATATTGTACAAATAGTATACAAATTACAAATAAATAAATACAGTTCATCAAATTTCTAGAGGTGTTCGACGCCCAGACAGAGAACGCGCTACGTGTGACTAAGATAGCTATTGTACAGTCTGCTAAACAAGTTATTTTTAATATTTTCAGGTAATTAAATTTTAAAAGTGTGGAATAGTTTAGGGATTAAATTGGTCTGATTGGACTTTCTTAGAACGTTTTTAAAAGCAGCTAAAGATAGTATGTAGAATTGAAAATAATTATTATGCCATAAAAGGTGTTTTGGAATTCCTTCAACCTTTTGAAATTGAGTCAGAAAATATAAATTTTATAGGATAGCGGAAAATACCTATAATTTTTTTGTAGGCCTTTGTAAATCGTGGAAATAGTTTATATTTTATTTCTACCTTATTAAGAAAAATGGTACCTATTATTAATAACGATTGTTTCTGAAACATTACTAAAATTTTCGAAATATTGTTTTTCTACAAAATAATAAACTATACTATTTAGAAAAAAATTCATTTCTCTTATAATTTTATAAAAAATAACAGGGGAATATTTACATTTCTTGATCTATTAAACAAAACGATAAATTATCTCGACGAATGACACCATGTTCTAGTACGGAAGCTAGCTTTACATTTTTGTTGGTGGTTTCATGGGTTTCATATCAATTTTTTGTAATTGTAGTTTACACGTACATATACCTCTTATAACACTTGTTTGCTTTATTAAAAAAGTGTGTTGTTGTGATTTACGTCGAAAATAAGTCAAAAACAACTTGAAAACCCCATATAAAATCAAAAAGGAGAAACGGAAAAAAATTGAGCCTGTAAATGAACACAATTTAGAAACAAAAATAGCTATCTAATAATAAAAAATAAAATTTGATTCTTGTGCATCTTCGTTGTAAAAATAGATAATACTTTTTTGATCTTAGGTACATATATAATTTTAATGGTCTTCCGAAAAACTTTCTTCAGTTTCCATATCAGATTCAAAATCAGTCTCACTGTCACTGTTTAAGTTAATTATAAATCTATCAGTTGCCTCATCCAAAGTAACTTCTCTGTCATAAAATTTAGATTCCCACATTTTAGCATTATTACAACGAGATTGCCACTCCTCTTTAGAAAACGTATCAAAAAAGTCTTCACACAACAGTTGTACGTCTTACCTCTTAAATGTAGTGTTGTAACTAGCTACATATTGTTTCAATGATGCCCACACTAATTCGATCGGATTAAGATCGGGATGATACGGTGGCAAACGCAAACAACTAAAACCATGTTCATTTATCATTTCTTCAATTGCATACCTTTTAAATCGTGACTTATGCAATAGCACTAAACTGTATAATTGCGTTTTGAGCATATCCTCTTCGTAAGCAATATTATGATTCCTTAACCAATCCTGCATGTCAGCTTTTTTAGGAGTTGACGTTGGTGCTTTATTTACCTGGACATTATGGTAAGGAGCATTATCAACAATAATGACGCTTCTTGGAGGGAGGTTCGGAAACAGCTTTTCTTTCAACCATTTAGAAAAATTATTAAAATTCATTTCATCGTGGTAGTCTCCACTTTTGGTTCCAGATTTGAAAATTAACCGGGCATTCGGAATAAAGCCCATTTCACCTCCTACATGGACAATAATTAGTCTATCACCTTTATTAATTGGTTTCTTTGATCCCTCATTTGAATTATCACTCCAAGCTTTCTGGTGTGTGTGGGAGGCATGAATGTATGTTTCATCTAAGTAGACAATTGGACGGCCCTCTGCTCGATAACTTTTTAAACGAATCAGATAGTCTAAACGTAGCTTTTGAATATTAAACCTTTCCATTAATATTTTTCTGTTTGTTTTTGTTTTCCGCCAACGAAATCCTAGCGACTTTATTATTTTTCTTAAACTTTCATGGCTTCCTTTGTACCCTGTAGCTTCTCTAAATTTAGTCAGAATTGTTTTTAATGTTGGAACAATATTTTCCGAGATTAACATGAACAGAATAATTCTTTTTAAAATACCTTTGTCAGCTTCATCTATATCATTAACTGTTTTTGGTTTTTTAATGGTTTTTCTTGGTGATGAAAATTCCGATATCTCACGGTTATCGATTCTTTTTTTCTTTCCAGAAATGCGGACGACAGTGTTTTTAGATACTCCTGTGGCTGCAGCAACACGATCATTTACATTTTTAAATGGTATTGAAGGTGAATTAAAGTTTCCTTCTCTTCTCATAAACTCTATAATATTGGCTATTATTTCGCGAGATTGACTGTTAATCACGCGGCCTCTTAATTTGCTATTAAACTCCATACTTAGGTTCTATTAAACTGTAATGAGCAAAAAACACAAACGAAAATAAAAGAAATGTTTTAGCGAAATTTACATCTGACATTTACGTCTGAATAAAATAGTGAAATACTTGATGCGCAGAGTGTACTTTCATTGCGTAAATCCGTCGGCCCCGCCAACCGATGCCTCTCAGTAGTGCTTTCTCTGTCTAGCCGTCGAAAGCCTCTAGAAATTTGATGAACTGTAGTCATTAAAATATAAACAAACATTATTATAAATTAACATTAGTACATACATCTAAAATAAAATAAAACAAAATAAACCACATATCACAGTGTGTCGTCATTATAAAATTCTATAATATTATAATAAGGCCTAGTTAACAGAAATCTCTTGAGCAGCTTTCTAAAACAATTCTGTGACTCAGCATCTGTTAACGTATGTGATAGCCTATTGTACATTTTAATACCATTGTATATAAAAGAGTCTCTTATTAGTTCAGTTTTGGGAATAGGCAACTTCAAGTTACCCGTTTGGCGAGTAACACGGGATGTATTCGATTTATATTTCGACTTGTTCTTATGGATCATGCAACAAGTTTCTAAGATAAATAAAAATGTTAATGTTAATATTTCTTGTTTTAAGAACAGCAGTCTGCATGAAACTAATCTGTGTGCTCCACATAAGAACCTTATTGCCCGTTTCTGCTTTATAAGGACTCTGTCAAATAACTCGGCAGAACAGACTCCCCAAAACTGAACAGCATAACGTAGATGGGAGTCAACTAACGCTTAATATGCAGTTTTTGCTGCACAAACTCTCAATTCATGAGAGGTGGTTCTAATGGCATAACAACCCGATGCGAGTTTTTTTAAAAGTGAATCCACATGAGATTTGAATTTCAAATTCATGTCTATATTTAAACCCAAAAATTTTGTACAGTTTGTGACTTCTACAGTATCCATATATATTAAAATATCAGGAACATTACATTTAAAGGTTAGTATTTTTGTTTTTTTTTAAAATTGAATGACAGAAAATTTGCAGTGCACCATGTTTTAAAGGATTTTAGGTCATTACTAATATTTGCATAAAGAATATTGATGTCTTTATTGTGCCACAAGATAGTAGTATCGTCAGCAAATAGAGTGAAACTTCCTGAGATATTTAACTTACCTAAATCATTGATATAAATTAAAAACAGGGTGGGCCCAAGAACAGAACCTTGAGGGACACCCCATTTTATGTCACTTGGGTTCGAGTTTGAAACAGTTCGGACTAACTGTCTGCGA
Source organism: Psylliodes chrysocephalus (assembly GCA_927349885.1). NCBI lineage: Eukaryota > Metazoa > Arthropoda > Insecta > Coleoptera > Chrysomelidae > Psylliodes > Psylliodes chrysocephalus. The sequence continues at coordinate 75,628,652 of OV651819.1, read as the reverse complement.
CCTAAAAGGTAGGATTTCATCCAACTCAAGGCCACATCTATTATGCCATAAATTTCAAGCTTTTGCAGCAGTACTCCATGGTTGACACAGTCAAAAGCTTTAGTCAGATCACAAAATACTGCAGCTACGGCCTCGTTGAAATTTAAACTTGTATAAGCTAATTCCAAACAAGAAGAAACAGCGTCCTATACGTTTTGTTGTGTTGAAAACCGAATTGATTTATGTCCAATATATTATTTTGGTCTAGATATCTATCTAGTCGAGTTTTTACAAGTTTCTCAATAATTTTTCCGAGTGTCGGAATTAGAGATATGGGCCTAAAATTAGATGGCTCAGTCAAGTCTCCTCCCTTATATAATGGAACCACAACACTTGTTTTAAGAAAAGGAGGAAAAGTACCTTCAATAAAACTTTTATTTATTAAAATGGATAAAACGTCTAATGCAGAGGTAGGTAAGTTTTGAAATATTTTTACTGACATGTCCTGATGCAGTTTTGTTGTGTATGTCATTACAAACTTTTAATATTTCTAAGGAATTTGTTTCTCTTAAGAAAAATGAATATTTAATTGGTGACGATTTTACAAATTCTAATGGGTCAGTTGTTCTATTTAGATTTTTTGTTAGATTTTCAGCGATATTGCAACAAAATGTATTGAAATCGTTAGGATTTATATTTGCATTGCATGATTTATGGGTACTTTTGCCTTTCAATTAATTAATAATAGACCAAGTTTCCCTTGCCTTATTTTTTGAGCTCTCGATTCTTGTATGATTGTACATATCTTTAGCTTTTCTAATAAGTGTTCGATATAAAGATCTGTAGCGATAATAATAGTTTAAAAATAAATTATTTTGCGTAAATTTTTTTATATAGTTGAGAGATCTCATATTTTTTGATGAACATCTTAAACCAGCTGTAATCCACGGCTTTTTCGGCTTAATTTTTATTTTTTGAATACGGAAAGACCCCTTAAAAAATTTGTTTAAATTTAAATAAAAATCGTTAAAAGGAGATATTCCAGTAAAGCAACTGTACCAATTAAAATTTTTACATACTAAATGAAATTTTCCATAATTAGATTTACTAAACAATCGACCATGACGAGAATTAGTCTTAGGAAGCTTATGCTCAAGAGATATCGAAGCTAAAACGGCTTCATGATCAGACAGACCGCTGGGATTCACTGAACACGATATATTAGCAGGTTCGTAAGACGTACAGAAATAGTCAAGTAACGTTTCGGTACATTCCGTTATCCTTGTTGCTTCCTTAATATGCATACTTAAGTTAAAGGAAATTAATAAATTTCTTAATCTAATAGTAATATTATCATCATCCTTGAGATAATCTATATTTAAGTCACCTGTCAAAACTATTTTAGATGTTGTAGAAAATCTACTTATCAAAGATTCCAAATTGTTTAAAAAAACTGAAACATTTGAATTTGGTGATCTATAGATACAAAAAACATAAATATTAAATTTAAGAATGGAAATAATGGAAAACTCAAATTGTTTTTCCTCTAAAAGTTCAGGATATTCTACAATCTTAAATTCCAAAGTAAGAAATATGGAATCATGTATTAAGATTGTTGTACCCCGTGTTCATACAGTTCTCTGCAAAAAATAGTTATTAAGTTATAATTTGGAATAAATAAATAATGATAACTAAGTGGAAAGATAAGCGCGATGTATTATATATATCTAATAAATATTCTAACGAAATGATGATTTGTTGATAAAAGAGGACGCGAGAGAGAAACACCTACTTATATTTACCACTATAATGAGAAAATGGGTGGCATTGATCGCCAAGATTAACTAAACTCTTATTAACCGTGAGACCGCAAAACGCTCAGATGGTATAAAAAATTAGGTGTACATTTCATATCTCTGATTCCTAACAACTCCTATTTACTGTATAAACAATATTCTGGCAAACACTTGTCACTTTATGATTACAGACTCTCAGTTTTGAGCAAACTTTTAAAAATTGCAAAGAGTAAAAAAAAGTCAAGGAACGTGGTAATGCACGTGGTTGAGAAAATTACTGCAGTAAATAAAGCTGAAAAAACAATGAGAAAACGGTGCAAATGCTCAAAAAGTCACATAAGAAAGCAAACTATACAGGGTGGCCACTTTTTTAACGGGATTGTATTAGTAATTTCCAAACCATACTAGTTAGAAAGTCGGTTAAATGAAGAAAAAGTTGGGTATCTCTAAGCATAATCTAGCGGTGAAAATTAATCGAAAATAGCAGGCACGGTTCTTGAGATATTTCGATAAAAGGAAATTCGATTATTTTGGATTTTTGGTTATTGTTCATTTATTTTCAGAACTACTAAAAAATATTTTAAAGGTTTTTTATTTGATAGTAAATTTTCTTTGATTTGACGTTTTCATATTTTGCATCCAACGTTTCGTATTCTCCATACCACCATCAACTTTTTTTTTTAAATATGGGCCTGGGTATTTTATAACATTATTTGAAATAACTTTTTATCCTGCATCCAGCGGTGTATTACACAATGGCATACACTGACAGTTTTTGGGTAATATGGACCGTAATCCAAATTTTATTGGTACGGATCATCTGTATTGAATTTATAATCAGCGTTAATTTTTTCAGTGTATAATACTTCGAAGATAAAGTGATTATAATTAGGAAAAAAATAAATGAGAATTAATAATTATTCAATTATTCGACTATTAAAAAGTATGTTTTGATAAGGTAAATGATTAAAAGATATTCTCGATTCTATTTTTGACAATACATACCTACCAAATTTGAATGCAAAATATTATTTTTATTACTGGCACAGCAATTGATATGATTTTAAACTAATATCATCTTACTTGTTATAAAATATAGTAGGCCGTGAAAACAATCCAAATTACAAGAACTGTCACATTATTATTATGTTGTTCTTTATTGCTTTACGAAAATTTCTCATTGTTCAAAAGTTTTTTGTGTGTTTCTTGGTACCTAGTCTAACTTCAATATGGTAAGATATACTGCAGAAGAAAGACGAGATATGTACGAATTATACATCAAACTGAACAGAAATTCGTTCAGAGCAAAACAAAGGTATGAGGATTTATATCCCGACAGAATGCAACCAAATATAAAAATTTTTCGGCGTTTGTCTACAACTCTTCTCGAACATAAAACATTCGATAAAGCTAGAGTTCCGTATGTTCGAAGAAAGGAGCCAGTCAACAATATTAATGTCTTAGCTCAAATTCGAATAAATCCAGGAGTTGGGTCGAGGACTATTGCCGGTGAATGTAACTTATCAAAAAGTGCTGTTAATAAGATAATCAAGAGACACGGATACCATGATTACAAATACCAAGCTGTACAAAAACTATATCGTAATGATCCTGAAAGAAGATTGCGATTTTGTAATTGGTTTAAACAAAAGGTAAGAATTAATAACAACTTTGCACACAATATCATTTGGGGAGACGAAACAGCATTTACAAATTCTGGTATGTTCAATCGAAGAAATAAACATTTTTATGCCACGGAAAATCCTCACCTAATCCAAGAAGTGAGACATCAATATCGTTTCTCTTTGAATATGTGGTGCGGTTTGTTAAATAATAAATTACTGGGACCATACTTTATTGACGGAAACCTTACTGCAAAAAAATATTTAGATATACTGCAGGATATGTTAGATGATCTTCCTTTAGAGTATCGTCTTAACGAAATCTGGTTCCAACAAGATGGATGTGGTCCACACAATTCAAGAATGGTCACGGATTATTTGAATCAGACTTTTCCCAATTCATGGATTGAAACAAGAGGTCCAGTAGCGTGGCCTGCCAGATCGCCAGATCTGAATCCATTAGATTTTTATTTGTGGGGACGTCTTAAAAATAAAGTGTATAATACACCAAATGCAACAATTGAGATTCTCCGCGAAAAGATTGAAGATGCATTGGAAGATATCCAAGAAGAAGAAATAAGCAATAGCATAAGAAATATGAATATCAGAATTGCTAAATGTATTGAAGAAGATGGCAGGCATTTTGAACAATTAATTTTATTGATATTTTCAAATAATTTGATTATGACAAAAACTAAATTTCTTTTTGTTATTATCAATAATTGCGTTTTAAAATTTCTACATTACTATTGTTGTTGTTAATGAATTGTTTAATTTTCAAAAAATTACATAAATTTTGTAAGAATTGATTTTATTTTTTATCAAGGAGCATGACATGTTGATTCAACTAAAGATGGCTGAAACCAAGCGTAAATTAAATAAAATTTGGATTACGGTCAATATTACCCAAAAACCGTCATTGAATGCCATTGTGTAATACACCGCTGGATGCAGGACAAAAAGTTATTTCAAATAATGTTATAAAATGTCCAGGTCCATATTTAAAAAAAAAATAAGTTGGAGGTGGTCTGGAGAATACGAAACGTTGGATGCAAAATATGAAAACGTCAAATCAAAGAAAATTTACTATCAAATAAAAAACTTTTTAAATATTTTTTAGTAGTTCTGAAAATAAATGAACGATAACCAAAAAACCGAAAAGATAGAATTTCCTTTTATCGAAATATCTCAAGAGCCGGGTCTGCTATTTTCGATTAATTTTCACCGCTAGATTATGCTTCGAGATACGCAACTTTTTCTCCGTTTAAACGACTTTCTAACTAGTATGGTTTGGAAATTACTAATACAATCCCATTAAAAAAGTGGCCACCCTGTATACCACTGCAAAGACTGTCCAGACCAACCAGGGCTTTGTGTTGGAGAGTGTTTCAACAATTTTCATTTATAAACTGTATTTTATATGCATTATTAGATATATATTAGTGAGGCTACTTTGTTTTTATTATAAGTTTTTGATATGTATAATAAATATTGTGTAAAAACTATAAAAATATGACTGCTTACATGCGAGCCGGTCAGCATCCCACAAAATTTCCTTAATGAGGTGTGCGCATGGCGCTCATGTGGGACAAACATTAAAAATTTGTAAAAACCGTGAATAAAATAAATAACTGTTTATTTGCAACGGTATTCTAATTATTAAACCAAAGTATTATCCAACGAAAACCTAATGCCGCACCTGGGATACATACGTCATCGAAAAGTAGCAGCGAAAGTGTTAATGACGCATTTAAAATAAAATTAAGGGGTTTTATAAAAATATTTCTACAATCTTTAATTAATCCTCACCGGATGTAATTTTAGCGGCTAGTTTATTGATTGCAGAAATATTATCTTCGTCACTAAAACTTTCGATATTTATACTTGGAAGATTATTTATGTCCTCTGTTAGGATCTTATCAGATACTGATGCAAACACACATACTAAAGAACTCAGCAAATCCATCTACTATATTTTGAAGAGTGTCGTAAGAAACTGCTTCGTCGAACAGAATTCCCGGTATTCTAGATTTACCTTCTTTAGTTTGAATATATTTCCAAAAATTCATTAGGCTCACTAGAGACGGAGTTTTCAACTTTAGAGATGTAGATATCATATGACTTACACAATGCACAATGGGCCTAGTGAGGCCTAAGTGTCGCCGGTTAACCCACCCTCCACACGTTACAGATACAGAGAAGCATTTTGCAAAATTTAGGAATATGTTTTTGGTGGTATATAACAATTTTACCGTCGCACAGTGGGGCAACAGAACAGTAAACTTGGCGAAAATTGAAAAAAACAAAATCTACCTGCACGTAGGACAACATGGTTTTCGAAATCCACATAATACAGGGCATAATAAACACGCACCTGCATCCCCTTTATAAGTTCTATTTCATCCTTAAGTGCCTCAGTCGTACCCGGCGGGTCCTTTTTGCCCACAAATCTCGGTTTTCTACCTGTGTAAGTAAAGGGGTGCGTTAATCTTACTGGTATTTTGCCCACAGTAGCATTCAGGTACCTAAACCCGCAAATTACATCCGCCCACAAATAGGTACCTACCTGATTATTAATAATTCTAATAGGTACTTACTTTGGGTGTTTACTGTTTCTATTTTAGTCAGTTTTTATACGTTGATGATTGTAATTCGAGTGGTTATAAACAATAATTATTTCTATAATGTCAGCTACATTGATTAAAAGCACACGCGGGAAAGATGTACTCCTTCTGAAGAATTTTACGTTTGCCAAAGATAGAGAAATGAAAAGTGGAGAAGTTTCTTGGAGATGCTCCCAAAGAAAAACAAATGCTTGTAATGCCACTGTATTTACAATTGGTCGTGAACTTTTAGTATCCAGAGGCAACCTAATTCATAGTCATGAAGCAAATGAACCGAAATTAAACAGGAAAATTATTTCTAATTCGTGTAAGCGAAAAGCAGTTGATGATATTTCGGAAAAACCTTCTAAAATTATCCGTAAAGTACTTGCTACTAATTTACCAGAGTCACTAACTACAACTGATGTGTCCTACATAAGAAAAACTATATACAACAGTCGTCGCAAAATACTACCAGGTCCATTACCTACAAATATACAAAAAGTGCATGATGCAGTTGACTTATATTCTAATACATTTAAAACCAGTAAAGGTGAACATTTTCTTTTAATAAATAGCAGAGAAAATAATATTATTGTATTTAAATGTGAGACAAATATTCGTACTTTGTGTAAAATGAACATCTTGTATATGGATGGAACATTTTTGTATTGTACAAAGTTTTTCCTACAATTATTTACCATTCATGGGCTGTGTAATGGACACTATGTGCCCCTGGTATATTGTTTATTACCAAACAAATCTACCAATATATACAAACATTTGTTTTCGTTATTGCATTATAAAATTTTGGAAACTTACAGTATTGCTTTAAATCCATCTAAAGTGTTCGTTGATTTTAAAATAGCAATTCATAAGGCGTTAATTTATATGTGGCCTAATACTGTAATCAATGGCTGCCGATTTCATCTACATCAAGCGTGGTATCGTAAAATTCAGTCTCTGGGATTAATGACTGAATATACAACTAACAGTGATACCGGAAAATGGCTTAAAACATCATTTGGGTTGACATATTTAAACGCCGATGAAGTTGGAGACTGTTTTGTGTTTGACTTAATGGCAAGTAAACCAGAAAATGCCGTTCTCGATAGGTATGCCGATTACCTATTAGAAACATATATTGAAGAAAATTCTACATTTCCTCCAAGTATATGGGCAGAAAAAACAGCTTCAATTACAAGAACTACAAATGCCTGTGAGTCGTTTCATTTAAGGTTTAATTCTTCATTCTACTGTACACATCCTTCTGTATATATTTTTATAGAAAAGCTTAAAGACTTTCAAATCGACACGTATGTCACAATACAAAGCTTAAGTATACCTAAGAAAATCAAAGACAAAAGTGTAAAACAAAAAATTCAGTGTTTAGAAAAATTTATACAGCGATTTGATCTGCAGCAAATCAGCAGATTAGAGTATATAAAATTTGTATCACATTTATCCCTCCCAGTTGAAAAATATGTAAATAAAATATAAATATATAAAAAATATAATATAACTTATGTATACTTACTTTTTTATAATAATAAAAATTAGTGTTTAATATGATTTTTAGTTTAATTAATAGTGTTTTTACTTTTCGATAATATATAAAAAATAATAAATGAAAGATATATCTATTATGATTTATTCAGTTAGAAATAAATTTGGGCAAAATACCAACAGGATTAAGATGACCTTTTACTTGCTGTGGGCAAATTACCTATAGGATTAGCAGCTTTAAATATTTTGTGGGCAAATTACCTCCGCCCGTCGTACCTACCTGCGCGTTGAGTCCGGACGAGTGATACTGTGCATAACCAGTTTTAATCCCCGATTACCGCCACGATAATATTAAACTTGCATTTTTCAATTATGGAGCCTTCAACTTCAGGTATGTTTTAACAAATTCTATAAAAATATGTTGCTTAAAATAGTTTTTTATTATATAATACTGTAAGCAAAAGTAAGCATTATTTTTATGAGTAAATTTAATGTTTGCAGTAAAAATTGTTTAGGTATTAAAGTCGATAAAGCAATATTTTAATTTTTATCGAACTGAAGAACTATTGGGGAGTATAGAAATGGTTTTGTTAGCTGCTCATACTTGCTCTCTTTTTATGTACAAGGGTTTGATTTGGGGAGGTCACTTGACCAACAATTACAGTACATGCCAAATGTTTTAATGTTATAAATTTATTTAAATCCTATAAAAAACATTAAAAATAATCGAAAAATGATTATTCCTTAGGTGTATTGAAACTTTTGGCATAGACTGTACTTTCAGTGCGTGTCAGTAATTTTTCTTTTATTTTGTTACCAGGAATGAGTTCCAGTCATATGAGCTTTACTCGCAGAGAACTTTATAATTTACTCAGGAGTTCTGGGCATACTGATATTGAAGATCAATTCAATTTTTTAAAATAGGAAGTTCAAAAAAGGACGGAATGTCCAAACGAGGGCCTTAAACATGTTAAGCAAATTATCGCCAATTTTAAATCTCAATTTAAGTCTCGTTGGATAAAAGCTTGCAGAATAGAAGAAAGATTTGTGAAAAATAATATTGAATGGCTAGATACGTCAATTTTATTTCCACGACTGGAAACAAGACGTGGCCGCCCAGAAACTGCATTAGAATTAAGCTCCGAGCGGACTAAAAGACAGAAAACCAGCGATTTGCGAAAAAGTACACCTCTTTCTGTGCTAGCCTATGCCACCCAGATGAGCTTGAGAGCATCAGGAAAAAACGAGGCAGCTAAAGTTGTGCAAGACATTTCCTCAAGCCCAAAACGTGCTACGAAATTAAGAGACGTATATAAAAAGTCCCTGGAATACAAACGAAAAATGCTGTCAGGGGAAGACGCATTAGCATTGTTGGTTGATGCCAAATTATCCCGTCATCAATATGACCTAATTAGGCAAACCACTCCAGAAAAGTTTCCGTCGTATAAGAAGGTCCAAACAGCAAAAAAAAATTGTTATCCAGAAAATATTATTGTTACTCAATTTGCAAGCTTTACTTAATCACACTGTGAAACGACTACTTATGATTCAGCAATGTGTAGTAGAGTCACTGAAAGACGAAGAATTGGACAATCTTTTTTTATATACAAAATGGGGGTTTGATGGGAGTTCCGGTCATAGCAGCTACAAACAGGCTTTCCATGGGATCGAAGCTTGTGATGCAGCTGTCTTCATTTCTTCATTGGTGCCTATTCGCCTAGTTTGCGGCATAAAAATTATTTGGCAGAACCCACGACCTGGCTCTACAAGGTACTGCAGACCCCTGAAGATGCAATTCATAAAGGAATCCACTGCTGTATCAATTACCGAGAAGACCAGAGTGGATGAACAAATAAGCCATTTGCAGAACACGACAACAACAATTCAGCAGAGAGAAGTAACGGTAAAACATAATTTAATATTTTCCATGATTGATGGCAAGGTCTGCAACGCTTTGTCCAGCACTACATCTACTCAAAAGTTCTACATTTGTGGAGCCACGTCAAAAAGCTTCAACAACATAGACGAAATGATTAACAGACAAATAACTACAGAGAATTTGCAATTCGGCTTGTCAATATTACATGGGTGGATTCGATTTTTTGAATTTCTGTTGCATATAAATTGCCAATTAAAAAATGGCAGGCAAGAGGTGACGATAAAAACGTTGTAGCCGAAAACAAGGCACGAATTCAAAAACAATTTAAAGATTTGTGCGGTCTAATAGTGGACAAACCCAAGCCAGGATTTGGAAACTCAAACGATGGCAATACGGCTAGACGTTTTTTTGAGAATGTAGAAATATCTGCCAAAATAACAAAAATTGATGTTGCATTAATTGAAAAGATACATACAATATTAATAGTGGTGGCTTCAGGACACGAAATTAAAATAGAAACTTTCAGAATGTTTTGCCATAGCACTGCGCGTTATTTTGTTGAAAAATATCCATGGTACTGCATGCCGCCTACACTCCATAAATATTTTATTCATGGGCCCGAAATAATTTCATCTGCCTTGTTGCCCATAGGACAATTAACGGAGGAAGCACAAGAAGCATGCAGCAAAGACTTTAAAAGGCACCGGGAGCATAATTCTAGAAAATGCAGCAGAGAAAAGTGCAATGAAGAGTTTTTCATTTTTTTTTACTCAGTTCTGATCCTCTGCTAAGTAGCAAAAGAACATTGCTGAAGAAGAAAATTCAGCACTTACCTAAGCAGGCATTAGAATTTTTAAAATGTCCTTCTGTCGACCAAAGGGAAAGTGACAGTGAAAGCGAATCCGACGATTCTAAAAGTGACGACGATTACTAAGATTATGATTGACAGTGTTTTTATTGATATTTTTATTTTTGTTTAGTTTTTAGTTAACGTACATAGATTCATATTGCATCTTATCGAAAATCACAACTATACTATGTTTATTTTTATAACAAAAACTTCTGATACATCTTTTATTTCACTCCAAATCACCTGTAGTTAACATTTTTTTTTTGCTTTTCTGATCCATTCGTACCGCCAATGATTTAAAGCCAACTTTAAAGGTGTCCTGCCCCACTGTGCGTCGATGTGAGAAGTGAATATTATTTTTAAAAATAAAATATAAAATTGTTTTAGAAATTAATCTTTCTCTCCTAGGCTCATTTTGCGAACATCCCTCGTACGTCAATGTCGCTCAAATTTTTGATACATACAAAACTCATTGATATTCTCTTTTTTGATAGATATTTTTTAATTATAGAATAACCCTAAATTTTTGATCTCAGATTTTGCTGATAGATAAATCCAACAACCACTAAATGCGTTGAATTAGAATCTTGTTAAACAATGTTTATTTCGCATGCAATAAAAACACTAGTTTTATACCTTGTAATAAAATCAATTTAAAGACTAATATTTCATTGTTAATCTGTACTAAAGAATCACAAAATATCAAGATCGTATTTAAACAACGAAAGGAAATTGGGTAATTTCCTTTGGAAAAATTAAGGAAATACGAAATTTGATCACGATAATTTCTAGCAGGGGATGTTAAAAGTAGGTACGTTAACAACACCCCCATTTATGGACAAAATGTACGGTTATAAATGTCGTGTCTGCTTTATTGTATTAAAAAATTGCTTTTGTAAAACGTACCTATATCAAAAGTGACATTAGAAAATGAGAGTTTGTTCTAATATACGCGGTACAGTCAAACGAAACTCTGAAAACAGAAATTTGTCTCACCGTGTTACAGGATAAAAGAAATTATAGGATTTTTAGGATTAATAGGATTTATATAGGACTAATTTAACATAAACTGCATTTCTAAAACCTAAAATAAATGCTACTTACAATAAATTTAGTGAATTATTTCATATATAATCATTTGTTTACTTCCATTAAAATTTTCTTACTATTTCAAACTTGAGAATCCATGTAGATTCCAAATTGAAAATCCATGTAGAATTTATCTAGAAAAAAATAGGACGTAAATATCTTGATAATAAACAATTATTTACTATTTGTTACATTTGAAAACAACTTAAAGTCATTTCGAAAGGTAACCAAATTATTAAATTAGTTTTGTTTGCATTTTCAAAATATCTACATGTCATAAGTCACAAAAGTCGATTTTAATGAATGACAATTAGAATAAATGATTAGTAATATGAATTAAGTAATCATTCATTCATCTACCAGTTCTAAGAAATGTACTAGAACTAGACTTAATTAAAACGTTTTTTCTACCAACTAAATTAGACATAAGTTAGTCTCTTCTCAAGTATTGGAACTTATAAACTAACAAACTATTTAATAATTTGGAAGGTCTTATTCAAAGGGAATATGCCATTTTGTTCTTCTTATGAGAGCTTTCGTCAAGAACAAGTGTCCCAACATTTTTGTGGATTTTTCCAAAAGTTCTACGATTCGACAGATCCGAATTGTTTTATTGAATGGAAATTCGATAACTGAGGGTTGGATTTAGTCTCGCGAGTTGTAAAACTTCCAGAAACTTTTGATCAGGAGGCCCTGAGCAAATTTATTAATCATAAAGGCCACACCCCATCAACGGCCTTCTTTTTCTTTTTTTATATTTTGTTTCCTCTTATTTCTCCAAACATATATCCATAATTATTGTACATAACTTCCGGCGTTATACTCTTCTATAAACGACGCCATCGAAGACATCTTCATCCAGACCATCCATGGAGAATCATTGACTGGTCCTATACGACCCTAGTCTCACCCACTTGTGATAGATCCAGACACTAGCCACGGAGAATTATCGACTGGTTTCATACCGGAGGTATACCTAGTCTCATCCCCTAACCTGCTATAGGGTAAGGTAAGGTAAGGTATATTGGTGATACAGGTAAGTTGGTGATAATTTTAATTTCATTTGTTAATATGTTACCTATTGCGCGGGGAACTTCTATTTCACAGGGAAGGTTTATTAATGTGTATATTAAGTGCACAATCAGGCAACGTTGGCTGCAATCGGTTTGTTTACGTTCCAGAAAAATTTCTGCTAGTGGCGCGCATTTATGAAGATTGTGCCGGCTGTTTTTGCATAAATAATTAGTGTGGTGGTTATTACTTAACATAAATTAAGGTAAGTATTCATTTGGAATTTGATTAAAAGGGAACATGTTAATTCATCAAATACTGCAAACAGAACAAGGTTTCGATACTTTTTATTGCTTTAGTGGCTTAGGTAGTGCCGGCATTTTCTTAGCCGTTTCTCATGCGGTTTTTTAAGGTGGTCAACTCAGCATTTTGCAAAAATGTTTTTGTTGATTTGGAAAAATATTTTATTGGGTTCTATTTTTAAGAATGGTGGTATATAATACGTTGTATTGAAAAAAAAATATTGGTTTTACGTTTCAGAGTATCACCAACTTACCTGTATATCACCAACTTACCTATACCGCCCATGCCATGCAGAAGCGCACATACAGAGGTTATGACAGGCGTGACATGGTAGTGGCAAGTCAGTTGGTTCGGCAACAAGGTATGTCTATATATAAGGCCGTCAAGGAAATGAAAATACCCTGGTCACCTTTAAAGCGCTATTTAACCAAAACCGTGGGTCAAGAGGAAAACGCTGTTCCGGATTTGCCAAAGTTAGGGAGACCTTTTGCTTTAAAGGCTGACCTTGAAGTGCAAATATTTAATTACATAATAACTATGCAAGAATTGAGGTTTGGACTTACTGTGGTTCAAATTCGGAAACTAGCTTTTTCTCTAGCAAAAGCTATTGGTCGGGAGAGTTTTTTTTGTGAACGAAAAAAAAGCAACTGCAAGCAAGTGGTGGTGGGCATATTATAAAAAAAGGTTTGGCCTTACTTTACGCATTCCAGAAAATTTAGCTACCTACAGAGCATCAATGGCTAATCCTACAATTATTTCTGATTTTTATGTAAAATTAGAAACGTTAATGGTGCAATTAGGCATTAAAGACAACCCTTCAAGACTGTGGAATTGTGATGAGACTCGTATGTCATTTGTGTTAAAACCAAATAAAGTAGTGATGTAACCTATGAAATGAACTTGGTGATTCCACCAAAATTTTTAAACTTAAAAAAAAATTATTAAAGTATTAACTACAATTAAAAATGTTGTCTACTACGGTTACACAAGTTTCGGTTGTTCCGGTGTCAACCTTCGGGCCTTCGACGTCGCTCAGACGGCAGCTAGGGGGTGGATAGCTTACAAAAATTCCGGAAATAGTAGACAAATGAGTAGGCGCCAACTGGGTCTATATAGTGGCCAAACTATGATCCTATTTCCCCAAAAACCCAGTAAATGAGGAAAGAAATAAAAGACAAACCTCAACTTATGTTCCTTTATAAAGAAAAAAAAATATTTACTAAATATACAAACTAATTACCTAATGGCTTAGGTAATCAAAAAAAAATTGGAGGAAATTAAAGTAAAAATTTACACTGTATATGTATATGCATAACCCAAAATAAATTATTAAATCAAAATATGGCACGGTTCGTCGTTAGCTTGGTAACAGGCATGACGCATGCGCAAAATATTAATTTCCACCTTACATAAAAAATAAAATAATAGTTAACTTAAATATTGTGCATAACCGCACCTATACTACATCGTATATTATAAACTAAACAGTAAACTTATAATCCTTATAAGCTTATAACCCTCTCCAAATTGGAAGGCGATATCTGCTTAACTTTTAGTTAAGACCAAACTACCCAAAAGAAAATTATTAAACCATGAAATTTTATAATTAAGTATAATTCATACAACTAAATAAAAATAAAATAAACACATAAAGGACTTTAGACACAGAGGTTATTTACTTAAACTCCCAGATTGGAAGAGGTTACTTAATCTCTGCCCCCACACGGGTCTTCTGAGATTGCTTAACTTAATCGTTAAGTCTGGACCATTTAATAATGAATAAATTGAAAAAAAGTAAAATTATGGCAGTAGCCCTTAATAACTGAAGAATTACAACTTAAACGTGGAAGCAGTCCAAGTGTTCTGCGACCCGAAGGATTACTACATCAGCATTAAGTGCTTAAATTAAGTAAAAGCTTGAAATATTAATCAATTAAACGATGTACTATTTGATAATACTTAAGTTATGAGTGAAATAACCCTAGAACATTCTGTGCTCAAAAGTATAAATAATGTTGAGAATACCTTGACAACATTCGGTTGAAAGTGAATGTATAGTTTAACAATGCACACATGAAACCTTCAATATAACGTATAAGAAAAACCTGATAGTAGGGTGTCTTCTTTCACAGCATTCCCATCTTCCTATCCAGAACGATGAATCATCATTGTAAATCTAGCTACAAGTAAACTAGGTGGCTAGCATACCAATGTTCTGTGTTCCCTCGATGAAACCATTGAACTCCGGACGATATAACCCTCTGTGTACAACTGTTGAAATCCTGGGTCAACAACCCCCTGGGTGAAACTGTCGTCTAATCCTGGGCTAACAACCCCCTGTGTGAAACTGTCGACGAATCTTGGGCTAACAAGCCCCTGGGTGAAACTGTAGACGAATCTTGGGCTAACAAGCCCCCGGGTGAAACCCTTAAAATATTACAAAGAAAAATGTCAATACACATTGACTCAAGTATCCCGAACTATAGGATTACCCAAAAATGTACATAAACTAGAAAATATTTAGCATCTAGGATACAGAAAAATTACATTGGCTCAACAGTGAGTCATAAACAGTATTATGAGCTCAAATAATTAAAATTCTGTTACACCATGCCATAACATAAAAGAAATTTACAGCCACATGGTGCGTAACATAACCAAATATATACAAAACATACCTTTTTCGTAAAGGGTTAACTTGGTAGTCTTCCAAGGATGAGAAACACGTGAGATGATCCACAGCACAACAATATTCCACACTCCAAATGCTGTGAACTCCCAATTATTGCGTTAAAATCCTATAATAGATATGGGCTGGACCAATGACCATAGGAATTTACCAATACACTAAAATTCCTCTCAAAATACGAAATGTCCATTTACCCACAATTAACCATGAAGTAGAATCTAAAATCCCCTTTAATTAGGGTAAGCCGATGGGGCTAAATATTAAGAAAATTCTATTTCGACACAAAAATCGTCTTTCACGTGACTCGGCACCACTGACAGTAACAATACGTCAGCCGTCCAAAAAGGCCGAAATCCCTTTCCGATAAATGTCAAGTGGGTTCAGAAATTCATCCTCAAGAATTCCCCACTATATAACTTAACAGACCATTTACGAAAGGTACCCTAAAAACTATATTTATATACAGTATAACTACATTTGGGAAACTGTTCCCAACAAAAATTAATACAACAGCGATCGCAAAAAACTCCCTCACGACTTAAAATCGCCCATTGTGAAACTACCTTACCTCGGGTTCTGAGCCCGATATTGGAACGTCCTACAACCATGACACTTGTCGGTGTTCTGTCGTCAAGTGACGTTTATGTCATTCACTGTCATAATTAATAAACATTAATCCAATTCTGACAGCTATAAACAAAAATAAAGAAAATCTTAAAGAATGGTATCGTAAATAATTAATTACCCAAAGGTGAGACTATAATACATAATATATATAAATCTACAACGAAACTTGGTCTATTTTTAGGAGTCTGGAAAATTAAAACAGTGAACACTACACCGCAAATATGACCAATGTACAAAGTATTATACTAGTGGTGAGATGGAATAAATTGTAATAATGATGTCCAAAAGTTAGAATACAGGTGAAATTAGTTAATGACCGAAGTAATAGTGATATCATCCATACGATTTTGCCCTTTTTTTTCGTATGATTAACCAGGTAAGCCAAAACAATTTTATTAATTCGTGGGGCCAAAAATGAACGTTACAGTGACCGCATTAGGAAAGCGTTATGTATACAAGAGAAGTTATGCAGACCGGGGGGAGACAACAACAGTTCTCGGCTGTGTATGTACAAACTGCACATTTATTCCACCATTAATAATATTTAAAGGCGTTCGTTGGAATCCTAAATTAGCAAGAAGTTGTTTACCAAATTTACTTGTCAAATTATCTCCAAAGGGTTGGATTAATTCAGAAATTTTTCTGGAATGGTTGCAATTTTTCATAAAGTCAATACCAAAAGAACGACCTGTTATACTTTTGATGGATTCCCATGTGTCGCACGTTTCCCCAGCTGTCATACAGTTAGCGAAAGAAAACGAAATTTACCTTTTCACATTTCCTGCTCATATGAGTCACCTCCTACAACGACTCGACGTTGGAGTTTATCGGCCACTAAAATCTGCTTGGAACCAATGTGTGAATGATTACATGCGGGAAAAGAATGGCGAAAAACCTAGCCGATATAATTTTAATCAAATTTTTACAGCCGCCATGGTTAAAAGTTTCTCGCCTACCAATATAGAACATGCTTTTTGCAAAAGTGGAACATACCTCTAAATAAGAATGCAATTTCACCGGAAGCTATAGCTCCTTTAAAATTGACTGATACTGTCCTACAAGATAACAAAGTAGAAAACAATAATGCTGAAAACAATAATCAGAACCGCCCTTTAGAAAATAAAACAGTTAAAAATTTGTTGATACTGTCCTCAGCTTCAGCAATTTCACAAAAAGAGAAAAAAAAATAGAGACTCCTCTGCAAAATGTCTAACACTCCCTGATCCAAAATCACCTTCCATCGATCCGCAACCAGGTTGTTCTGAGGCAGTGTCGTCAATTCGAGCTTAAATTACTTCGCTTAAAGAAAAATGAATAAATCAGCGAAAGAAGAAATCCAAAACGGACGATGATGATTGGGACTGTGGTGTTTGTGGTGGATCATACCAGGATGATGCTAAAAAAAAAGCGCCTCATGGGTTCAATGTTCTTTTTGTTGTGTGCCTTACCATGTCAAATGTCAGACAAACCCTGATGAAGAGGACATCTTCATGTGTGATGGTTGCGCTGGAGAATCATCAGATTCGGACTAATGCAACGTTAACCAAATTTCACCAAATGAAATAGCCCCTTTCGCCAAATTACCTTACCTGTAAGTAATTTACCTATGATAGGATTAAATTCTTAAAGTAGAATTTTTCTAGTGAATTTTTGAATTAAAAATTAGTTTTCGTTAATCAGGTATTGAGCAATATATAAAACTTGTTTGTGTAAAAAAAACACGTGTAATTTTTTTAACTACTAAGTTATTCACGTAAAAGTAAAATTATCACCAACATACCTTACCTTACCCTACAAGGTAACCTTCTATGCTTTATTAATCAGGATTCCGGATTGCATTATTTGACATTGAAACAACTTGAAACCGCGTGATATATTTTGAGAAATATTAGGCTAATCAATTTGGTACATATATTTAGTTGTAAATTTTTATCAAGTTAATTAGTTCATAGTATAAACTTACCATATCTTAGCAAAATATTGAACTTATCCGATTATTTCAAGCACTGAATGCATTATAAAATATTTGATTACGAATCACGTTGTACGCCGAAAATAAGCATATTTAAGGTCCATCTAAAATTAGTGAATCTAATATTATAACATATATGGGGGTAATAATAATCTATAAATACCTCATGTTGCAATAGTCCATATTGAGATTATTCAGATTTTTTAAACATAATAATTTGTAAAATATTTATGTCATTTAACATCGTGTAACATAGGAAAAAAATAAAAAGAAGATAATCAGACTGTCCCAGTCCAAGAAATCAACAACCACGTAAGGTAATCGATTAGTTTTTATTTTAATCATCCCCTTAAGTACTCAATCCCTGAGAAATATTCAAGATCGCCTTGTTATAGGTCAGATACACTTTGTTTTCATCATGTTTTAATTCTAAACTCTCTACATGTGTAACAACCAGTTATCAAACATATTATTTATGAATATAGTAGAATAATTCACTAGAACATTTGATCAGAAAAGTTTAACATTATGTAACTAATTCGTTGCCCAGTACCATTACTGTCAGGTAATCTCAGAGACAACAGAGACGGGTATCTTAATAGGAAAACTTGCTCTTTAGTCGATTTACATTACATATATGACTTTCATTGATCTGAACATTTATTTATCTCTCTTTCAGAAAACTCTAACCAGCGCTAGATGTCGCTGACGTTGCTGGTTTTTTACGTTGTTTAGGTGTGACGTATATACTAGAATTGACAACTGACAGTGTTATGAATATGGGTATAAATGTGTGCAGTTTATTAAAATTAATTTAAGTGGTGTTTTCGTTTATTTCTTTGAGTCTGATTTGGTTGTTTAATTAGTTAATTTTCGAATATTATTTTTCGCATGAGGCAGTTCTGGAACTAAATTCGCAAACAATATTACTGTCGGATCATAACAATACTATCATTGTTTGTTTAAATAATGGTTGTGGTACCAATAATGTGAGCAATGAAGCATCTGTGTGTGTGTGTGTGTGTGTGTGGTGTGTGGTGTGTGTGTGTGTGTGTGTGTGTGTGTGTGTGTGTGTGTGTGTGTGTGTGTGTGTGTGTGTGTGTGTGTGTGTGTGTGTGTGTGTGTGTGTGTGTGTGTGTGTGTGTGTGTGTGTGTGTGTGTGTGTGTGTGTGTGTGTGTGTGTGTGTGTGTGTGTGTGTGTGTGTGTGTGTGTGTGTGTGTGTGTGTGTGTGTGTGTGTGTGTGTGTGTGTGTGTGTGTGTGTGTGTGTGTGTGTGTGTGTGTGTGTGTGTGTGTGTGTGTGTGTGTGTGTGTGTGTGTGTGTGTGTGTGTGTGTGTGTGTGTGTGTGTGTGTGTGTGTGTGTGTGTGTGTGTGTGTGTGTGTGTGTGTGTGTGTGTGTGTGTGTGTGTGTGTGTGTGTGTGTGTGTGTGTGTGTGTGTGTGTGTGTGTGTGTGTGTGTGTGTGTGTGTGTGTGTGTGTGTGTGTGTGTGTGTGTGTGTGTGTGTGTGTGTGTGTGTGTGTGTGTGTGTGTGTGTGTGTGTGTGTGTGTGTGTGTGTGTGTGTGTGTGTGTGTGTGTGTGTGTGTGTGTGTGTGTGTGTGTGTGTGTGTGTGTGTGTGTGTGTGTGTGTGTGTGTGTGTGTGTGTGTGTGTGTGTGTGTGTGTGTATGTGTAGTTTTCCGAGATGTCAATTTGAACTAAAATTTCATTAACTTTAATATTACTTCTTTGCTTCTGTAACTCTCTTTGTTGGTGTCTCATAAAATGTACATGTTTCATATACTCTAATAAATTTTTATTTAGAAATTCTAATAACTTCCATCCTGTTACTTTTCTTTCACTTTTGGTGGTTATTCTGATAGTTGTTTTTCTCTCGCTTAATGATTTTATCCTCTGTTTGCTTTAGATTCCCACTGACGGAAAGTTAGAATTTTATCTAGAACACCCACATTTTCTGTTTTAAATTTAATAGTCTAATCAACAAGTTCAAAAGCGTGTTTTTGGGACATACTATTACGAAAATTATGTTTAATAGCTCATTCGATTCGGAATAATGTGTAGATCAATAAAAGTTAAATAAACAATCAAACACCTCAAAAACATGGTGTTTGGTTCTTCGCCTATAGTTTGTAAACTATAAATATTTTTGGATTTTTCAAAAAAGATCCTTATAGTGAAGAAAATTTGCTATAAATAAGTTTCAAATTCCGGAACTGTACCTCAATTATTTATAATTTTAATTTAACGCTCAAAGTAGCCTTCCGCGCGCCATTTTTAGGTTGCGCGCACGGCGTCGAAACCGAGTACGTTACATAAAATAATTTTTTTAAGTTAATAAAATTAAATTCAAAAATTTAAAAAAATTACGGTGTATTCTAAACACTTAGAAGAATTCATTCCCGTTGGAATTTTTTATAAAAATAAATTTTCCAACAAAGTAGGTTATTATTAATTAACAAAATTTTTAATATGAATTTAGGTTAATTTCTATAGGAACGGCAGGGGTACAAAATCTGAAATTTCATATTTTAGTGGTACAAATTATGTTACTTTCATTGCAGGAGTAACTACTGATTCTGCTCGTGCAAAAGCGTACTTTACTCTTGAGCCTAATATGAATGAAGGTTAGTTTCTATAGGAACGGCAAGGGTACAGAATCTAACAATTTACATTTTAACGTACTTTTATTGCAGAAGTAACGATTGATTTTGCTGTTTAAAAGGATTATGAATTTAGGATAGTTTCTAAGGAACGGCAGGGGTGCATATTCTAAAAATTTATGTTTTAACGGTATAAATTATGTTGTGTTTTATGCAAAAATTTCAATAGATTCTTTTTCTGGAAAAAGTCTCTTTATTTTTAATTATAACAGATTTGGATTAATTTGAAAGTTGTTCCAGGCAGTTTTATTAAATAAATTAGGTTTTTTTAATGGTACATATTGGTACAAAATCAGTCCTTTTTAATTGTACCTTTGTATTTTTCAATGTGGTGCTGCTAGCCTAATATTGAACTAGAAGCACCATGTGTTTTTATATAAACCGTACATAGTACAAAAATTGATTGGTGGTACAAATTGGTACAAATTCAGTTCATTTTAATTCTACCTTTGTTTTATTTTTTATTTTATTTTTTTAATGTGGTCCTGCTAGCTTAATATTAACCTAGCAGCGCCACGTTTTTTTTTGAAAACGGCACATGGTACAAAATTTTTATTGGTGGTACAAATTAGTACAAAATAGGTACTAAATTATGTAATAGATTTTAATTGATTCTGCCCAGTTGGTCCTGCTAGCTTTAGAGAGGTACTATAATGTGCTTTTTACTTTTTTGCGGCATTGCCAGGTTGATCTAATATAGAGTTTTAAACCTTATAATTTTTAAAAAGGACAATTACCGAAATGACGATTGGGGTAAAAAAGTATTAAATAATAGCAGTAGAGCTTTAAAATAAAAAATGTCTTTATTTTTATATAGTTATTTATTTTATAAAAAATAATTATGTTTCAAAGTTGCAGCCCAGGACATGTGATTGCCCCATTATGTGAAATAGACCATGATATGACATCCACATTATAAATCGTCATGCGCTACCGTCTAGATGATGGTGGGTAGGGTTTTCCGGGTTTTCCTCATCTGTAAGCCAAATGGCGCCATCAATCTTCTTTAAGTCGCCCCGGAGCGCCACGGCTGATAATAATAATAATAATTTTCGTCCCCATCCCCTACACAAGTCGCTTAATTGGCTTCAGGGGTTGAAATTCACTCGAAAGGGGGTGAATTATGGAGAATATTATGTTATTATTATTAATAATGTAATAATTAAATCACCTAAGGTTTAAATAGAACTTTGCTGTGAGGTAGTATTTACTAAGTAGATAAATGAATTTCTCATAAGTTTTCAAACCTTTATGCCAGACCTTGTAGAATTCTTGGGATACATCGAAGAATTTAGCATCCAGCGTTATAGCATTTATTTTGTTTAAGACTGTCAGCGATTTAATTTACTATTCTTTATACCCGTTAAACGATGATGATGTAAACTGAATTATTTTTGAAATAGAATCCATCTATTATTTATCGATTCTGATAAATCATAGTACGCTGTTATATCGTTAATAATATTTTATGAATTTACATTTATTTTATTATCAATTCATTGCCGAACAATAACAAAAAAATGTTAATCTGAAATTCACGAAGAAGAAAATTCCATCGTCCGTATGCGATAACCGAACGTAGTTGTGTGTCTACATTTCTTACAATCCATCTTCCCACACGCTGAGATGTCTTTCTTTATCGTCGGACACATCTCCATTCACTTATAATTGGGGATAATTCCTTATTGTGTTCCCTATCAAGATCTTTGACAGAACGTCGCGTCGTAAAGAGATAATGAATTACACTAATATTCAAGACCGACAACGCGATAATGTTGCCGCATCTCTTTTTTTAACTGTTATACTTATGAGTAGAGAGCGGAATATATGCAAAATACATATATATGCATTTTTTGCATATTTTACCAAAGTTCAGAAAATATTGCATATTTTTCCAAAATTCAGAAAATATTGCATATTTTACCAAAGTTCAGAAAATTTAAGAAAATATTGCATATTTTCGAAAAAAAAAAAAAATGTATTACTATAGTAATACATTTTTTTTTTGATTTGCACAGTATACTGTGCAAATCAAAAACTGTTTTAACAAATTATTTATTTATTTATTTATTTATTTATAATACAATACTCTACAGGTCATAAACCCAATTACAGAGCAGGAATTGACAGAATATAATTATTAATAGATCACATTTTTTATATGAATGTTAAGCACATAAAAAGAACTTGTATTTCGTAATAGATAACAAATGAACTAAGATAAAAAGTGAGATTTTATATCTGACAAATTGCAACTAAATATATCAAGTTCATTGACAATAGAATTTGTTACTGTACACATGGTATGGAGCGGAGAATTTTCCAGAACATTATACAGATATATTTGAAATAAAGACCTCTTAAATTTTTGTATTTGTTTTTAAGTGTCACTTCTTGTAAATTCTTGTTAATTAGTTCTTGGAGGGTGGCATGCACTGGGTTTTTACCTTCTTAAGAGATTAGGCATATTAAGGTAATTGTTAATAGATGGTATTTACACAGATAAAGTATTACCTACAATGCAATAAAACGGTTTATATAAAATTCTCAGTAATTTCTTGCAACCAATCTACCCTAACATCGGAATATTTTGAATGTTTTTCATTCAGTTTAATGAGATAGTATCCTCGTTATTTGCCTAGTGAAAAGTCTTGTAATAATTTGTTGTTTTAACAGTGTCCTAAAATGTCGAGAATTTCTTCGTGGATTATTAACTTTCCAGAGTTGAAAATCAATGGATTAAAGTTTTTTGTAAAGCTTGTGCCAAAAGAGTGGTTTGCGAAAAAAAGTTCAAAGTGGTTCAACACGTGAAAACATCATTGCATAAAGCCAAATTGCAAAAAATTAAATCACAACCGGTTCAACAATGCGTTGTGAGGTCATTTCAAAACGCCGACAAAACAAAAAGTGACAAGGAGGTATTTAATCAGAACTTGTGCAAAGCTCTTGTTGCGGCAAATATTCCATTAAAGAAGTTACAAAACCTACATCTAAGAGAATTTTTACAAAAATATTGCAATCAAACCATTTCTGACGAATCTACACTCAGAAAAAAAAATGTACATGCTATATATATATTAATGTAATAGAAGAAATTAAAGTTTTACTGGATGAAAGCACAGATGCTTGTGGAAGATATATGGTACATCTTATGATTGGAGCCTTAAAAGAAAATGAACCAGGTACATCATATTTAATTGCATCAAAACAGTTAGAAAAAACTAACAATACAACTGTTACCCGATTTATTCAACAATCTCTAGCAGAATTTTTTGAGGGAACATTTTCCAAAGAAGTTTAACGTTGGCCCTGTACATTACTTCCAAAATTACGGTATTGTCCTATTACTTCGGTAGATGTTGAAAGGACCTTTTCTATATCAAAACATATTTTCACAGACAGAAGACAAACATTTTTAATAGAAAATTTCGAAAAATATTTAATTATAAATTCCTATTATAATATTACTATTTAATATTTTTATACTATTCTATACTTAACTTCTACTAGTTTTTGTGTTTCGTTTGTTTTAAATAAATTTTTATATTACATATTTTCTTTTGTATTTTTTTTTCGTGTAATGGCTTTGATAGCGTACCAAATTAGGAACAGCAATGTTAATTAGAACCCAACAGTGAATGGTCAAGTGGAAATATTCGCTAGGCATCAGAATTAATTTTTAAATAAATTAATTAATTTAAAAAATCGCGTCCCGGCTGGAATTTGAACCCGGGACCCCTAAGTCCACAGGCCAACGCACTAACCACTGAGCTACCCACCTCCTACTTTTTTTTAAGTATTTTTAATTAATATGCATTTGCATATTTAGGCATAATTGGACAAAATAACTGCATATTTTTGGTAAAAACGATGCATGTATATGTGCATATTTTGTTATATTTTGATGCATATATTCCGCCCTCTACTTATGAGTAATTTATTGACTGTATTTTTTAAATTCTCTTCGATGAATACGAAAATTATCGATTAAAAAAATATGAAATGGAAAAAAGGGCCGCAGAAGTTTGGAAAAAATTATAAAACTTCACAAACAACAATGTTTCTTCTTTCACTTATAATAATAATAACAACAACAAATTTATTGTACAGTACAGTTCATATAATTAAAAATGTAATGTGTCCAACACATGACTTTCTTATCTAGTTAGGTATTACAGGCCTTTTCCGTTATTTTGTACAACCTATTGTAGCACCTCTGTAAATATTTAGAGGTTAACTCAATATATACATTTTCCACATACATCTAACCAGTGGCGGTTTGCCCGTAAGGGCACTTGGGCACGTGCCCTAGTATAATAAACCAAAAAAAAGTAATAACTTACATATTTTATATTTTCCTCAATGCCTATTATTATTTCATCTAATATTCAGCGCAAACCGCGTTGGCACGACACTGGACAACCGGGCGTTGAGCGACATTCCGAAAATTCCGAAATTAAGTGGGCACAGTAAATATGTGCCTCTGTTGTTTTCTCTCTCATTATGATGCGAAAAACAAGGACAACGACAATATCGCTTAGCAAGAGATGAACACATGCGATGGATTATACATTACAAGCAGGGCGCTGTCCTCATTGTGACGGCACCAGAGAGAAGACATTAACAGAGTGACAATTCTAATACAAATTTCTGGAAGCATGTTCCATGCGCGTTGACTGTGGCGACGCGCTTGGCAACGAGCGCGAACTAGATATTTACCGGTAATGCAGATTTTCTTTAATTTAAATTTAGGCGGCAGCATTGAAAAACTTAGCAATACAAATTTGTAACTTTGTACACAACTCGATATTTTTTGCAAAATTGCAAAAAATATCGATTTAGGTACAATTTTACAAACTCATTTACTACAAATTTATATTTTGTAAAGGTTATGTCATTAAACAGAAGGTATTAAGTAAATGTACATAAAAAACACATTTTTTATTGCAGCAGTGACACAAAAAATCTAAAAAATGATCATTAAAATCACTCACAAAATACTGAAATAAAAAGAAAAATTCTATGGTTTCACAAAATAGTAAAAAAATCACTTAAATCACTCACAGTAATTTAAAAAACCATTGCTTTTACTTTATTTGTCAAGAATATTTTGTCGCACAATTTTAAATAAACTGTTGGATATTTTAGTACCATTTAATATTCATAAATATAAGGAAGTATTTCAAGCTTTAAAAAAGAAAACATTCAGAAAACGCCAAAAGAGAATATAGGAATATAAGACTGCTATTTAAAACTATGATAACTTTAATATTATAATATTCATCTCTTTACGTTGTACCTAAAAAGTAACTCCAATTTTTAGTCGCCAGCACATAAAATTGCCGTAGTATCCTGACCTGCAGTGGATTCTCATCTTTCAATACAGCATATCATGTTGAGACACCTATCTTCATCGACAGACTGCCATTCTTATGTAATGTCTTTATCTATTCAACACGTAACGTGTTAAGTTCGCACATATAAGAATCCATGTTCTGATCTATTCATTCTGAATTCCTTTTATCATAGCATCCTCTCTTGTCTTGGGTTTGGACATGATTAAACTGAAATAAATACAGAAATTGGTTAGGCCACGTTGCATGGACTGATATATAGATAATAAGGATTTACACATAGTGTGAACTTCTAAGTATAACAAAAAACTACTTTATTAAAAATTTGTAGTAGAAATATATTTATTTCCTACCTTAATATATTCAATTCATATAGTAAACACGATTAAATAAATTTTCAGAATTTTATTTAGTTATGTTATGTTAATTGTTGAAATTATGGAACAAGGTACAAACAAATAGCATTTATAAGACATTACTTTGATTACGCTATTGGTTGAAATGTGACATGAACGATTGAAATATGTTAATGACCAATTATAAGTGACTGTCATAGTTTATGGTTGTTGAGTAAGAACTACCTTCACGTAATTGTCACTATTGTCAGTCGTTTATAGTTCAATGTTGAACCACCATGCACGATGCGCAACGAGTGCCAAAAATCGGTCCAAAACGCGTAGACAAGTTTTGTATATGATTGAAACCATGTGCTATGTCTTATCTCTGGACGGCACAGATTACCTAGACCAAATACGAATGTACGCAGCGGCATCTTTACCGGCGATGCCGGTTTCGGCTAAAGGTGCGCGTTTGTTGGACCATGATAATAATTTATTTATTGTGATTACGAAAAAATGTTAGTTGGACCATTGGAATAGTTAGGAAATAAAACTACAAAGAAAAATTACTTTTTTTTATAAAGCAGTCAAAAATATGATGAAAAAAAAATCAATAATATTTATAAATGGGACAAAATTTTAATTTTTCTTTTGGTTTTGTCTGACTTTTTCGAGGATTTCAAATCTCTGTTTGCATATTTAAGAGTATAAAAAATGTATGTAATGATTTTTTGATTAAATAGCCACATACATAGTTAAATGCATTTTGAGTGGTCACATTAAGCTCCCTGTAGTCACATTCAGAAATCGTTATTGTCTTCACTGATTGTTTTGAAATATATTTAATTTTCATTAAGCGGAGAACTTGTATTCCTAAGGGAAAAATGAATCCCGGGATTCCTTTCCAGTGTGTGCCCCACTGCCGCTAGTGCTCACGAGCTTTCACTGCATCTAACTCGAAACATTTACACTCATTGCCAACGAAAATACTGAATAATTTAAATTTCATACTTTTCCTTCAATTTTTCTATTACGGTCCATTTTAGAGAAATCATGTAAAAAACAAAAATTATAGAGATCGGTATCGCAAATATCTTTTAGTTTAACAATTTTCTTAAAAATCAGATTTTTTTACATTTTGTAAAATTTCTCGAATACGGACCATTCTAAGAAAATTTCGTAAAGAATAAAAATTATAGAGAAGAATATTAGAAGTAATTTTTATTTGTAGAATTTTCTTCTCCAAACGTAAATAAGAGATATATTTCATAAAATATAAAAATGACCCTCTAAAAAGTACCCTCCAGATGTTCCGACTCTTCCCAAAATCTAATCAGTTTACCTCAGGTTGGAATAAAGCATAAGTTTAAAATTTATAGTTTTTTCTTTATTCGCTTTTCAGTTTTCTTCAAAATTCAAAATTTACACATTTTCACAAATATATCGAATACGGTCCATTTTAGAGAAATTATGTATGGGACCAGAATTATAGAGAATTATAGCGTTAATTATAGAAAATAATATTACTAGTAACTTTTATTTAAAGAATTTTCTTCTTTTAACGTATATAACAGATATGTTTAATATTGTATAAAAATGACCCTTTTAAAGTACCCCCCAGATGTTCCGACTCTACCCGAAATCTAAAGTTCACCGCAGCCCGGAATAAGACTTATGTCTTAAATTTGGTGTTTAGAAAAATCGATATTTTCTTTTCCGATTTTTTTACAATATCAATAATCTGTATTCGATGTATCATTTGATGTCAACATCGATGTTTTAAAAAATTTGTGCATCCCGGGACTGAAATATCTAAGGGGATCGCGACATAGGCGTCCATCTATGATGCCATTTTTTCCGAAATAGTAGTCGCCAGGCCTGCCAACGTAAGAAACAAAAATCACCGTTTTTTTTTAAATGACATTTTCATTATGAAATGCTTAGATTTTTTATAAGAAAATATTTAAATTTAATCAATTGTTTTTAATTTCACATGTACCTACGTGGAATATGTCGTGAAAAATAGATCACTTTCAATTTTGTACTTTTTGATTTATTTTAAAAAGTAATATGAAGAGATAAAGACAATTTTCTTATAGATTAGGATGCAAAACAAATTGTGGCTCAATTTTTTAGGACTCCAATCCCCTAAGTCTATTTATTTTATATCTTTTTAAATTGTTGGTAGGGATTATTCACTTTAATTGTATGTTTTTACTTAATTTAAACAATAATTGTGTGTAATAGCATGTATTTATTCGCTACATCTTACAAAGGATGGCTTTGAAATACTTGTAAAACCAAGATACTTTTCTAAAGATTGACCAAAATTTAAAACCGAAAATCTTCAGTAAAATAGAGCATTTGTCTGCAAGCAGAATAACAGTAGAATAGGTTAACAAAGCTAGCAAATAGCTAGAAAAATCTTTTTATAGCTTTTTTAGTATTTCAGGGCAATGTGTTAACAGCAGACCACAACAAGAACAACTAAAGTTTAGTAATCAAGCAAAATATTTCAGTATCTCCAGAATAATAGAAAACATGTATGGCTTTGAATAGAAAATAACCCAAACTAGCATGTCTAGTGAATATTACATTTAAAAATATACTTGGTATCAAAACTTTTGGGCTTCTACTTCAATATTAATCATATAAAGAAATGCACATGAATTTTATAGTATTAAGTAGGATTCAGATCGAATGTATCCATAAGTTATACATTATTAAACTAAAATAAACCAATTTCAAATAACTGTTTTTTATTTAAATAAAACATGATAAATACCTATATGTCCTTATTAAATACATAAATTAGTCTCAACTACACACATTTTGTTTGTTTTTACTTCTCGTCGAGAAGTCCACATTTAAAAGTGACTACTAATTATTCACAGTCTTTAAGTTTAAGGAGACCAGCTACTACAAAATATCTTGTTGGCAATAACTAATTTCACCTTAATAATAATTTTGCATATATCAACATTTTACAGCGCTTTGTTTATATGAGACATACCTAGGTCTTTTAATTAAATCTCACATATTTAAAATATTTAAATCAAGTACCGTAAAACGGGGTTACTTTGCTCCATATTTTGACTTTATTTATAAAAGTTTGTAATAAATACCCTATGAAGGATACTAAAAATTTTGTGATTGCTTAGATCAATTTTAGAGGTGTTAAAATGTGTGCCTACTGAAAGGGATCGTATTTAATTCCGTCCCCGTTGAATGGAACCAAAGTCGTGGATGCGCTGGAATAGAAACAGGGAATCATCGCATAGGAACGGGAATTAATTATTGAATGTGAGATTTTGAACGTAGAGGAAATGGAATGTCGCGATTGTTAAAAAAGGTGTAGGTTTTTGTTAGTTTTATTTGTGATAAAAATGTAAGTGCCTTTTTAAATCAATTATTATGTTTCAATTACTTTTATATTATTTAACTAGTTGATGGTTCACTATTTAGATTTGAATTTCACTGTTATAAGTAATTTCATGCTTTTTCTTGACAGCATTTTTTGTATCTGTCATAAAAAATTGCTTGCATTCCAATTACGAGTTTATTTGATTTTATGACTTATTTTACTATCTAAATCAGTGAAAAATAGCGTCCTTTTAATATTTTAATTTAAATATTTTTGAAGTTTATTGAAATTTTGTAGTTATACCAGGGAAAATTTGCTATAATTTTTATTTGACATTGAGATTATTTTTAAAGTTAGGCAAGGGAAAAGTAATATTATATTAGTAAATTATGTGTTTTCCTAACATCAGAAATTCACAGCATTGGCAGATCTAAGTTAAAAGTATAAAATGCCTTGTTGATTGATACTAAAATTTTCCGCCCGTGGCTGGGACAACATAGGGATAGGTGTCCCGGTAACTTACCTGATTTTGTCACCAGAATATTCAACTTTAGGTGGGTAGTAAAGCTGTAGAGTTTCCCCATTACCTTGTCCCTAATAAACCTTCTTCAGTTTTGTATCGAGTGTGTTTGAACCTAGTAATGCTCAATGTTTGTTATCTGATGAGTTATTGTTCTTAAAATATTTATTTTATTTTTGCCTTGCAGCCTTAAATATTGTTTTTTTTTATACATAATGTATTGGATATTATTTTATATATTTTCCTGTGTATAACCTAAATTGAATATTATTTCATATATTTTTCTGTCTTTAACTAAAACATCAAGTAATTAAATGTGCTTTTTATATATATACTTAATTTGTCATTTGTATCCAAATTGACGTTTGATTGGTTTTATTGTATTTATTATAACTTTGGGGTTTTCTTGCTGGTTCTTTCCCCTCATATGATAAACTAAATATTTTTTTATTGCACCGAACCAGACATATATTTAATCTTTATAAATATATTTTATATACTTATAAATTTTTACATTCTGATTCTGTCATCTATAATATTTTCAATAAAGATTAGATATAAATCAATAGATGTTTTCTTTTAACCTTTACCACTCCCTCAATAACACGTAAGTAGCCAATAGATAACGAATCTTTCAGTCTCTCACGCGTGGTGTCCTAGTCACTTCATAGTCGATCACGCCGCCACTTTATTTATCATACTTTTATAAAAGAGAGAGAGATATTAGTTAAGTTGTCTCTCTTTATTTTAGTTGGTTACACTACAGATTTTGGTGCCGTGACCAGGATATCTATTGTTAAGTGAAAACGTAGTAGGGAGTGGAAAAAGTTAGATATTATATTTTCCTATATTAATGTAATTTGTGAAGATTTTGTTAGCTGCCTTGTATGGTTTTTTCTGTTCGTAGATTTTGGATTAACCATTTTTCTGAGAGCAGTGTTTCCTGAAAGTTGTCAAGTTAGATGACAACGGCATGGAACCTCCAACCGGCGAATCTCTGATAATAGCTGATGTTGAACAGTTGCCAAGTGGTACCAACACCATAGTACGCGGGAATTCTTCTACGGGGTCATCGGCGGATGCAAGTGAGAGCGTTCCGATTGTTATAAATCCTACCATTTCAGATCCTAAAACCTCCCCTCCTTCCCAATTAAACAATCAGCCAGAAAGTCCTGATAACCCTTGGAAACAAATAGCCATGGCTTTCTCTCAAAATATTTATAACAAACCATCAGAACCTCCCAATTTTAGGTCAGTAGATCGAACTAACCCAGCCATTTTCCTTCAGAGACTTCACAAATATTTTGAGCTGACTCATGCCCCTCAAAAGGCCTGGCTTAACATAGCGAAGCATTCTCTACCATGTCCCGCTGGTGATTGGTCACTTCTAAGGGAGGATTTTTGGCATACGTATGAAGATTTTGCTCGGGATTTTAAAAATCATTTCTGGTCCAGTGAACGCCAGGCTGAGGAACGTTTTCGGCTCAGTGGGGTGCTATTTTCTGGAGAGGTATGCTCCATGTCTGATTTCTTTTTGAAACAAGTTAAATCTTACCGTCTGTTTAATTTCCCCATTCCTGAAAGTGTGATAGTCAGCGAGATTATGAGGCAGTTGCCTTTGCAAATTCAGTCTTTGTGGACCACAATGCCGTATAGAAGTATATTCGGTGCCTTGAGATTTTGCAATTTGGCTTGAAAGTTACCTTTGAAGCCAACGACTGCCACTGCTGCGATCCTGGACCCTTATCATGTGATTCGTACCAGTGATTTGTTCCATTGATTAGGTTTGTTCCTCAGGGTACAAAGCTCTCATGGTTACCTTCTCAAGTTTTTGTGTTATGTGGAGAGAAGCTCCTTTGCTTAGTTATAATGAGTTGTTATTTTATCCTAAAGGATGTTTATTAGCTGTTAAGATGGCTTGGTTATTTGGTTGCAAATTAGGGTATAACCAGTTTGGTTTAGATACTCCTTTAGAGCTGTTAAGATGTTCTTTATTTGACACATTTAGTTATAGTTCGGTATTATGTGATTCTTCTTCTGACATAATGATTTTAGATCAAAAGCTGAGTACTGGGTTTCCTCATCAAAAGTTGTGTTTGTTGCACACATCACTATTTGTTGTAATGAAATTGATTTGATAGCATTGGTTGACTCGGTATGTGAACTTAGTTGTTTCAGTGAAGAATATTTTTGTAAACTGAGACAAGTTCCTTTTTATTGAAATATTATCAGTTGCTAGCACTCAATTGAGAGGCGCTATAGGCCAAAAAGGTGTCAGAATAAAATATCAGGTTTGGTTACATTCTTCAGTAGTGGGTATTTCAGGCCTTTTCGATCTGTTGTTCCTTGTTGTTAAAGATTTAGTAAGACCAGCAATTTTAGGTGTTGATTAGTTAGCTAAGGTAAATGCAGAGGTTAAATTGTCAGATCAATCTTTAAAATTAGAGCATGGGGGGCGTAGTCTAACAGTGAATTTCAACCTAAATACTGGATGTTTTTCTAACGATACCAAGTCTGAGTGTGATGTTGTCGGTGGCCCAGGTCATCTAAGAGAAAACCTCTCAAATGTAGATTTTGTTTCCAATGTAAATGTCATGTCAACTACTGTTGAGGGATTTGTTAAGATTGATATAAGTTCTCATGTGGCATCGCTGGAGCAACTATTACTCACGGCAAAGCAAGTGGTTTGTCTGGACGAGGACAACAAAGATAATTTATTTAAGCTTCTGTCACAATTTCAGCATCTTTTTAATAAATATCCAGGCAGAACCCATAAATATCAGCATGTCATTAAAATGCGTGATATTACTCCTTTTGTTAAACGTGCGTATCCTATACCTTTTCGTCATCGTTCTGCAGTAGACAAGGTCATTCAGGAAATGCTTGGTTTGGGTATAATTAAACGAGAACCCTCTGCATATGTCAGTCCTTTAGCTGTGGTCACCAAAAAGGATGGCACCTGTTCGTGTGTGTTTAGATGCTCGTTTGTTAAATTCAAAAATGTATGCTGATAATGATGCTCCTTCCTCACCTGAGGAAATATTTCAGTCATTACCACCAATTCGTTATATGAGTACTATTGATTTATGTTCCTCTTATTGGCAAATCCTTTAAGTCCCGATAGTATCCGCCAATATGTTGCTTTTCTTTATGCCGGTAAAACAAACATATACTTTCCAAGTTCTTTCCTTTGGTTTGAAGTCAGCTGTGGGCTCTCATTTACTCGAGCTTTAGACGTTATCCTTGGAACAGAGCTAGATGAATTTGTTAAAAAATATTTGGACGATCTCATTGTAATATCTTCTAGTGTTGAGCAGCACTTAAATCATTTGCAACAACTTTTCAGTAAACTTTCTGATGCCAATATGACTCTCAACTTAGAAAAATGCAGATTTTTCCAAAACGAAGTTAAATTTTTGGGACACATCTTTTCTTCGAGGGTTTTAAAATGAACCCCTAACAAATGCTCATCACGTTCATTATGGTCATTTTGTTACTTCAAAATTGTATGTCGTGCTTAAACTAATTTTGTATTTTCCAAATTTAAGGCGATGTATTCATAAGATAATTAGGTCATGTGACATCTGTCAGACATCCAAATTTCCTCAACGATATTTAATTAGGAAAATTTGCCCTATTATGACCAACAAGCCAGGGGAATTAGTCACAGCTGATTATTATGGCCCATTACTTGAGGGGCGTGGCAAGGTTTCATATATTTTTGTGGTTATCGATTCTTTCTCCAAATTTGTTAAATCGTATCCGCTTAGGAGAGCACAGGCTAAGATTTCTGCCTTAAAAATAATCCAAGATTTTTCTCAAATTATGAAAGTTAAAACGATCCTAACTGATCACGGGACTCAATTTACCTCCCATATCTGGCAAGACATGTTAAAGCGATACAAAATAAAACTCACGTTATCTTCTATTAGACACTCTGCCTCAAACCCCTCTGAAAGGGTTATGAAAGAATTAAGTCGTTTATTTCGGATATTATGTCAACGCTCTCATGCTGGCTAGGCAAATCATCTGAAAAATATTGAAACACTGTTCAATAATACCCCTCACACTAGCACTGGCTATTCCCTAAATCAAATTGTTTTTGGTACCCCTCCCCCTGGCGATTTAAATGATCTGGTTATGCGTTTCTTGCCGGTGTCTTCCGTTGAGTCCGTGGAAGCTGTTCACGAAAAGGTCCGTGGCCGCCTAAGAGCCAATGCCGATCGCCGAATACAACATGGCCCGTCACGTCAAGATAATATTACCAATTTAAAATTATATCTACAAAAGAATTAATTACTACTGATTTAAAAAAAAATTATATTTGCAAAAATTTAATTGTTTTTTTTTTGTCTTATGTTTCATGACCTAATCGAGGAATTTTGGTGAGATATGACCGTCGCTGGAACTACCACAACAGGTGTTTACCTACTAGGGTTTTGAAAGTTTGATGAGCTTCAACAGTTTTCGCCTATCTAACTTTCAGAGGGGCGTCTGAAAGGGATCGTATTTAATTCCGTCCCCGTTGAATGGAACCAAAGTCGTGGATGCGCTGGAATAGAAACAGGGAATCATCGCATAGGAACGGGAATTAATTATTGAATGTGAGATTTTGAACGTAGAGGAAATGGAATGTCGCGATTGTTAAAAAAGGTGTAGGTTTTTGTTAGTTTTATTTGTGATAAAAATGTAAGTGCCTTTTTAAATCAATTATTATGTTTCAATTACTTTTATATTATTTAACTAGTTGATGGTTCACTATTTAGATTTGAATTTCACTGTTATAAGTAATTTCATGCTTTTTCTTGACAGCATTTTTTGTATCTGTCATAAAAAATTGCTTGCATTCCAATTACGAGTTTATTTGATTTTATGACTTATTTTACTATCTAAATCAGTGAAAAATAGCGTCCTTTTAATATTTTAATTTAAATATTTTTGAAGTTTATTGAAATTTTGTAGTTATACCAGGGAAAATTTGCTATAATTTTTATTTGACATTGAGATTATTTTTAAAGTTAGGCAAGGGAAAAGTAATATTATATTATTTTAAGGTGAAGGGTGAGAAAAAGTCCTTTATATCTCACAAGGAAAGCCAATGTTTAATTGTTTAACAAAACATTGAGTGCGACCGGTTTCGAAGTGTCATCACTTCATCTTCAGGCTCGCCTAGTGGAAAGGAGAATATGTGGTGTAAGGTGTGTTGGAAACAAAACGATATATAAAATAATAAAAAAGAGAGAAAACTCACCATACTCTCCATCCACTAGGGAATACTACAAAAACAAGTTTCATCAATTTTGGGTTGAAATAAATTGTAAAATTAACCGATTTACACGTAATAAAAAGTTAAAAATATTTGAAAAAACAAATATTAGTCAATTATAGTAAAAATTTTAAAATATTCAAGACTATACAAAAACAAATCACATACATTAAACAGATTAAAAGATAAGGCCTATTTTAAACATTGTTGTTTTTTTAAAAAAATTAACATTTTTTGAAAGGAGACCTGTCAAGTTAAGGCCTCTACAGGTGGTGGTAAGTATTATAACGAAAAAATTCTTGGGTAAACTTATGACAGGGTATAGTTAATAAGATGTAAACTATGAGTGAAGAATTATTTATTATCTATTATATAAGATTTGGGCCATGAACCAATCACCAAGTGTACGTGATGTTGTAGGAAGAAGAAATGACTGGGTTAACTGTTGTGAAGCAACTGAAGAATAAAAGAAGAAGAAAATGACGCATGTGGATATCAGACGATCTAACCTAATCTTTACACGTGCTCGTTGGTTTCTTATGGGAAAAAATATAAAATATTATATTAGTAAATTATGTGTTTTCCTAACATCAGAAATTCACAGCATTGGCAGATCTAAGTTAAAAGTATAAAATGCCTTGTTGATTGATACTAAAATTTTCCGCCCGTGGCTGGGACAACATCGGGATAGGTGTCCCGGTAACTTACCTGATTTTGTCACCAGAATATTCAACTTTAGGTGGGTAGTAAAGCTGTAGAGTTTCCCCATTACCTTGTCCCTAATAAACCTTCTTCAGTTTTGTATCGAGTGTGTTTGAACCTAGTAATGCTCAATGTTTGTTCTTAAAATATTTATTTTATTTTTGCCTTGCAGCCTTAAATATTGTTTTTTTTTTATACATAATGTATTGGATATTATTTTATATATTTTCCTGTGTATAACCTAAATTGAATATTATTTCATATATTTTTCTGTCTTTAACTAAAACATCAAGTAATTAAATGTGCTTTTTATATATATACTTAATTTGTCATTTGTATCCAAATTGACGTTTGATTGGTTTTATTGTATTTATTATAACTTTGGGGTTTTCTTGCTGGTTCTTTCCCCTCATATGATAAACTAAATATTTTTTTATTGCACCGAACCAGACATATATTTAATCTTTATAAATATATTTTATATACTTATAAATTTTTACATTCTGATTCTGTCATCTATAATATTTTCAATAAAGATTAGATATAAATCAATAGATGTTTTCTTTTAACCTTTACCACTCCCTCAATAACACGTAAGTAGCCAATAGATAACGAATCTTTCAGTCTGTCACGCGTGGTGTCCTAGTCACTTCATAGTCGATCACGCCGCCACTTTATTTATCATACTTTTATAAAAGAGAGAGAGATATTAGTTAAGTTGTCTCTCTTTATTTTAGTTGGTTACACTACACTACCTAATTTAAACATAATATGTAGATCCAGGTTTGTAATATGTACATTAGAAATCTGGTGCAAAGTAAATGCCATATGATGGGTTTACTTTGCACCACTTTATTTAAGACTGGTTTTTCTATAGTATAATGTATGCGAGGCAAAGAAACCCCACACCGTTGTTAAGTTTAAGAATGTGCGCTTCTTTTGGTATA
Organism: Psylliodes chrysocephalus; assembly: GCA_927349885.1. Taxonomy (NCBI): domain Eukaryota; kingdom Metazoa; phylum Arthropoda; class Insecta; order Coleoptera; family Chrysomelidae; genus Psylliodes; species Psylliodes chrysocephalus. Next base: position 75,591,577 of record OV651819.1, on the reverse strand, counting down.
GGAATTTTTAATTTTTGTGGGATTTAGGCATATAATCAACACAACTTAAGATTTTAATCCTTTATTATTTAAAAAAGTACAGAAAATTAAAGTTTATATAACTATAACAGTTAACATAAAATACATTGAATACAATTTCAAATCGTATGAACATTAATTCCACCAAAATCGTTCGCACTCAGGTACAGAATACAAACCACGTTTGGTCATTTGCTTAGGTGCATTTATAGCACCAAGTATATTGTCCCAGCTATACCAAATTTCATCGGTATTTTCGGGCCATTTCCAAAACTTCAGCATTGCCTTAATCTAAACCATTTCGTTCTCAATTTCGGTTATGACTCCAGGATAAGGATTGCCATAATACAACACTAAAACGTATTCGCCTACAGCTCTCTGCATGTCTTTTAGACCTGATTCTTGAAATTTTTCAACTGCAGATTTGGCACAATAACCAGATTCAAGTTTTTTATTAAATTCAATATCCTCCTCCATTGTTTGTTATGTAATCGCTCTAATAAGGGACTTACATCACAAGGAACGATTCCACATTTTCTGAATCCTGCTACTAAATTTGAAGCACTGTTCTCAGAAATTTTCTCCATCAGTCGCCTTAGAAGTGTCGGAAAATGTTGTTTTTCGAGCACACTTGACCTGCTTCCAACGTGGGATTCTTTATAATCTGACAAAATTTCACGCCATGCCTTTTTCAATGGGGCGAAGAATGCCACATCTAGTGGCTGCGTTACATGAGTGCTATTTGGAGGCAAGCAAACAAATTGAACATTATGGTCTTTACAGGCTGCTAATACATCGACGACATTTAAATGCGAGGATAATTTATTGCCGATAATAACCTTTTTGGCCTTTTTAATTTTGGTAATAACAGCTGAAAAACCAATCCAAAAATGTTTTTGACTCAAACCATCCAGATGCTGTGTTGGCGTAGCGAGTACCAGGTGGGCCATTCTCTGTCCACGTGTCCCATAAATGTTTTGATTTATACACCACATAAGGTGGCAGAACCTCACCTGCTGCATTTCCTGCAATCATTAGGGATATACAACTTTTTGATGAATTAACTATCCTTTCTGGGTATTTCATGCCCCGTTTGGTTAGAACTTTTTTTTACCAGGATTATCTGTTACATTGGTTTCATCATAATTGAAAATTGCATGTGGTGGAACCCCTTCCAAGGTTTGTTTCAAGTTTTCTATAAAATCCTGCATTTGATGATCATTGAGAGCTGCTCTGCTTCGCTTAATGTTGGTGGCAAACCTGACTGTTAGGTCCCTCTGCCTCTTTAAGAAACTTTTAACCCAGTCCCTGCCAGACAGGTTATCTTTAAAACGGGGTATTTTCCTACCTGTTGAAGAGAAATAAAATAAAATGAAAGAGAAATCAACAATGCCTAGTTACCCACCTTTCTTATTTAAAAATATCTTGGCTATTTGACGAAGCTCCATCTCAGTCACTGGGAACCCGAATTCGCTCATTTGATGAATGCAAGAAATAAAGACCCATTCTTCATCATTTGTAAACGTAGCAGGGTAACCTGGTTTATTGGTGTGTACATTCTTCAATTTGTTCATAATGGTTCTCCGTGGTATATTATAAGCTTCCGCGGCTAATCTGGTACTCATTCCATTTCTAATTGCTTCTAAACATTTTTCCAAATTTTGTTGCGTGTAGTCGTCATACCTCCGAGAGCCTGGGGCCCTCTTATACACCCTTGGCATCCTCTAGAAACAATAAAACTAAATAAAGAAAATTCACAAAGTGCAAAGTTTTCCCATTTAACCAAGAAATATGCATGTATAAATAACAACAACAAAAAATCATTGTTCCTATTTAAATTGATCTGCTACACTTCGTACACAGTTAAAACAATAATAATAAAAGCAAATAAGATTGTTCTTACATTTTTTTGTCGATTGGGAGCCTTTCACCATCAAGATTTTTCCACCCGACAAATACCACAGAATTCTAGGTTTGTTTTTGGAACCCAACTGCTGGCGTCTGGTCCGCGGGCGAAGCGTACAATTCCGCTCCGTTGACTATTGTAACTCCCTCTATGGGATAAAACTAGTAATTGCTAGAAATTTAACACTGTATCCTGTAATGGGATATTAATACACTTTAATACGCACGGTGCAAAGTTAGCCGACGGTTGGCAAAGTAATCCCGTTTTACGGTAATTATATTTTTGTAGTCCACTTATGTGTTCTTAATATTCTTATTGGTACTTAGTAACTTAAAAATGTTGAAACAATGTCATGAAAGTAAAATTCCTTCTTCTATGGTGTTGTTCATGCAATTTTAGGTTCTAAACATTTTGTCACACACCTTTTTCACAATTTATCCGAAGCAACACTATGAAAGTTTTAAATCCTCGATTTACAGCATCAAGTTTTGACTGTTTTGAAATAGATGAGAGGAGTGCAGTCAAATGTAGTTTCAGAGATAATTTTCACAGGAACACCTATTTACCCCAGGACATCGGTTCATTCCACTTGTTGTTACCGGCGTTCTCTGTTTAACAAAACTATGAAAAAGAATTAATCAATATACACAAATGAGTTATCTGTCACCCTAGTACGCCTTAGGAACATACCTGCTAGCTCAGGAGCTGGGGTTCTGAATTTATATCGCGCCAGTGATTTAATGGGCTGATCTAAATCACTATATCCCTGGTTGTTGAGAGGATAGACAACAAGCAATAATGCACGAGTATTAATTTATAAAGGATAAATACCTTTCTTATTTTTTTTACTATTATTCTTTGACAAAACTCCTGGTCTATATAGAGAATGTAATAAACTCACCTTAAAAGGTCCAGCTTGCTGATGCCGGACGATACTGCTTTCTAATCTCTAGGAAATGAAAACTCACGTTATTGTTAATGGGAAGTTTATTAAGAAAGACCTGTATATAGATTTTTACAGATGCATCATGGCTCCATTTGTTCGAACAAAGGGACCGTTTAACAATTCAGATCTATCTGCAAAAACAAAAATATGAATATCTACAAGATACAATTCATATATGTAGCAGTACCACAAGTACTATCGCTACCAAGTGTCACATTGACTAATAATAATCAAAATATGTAGCAGTACCACAAGTACTATCGCTACCAAGTGTCACATTGACTACTACTAATAAAATAATCAAAAATACCAGTGCCTAAATAGAGATACTGGGGTAATATATGGTCCCGTATTTAAGGACATGTAATACAATAATTCCTGAAATAAAATATTTTAAAGAAAGTTACTGAAGGTTAAATTTAATCCTTATTCAATAATTTAATCGCTTATTAAGCTTTTAATATTAAAACCAGTAATATTCCTATTTTAACCCTAGTTAAAACAAGAAAATCGATAACTTAACAACTATAACCCAAATTATTAGTTCCCATTAACAATAATTTTTATATAGATAACCTCACAAAATTAGTTTCCCATTGACAACAATTTTTTATATATAACTTTACGGAAATAATGTCCAACATAAAAAGGTGAATATGTATGTGGTTGATTGGAGATGACTCCAGTTTAATATTAAAACAAAAACTTTACTAGTTGGGTTCCAGTCAACATAGTAGGAAGCACATAGCTTAAATCAAAGGTAAAATTACTACTTAACTTGTAGAGCGCTGGAGCACGATATTCACAACAGGTAGAGATCTGCAGCACAAGTACACTCGATGAGGTGAAGTGGCAAAAATAAGCCATAACCTTGAAGAGTTGACTGCCAGAAAAAGGTGAATACCTCTTCCCAAAATTGGCTTGAGGTGGTTAGGGCTCCAACAAAATTCGCCCAGTGTGGATAGGAGAGTCGCAACCATCAGGAACCATAGTGTGCGAATAATTCCCGAACCACTGTCGACTTTTAAAGATGGCGGGCGCATCCCCTCGTTGAACACGTTTTTCATGAAGATCAATTAATCCTTCTTTAACGAAGTTGTTCCCCAATTCACTAATACAAAATCAAAACTTTTACTCTCTCGAAAGAATTGAATTGGGAAACCAAAATAAATATTAAAACCTAAATCCAAAATTTTTGATGATACGGCACTTAATGGTTTTAATTTCTCAGATCCTCCCAGATCAACAGTTGCAACGGAAGAGAGCGAACCACGACACCTTTAAAACCAAAATCTTCTTTTGGCCTTTTAACGTTGACCTATTCAGCCCATCGTCAGGTGCACAGGTGTTTATAACACCTCCCATTGGCTCAAACAATTTCATATAATATTTACATTTTAATATTTCTATTTACACGAATAACCCTTAATCAATAAAAAACAAACAACAAATAAACCCCAACAAAATTTGGCTGCATGTGCTACTCGGACTATTACAGCTCTAGCATAATAATGCCTAGCGACTAATTATTGGGAGCAGCTAACCGAGCGATTCCGAACAACCGAGGGCGAGCGGATCGCACAAGACAGTGCCTAGAGCCAATTAATCTGACAAGTGGCAATAATTCAAACACATTATCACAAAAATAAACAATTTAATTGATTATGGGATATATACTAAATTATATTTATAATATTAATGTAATTTTGAGTGTGTATTACATAAAATGAAAAGGTATGAATAAAAAGATGCACCAACTATAACCAAAACAAGAATGATATCATATACGAGGTATGTTTCAAAACTATTACCTACATTTAATGGTAAATAAATTTTTAGGGACAGCAGATATCGAGATGCGGTTCAGGAAGGTCCCAGGAAAAAAAGTCTATATCGTCTGATCTAGCCATTTTTTTTTAAATTCCTTCTGGGCCGGAAAATGCATTTTCCAATTGCATCATTTCTTGCACCATTATAGGAACGACTGGAAACTTGGAAAAATCGCTCGGAAATCGTTACTCAGGAGTTACCCAGGGGTGCACGGGGGAGGCTCTGGGGGGTACGCGGGGGGTGTATTGGAGAGAAATAACAGTGTGCATGAAAATCGCTCCAAACTCGTTACTTGAGGGTTTTAATTGGAATATTTCTATAAATATAAAAACATGACTTACAAATATGCATCAATTCACGAGCACCATAATTAATCACACCACTGCACCACCAACAATTTCACAAAAAAAGCATTGTAATCTCTTTCAAAATAAAATTATTAGCGATAAATAAATATTTCTTAAAATAAAATTAATTAAAATTAGAAACAAATATGTATATTTACCGCTAATTATAATTCGTTACTACAAAAACTATTTGTTAATTGTTAATGATTCACATTTTATTAGTATGTTATAAAGTTAAATGGTATATTAATTTATTAATATTGAGTAAATTTTTTAATTTTTAAATGTTTCATGACAAATAAATAATTTATTTTTAATAAGTTGGATCACAGTTTTATGTATAGCGACATTGTGTTAATAAAAACAAATCTTGTTAATATCAAAATAAATTAGTTTATTAAATACAAAACACGTATTTGTTTTAATAAAATAAGAGTACCAATTATATAAATATGAGCGTATATAATATTTTATGTATCTACATAGGTACACATTATTTTTATTTAAATCTTTTCTATTTGTATTTTGTTCCACTTCTTTTCTACTTAATTTGCGTCATTTTTGTATTCACCTTTATTACTCATCAAACGATTATAAATTTCCTAACCGGCTATCAAATTTAATGAGCAATTGAATTTAAATATCTCTTGACAAAAAATCGAAAAAAATAAGTCGTTTATTATGAAGTTAGTCCGTTAAGTACCTATTCCTCTGAAGAGACTGAAGACCGCTTATCTGCTCCCAACACGACACTCACGACTGATAACAGAATTGAAAGCCAATACAATTTAATTTTATTTCTTCATTAAAATCAATAGAGTCATCAGCAGTTACTTGAGATGCAAATTAAGTCAGTTTAACAGCTAACGAGTGCTAGGTCCAGTTCTGGGTGTAAAGGGTGTACTGAGTGCGAGAATTACCGTCAGCCACTACGCGTTATTTCATGAGATAATGACAACTGCACTGGTCGGGTGATTATATAAAAAATGTTTGAGTTTTTAAAAGTTCCTTATTCATACGAAACTATTATCATCGAAGAAAATTTTTTTTTAAAAATTTCACACAAATCTACGACAAAAGGTCTTTACAAAAACATACCACATATTCCTAAGACCAAAATAAGTCGATTTAAGTAAAATTACCTTAGTACAAAGTTGCTTGGTTTGGGCTCCAGAGGGCCTTGAAGTTACAATTTTTAAATCGTTTTTCCCATATAAATTTAAAACGGCATATGCGATTTTGCTGAAATTTGGTATATTGGTAGAGTTTTATGTGGCAAAAAAAATGGTATTAAACTATTGTCTGATAATAATACATAGGCGTAGAACTTGATTTTTTAAATAATGGCACCTTTAAAAATTCTACGCCAATGGAAAAAAAGGAGTTTGAGTATGAAATTTAGATTGCGCAACTCATTTACTTTAAAAAAGGTACTCTTGATAAGACTCGATTACTCGATTACTCTCATGGTTTTGACGAAATTTGCATTTTAGTAATTTTAGAACATAAAAAATAATTATTAAAATACAGACTTTGTCAAAACCATGAAAGTAAATCGAGTGTTATTAAGGGTACTTTTTTGTAGTAAATGAGTACCCAATCCAAATTTCATACTCAAACCCCTTTTTGCCATTGGCGTAGAATTTTTAAAGGTGCAATTATTTAAAAAATCAAGTTCTACGCCTATGTATTATTATCGGACAAAATTTTATATGACGAAAAACATAAAAATGTACTTTTTTTATATCTTCTTCAACACCTCTAATCGAGACTTTTAACAAAAATACTCGATTCTTGCCATGTACGATTTTTTGAGGAATATTAATTATTTGCCTGCAATACGTATACAAAAACATTTATTGTTGGTTTCCATAGTTTCATCTAAATAAAAATATTGTCAAGTTTTAACACCTAATTTTTTGTTAACGATTGAAAGTGTTCTATCTGACTCAATAATTAAAAAAACAAATGCGTGGTTTATTAATATGGCTGTACAATATACCAATGCAGAATATACCGATGTTACTGACATTAGGATTTTGTTAAGAAAATGCTCGAGAGAGTGTCAGGGTGTACTCTGAAAGGTTTCCAAATCGTCGTGTACCTAGCCACCCAACTTTTGCTGCTATTGAGAGACGTCTTCAAGAGACCGGTTCCTTTGCTCCTAACACTGTTGATAATGGAAGAGAACGTTTTGTAAGGATTCCTGAAGTTGAAGAAGACATTTTAGAACGTGTTGAAGAAGATCCAGAATTAAGCACCAGACGAATTGGAAGGGAACTAGGAGTAAGTAAAGATGTCGTTCATAAAGTGCTTAGAGAACAATTCCTATATCCATACCATAAGAAGCCAGTACAAGAATTATTAGTCCATGATCCTCAAATTCGTTTGGGTTTTTGTCGATTTGTTAATATGCAAAGAGAAAGACATCCAAACTTTGTCAAGAAGGTTCTCTTTACCGATGAAGCGGGTTTTGCAAGAAGAGGTAAAACTAATACCCATGGTGAACATGTTTATGCCGTTGAAAATCCGCATGCAATAAAGGTAAACCATTTTCAGCACGAATTTAAAATTAATAATTGGTAATTTCATTGTTGGTCCTGTCATATTTCCACGAAGATTACCTGGAGAAAATTATTTGGATTTTCTACAAAATACGTTGCCAGAATTGTTAGAAGATTTACCTCTCCAACTTCGGAGAGATATGTGGTTTATGCACATTTTTCTTTAAACGTTAAAAACCACTTGAATGAACAATATCCACACAAATGGATAGGCAGAGGTAATGACGCACCTGTAAACTGGCTACCACGTTCCCCATCTGAAATCCACAGTTTACAGCGAACCTGTAGAAAATGAAGAACAACTCTGGCAACGTATTCAAGATGCAATAAACAATCTTAGAGGTGATGAAGAAGTTATGGAAAGGATACATTTTAATTTTCTTCGACGTATAAATCTTTGTATGCGTGAAAATGGTGAACATTTTGAACAATTTTTGTAAAATATCTATTTTGATTATGTAAATAAATATTTTTGTGAAACCTATACACTCTAAATTATTAAAACAGAAATTTAGCGAAAACCATGAGAGTAATCGAGTCTTATCAAGAGTACCTTTTTTAAATTAAATGAGTTGCGCAATCTAAATTTCATACTCAAACTCCTTTTCTTCCATTGGCGTAGAATTTTTAAAGGTGCAATTATTTAAAAAATCAAGTTCTACGCCTATGTATTATTATCGGACAAAATTTTAATACCATTTTTTTGCCACATAAAACTCTACCAATATACCAAATTTCAGCAAAATCGCATATGCCGTTTTAAATTTATATGGGAAAAACGATTTAAAAATTGTAACTTCAAGGCCCTCTGGAGCCCAAACGAAGCAACTTTCTACTAAGGTAATTTTACTTAAATCGACTTATTTTGGTCTAAGGAATATGTGGTATGTTTTTGTAAAGACCTTTTACAGACACCCTGTATAATTGGAAATATTATTAATTAATTATAAGAAAAAAACTTATTTTTTGCGATACATTTAATACCCCTATAGATATTTTTTTAAATTGCAAATTTCCAGTTCCGTAAAAAATGCAATAAAATAATAATAAAAATAATAATAATAATAATAATAGTGGTAATAAAATTAATAATTGAATAACATAATCAGATTTAGGCGCTATGGCTATCTACAATAATGGTTTTTATTTTTTTTTGTGCGAAAACCGTGCATCAAGCGAAAACAGACCAAGAGGCCAGATATGCTATAAAAGAAATAAAGAATTTAAAAATATTTTTTATTACAAGAAAAACCAGTGGCGTACTGTTTTCTTTTTAGAAAATATTCAGTTCAAAGCCCGCATGAACGCCAATCGCAAATGTAAAAGTTTTAATTGTGTATCGGAAAATGGCTTTGGATGCATAGAAACTGCGAACTAATTTTCAGAAAAATATCTACAGGGGTATTAAATATATTGAAAAAAATTTGTTTTTGTCTTATAACTTTACCACCCTGTAGTTCAAAATAGAGCAGCAGACTTAAGACCGATTAATATGCTAAGTACAATAGAGAAAGTATTAGAGAAATTTGTATATAATCAACTAATTCATTACTTAGAAGAAAATAATCTATTTAATAGTATACAGTCTGGTTTTCGAGGAAAGCATAGTTGTGAAACAGCAAAACAATATGTCCTAGATCACTTCAAGCACAATAAAAATAATAAATTAATTACTGGTGCTCTATTTCTTGATTTACAAAGAGCATTCGAAACTGTAGATCGTACATTACTTATTAGTAAATTAGAAAGTTTTGGAATAGTTGATGATGCATTACAGTGGTTAATAAATTATTTAGATGGCAGAAAACAGAAGCTAAAGTTTAACAACATTACATCAGATGAAATCCAAAATGAACAAGGTGTCCCGCAAGGAAGTGTGTTAGGACCATTATTGTTCCTCTTGTACATTGATGATATCGCACTTGTCGCAGGAAACTGTTACATTATCTTATTTGCAGATGACACTTTGATCTATTTTGCTTCAGACAATTTACATGAAATAATTGAAAATATAAATAACACACTAAAAGAAATATTTCAATGGTGCTGTTTTAATTCTTTAAAAATTAATAACAATAAAACTAAGTTCATGATTATAGGAAATGACAAAAACTATCAAGAATATAATATTAGTATCCTAAAAGTAAATATAGAAAATAGTAATATTGAAGTTGTTAAAAAAATTAAATATCTTGGTGTCATATGTTACTATTTAAAGAACATGCTAATTATGTTATTAAAACAATATCATTTAAAATCAGCTATTTATATAGATGCTCAAAACATCTTAACCAATGGTCTTTAAAGCTTCTTTATAATAGTTTAATTCTGCCCCATTTTACGTATTGTGCTACAATTTTATATTTGCTAAACCAAAATGAAATGAATAGGTTGCAGAAACTTCAAAACAGGGCAATGAGGATAATACTTTCTTGTGATAAAAGAACTCATATAAAAACAATGTTACAGGATCTTGAGTGGATGTCAGTTAAAAATTACATTCTTTACCTAACATTAATTTTTATTTTTAAAATTAAATTACAAATGATGTCTTCATACTTACTTGAAAAAATAGATTACAATTTTCAATTTCACAATTATAATACAAGAAATCGGACTAATTTTCATATTCGACATGTTATAAGTAGGAGTGCCCAAAATTCGGTCTTTGTCAAGGGTCTGCAGGCTTACAATGAATTACCAGTTGAAATTAAAAATGCTACCTCATTAAATAATTTTAAATGTAAACTTAAGAACTATATTATGATGACACAAAGGGTATAAATAAAAAAAAAAAATTTAATTGTAGATATAGAGAGATTTTAATTGTAGATATAAATTTAATTTTATATTTTACATGTATATATATATATATTTTTTTTATAGTTAGACACTAATAATGTATGTTTTTTTTCTTGTTCATTTTTAGACACTATACATAATGTATAAACTATACTTATTGTTTTAAAAACTGTACTATTTTTGTATTAGCAAAGCTAAATAAAGAAATTAATAATATTTGATGTTAATATGACATTGAACTGAATAAAAATGAATGATTAAAACCTTTGAAAACACTTTATTTCTGCAAGTACAGGTTATAAGCAAAACGAAGATGCGCTCTCTTGAACGAGCTGTTAGCGTGTTTTCTAATAGAATGAGGATAAATGCCGCGCAGGGCGAGTCTATTGTTCGGCTGCCAGAGTGGCGCGCCAATATTTAAAATATATAAAATCAAAATGGAACAGCTATATTCAATCAAAAATTCAAAAGAATAATTGATATTACATTTAACTGTATAAAATATATCTAATATTTAATTTTACTAAAAAATATGTTATCTAAGTTAATATATGCCAATAAACAGTTTTGTACAATCAGTTTGATGACGTCATTACTGAATGTGGGAGGTCCGAAATTTTTTAATTCAGGGGCGTTTTCTGATTTCTGATATATGTAAAAACTATTCAAACATTTGAATGCAGCCAGTACTAATATACGGAGTGGCCCAAAAGTCTGGAAACGGCCAATTATCTTATAAATTGCTAATCCTAATTGTACAAAATTTGGGATACTCCTATATTGTGATACGGAGATTCCAGATTTAATATTTGCAATGTTGCCAGATATGCTGTTTCTCTTATAATATTAGTCACTTTGGTTTCAAATTCATCACCCTGTATATTCAGTGATTATTGGAATCTCCTATTCAATACGAGTTTAACCATATGTAATACCAAGGGCGTCGCCAGCCGATGGCGCAGGGGGGCAAGTTGACTTTACATACTACAATTCATACTTTTCTCATTCTCTATGAATGAGAAAAGTAGGTATGAATTGTAGGTAAAGTAGGTATGAATTGTAGGTATTCTGTGACAGTATAGAGTCCAATGTGTAAAGCTACACGGGCACGAGCTCTTGACTATGCAATAAAAAACTTGTAAATAAGTTATAATAACATTTGGAGTGAGGGTAGCCATATGTGAGTAGTAGGGATTAAGTGTAAAGGTTAAAGAAAAGGTCCTTTATATCTCACAAGTCAATTTATTGGCGACCGGTTTCGAAGTTGTCACTTCATCATCAGGCACACCTAAATGGAATGTCAAGGAGTCAGTTGTAATAAAAACAATTATAAGGATGAACGGACTTTAACATATACAAAATAACAGAAAAAACACAAAAGAAAGTTAAACAATAACCTTGACTCACCTTGACTAATTCCATAAAGGAAGCGCTACAAAAAGTTTAACAGAACGAGTTAAAAAAGTCATTTGTAATAAGTATTTTTTCAAAAAAATTTTTAATGTAGGTTAGGTTAAACCACCAGATGTCTTTTTGAATAAAATAATTAATTAAAACACATTTAAGACAATTATTAACTAAACAACACAAAATAGTTTTACAAGCACAAACAGTTTAAAAAATTTTTAAGGAAATAATGTTAATTACTGAAAGTAAAAAGTAAAAAAGTAAAAATTATCAGACTGTCAAGACATCTATCTAGATTTTTAACGAATCAATGCAGTAAACTATAAATTTTAAATTAGCGGATAAATAGTGTACTAACGGAGGTGTTATTTACTGAAAGTGAGTATAGGTGGCGATGACAAAATTTTTCAATAAACAACTTTCTGATGTCCATATTGATTATGTGGTCACAGCAACTATTTAGATGTGATAATAGCGCACAAAACAAACGTAAAAGCGGGCAGTGGCAACGCTAACGCACGAATAAATGACAGACAGACGATAAAACAAAGGCGGCTGTGCGGGGGGCGCGTGCGCCACGCGGTTACATGTTGCTTTGCTTCCCTACTCCCTCTCTCCCGCTTCAACGATAGACTAGAGCAGAGCGCAGCGTAGTACGGAATATTAAGAGTGGAATTGGTGAATTCATTCGAGTTTCGACGCACGGGAATGAGTGTTCAAGGCTTGAACTTCAAGCAAATCAACTCAAATACTTAGGACTTTGGTTGCATTATATTTGGCAACTTTTTTAGAATCTCTAGGGGGGGGCAGCTGCCCCTCCCTGCCCCCCTTGGCGATGCCCTTGTGTAATACTTATGATTTTATGTAGTCTGGAAGGTCTTAAATAAATAAAACAATCATGGAGAAATGTGATAGACCCATTCTACCATCGATTAGGGTACTGTCAACTCACAAATGGAACTCATTTTGAACACTTGATAAAGTAACCATTATGTTAAAAATATTATAATCGTTCAATTGTTACGTTTTAATGTAGTTAAAAATAGTTTGTACTAAAAAAATTATTGAGACAATTAGACGTTGCCAGACTTATTTTTTATATTTAAGACCTTCCAGACTATATAAAATCATAAGTGTTACATATGATTGAACTCGTATTAAATAGGATATTCCAATAATGACTGTGGCCCAGGTCCTGAGAATTGTTCATCATGGCAAAGAGGCATACAATCAGAACCTGCAAACGGTGCTGGTGGCGCTTGATTCAGAAAAAGCCTTTGACACCGTTTGGACCCAAGGGTTAATATACAAAATGCTTGTGAATGACTTTCCTGGGCATATTGTCAAAATAGTTTTGTCATACTTAACGGACAGGAAATTCAATATTAAAATAAACACGACAATAACGGGACCTTTCCTAGCAATGGCGGGAGTACCACAGGGCTCAGTACTGTCGCCGCATTTGTACACATATGACTTATGATCTACCAATGGGACATAATGGGATACAAACGGCGCAGTACGCCGACGACATCTGTGTTTTCACTAGCCATAAATCGGCACAAACAGCGAGTAGAAGACTGGATAACCATATCATATCATGTCTCTTTAAAAATAACCACATTTGAGAGCTTAGATTCTTCCCAAGAAAAATTCTTATCTCGCTTAGTATTTGAAAAGATTATTTACAATATAAATAAAACTTTTAAGTACAATCTAAATTACCGTCAATTTTATTTGTTTACAAAATTAATTGTAATATTAAATTAACAATCGAATTACCAAAACGATTTTTGTCCATTTTTCGTCACCTTTTTGACCAGCTTCACATTTATATTTTATATAAATAATTGATACTTTACTCCGCTTATGCAACATGCAATGTTTTCGGGTACAGTTTGTTTTGATTGGCGTGTGTTGAGAAAAAAAGGATTCTCATTGGTTGATATATTATAGTGTTAAATAATCAGCATAGTTTTCTATTAAGAGTAAAAATAAATTACTTCACTAAATTCAGATTGCTATAAAAGTACAGTCATTAACGCATACTCTTTTAGTTAAAGTTCTAGTGCAGTTGTGATTCTCCCGTTGAAGAATCACCGCCAACCACTACGATTTTTATTCAAATCTGAATAATGAACCTGATTAAATCCTGACACTGTGTGAATTACTTTCTATAGAATGCATTTAATTCCTGTTAGACCAGAAAAGTTACAGTAATGGTTTAGACGAGAGGAATAATAGAGGACAGGCATTCTTACTATCATGCATTCTACGAGTTTTGTTGACATTTCTTTTCGTATACCACATCATTAGAAATGTGGTTAGAAAAGTACCAATTAACACTTATGGAAAATAGTAAAAACTATTTTATTTTGTTCATTAACCATTAACGATTTTTAAAGCAAAACCAATTCTTTTTTATTACCAGTTATTTCATGATGCTACAATTTTTTGGAAAATGCATTATATCACAGTTTTTATGGCAAAGGATTATATACAGGATTGTTCAAAGCAAAAAAAAAGTAAATATTGATACCTTCTTATCTGAATTTTCACTAGATTTTAGTATGACCACCCCGAAAAACTTCGAATACAATACATCATAAAATGTAAATAAGCAAATCCCAAAGAATTAAACAATAATTCTGTACTTCAGTGACGGGGAACACAAAATTACTTTATTATTAAAAATAGTAAACTGTCAATATTAAGTACCCATATTTATTTTTATAAAAATACTAGACATTAGGTTAGGATATTTTCTTAAAATTTAAAAATAAATATACACACAACAAAATTTATATGATAAACTAAAAAAAAACTTTTTTTTTTAAATCATTTATCATAAAATACTCATATTCCATATAAATTTGTTTGTTTCTTTGTATTTCGTGTACTCGTGTCAACTAATTATAATAAATATAAATATAAATATAGAGTTACATAAATAAATCGTTTTCTCCCGATAAGGAGTCATCATCACAGTGATAAGGTGGTAACCGCAACACTTTAACTCCATGTTCTTTTGTTATTTCATCTGCACTATATTTCTTAAATTTTGGTGAATGTTGTTTACATAACTGCAATAGCTGTTTTTTGGGTAATCCCCCTTCTGCCACTATTTCTTTGATTATTGGCCAATCGGAGACTTCTTGCTTTTTCCATTTAGTGTTAGGTATTAGTTTCATTAATCTTGAATGGTAACTGATTGTCCATAACTATTAGAGAATTGGTCGGTAATAAATTTATTTGACTGAAATAATCCTCAAAAACATCAGCAGTCATTTCTTTATGGTAATCTTTCGTAGAATTTTAAACAAATTTTAACAAATCCTTTATCTTCTCAAGTATGAGTAATATTTAAACGGCGACCAATACTATTTGAAAATTTTAAGTCAGTAGACAAACCTTCTATAAATGCCTGACGAGCATTGGTTACCTATTTACCTAGCAATTTTTTTTTACAAAATCTCGTTTATTTATCCATATTTCATCCAAATAAAAGATATTTTTGTCATCTTTTCTTAATTTTCTAATTTTCCTTAAATATTGCCTCTTCCAACAAATAATTTCATTCTCTCTTCATTCGCGCAGATTTTCTATCGTTCTTCTACCAAACGAAGTCTAATTCATATAAAGTTTTCCACAATTTGTCTCTTTTAACGTTTGGCTAAGTTTTGTCTTCATTAAAGTCTGCTAAACGTTTATCCAAAGTAGTTAACTTTTTTTTGTAAATAAAACAAATGCACTTTTCTACGGATAAGTTGTTTCATAGTACCGTCTATTTGAATGGGTTTTCTGCCAGTTGACGTTTTAGGTGCTGTAATACTTCCATCATTTCGTTGCTTCAAAAGTCTATAAATGGTTGCTTCTCCAACTCCGGTCATATTTGAACACTTATAAACTATTTTCCAAACAGTTCTATTGAAATGTTCATGTACAAGAACGTCATATATATTTAACACTAAATTTTTCATGTTCACAGGTTAAATTGTATTTTAATTTCACAGGAGTGTAATTAGACGTTTGTGCCATCTTTATGGCACAAATTCACTAAATCCATATGGCTCTTTATTATAGAAATCGAACAACGTGGTAAATAATTATCGCGGAAAATACATAAAAAATGAAGAGTTTAATAATTTTATCATTAGATCATTATTAGATCTTCACCAAATTTATATGAGACCCTTGAGGTACTCCCTTTCTAAAAAAATGGGACAATGCAGTAAAGATTTATCGGTGAATAAAAAAATATTCCTACGAATTGAAAACGTCCTCCCTTTTTTGAAGTCAGTTAAAAATAAATCAAAACACTATTTTCCATCATAATTTATTTAGTTATTTTGTGCTGTGCAAACAAAACTATTATAAAAACCTAAATTGATTTATTTTAATAGTGATTATAAATTATTTGGTTATAGGTGAAAAGTTTTTTAAACACACAAAAATGTCTTACACTAAGGGTTTTCGGAAACTTACTAGCATCAGAAAGATTATGGATCCTATTGTTCGTTTACCTATGGTTACTAACCTTTATCCGTGTTCGGAAACTAGTAGATTACTGATCCAGCTTTGTGATCGCGATCAATATTTTATGACCCACTCTACGAGTAGATTAGTAATATTTCTGCGAGCTCCCCGCAGAATTTTATATAGGGATAATTTTTTGGTGTTTGGAAAAGTCAAAGATTGACAGCCGTAAACAAACAGGATCAATAATCGAACTAGTTCGTAAACTCTCGGCACTAAGTTCAGTGATCCACGTGATCCATCTGGTAAAACCAGTAATATGGATTTGTTATCTATAGTAGGTTTCCGAAAATGCCTAATGTAAATAAATTGAAACCAAACAATGAGTGCATTTATTTTTTCCAGATAAATAAATGAATTATTTTGTATATACTGACTTGCTTTTAGTTTACCTCTTTATCTAATATACAAAACTCTCGTGTCACAATGTTCGTTGCCATACTCCTCCGAAACGGCTCGACCGATTCTTATAAAATTTTCTGAGAATCTATCATCTATCATCTATCTTTCAAACCACTTTTTTTTTGGATAATTTTTAAGCTGTTGCATAGCTTTTATCGCTGGCTTTCAGCGCGGCGACCGAATCAAAAAATTTCGTAACGAAAAAAAAACCTAACACCCCCCACTCCGACCTCCACAGCGGTGCGACGTTAAACAATATTAACTTCTCATTTATCCAATAAAAGAAAATCGAAAAATCGAAAAATCGAAAAATCGAAAAATCGAAAAATCGAAAAATCGAAAAATCGAAAAATCGAAAAATCGAAAAATCGAAAAATCGAAAAATCGAAAAATCGAAAAATCGAAAAATCGAAAAATCGAAAAATCGAAAAATCGAAAAATCGAAAAATCGAAAAATCGAAAAATCGAAAAATCGAAAAATCGAAAAATCGAAAAATCGAAAAATCGAAAAATCGAAAAATCGAAAAATCGAAAAATCGAAAAATCGAAAAATCGAAAAATCGAAAAATCGAAAAATCGAAAAATCGAAAAATCGAAAAATCGAAAAATCGAAAAATCGAAAAATCGAAAAATCGAAAAATCGAAAAATCGAAAAATCGAAAAATCGAAAAATCGAAAAATCGAAAAATCGAAAAATCGAAAAATCGAAAAATCGAAAAATCGAAAAATCGAAAAATCGAAAAATCGAAAAATCGAAAAATCGAAAAATCGAAAAATCGAAAAATCGAAAAATCGAAAAATCGAAAAATCGAAAAATCGAAAAATCGAAAAATCGAAAAATCGAAAAATCGAAAAATCGAAAAATCGAAAAATCGAAAAATCGAAAAATCGAAAAATCGAAAAATCGAAAAATCGAAAAATCGAAAAATCGAAAAATCGAAAAATCGAAAAATCGAAAAATCGAAAAATCGAAAAATCGAAAAATCGAAAAATCGAAAAATCGAAAAATCGAAAAATCGAAAAATCGAAAAATCGAAAAATCGAAAAATCGAAAAATCGATTTGTTTTCAACACTATTTACTCCGATATCCTAATTTGTTTGTGAAATGTGACGATTTAAAGAAAATGCTACATTTTAAAAACTGTTATAATTTAAATGACGGTAGAAAATAAACTACAAAATAAGTAGAGTGTCGTAACCAACTCACAATATGACAACTGTCAAATATTCGTTACTTGGCAATTGCAGTTAAATTAGCTGCATAACAAATATTCATTATCAGTATAATATCATAGTTTTAATGCCTACTGATGCAGCACGAGCAGTTGCTCTAGTACAAGACGGTAGGTCTTACTTTTATGCTTCTAGAATATTGGGTGTTACAAGGTGTAGCGTAAAGAGAGCTGTACAACGTTTTAATGAAACTGGTAGTTTTTCGAGACGAAGAGGATCTGACAGACGACGTTCTACAAATGTTCGAGATGATCGTTTTGTAACATTAAATGTTTTGCGAGAATGAAATACACTGCTGTCATGGCTCGAAATCGTTTATAAGAAGTACGTCAAGTAGCTGTTAACGAAATAACGATTCGAAGGCGATTACGAGAACATGGATTACGCTCCAGAAGACCTGCAACTGGTCCGGAGTTACTTAGGAATCACAGAACGGCACGTCTTCAATTTGCCAGGGAGCATCAACATTGGAATGTCGATGACTGGAGTAAGATTTTATTTTCTGACGAGTCAAGGTTTTGTTTACGTTCTCCTGATGGCCGTGAAAGAATATACCAAAGAAGAGGCGAAAGGTTTGACCAAGCAAATTTTTCCACAAGACTCAGTTATGGAGGAGGATCGGTAATGTTTGGGGCGGCATAAGCATGGAAGCTCGTACTGATTTAGTCTTTGTTGGCGGAGGAGCAATGACAGCTAACCGATATATTCGTGATGTGCTAGATTCACATGTAATTCCATTTGCACCGTTTATAGGAAACGAATTAATGTTTATGCATGACAACGCTCGACCACATATTGCCCGGATTGAATCTCAATATTTGAACAAAACAGAAATTCAAAGGATGAACTGGCCATCACGTAGCCCAGACCTCAATCCAATTGAGCACGTCTGGGACATGATGGGCAGACGAGTTTATAACCGAGTTCCTTCTCCAAGTAATTTAAATTTTTTGAAAGATGATTTGGTCCAAGAATGGGATCAGATTGACCAGATAGAGATTCGACATCTAATAGAGGGTATGCCACGACGCATTGAGACAGTTATTCGCGCTCGTGGGGAAAATACCCGTTATTAATTTGTAATAATTATTAGTTTATTTGTTGTTTAATTTGTTTATAAAATTATGTATTACTCTGTTAAAACTGAATAAAAAAAATTAAGAATGTTGCATTTTCTTTAAACCGTCACATTTCACAAACAAATTAAGATATCGGGGTAAATAAAAAATAAGGTGTTGGAAACAAATCAGTCTTCTTGATAAAGTTAATTGTGTGCAGATCTACTAGCAGAATTAACCTACAGGGTGTGTCAAAAGTAGAGGAAAAAATTGTTTTATTTTCCCCCCTGTATATCAGGCGAGTACTAAATTACTTTTAGATGTCCGAATAATAATCTTAAAACTACAGTATTTTATCTAAAAGTTGTTAAAATCTTCAAATAAATCAGCCTTCTCATTTGAAAGTTAGAACATTTTTAAATAAATCATTATTTTGAATGGATCAAATTTTAATTCGGTGAGTGTACTAGAATAAAATACCAAAATTACCAATAATTCTATCTTAATTGCTCGAACAAAAAATAAATAACCAAAAATAGACATCCTCACGTAATGACACATTACTACCAAAAAAATGTACTACTTCTAGATTTATTTGTTTTGAAATGTAATTACACTAATTATTATTTAAGTATCCATATATTTTTTTTATTTTAAGTTATATGTTTTTTTAATTTTTATTTTTTTAAACGAAACAAGTGCATATGCACTTATCGTTTGTTGTTTACTCTATTCACATTGTTTTAAATTGAAATTTGATGTTTTGCTGAATATGTTACTTTTCTGTGAATAAAGTTATTATTATGACTTCATATATGCATAATAGTTTTGTAGAATCCAAAAAAATATCAGTACGTCATTCGGACAAAATTAATCTTAAATAAAGAACGTTTGCAATTAATGCTTTACTATAATACGTAATAATACATTAAGTTTTTATGTTAATAAGTTAAGTTTATGGACGTTTTAATTTAGTTTACTGGCCTATAGACCAACGTCGGCTGTATGTGGTTGACACGTTTACAAGGAATATCAGATGAGGAAAACGCTGGAACGACAGCTGAACTTCATTAACGACTTCGTGGTGTGAAAAAAACCGACGAAAAAAATTGTCGGCGAATAATTGAAACTCGCGTGTGGGAGAAACTCGCTATACTAATGGATAGTAAAAGCTAAGTGTTCGTTGGACGTGCAATATGTTAAATACATGTGTTTAAAATAGATCTACGACGGCTATTTTTAGTAAATTAGACATGTTTATTGAGTTTTAACTGATATCTAATAATTTGTAAATACAGGGTGTCCCAAAATATGTGGAGAATCTTCCGGATTCAGATAGAACACATAAAATAAAATGACAAATTCCCATATTTTTTTTTCTACGATCCCCCTTTTCGAAGATATAGTCCCGTAATAGACACTACTAAAAATAATTTTTTTAAATAATTTTTAAACTCTTCGTAAAATGGACAATTTTAAACACATTTGGCTTATTTAGTTTGCCAGAGATGGACTAGCTTTAAAACAATAATGCTAATAGTTTTTACACCCTGTATGATAAAGACACAACTATAATGTTTTTGGACAGTTTAAACCTCAAAATAAAAAAGAGGTACTCTCGATCAATATCGATAAAATGACTTTTTTAGTGTTATGGTTTTTTGACATGTACGGTAGGGTGGGCCGAAAATTAGAAAAAAAAAATATTTTTCGAAATTTAAGTTTGGCTATTATGGAAAAGTTGTGACTGGTTGTGACTATGTTTTATATCAAAAATGAAATTTTTTTAAAATATTCTAGCAGGGCCCCTTGGGGCTCAAAAAAAAATCCTAAAATCTACCAAGGCTAGTGCCTAAATGACTATTTACTGCCTTAATAAGCTTTATATATAAAATATGATTAAAATATTTTAATATTTCGTCCAGCCCCGCTCTTGTTTGAAAAAAAATATTACTTAAAAATTTTATTTTGTGCAGCTCTTCGCGTAATTCAATATTCACAATATGAAAATATCTAATTAAAAATTTATTCATTTTTAGTTGAATCAACCCAGAACTCACCACGAGGAGGTGGCCGCAACTCGAGTTCCACCCTCCCGCCCACCTTCCCATCCCCTCACCCACCGATGCCTCCTATTATATTGCATTAATTCTATTCCTCGGTTTTTCATGTTGCTCATAATTGCCTTGACAATATCTATCGCTCGTGACTGCGTGAGTGCTAAATGTCCGAAATATAAACTTCCAGATCCTTCGACTAGGGCAATGTGCTCCTCCGTTTTAATAAATCGGCGGCCCTTCTCCTGGAACATGGTTTGGTCTTTTCTCCCATCAAAATATAGACCTTTAATGTAAACTTTTCTTTTAGTTTCCGCTTCTTGTAGCCGCAATCGATTTTTATTTACTTCTCGTCGAATCTCACTCTTGTCGATAACTTTTACTATATCGTATTTCGTGATGAGCCTCATATCTTCTAAAACGGCACTCGCAATTTTTGCTGCAGTGCGACTAGAGACACCAAGACGTCTGCGATTTTTGCAGTATGTAACAACGAATGCCTCATTTGAGACATCCTCTTTTGCTTCTCTGGTTTTGGTTGCTTTTCTAATACAAAGTCTTCGTCAGTATTTGTATCTGAGCTCGCAGAGGTATCACTATCATTTTTATTGAATATCGTAGAACTTTCAGTAGCCCTGCTGCTATGCTGAATTCCACTGGGATCGGCTACAGGCTCTTGACAACACATTTTAAACTCATTATTATTAGTAGAGTTTTCTTGGTAATCTTTCAGTTGTCTTTCAATTCTTTTTTTTAGATTTGCCGTCACTTTTTTATCTATGTTTTATCTATGTTACCTTTTACATCTTTGATCTTTTATAAAAGGCCATTCTATATCTGGAATCGTTCGAGTTTTGTCTCATTTGCAGGAAATTTTGTTCGTACATTTGCAGAAACAAATATCAAATAATCGTTTGGCATCATTTTTAAATTTATCTAACTTTGCAGCTAAAAATGTGGTCTCTCTACTTTTTATAGGTTTTATAATTCTTTGATAGTGATTATTAAATTGTAAAATCATGTCAATGATTCTCTTATGAGCTAAAGTGTGAAGAGAAGCCCTATTCCATTTTACCTGTATTTTTTCGGCAACAATATTTCCAATTCTTTTTGATTCTGGTTGTTTTTTCCGTCTCTTTTTAAATTCGAACGAACATTGTAAAAAGAACGTATCACATCTTCATAAGTCGACAACATAATAGTTTTTTCTGGAATAATATCTTTCTTTGCTTCGAATAAATAAATATTCGAACCCACACGTGTTTGTTTTGCCATATTGTTCACTAAATTAAACAATTTAAAAAAACACACAAGTTTTCGATTTACGTATTTAAACAATTCCACTAGCTAAGACACAACAACGTCAACGTAAGAACTTGAAAAAACTGATTAATGGTAACAAAAGAAGTACCCAAACAAACAACCATCCACTGCGCTGCACAGATGCATTACGCACGTGTTTAAATTATATTTCATCAAAGGGGCTGGGCTAAAGATTGAAATATATTCATGATTTTTTTTTGTGTGTGATAAGGAGGTGACTAGTTAACGTTTCCTTACTAGCCACGATTTTTTTTTTTGAAAAATTAAAATCTCAAAATCTCAAAATTTTAAGCCCTCAGGGGCCCGGCTAAATATAAATTAAAAAAAGAAAAAAAAAAAAATGCAAAACAAGGGACCCGAGTCACAACTTTTCCACGCTAGCCACATTTGAAATTCAAAATAAAAATTTTTCGGCCCACCCTAATGTACGGATTTAAATAAGAATAATTTATGGCAGTGTGCTAGTGTCAGTTGAAAATAGTGTGATTAACTTTGCTATCCATTTTCGTCTCTACTTTATTAATGAATAAAGTTGTAATGGAATTTAACGTTTAATAAATATTATGCTGACATGCATTGCATTTAATGTATGTAATGACTTAGAGGCCAGAAGGCTTTATGAAAAATTATTTCCAAATCGAAGAATTCCTAATAATAAAACCTTTAAAAAAGTGGATGGACGTTTGAGAAAAAAATACGGCATTTTATTTTGTTAAAGCCAGTTACAACTATTGTAAAATTCAATTGTCACAAATCGATGGTCTCTAGAATCCTTAAAGAGCAACAATTGTATCCATTTCACCTTCAGAAAGTCCATGCGCTTTTAATAAGAAGTCTATGATGTCATAATATTTGCATATTACTTATAATTATGAATTAAGTCTTTTATAAAAAAGTTTAGACAAATTTGCATTAAATGTTTTCTTGCTTGTGTCGAAACAGTTTAAAGCCATAATACTAATGTCGTCCCCAATGATCTCCTGTACAATACATGTATATGTAAACTTCTGAACATTTCGTTTGCTACCTACAAAATTAACAATACAAAGTCAACATTTTTTAGTTCGTTAATGTGCTTTAGAGGCTTCACTTTTTCTATCTGTTGGTCATCTTCTTTATTTTCTTCAATGTTTTAGGTTGAATCATCTGATTCTACATATTTCACATCTTCATCATCTTGACTGGACTCGTATAAATCTAGTTTCTTAAGATTTTTATTTTTATTTTTTTGTAATTTATTTTTATTTTTCTTTTTTCTTGAGCTTTTTCCTTTGCTTTCTAAAGATATAATTGAAGGTATATTTCCTTTGTTTTTTCTTTATGCCAAAACAAGGCTCTTTTAAATGGCGATGGTATGATTAGTTTATCTAAAGTTTTGCTAGCTGTGATATTGATGTTAATACTAAGAGGCGTTTGTATTTTCTTCTCTAGAACTGCTTTTTGTAGTGCTGAATGAACTACAATGTCAGCCATTATATTGGGAGATAATTCGTAAGTTATGGAGTTAGAATTTACAAGATGTTGCTTTTCTGGCGTTACTAATATCTTTGAAATAGTAGAAGCGGTATCAGTTACCATGGCCATTAATATTTCACTGTCATCTATTTTTCTTTTATATTCTTTCTCGTCGCTATTATTTTGATTTGTATATTTACACTTTAAATATGATTTTTGCTAAAATTTAAATAAAACTTTATACTCTATATGTCCTGTCCATGTCCTATATTTGTGCTTTTTAAATACATCGAATAATATGTTCATCCCAGTAATAATCAATTACCAGCTCCGGATAATTTATTGCAAATGTTATTTTGTAATTGTAAAAAGATTTGTGGAGCTACTTGTAGATGTAGATGAAGATAAAAAGTTGCTATACTGTAGTGTAGCTTGTTCACAGTGCAGCTAAAGTAGTTGTTTCACTATTCCACCTATTATTGAAATAAATGAAGTCGAAGAAAATATTTTAAATGTATAAAAATGTAAATTATTTAAATAAAAAACAATTTATTAGTTATTTTCTTTTTTTGAATCTTCCTTTATTTATTAAAAAGAATGGATGAAAGAAAGATTAATAGAAAACTGATAAAGATATAGAAAAAACAAATTACAACTTTACTACCTGGATCCATACTAGGTAGCAACAAAGTAAAGACATGTATTTCGCCTTTTACGACACAGGTGTGAGCTAAGTTGCCTATTCTATGACCGGATGCAACAAATGAGTAGAGTAAAATAATAAATTTTAAATATTTTGAAACAATAAACTCCAAAGTGGAATAAAATGATTAAAAATCAGTTTTAAAAAAGTATAAATTGAACTTAATTTATTTCTTTTATAACAATTTATTATACAAAAAAAATTACAGTATTGTAAACTAAAATTAACTTATGTCTACTAAAAGAATATCACAGAATAAAACGCATTAAAAGGTGGAAATTTTTTTTGAGAAGTTTCTTATTTTAACATTCTGTATTTTCCTAACATATTAATAAATTTGGCGAGTCAGTTTCTGTAAATTAAAACCATAAATTTATCCTACTTTAAGCTTTTGTGGTTTATTGGCGTGGACGTACATATTGAAAGTTATGGATTACGCCTATTATCAAAGTACTATATGTGGCCTTTTAAAAAATCCCAGTTTGCATCTTTAATCAGAAACTAGTCACAGGATAGAGTAGATCTCGTGTACCTACGTTTCTGCATAGAAATTCAGAAATATTAGCCGAGTAACATTTCTCTATAAGCAAACGGCGAGGTACTTTACAGGAAACTGATATCCCTTTTACCACCCGCTGGCAGCACCTCTGATTTTTATAATAGTAATCAAAATCCAATATTTTCCGGTTACGTGTCATTCCATTAGCGAAACATATGAGAATATTTCGTGTGTTACTCCTACAAGCGTAAAAAAAGAAACGGCCAGCTAGCAGAAAAATTAGTAACCGATTCTAACCGTAGATCTTCGGGCGAGATATTAAACGAATTTCACCTAAAGCCCTACATTTCGGTGGGTCAAATATTATCAAGAAGGGGCGTATATCAAGTATAGGAGTACGGGGGGTGGATCTCGACATTATCTCCATTATTTTTCCCTGCGTAGGGGCTGAAATGCAAATGAAAAGTCCAATCTCGACACGCGAGACTGTAACGAATAAAAGGAAATGAAAACGGTAAAGGGGTAGCGAGGGGATGGGGGTTTATTAATTAAGCAAAAGTCTAATCAAGACTGGCCCGGACAATGAGTCAGTGGAGTACGTCCCTAGAACGGATATTTTATAAGAGGAGTTATGTTTTACAAAAGTAGTTATTTTTTAAATTATGCTGTTAATAATCAGTTTCGGTTCTCTTTCAGGTCCTTTCCCCTTTAACCCATTAATACTCATAATTATTTACATCGAAGAATTTCCATTTCCTTTATAAGTAGTGTTTTATATGAGGCCATTAAATTAAAAAAAAATGATAAAAAAAAATTCTGAACTGTATTTTTTTTATATTAGACGTGGGTCGTTATCGACCCCTTGGGCTTTAAAAGTTTTATATATAAAAAAATATTTTTTAAATATTTGTTTTAAAATGCATAAAAATACTTTGTAATACAAAAAATAAAAAATATATTAATTATGATATATTTCAAAATATTTGTCATGAAGTGGAACATTGCAAGCATTACATGATTTGGTGGTTTTATTTTTAAATAATTCACATCTACATCTGTTTCGCTGTGTCAAAATAATATGTCCTCCACTGGCAATAATTGGGTTCCTTATTGATGCTCTTTTTGGTTCTAGTGTTTCTTTTTGCTTCAAAAGCAGTGCTTAAGTAACTTTTATTCGGAATGCAAGGTTGTCATCTGTATAGCCATATTCTCATGCTAAAAGCCGAGCATTTGTAACACATATATCAAACAGGCAAAACAGCAAAGGTATATACCATTTTTTCCTTCGGAATGCAATTCTATAATTGGAAACGTGGTTATCTAGCTGATTTACACCGCCCATAAATGTGTTATGTTTATTGATTACGGATGGCTGTGGAATCTCATCTTGACTCTTTTATTTTACAGAGTATCTTTTACACTTTCCAACTGGCGCAATTCCAAATTCATTAAATAATAAAGTTACTACACTATTGTCTTTCCAGCGGACCCCGACAACTTGTTAATTACCATCCAGTGCACTACACATAGCCCCCCACTCTCAAGTTTTTTCATGTATGAAGTATCAATGAGTTTACACTTATCACTTCTATTTTCACATACAGTACCAGTGGCTTTAAATTCTTCTTGCCCCAACTTTCGAATAAGTTTTGCGGAAATAAAAAAATTATCAAAAAATAAAGATATCTTTTTATCCTGAAAGTTATATTTTAAAATATTTGCAAAATGAAATAGAACTGACTCTCATAAATCAATCCCTTTAATTTTATCCATGTTCTTCTCCTCTCCTTGGTAAATTTAAAATTGTAAACAATATCCAAATTTTAGAGCAGCTACCCAAGTTTTATAGCTGAACCGGACGGGCTTCCCCCGTATATACTGCTTACAACCATGTCTGCCATAATATGGTATCATTGATTCATCTATGGACACGTTATTTTCTACAGGTGCATATCGAATAAACTGAACATTTAGTGCATCAATAAGATACCATATTTTACCAAGTTTATCATCTTTTGGCAAATGATCGTTGTCAGCTGCGTGGAGGTAGCTGAATATCTCTTCAAATGGGTTTCTATGCATAGAATTTGAAACTAAATTATTGCGAACATCTTCGGCTGTTTCCAAATACATTCGTCTGCGAGGTAACAGTACATATCCACTTAAAAGCAGGATTCCTATAAATGTATACATTTCGTCGATTTGTAAATCAAAGTTCTCCTTGTTTTTTTTTGCTGCATACATACAAGTATATCGTACTAATTTGGCAACGATATTTGGCGCCAAAAGAAGTTAAAAAACTCCAAGGGTTCACTAGAGGTAGACAGAGTCAACGGATTTATAAAAGTAAAATTTTGTTTTTCTGTTATTTGCAAATCTCTTCCGGTTTGCCACTTGATAGGGTCAGATTTTTTCATAATTGTCATTCTTTTTTTTGCTTATTGTCTCTGTAAATTTCTCATGCTGTTATTTTCTAGATGTAGAAACTGTATTTTCATTATGATCATCATAATAAAATTCAGCCTGAGCATTTAGTTGCGCAGAACATAAACGATCCGGATCCTGGCATTCTTCATCCTCAGAGTCTTACGCGCTGTCGTTGCCCTCTTCGGGTGGCAAAATAACAATGCCATCTGGAACCCTATCATCTTCCTCAAAATTCTCGATTTGTTCCAAAAGTTCTGTAGTAGTAAGAGCACGTTTTCTAAAAAAAGAACCAAATTAAGAGTACTTGTAAAGCCTAAGGGGTCGTTAACGACCCAGTAAATTTTCAACGAGCACAATGTGACAACTGTGTAATATTTATGGAAATAAATATCATCTATATGATAGATAATGCCTTTTAAAATGAATGTATTGATAACAAAGTATATAAACTTCATAAAAAATACTTTGTAAGGAGTTTTCTCGCCACAGAGAAAACGGTTCCTCACGAATGGCGCTGGTTACGGTCGGTTCTGGAGCGCCAGATTTTTGGTTATGGTTTACTCCACAAACTCTCGAAACGGTGTCGAAAGTACTCGGGTAGCTACAGATGGAGATGAAAAATTCCAAGGGTCAAAGGTCACTTAGACACAGGTAATAGTAGGCCACAAGTAAAGGGCTTTAATCGTTGCTTGGGCTGGTACAGAATTTATTACTAGCTGAAATATAAGGGGCAAATAAAGTAAGGAATTAATAACCAGTAATACGGCAAGTTAAAATTGACACATATACTGTTTTAAACTATTTACAAAAAAAAATTAATTAATGTATTTCAACGCCCACCCTCACGTTTATATGTACAAACCCTGAACAAAAATAAACAAACAAGACGGCCGGAAATGCCTTCCAAATAGCCTCAATCAGACGTAAAGAAAACAAATGAAATCAATAATTGTAGTATTCACGGTAGCAGCAAAAGTTTATTATTGAACTGTCTATTCGGTTGTTAAAAATTATCTGTTAAATTGTCTAATCGGTATTTACAATCAAATGTAATTGAATGCTTCGGCAAAGCAAAATTTCATATGCGGTTGCAGAGAATGCGAGGAGATAGGTTTGGGACAGTACTAATTTCAGGGATAAAACCGGGACTCTATAAGAAGTTTATTCAAACTAGTGGTTGGAAAGTAAAACCAACTAACAACCGGGATGGTACATTATCTCTGAATGAAGTGATCGTAATCACGAGCCGTTTCAGACATGGAAATGATACTATTTAAGTGCACTTAAAATAACGGAGTCTTACGTAAAATAAAATAATAACC
This sequence comes from Psylliodes chrysocephalus, assembly GCA_927349885.1. Taxonomy (NCBI): domain Eukaryota; kingdom Metazoa; phylum Arthropoda; class Insecta; order Coleoptera; family Chrysomelidae; genus Psylliodes; species Psylliodes chrysocephalus. Next base: position 75,562,741 of record OV651819.1, on the reverse strand, counting down.
AGGATAGCACGTTACCTCTGAATGAAGTGATCGTAATCACGAGCCGCTTCAGATAGGGACATGAAACTATTTAAGTTCACTTAAAATAACGGAGACTTCCGCAAATAAGGGTTTCAGACTGTAAAATTAACTGATAACCAGGATAACACCTTATCTTTGAATGAAGTGATCGTTATCACGAGCTGCTACAGACAGGGAATGATGCTATTTAAATTCTCTAAAAATTTGCGGTTTGGAGGATAAAACAAAAGAAAATGTCTCGTCGCAATTCTACTAAGATAACCAATCAAAACATAAGGCAATTCCCAAACAGTTCCGACCAATTATTTATTAGTTAAAGCTTTTAATAAACTAAAATGAAATTTACGATTTGTCCACGGAAATCTACAGTAGTAGGAAAAATTAGCTATACGACTATAATTACGATCGAATGAAAAATAAATTATTTAACAGCTAAAACCTAAAATAAACTAAAATAAAATTTATGATTTGTCCACGGAATTTTCAGTAGTAGGAAAAATTAACTATACGACTATATTTACGATCGAATGAAAAAAATAAATTATTTAACAGGTTTTTTTTTTTTTTTTTTTTTAGTTTTTACAACCTTCGGATCTCCCGTGCTATGCCCTAATCCGTCTATAGCCTGGCGGCACTGCAGCCTGCGGCTTATTGTACCACCATTTGAAGGTCCTACTACTTTCTCATTCATCAATTCATCGTCATTCATTCCACATCGTCGGTGGTTAACCGCTAGTCGGATAAGTCCCATAGTGACACGGCCCATGGTGGAACCTCCCAGCGGTCACCCATCCACGACGTGACCGGAGAATCACTGCTTAACTGTTGCGAGTATGTGGATGCACACTAAGCTCGCAGCTAACCTCTCCGGCATTTAACAGGTTAAAACCTTAAATAAACTAAAATGCAATTACAAAAAAACGGTGTATTCTAACAAGAATAAATTAAAGTATTTCTTAATCAAAACAAATTTTAATTAATTCTTAGCTCAACACGGAATATTGTTAATTAAAAATAAATCAAAATAAATCGGTTTCCAATAGCACGGCTTAAAGTCTCTAGCGAAATAAGTCAATAAATAAAAACAATGACAACAATTTACCTATCGTCAAGATCGCGGCTAGAAATGAATTTCGGGTTTGATTGTCGAAATCGTATCGGAGTAATTTTATTATTCGTCTATTCAATACAACGCGGTGTAAAAGCAAGCCCACTGTTCGATAAATCGGTGTATTAGGAACTAAAAATTTTAATTCAATCTCGGACCTCGTTCAGTCGTTGAGAACCCTTCTACTACCAGAAAATTCCACCATTACAACGCGCGCACGTAGAGTATCTCGATGAATTTGAACAGCGACAAAACTGATGATATACAGGGCATATCCACGAAGTTAAAATTAAGTAAAAATCGAAATTAATACCTGGAATTAGTTAAAAAAAATAATAATGAAAATTGACTTCATTACAACTTACCAGTCCCGAATTGATGCCATCGCAAACTATAAAAAGTTTACATACCTACGTTGTGTTACACACAAAAACTAGAAATACACTGGAACCGACGTGTAAGACTGTTAACTTACTGCAATATTTCGTTAAGGATACGGAATTAACGTTTGTTATTAAAAACTGTTATATAGTAATAAGTTTTCAGCAAAATATGCGGAGGGTCGTTAACGAACCCGTGGGCATTAATGGGTTAAGGGGAGCGTCTGGTCATATGTCGGGAATCGTTTATCTGAATAATTTTGGGAAAGTTTTTAGATAGTTGATAGAAAATATTTAGGTACAGATGTTTTAAATTTTGTAACTTGCCGCTCTGTCGCCCTATATACGAGGGTCGGTTCAATAAGTAAAGAGACAAAACTATAGCTCAAAACCGGTTTATTTCAATCTTTCAAAATTAAGGCTATTTTTCAACATAATCACCCTCCACAGTAATGCACTTGTCCCACCTTTCTTGCAGCTTCCTAATTCCCTTGACGAAGAATTCTTTCGATTTACCCCGAAGCCACTTTTGCACCGCTTCCTCAACTTCCTCATTGTTAGCAAATCTTTTTCCACGTAGGGAATCTCTGAGTGGTCCAAACAGGTAAAAATCAGATGGGACGAGGTCGGGACTGTAGGCAGGATGAGTTAAAACCTCCTAACCCAATTCTTGAAGCTTATCACGGGTCAGCTGAGCTGTATGAGGGCGGACGTTATTGCGCTGAAGAATGGCTCCTTTTGACAAGACTCCACTGCGTTTGCTTCTGATAGCTGGTATAACTTTGTGTTCTAGCATCTCAGAGTAGTATTGGCTATTGATAGTTCGCTGATCTCCAAGGAAATCGCAATAGACTGGACCCTGCGAGTCCCAAAAGATGGTTAGCATCACTTCACTCACACTTGTTCGGCCACTTTTAAACCGATCAAGCCACTTGTAAACATTCGCACGGTTTATACAACTTTTACCGTACGGTATCAACATTCTAGAAAAAATTTCACTTTGTTTTACACCTTCTGCGACTAAAAATCTAATGACAGAGCTCTGTTCTTCTAAGGTGCAATCTTCTAGTGGACTTGCCCAGATAGCACACGATGTCCATTGGACGTCCATATTTTGTCCAAATAATGTCCTGGATGTCCATGAACTTCATATGGATATTCATTGGACATCCGTTTTTCGTTATCCAATGGATATACCCATTCAGAAGTCCAATGGATGTCCAAAATATGTCCATGATGGACAATATAAAAATGACTAACTTATAATAAATTATTATAATTCTTCTTGCATAATTTAATTATTTACTACTAGGTTTTAATTAAAATAAATCAAATAATTTTCCTCTCCACTCGCCTTTGTTGACAAGATAGAAAAGTAAAAGGCCACTCAGGCCAGACTCGAAGAAGAAAAGAAGAAAGAGGTTAAGAAGAAAACACGGCACATGGATGTTTATCTGGTAAGAAAATAAGTATAATTATTAATTAAATCATTTAAAAATCTAAAAATTAAAATGGAAATAGTTTGTTTTAAACTAATGAAACCTATCAATTATGTTTTAAACTTTATGTTTTCGATTTACATTCAAACAATTCCTTTATTTTAGACATTTTGTCAAATGATGTACCTACCTATTTAAGAAAATGGCTTTACTAAAAGCTAACTAATATGCTGCAAATTCGAGATGATGTCAACACAATTATTATTGTAACTAAGAGATGAGAAAACTTTCAAAGCAGAAGAAAAGTTTCTACTTGTACTGCATGAGACGTTAGCAGAAGTAGAAGGCTATTTAGAAGATACAAATATTTTTAAAGAAGCCGTAAGTTTTACTTTTATTAAATAAAATAGAATCGTTTTGTAACATTTAAGAAATAATGCATTGAAAGATGTTTCTCTTTTATGTTTACAAATACATATTTTTATTGCAATTTTAGATTCAGCAGTTACCAAAACCAGGGACAAGGACATGACAAACATATAAAAAGATGGTTCGTTTCCATAATTTCTAATACCCTCACGAAATAATTCACATAATATGATGGCATGAAAGTAAAATGGTAATTTAAAGAAACAATGAGCAGTTTTTTGTTTATATATAAGTATAGGGGTAAAGTACATTAGTCAATGCATATTTTCATATTAGCTAATAATATTTTATCCAAAAATTTTACATTTTTAACTATCACTTTTGCCTGATCAGGCGTTTATTAAACGATTGATTTAAGACTCAATATTCGTATAAAATGTAATGTCTTTTTTTAGCTGCTGCTGAGAGTGACAATGGTGCTGCTTAAAAAGTAAGCGAAATAGACTCAAGAAAATGGCTGAGAAGGTCAACAGAAAGGAGTGCGTATAAAACTAATACATGCTTGATATTATTTATGACAATAAAAATAAGTCTATAGTTGCAATTATTTTATTTCATATTAATATAGGTGGTGATGTCCGTCAGATGTCCATAAATTGTCCAAAAGCAATACAAAAAGAGTCCATATATGGACCTTTCATGGAGTCCAAATGGACGTCCGGGAGTGGGACATTTGTATAGTCCAGTGGATGTCCATTGGATGTCCTTTGGTAAAATTTTGGACGTCCTTTGGACAGCCGATATGTCCATGAATGGACTTCCGATGGACATCCAATGGATTGATTTGTGCTGTCTGGGTTCCATGGTGAATTAAAAATTTTGAGGTTATGATGACATAAAATGATGAAACAGCTGATCAGAGCATATCCCAAGGTTGCCAACTAACACCCCTGAAAAGATTGTACACATTCATTAAATAGTTTTAAAATTATAAAATTTGTCTCGTTACTTATTGAATGACCCTCGTATTACTTATAAAATATAATATTGTTTTTCATACAACAATCTATATTTCGACTCAAAAAAATTCCCTTAAAACTCATAAAAATTGATAGAATTTGGAATAATAATTTATATTAGTAGTTTGCATGTTGCTCAGTGCGGACGTTAATTCCAGTGCTCCTGTCTATCGCGTTATTGAGTTAAAAACCAGTTTTAAGCTTATCCAACATAATTTAAATACAATGACTCTTTTTTTCGGTTTGTAGACAACACTTCACATTAAAGTTTTCGGAGCTTGATTGTTAAGGTACGTGTTGCAAAAGTTTTCACTGTAAGTGCGTGAATATTTCCAACGACCAGTACCGTATATTTAAATCTATGTTAGGATTTATGTGGAAATGTTCCACTTATCGACATCGACTATAGTTTATTAAAAAAATTTTATGACCCAGGAGATAAACCCCAATATTACATAATAAATCAGAGACGGAGAAATTCTAAAATAAAATGTTTAGCATTATTTGTTCCAAAATAAAATCCTAACATTTTTTAAAAATACCAATTTATTTTAAATCTTGTCTTAAATTTACTTGTAATTTTAATCAACAAACTTAAGGTAAGTATGTAATCTCTACGGGGACGCACTCGAACTGCGGAAATTTATGGAACATGTATAAATGTAATAAAAAATCTGATGTGTCCAACACATGACTTTCCTATCTAGTTATTACAGGCTATTTCCGGTTATTTTGTACAACCTATTGCAGCACCTCCATAAATGTTTAGAGGATAAAATAAATATATACATTTTCCACATACATCTACCTCGAAACATTTTTCTATAGATGTTCATTGAAAATGAAAATACTGAAAAATTTAAATTTAGCACTTTTCCTACAATTTTTCCATTACGGTCCATTTTAGAAAAATCATGTATTAACAAAAATTATAGAGATCGATATCGCAAACAACTTTTAGTTCAACAATTTTCTTAAAAATCAGAATTTTGCACATTTTGTCAAATCGAATACGAACCATTTCAGGAAAATTTGGCATAAAACAAAAATTATAGATAATAATATTAGCACTAACTGTTATTTAAAGAATTTTCTCCTTCAAACATAAATAAAAGATGTATTCCATAAAATATAAAAACGGCCTCCCATAAATTACCCTCCAGATGTTCCGACTTTGTCCAAAATCTAATCATTTTACGTCAGGCCGAAATAAAACTTATGTTTAAAATTTAATGTTTTTTTCTTTATCCGTTTTGGAGTTTTCTTCACAATTCGAAATTTACACATTTTCTCAAATATCTCGAATACGGTCCATTTTAGAGAAATTATGTATAGAATAAAAATTATAGAGAATTAACAACTTTTATTTAAACAATTTTTATCAAAAATAATTTTTTTACGTTTTATCAAATTTCTTGAATAAGGACCATTTTAGGAAAATTTTGTATAGTACAAAAATTATAAATAATATTAGGAGTAACTTTTATTTGAAGAATTTTCTTCTTTAAATGTAAATAACAGATATATTCCATAAAATATAAAAATGACCACATATAAAGTACCCCCCAGATGTTCCGACTTTGTCCAAAATCTAATCAGTTCATTGGACGCTGGAACAAAGCGTATCGGTTCATGAGTTATGCGACACACACACACACACACACACACACACACACACACACACACACACACACACACACACACACACACACACACACACACACACACACACACACACACACACACACACACACACACACACACACACACACACACACACACACACACACACACACACACACACACACACACACACACACACACACACACACACACACACACACACACACACACACACACACACACACACACACACACACACACACACACACACACACACACACACACACACACACACACACACACACACACACACACACACACACACACACACACACACACACACACACACACACACACACACACACACACACACACACACACACACACACACACACACACACACACACACACACACACACACACACACACACACACACACACACACACACACACACACACACACACACACACACACACACACACACACACACACACACACACACACACACACACACACACACACACACACACACACACACACACACACACACACACACACACACACACACACACACACACACACGCACGCACGCACGCACGCACGCACGCACGCACGCACGCACACACATACACACATCGCGAAAATAGTCAAAACGGATTCAGGGGACCTCAAAACGTAAAAATCCGTCGAAAACTCGAGGTCGAAAAAAATCATGATTCCTATACTTTCCTTATATCTGTATACAGATGGGAAAGTAAAAAAGGATATAATCCCCAACTCGAACTGCGGACACGATCTATGGGTTAAGGTTAAATGGACTATTTTCGTTTAGAAATTTGGAAGATATAATCGGTTTTTCAGACGACACAATCAGATACGTGGGAAAATTACGGCGTTGCTAGCCACACGTTAAAAATCATGGACGTGACGTCACATCCATTACGTCACGGAATTCGAACGTTTTCTTCTCGGTATGACAGTCGTTTTTAGGTTAGTTTTCTAAATTAACAAGACTTTTGGTAAAGAAGCAAAGAAAAATACTTTCAAAATAAAATATATAATTAAGAATACCTCTAAATATCTTGCACAAACAAAGAAAATATACTTTCAAAATAAAAATAGCTTTAAATATCCTTACAAAACAGTGGCAGTGAAAAAAAAATAAAGGTATAAAACAAATGGTAAAAATATTGTTAACTTTTTTACAAATGTTTGTGATCATGCCAAGTGCATTCAGAAATCTCATATCCTGTGTTCATGCCCATGCATGCCAAATATTCCTTGTTCTTTAGCCCGTTCGATCTATATTTTAATTGAGATGAGTAAAAACTTTGAAATTTTACTAATGGAAAGCCTGATATTTGATGCAATTTTTGTATATAAATTTTAGAAGGCAATTTACAATTTACCTCCGTTTAAGGTTTGGCAATTTATACTTGCAATGCTCTTTATTGTAAACACTAATTTTACAAATAAATCAAGATGTATTATGTAAAATTCTGCAACAAACTACATCAGCACATAAACGGTAATTGAATAGTAAGGTTATGTATTATCATGGAGGAAGGATAATTATGTATTTATCAAGAAGTAAACAAACAATGACATCATGAGTGACGTTTTACGTATGGCTAATTTTTCAGGATCGTGGCACGTTAACGTGTGGCTAGGTCACGGCCAAAATTTAAATAATAATAACAATATATTGATTTTGAAACTTAAAAATGGTTTATTTTTAGTTGTTTCACTGGTAATGAAATTTTCGTAAACGGTTGCATGATAATATTATGCAACTGGTTGCGTAAAGTAGAATAAAAAATGTTACTTTATATGTCAAAATTAGAAATAATGAACCGGGTGTTGCATTGTTTAGGGGGACATTGGAAATTCCATGTAATTTTAAATGAAGTCAATTTATGGCTTTCCTAATTATTTTAGAGAAAAATTCCATTTAGATTTATTAAAGAGCACTGAAACCCACATTCAAAAGAATGACTTTAAATATTTTCAATTAGCCCGTTTACGAGTTATCGCCGATTTTTTTTAAATATTTCTCTTTTTTTATTGCCCTCTATTTACGAGCACCAGTCAAGTTAAATGATGATTGTCAAAAGAAGTTGTCATTTTGAAATATGTGCTTTATTAAAAACTCGTACTTCGAAAATATTAAAAGTGTATTCAAAAATACGAAGCCATAAAAAAAGAGAAATATTTATTCTAAGATTCTAAAGATTCTAAATTTTGTAAAATTTTGGTTTAATTCAGATTAAGGTCTATAATAAATATATATTAATTACGTAACAATGTTTAAAGAAGATTGTTAAATTAGTAAATCTTGTAATTTAATAATAATAAAATACATAGGTATGACTTTGTCAAATATAGTAGTATTGTTACACTCTAATTTATTGCTTACATATTTCACTATTAAATAAAATTGAATTTTAAATTTCCAGATAGCACAAATACGTCTTATGGACGTTCTAAAAACGTCCTGCTTGGACATTCAGGACATCCTCAAAACGCTCATTTCACGGCCGTGGACGTCTTATGGACGTATATGGAACGTCCATTGTTAATAATCAGGATGTCTTAAGAACGTCCATTTAAGGATATTCCATGGACATTTTCAAAAGCTCAAATGGGGAATAATAGGATGTAAGGAAATTAGTGAAAATAATGAATAATTTCAAAAAAATTTATTTGGAAGCAAATAACCTATAAATAGTGAAATTGTTAAAACTTTTTCTTCAAATTCATCTCGTCTCTCCTCCACTTTGCTCTTTTCAATCATGCCTGGATTGAGAGCAGTTGTTTTTTATTCTTTTTGATTAAGTCATATTTGCCTTCCCAGTTGAACCTGAAAATAATTTAATCGCATATTCAAAATTCAGATCAATATGAAAATCCAATCTGTTGGTTTAAGTTTGCCCTGCTAGACATTATGTATTCACTAACTTTTTAGCTTTGTAGTATTCACTGGAAAACTCCTCTACTTTGCTCTTTTCAACCATTCCTGGATTGACAGCAGTCAGTTTTATCTTGATTTGGTCATATTTGCCTTCTCAACTGAATCTGAAAATAATTTAATCGCTTATTCAAAATAAAAGGCATATCAACAATAAAATCCAATCTGTTTGTTTCAGTTTGCCTTGCTAGACATTATAAATTCACTAACCTTTTAGCTTTGAAACACTTCCACCTTTCTCAGATATAAAAATGGTACAAATGGCGGAATGATAGAACTTGTACTCGTATAATATGTATATACCATCGAATCATGAACATTGAACACTTTGTTTTAATAAAACCTGAGCCCTGGGAATATTTCACTTCAGTTCTTGAACCTGAATCATACCATACCTAAATAAATAAAAATAAAAAGTCACTTGTCAACAATGTCACTTTCTTGCAAAAGATCTTCTTTGTTTTTGTCTATTTGGCCTTCATTCAATTGGATATTGGGACAATGCCATCTTTAATAATTATTTATATTATCTCATTATATATGTTTTTTGTATAATATAACCAAATAATAATACAATGCGAACGTAAATCCATGGAAATATAGTAACGTACGTACAATTGACGTTTTGCGGATATCGATTTCTTGACGTCCCGAGGATTTACTAAACTGGACATACTTAAAACGTCCATAATAGGTCCCGGACGTACAGACGTTAAATGGACATGTATTGGACGTCCTTAGGACGTCCTGTGCTATCTGGGTTTTATCTGGCCTTTTCTTTTTCATTATTTCCATTATTTTGATTAGTTTCCGCAGTTCGGATGTTTTAGATTGCATAGACCAGGTCAAACTATTTTGTTTCCGCAGTTCGGGTGTCGGATTATAGGACCAGATTATCTTTTCCGCAGTTCAGGTGCACTGCTCTACGGTGCACTCGAATTCCGCTACGGTCAGGTTAATCTGTTTTGGGGGCTGGAAGATATTTAATCTCCTCACAGAATTCCGCTACGAAGGCTAAGGTCGGCACCATAGATATATAACCAAAACAGATAGGATTATTTACAAAATTTTTGAAGAATGAACATTGGTGTCCGCGGTATAAACTCAATAATCGGATTGGACATTGATGCCAAGTTTACGTGCTTTTAACTATAGATATATATAACCATTACAGATTACACAATTTCTGAAGTCAACGCGGATGATCCTCGACAGAAATGCAATATTTGGATAAAATTAAAATATTGATGCCAAGTTTGCGATGTTTTTAACTGTAGTAATGTTATTGCGTTTGCTTGAATTACTGTTAGGTCTTTAAATTGTCCAAAAAAAAATAATGTCTGACAACAGCGGAAGTAGAGTAGACCGCAATTGTGGAGGGTCGTATATTGTTTCATTCATAAAAATTCCTTCGATACAGTACTAGTCCAGGAGCCAGTGAATTTTTTCGTACTTGTTTTCCCGGTCCGTGTATATTTAAATAATCTATTCCCGGTGAACTGTTTATTTAAAATGGAACGCCAATCTATTAACAAAAGTAAGCCAGATTGAATTCGCGCATTACATCACATCGATACAAGTGAGATTGTTTACAAAGTGCCTTTGCAGGCCTATTTTGCCCATTTCATGTATTTGTTTTTAAATCATGTTAAATTACTATTTTTGAAAGTCAATAAGGAGAAAATACAATTAACTCTTCCATTGTGTATATATATAAGATAAATTAACTGAAGTTTTATTAGTAAAGTATTAATACTAAAATTTTAATGTAATTTACAGAAAATAGCTAGGTATGTATTTGTTTTTAAATAATTTGATAATTTATGAAAAAAGGGAGTAAAAGTGGAATCACCAGTGGCCAGTAGGTCAGTCAATACAAAGTATCATATATTTCTATTATAACATAACTAAAATACCTACATCTTTTAATCATAAGGACATACGTTAAAAACCATTTTAATATATGCATTAGAATAAAGTTATAACTTAAAGAGACGAGGTCTTAAAGTAATAGCTGGTACAGCATGTTTTTTAAACGTTTCCTCATTGCTGCTAGAATGAAATCACTTACTATGAAATGTGTTCTAAAAACGGCATTTATAGCAGTCAGTGTTCAGTCTTAGGATCTCTTCCTAAAGCCCTCATCCAAGCTGCATACATATTAAAAAATAATTAAAAAAAAAACATATTATATACCTATATAGTTTTAGGTTCTGGGTGCCCTAAAAGAGGACACTTAGCCGACAATTTGGCTCAGATAGCTAAAACCCAAAAGTCACACCCCGAACCAGGACGTATTGCTATTCCTTTAAGTAAAAAATAACTACAAATAACTTACCTGAAAAATGAAGGCGTCTAACTTTACACCAAAAAAACCATACACTTTTTCCCATTGTTGCAAGCACCCGATGACGATTAGGTATATATCAACTAGAAGCATGTACTTAATGGTTATAAAGCTTATTTTAACACAAAAAGAATAAAGCACTAGTCGAAAAGCAGCAATCAAATATAAATAGACCACAATATTAAAATTCAAATTAAAAACTATATAAAAGGCAAATACTCTAAAAGCGCAAAAAATCAGAACCAAATAAAATGAATAACCATAATAACCTAAAAATCACACTAAAATTGCAAAAACTATTACTGTAAAATCATGAGATTACATCAATAATAATGCATATGCGTCGGAGTATCGGAAATGTCAAAAGTAGAGTGTTTCCATGAAAATTTAGCTATGTTTTTAGCAGTATTATAGGACCATTTCTACCACGCGCATCCAACGATATTGGCGTTCCACAGTTCACTGTATTTTCCTCACACCTCTAGTATAAATGATTTGACATAACGAAACTAACAATAATTATAATTAATGTAGAGTAATAAGTGATTCGTGAATTCTAAATAAAACGATTATTATATAAAAGTGTAAAAGAAAATGTAATTTATTTCCCTATTTTCTTCTGTAATATCTTCAATTATTATGTTTAATTTCTATAATTAAACCAACTGGTTAGGTGAAACATTGTGATATAAGATTTTATTTATGTGTCCTATGCGTACACTTTAATATACAAAACACCTGGAACATTCTTTAAATAATTGTGATCGTAGAAATAATTGTGTACATAACTCGTTTGTAAGTGTATTTTATGCACTTGCCAAATATATTATCCATACAGATTAATCAGACTATTTTTTTACTTAACTTCAGTACATCTCACTACTAAAACTATTTTTATCAATGGAAAAAAAGGGCCGTGTTCTCGTATGTTTTGACGCATTTTCGGCCTCAGCCCATCGGATCCCTCCTCTAAATATATATGAATTTTGCTTAGAATTGCTAATCCTACAATTCTCTATTCGTGCTTGCTGACTGGGAAAACAAATGCCGAAAATAGTCACTGTCTCCTGGACTATACAATAGATGATGATGAGAACTTCACAACAAATAGACTTTTATGAATGGCTAGTTGGGGATGTGGTCGGTAACCAGGTACGATGACAATAATTTTAGAATTTTAGATTGTAGAAATAATTTATTTTTCAGTAAATATTTTCACCTCCAAGAACAATCACCAAGGTATTAGATTTTATTGTTAACATTTGAAATACCTGGAATTATTCTTATTTATGTGTAATATACAAAATCCACAAATTCTTATGTAATAACAATTTACATACAATGATTAATTAATTACATAAATCACAATCCTAATGTTATTAATACCTTATTATACCAATTTAAACAAAATCTTCCTATATATAATTTTTGTTTTCAATAACATTTAGTTTGTAGTGTTAAGTGAACGTGGTAAACCTTTAATATTATAGGAAAAGTACATACATTTTATAAATATCAGCAAGTGAAAAGTACAGGAGAAATGTGTTGGAGATGCATTAAAAAAGAGTGCACTATGAAGCTGTATACTGTGGGTGAAGCTGATGACATCTTCTCGAAAATAAGTGGTTTACACAATCACAACTTAATTCCGGTTAATGACTTAAATCGTCAGAAAATTAATAATAGTTTAAAACGAAAAATATGCGAGATGCACTTGTTTCTAAAAAGCCTTCAAAACGTATTTACATGGAATTAAATTATTAGAAATCAGCAGTCGAAATATTAACATCTAAAGACGTAAAGTGTATTCGAAATAACATAAGTTATACCAAACTTAAATTAATTCCAAAGTTGCTGCATTCCATAACAGAGGTCCACGACTTCCTGGACTTGATTAGAATTCATACTACTTTAGAGGAAAATTTTTTAATTGTCAATAATAAGGAAGACAATATCGTGGTGTCTTCGTGCGAGAAAAATATAAAATTTTTGTGTGAACAAGAGACATTATTCATGGATAAAACATTTCATTTTTGTACAAATTACTTCCTGCAATTATTTACAATCTATGCCTATTCCAATGACATTTATGTGCCTGTTGTCTTTTGCTTGCTACCGAATAACCACGAAATAAGTACACGCAACTTTTTCATTTACTTCAGGAATGTTCTATTTAAAGCGGTTATATGTTACGCCCTAAAACTGTTGTTGTAGACTTTTAGATGACCATCCATTCAAGTTTACGAGAATGTTTTCCAGAGACAGAAGTTGTTGGATGTAGATTTCACCTCACCCAATCATGGTAAGTCTTTATCCATCGCTAAAAAAAAAATTTTTTGTTTTGAAAAATTTGGCACCTACTTTTTTGAGGAAGCAATAAATTAGTCATATAATTTCATTTTTATTTTATATCATTTTTTGGGCTTTCTAGGTGGAGAAAAATTCAACAAGTGGGTCTAGCTATAGAACAAAAGGACGTTGATTCTCATACTGAAAAATAGCTACGTCATTGGTTTGGGCTCACATTTTTAAATCCTGAGGAAGTTGGAGATGCGTTCGCAATTGACTTTGCTTCGGAACAACCAGTTTGTGAGAAGGTCACAAAATTTGCAGAATATTTGGTAGATACATATATTGATGAAGAATCTACTTTTCGTCTTTCTATATGGGCTTCTAACACTGCCTCTCTTTGCCGAATAACAAATACCTCTAAATCATTTTACTCAAAAGTTAATTCGTATTGTGGCCATCCACACCCAAACATACACATTCTTATAGCAGCAGTGACAAATATGCAGACGAACCACGGTGTTCAGGGGGCATGTTTAAATCGAAAGTCACTGTACCTCGTTTTTTATTGTTCAGGGGTATTCCTGGGCACTTTCTGAACAACTTCCAACCATTTTTAAAATCGCCGACCTCGCACTTTTGAAAAATCAGGAAAAACCTTCAGGAAAAATTCCTGCTCTTTTTTTTTTCGATTATTTTCCTGCTCTAAACTCTTTGCTCCAACTATTATATCGACTATATTTTGAGTATATTGGACGAGGGGGGGTCAACAAATAACATATACATCAAATATTTCAATGCATTTATTTAGGAAGGGCAAATCTCCTGATTTCATGCTCCTTGAGTTTGTTTTGGCATTTTTTAAAGCAGCATTGTTTATTCTAAGCGCACTCGCTCTATCTCTGTAAAATCAGTATCATAAACAATGAATCGGGTAATGAAACAACGAGTCAGTCAGTTCGCTACAAGTTGTAGAGCGGAAAACTCGAATCGATTTCTATATAGAAGATAACGTTAAAATGTTCCAAGTAAAGAAACTGAAACATGCCGGTTCTCATGCCGAAAATCGGGGGCGTGTATGCCTTTTGTTTACAAAAAGGTACAAATTTCGTGAACATTTAAGGTCTATTAGCGGGTAAATTTAAATCTCTCTTGAATTTTGAAATCACCGATTTCGTGCCGAACGTTTTGTGCTGTGCGTGTAAAACAAAGCTGTACCGCAATTTTGCTGCAGGAAACGTGGCCAGGAATTTCAATATACCAGATTATTTACTCTTTCGCAATGGAATCAACATGAGATCAAAAAGTGTAAAAAATAAATGTTTGTGCTATATGTGTGAATTGGTCAGAAAGCGCTGTTTGAAATATGTTGACAAATCAGAAACAGACCGCAATGCGCCACAAGAAGCTGGTAAGAAAAAAACGTCGGGTGAAAAGTTTGACAATGATTGACAGAGGTAAGAATCACAATTGCACTAAAACAACTCACTTAAACAGCATAAAAGATTTTAAGGAAACTATGGAGCAAAAGAAAAGCGAGCAGTTGACACCAATGATGTTGAAGCATACGCATACGATATCGCAGGCTGAAGAAACGCCAAGTGGTGGTCAGAACAAGGATATCTCTCTGTCTCAAATTCACGGAAAGCCTTTAAAATTTAATATACACCAGAATCCCGGGCCTCAGACGTCAAATAATCGTGTCATTTCCGTAGAAGCAATGTCTGCAATTCAGGATAGTTTCAATTTGAGTTTCAACACCGTGAAAGAAGTCGCTTTCGCTCTGCGTGCTTCCACGAAAAATCGGGAAATATTCGAAATTAACCTGGAGGAAAAACTCCTTGCTCGAAACCATCTTCTGGACAAATACTTTGATGTCACCAGTTTGGATTTTATAAACGTCAAGGCCAATGTTGAAACAGGAGCTCCAGGACCAGTTGCGTTTTGTAAGGACTTGGTTTGATTAAGCGCATAAACGAGGAAAGGCACAATTCGGAAATTTTACTCAAGTTTGGAATCGAAAATCAATGAATTCACCGGAGTAATAGCAACTGATTTAAAGCTGGCCAACATATTGTTGGGTATAATGACGCACGCCTTCTAGCAACCCATGTACTTGGTGTTATGCCCAGGAGGGTCACTTAGATAAACCTGGTTTGACCGAACTATCAGAAACTCATTGCAACATTGTCAAGAATGGTTTGAAGCAGGCGCTGTTCGAAAAGATGCGAAAAAATTCAAAAGTTGTATTTATCCTCCAATTTTCCACGGACCTAAAGACAGTAAAATATTGTACCTCGTCCCTCCACCAGAACTTCATCTACTTTTAGGTGGAGTTAATACAATCGTCAACCATATGTTTGGGGAGAAAGATGCTGCCAATTGTATAAAAAAATGTTTTGTCCAAAAGGAAGTAAGGCAGGGTGGTGCAGCATTCACAGGAAACTCCTGTAAAATTCTTCTGAGTAAAGTGGATCTTTTGAGAGCAAACTGTGAATTGGGTTGCTTGAGGTATGTTGAAAGTCTGGACTGCCTTGGACGTGTTGTTCATGAATGTTTTGGGATGATATTAAGACCAAATTACAAATCCGCGATTGCAGACTTTAGACGAAGTTATTTAGCATAATTGAAATCAGTGACCCCAAAAATGCATGCTATATTCTTTCACGTCGAGGAATTTTGTGATTCGACGGGAAACGCATTAGGTTTTTATAGTGAACAAGCTGTTGAATCTGTGCGTTGTAAGTTAATATTTAAGTTGTTAAAGTTGAGTTTTTAATAAATTGAGTTAACTTAAAACCAGCGTAACAATATTAGTCGCTACCTAAAAGAAAATCAAACTGAAGCTGAACATTCTGATAACGATTTACTTTTTTTGATAACTTGTTTTAATTTTGTTTTGTTCGTTAAAATTTTTATTTAATAATATGTTTATACCACAATTACCTATTATCTTTTTAAAGTACTAAAATTGTTTAAAGGAAAATTAACGACTTACCCATTTACCTTCACCACCGATAACTAATGAAAAACATTACAGCGTCAATGAGTGCAACAAGAGGAGCATCGATACCAATAAAAAACTCCAATTCACCGTTGAGGCACGCGCGCCGACATTTATTTTTATTATAGAAAATAGACCACATGTTAATGGGGACAAAATGTAGTTTAATTAATTCTACACTTTTTGAAAGACGAATCATTTAAATAATGACTCTTAGCATAAAAAAGTTGGAGCCAGATAGGTTTGAAAAAATATTACCAATTTGTTGTCTTTTTTTTATGTAATGTTTAGACTGGGAAAGAAGTGCACACTCAGTGGTTAAATGATTCTGTTGAATTGAAGAATTGAGTACTCAAGTGTGTATATATAAATGTTTAATACAATTTGGCTAGCGCTTTCGACAAAACATTGTCATCTTCAGGCCGTCCTACAAAGTTTAAAATTTAATACGAGAAGTAAGGGTGAAAGAATTACCTTACGTCAATAGATATCTATCCAGAGTTAAAATTCAATAAAAATACATGGGTTAAAACAATGAATACATTTTTGAAAAAGGGGGTGTTGAAAATTAGCAAAACACACCCTTATATTTCGTATTTTACAAATACATTATCAGTTAAAAAAATTTAATTTTTAACGTTACATCGTACCTATTAGACAGTGGACAAATGACACATAGACAGACTGACACATGACATAGGCGTAAGGAGGGAGTGTTCGACATTGGTTCTGGAGTTAGCCAATCCATGTGATTTATACTTATTCAAAAATGATACAATGGTTGAAAAGTTGGAAAGGGTATAATAAGTTTCTGCAGGACATGATCCACACAGCGGTCCAGAGAGACTTATTATAATGGTTTGGGGGAACTATTGTAGCTTCGAATTTTTAGAGTAGAGGAAAGGCAATGACTCTAAATCCATACTAGGCCAGAGAACTTGAAGGTGATAGACGTGACTAGACCATGATCCATACATGGCTATTAGTCGAAGAGTGAAGGGTAAATTAGAAAAAAGATAAGAATAGAGAGAGAATTTGGCCGAAAAGTGAAAGGGGTATAGAAAAGACAAATTACTACCTAGATCCATACTAGGCAGTAACAAAGATAGTACAAAGACACGTTTTTCGCCTTTTACGACACAGCTGTGTGCTGGGTTACCTATTCTATAACTAAGTAATCACGGTGAATAGGAATTAGTGTAGTCCAGGTTAGGGTCAGACTCCAAAACCAATAGCGGGTCCTCCTGATTAGTTACCTAGTGAATTTAACATTTATGAAATTTAGAAATAACTGAAAAGTTAATTAATTACAATTTAAAGATGTTAATAAGTTAGGGGTTTATGATTATTAATGGATTTAATATTTTAATTGAAATGGTGGGATTCCCAGAGGGCTTTAAATAATGGATTATAATTACAATTTAGGTGAATTTGAGTGTTTAAACAATGATCGGGATTCAAGTTCATTTCACGAAGGATCTCCAAATCCTCCAGAAGGTCCATCTTCCTAAAGTTGTTGACTTGAACAATATGTAAAATTTTGCTGTTTGATGTAGGAGAGAAGCTATGATTATTAAATTTAATGTGATGTCCAAAATTAGATTTTTCGAGACCTGAAAAATCTAATTTAAAATTTAATTTTAAAAGGCGAAAAATATGTCTTTGTACTATCTTTGTTACTGCCTAGTATGGATCTAGGTAGTAATTTGTCTTTTCTATGCGCCTTTCACTTTTCGGCCAAATTCTCTCTCTATTCTTATCTTTTTTCTAATTTACCCTTCACTCTTCGACTAATAGCAATGTATGGATCATGGTCTAGTCACGTCTATCACCTTCAAGTTCTCTGGCCTAGTATGGATCTAGAGTCATTGCCCTTCCTCTACTCTAAAAATTCGAAGCTACAATAGAACTATTGTAATAAGTCTCTCTGGACCGCTGTGTGGATCATGTCCTGCAGAAACTTATTATACCCTTTCCATCTTTTTTTTGAACCATTGTATCATTTTTGAATAAGTATAGATCACATGGATCGGTTAACTCCAGAACCAATGTCGAACACTCCCTCCTTACGCCTATGTCATGTGTCAGTCTGTCTATGTGTCATTTGTCCACTGTCTAATAGGTACGATTAAAATTTTTTAATTGATAATGTATTTGTAAAACACGAAATATAATGGTGTGTTTTGCTAATTTTCAACACTCCGTTTTTCAAAAATGTATTCAATGTTTTAACCCATGTATTTTTATTCAATTTTAACTCTGGATAGATATCTATTGACGTAAGGTAATTAATTCTTTCACCATTACTTCTCGTATTAAATTTTAAACTTTGTAGGACGGCCTGAAGATGACAATGTTTTATCGAAAGCGCTAGCTAAATTGTATTAAACATTTATATATACACACTTGAGTACTCAATTCCTCAATTCAACTCAATCATTTTTTTTATGTTACTATTTTTTGATGTATATACAATATTTTTGTAGTAAAATAGATACCAAAGAAAAAGAAATTTAATAAGGAATAAAACAACAAAACTTGTTCTGATTTCTTAAACGAAAAAGTTATTTGCTCAAAGTTAACAAAAAAAAACTTTTTTTAGGTTTTCTGCCTATATCTTTGATGTCGAACAATGGAGAGAGTCGTCAGTTTCCATTTTATATGTGAAAAAATATGCTCTTTCAAATGTTGAAGGTACTATTTGGTTATACTGCCGCGTTTTGGGTTATTATGGTTCCCTAAACGAGCTGAGGGGTTAATTATAGCTTTAGCTAGATGGTAGAACTTTAATGAAACATAATAATAATAATAATAATAATAATAATTGAAAATATTTATTTACTAAGTAAATGATTAGTTTAAAAAAGGAAAAAGACAATCTCCATTGAATAATAAAAAAAATAACATTAATCAGGTACTTACCAAGAGTACTCCATTCTAAGAGGGATGGTGCTTGTGTCGCTCTTCAAAACCAAGTGATTAATAATATTTAATATTTTATAAAGAAAGTTCGGATTCGTGCACTTTTGCTTGATCAGGTAATTCGTTGAACCGCGTTTACTGCTGTCTTTGTAAGTTCAATGAATTTCTATAAAAGTATCAATTAATTAAGAAACTTGAATTTATATTTCCTCTTTAGAAATAATATCTTTAAATATACTAAACAATGAATGTGAAAAATGAAAATAATAATTTAATATAAGATAAATATTTTTTAATAAATGAATAATCATTTAACTATTTTACCTATAATACATGAACCCTAAATATATTATTTGACAATACTTCGTGTTTTTTTTATGTTCGTCCTAGACTGGGCTTTCCGAGGGACTATTTTACTTATCTTTCTTTGTATTAAACATGAGTTTTATTATAAAACTGCCTACATTTTGTTATCTACAATTCAAAAAATTCTTAAATAAATTTTAAATCGTTATATTATGCAAAGAATACGTGCAATCGGTACGCCTTTGGATGATCGCCGACTACGACCAAGCCCCTCCCTTTCTTCTCCACTCGTCAAACGTGGCCAGTTCCTTCATAAGCCGTCACACCAAGATGATTGATAATCACCTGGTCTAACCGCTGGTGACGTCACTTCATTAGTTTGCCTAATGAAATACCATGGTTTTACTAATTGAATGTCCGTGTTAGGCATAATAGGATTCTCGCCGTATTAAATTGACGAATTGACGCGAAAACTTGATTAAATTAATATTACCGGTATCGCTACAAATAATGGCGGTCGCGATGTGGCGTAATCGCGAAATAGATGGTAGTATCATCAATACGATTTTTGTTTATGTACTTAAATATATTTTGTTTTTAATTCTTTATAATTTACAATTTACTGTAGATGCAAATATCATTTATAAACTCGCATTCATATAAAATTAAACATACAAGGGCCATGTTAAAAGTACAGTCTTTAACCACGGTTCGGTGATCTCATCCGGTTGCTACGACAGGGATGTACGTCACAGAATGAAAAATCTAGATTACAGCAAATATTCTGCTGTGTGTAAAAAAATAGTTTACTAAAAAAATCTAATGTTTTATTAATATTTAGAATAGATTTAATTAGGACTATGGGCCATGTGGCTTCCCCCACCTCGACCTTTTCAGATCTATTGTGGATATCCTTTAATCATTGTTTAGAGTACCTTGTCTAATGCAGTCTTTTGTAGTAGACTCCATAGACTGGGAAGTAGTTATCCGGTATAGCTAGTTGCCCTTGGTTTTTCTTCTCCAAGTGTAAGGAATCTCAGTCTTACTAGACCTTCGCAGTAGCACAATACGTGTTCTGCCGTTTCCTCTTCTTCTTGACAGAATCGGCACAAGGCCTCTTCTGTCAGACCGATATTGAACATATGTTTGTTAAGCCTACAATGCTCTGTTAATAGACCTACTAGTATTCTAGTATTTTTCCTATTAAGGCTTAGTAGATGCTCGGTGAGTTTAGAGGATGGTCCTTTTAAGAACTTTTTGGCCTGTCTCTGTCCTGGTGAGTTTTCCCACCACTCCTGAGATTTTTTAAACATCCACTGCTTTGTGCATGTTCTGATAGTTGTTTTTGTTACACCACAGAAGGGTTCTGGGCCAATAAGAGCATTTGATGCTCCTTCTCGGGCTAGTAAATCAGCCTTTTCATTGCCTTTGTGTCCCCTGTGGCCTGGTACTCAGGCTAAGGTTAGTCTGTTTTGACTACCCAGCTCTGTTAGGGCTTCCAAACAGTCCCACACAAGCTTTGAGTGTACCTGCATGGAACTGAGTGCTTTTAACGTCGCTTGACTGTCTGAGTATATGACAATGGTTTTTCCATTTACCTTCTGTCTTAATACTTCTTTTGCGCAGTGATGTATTGCTGCTATTTCTGCCTGGAATACTGTCGCATGTTTTCCTAAGCTCAGTGAGATTCCTGTCTTTGGCTTGGTACTATATATACCTACTCCTGAACCTTCATGGGTTTTGGAGCCGTCTGTATACCAGGTGAGATCTGCATTAATAGGAGGTCCTCCCGTCCATGCTTCCCTGTCTGGTATACTTACTTTATATTGCTTTTTAAAGCTATACTTTGGGAACATTTCGTCTGAAGGCATTCCCATTATTTGGTCGTTCTCCAACTCTTTATATAGCTCGCTGTAGTCGCGTCCATGCAAACTGCTTTTGGGCGATGAACCTTTGTGCAGTCTGTATGTGACAGACCTGGCTTCGCCTTGAATGAATATATGTAGTGGTGTTAGGTTTAGCATGACTTCTATAGCTGCTGTTGGAGTCGTTCTCATAGCTCCCGTGGTACTCAGGCATGCTTGCCTTTGAATACCATTGAGCTGTCGAATGGCTCCAGCTTGCCTAGTCTTTGGCCACCATACTACCGACCCGTAGGTTATCATCGGCCTTATGACTCTGGTATATAACCACAGGGACATTTTTGGTTGTAATCCCCAATTTTTTCCACACAACCTTCGACATAAGTTGAAGGACGTTGTGATCTTTTGGGTGACTTTTTGCAAGTGTTGATTCCATGTTAACCTGTGGTCAAAGATGACTCCCAAGTATTTGGCCTCTTGAGTGAATGGAATCTTCACTCCTTTCAGTACTGGTGACTTTAGTCCTGTTGGTACTTTTCGTTTTGTAAAGTTGACTATTGTGGTTTTGTGAGGGTTTACTGTTAGTTCCTCCTCTCTGCACCACTCGTCGACAATGTTTAGAGCGGTTTGTGTGCGCTCCGATATTGTACCTGCGAACTTGCCTCTTACGACGATCGCCAGGTCATCGGCATACCCTAGGCTGTAAAAATCTGCAGATATTAGCCTTTTTATAAGTTCATCCACTAGGACTGACCAGAGAAGGGGTGATAGTACTCCTCCCTGGGGGCAGCCCCTGCCTGCTTTAGCTGTCAATGTAGCTTCGCCTAGAGATGATGTTATTACCCTTACTTCTAGGCTGGCTTTTACCCACTGACTAGGACTACTGGTACCCCTGGTAGTTTACTAAAAAAATCTAATGTATTATTAATATTTAGTGGTGTTTACATTTTGATTTTTTGAATATTTTCCAGTGTTAGAGTTTTTATAATAGTGCTAGTTTAAGTTTTTGAAAGCAAGCTACAAAACAGCAAGGAAAATTTATGTAATTTTTTTTATATTTCGAATGAATTTTTGTAGGAAATTTTTTCTGTAAATGGTTTATTTCAAACATTTTGGGTTAAGAAACGGCCTTCAAGCCGAACTGAGACCACATTTTGTTTATACCTGACTGACTGATCTTTATTATGAAACAATTTAGTCTTTCAGGTAGCTTTGGTGTTCTAAGTACAGTGTATTGTGTTTGAATTCCATTTTTTCTGCAAAACTCTTTAAATTCAATTAAATAATATTCACCTACATTAATACAACTAAATTTGCATATTACTGTATCAAATTTTGCTGATACCATTGCTACATATTCTTTAAATTTTTCTAAAACTTCACTTTTACCTTTTAAAAAGTAAATGTATACAAAATGTGAGTAATGGTCAGTAAATGTCACATAGTACTCCAATCCATTATATGTGCAAGGGAATGGTCGTCCTGCAGCATCTGATGAGATAACTTTGAGGATTCGAGTTGGATTTCATTTTGTCAGGTAAATTTTTATGAATGGCCAGCGTGTCTGTTTACTTTTCAAAGATTTTTCACATATTTCTGTTGGGAGATTATAAGGGGAATGTCCCGTTCTTCTAATTAATAAATTCATATCTTGGTAATTATTAAGAAGACGCCCTTTTCTTAATTTTCCAATTTTTTTTTCAAAACTTACGTTTTAGGCTTTAGGAAGGATAGTAATCTTTAAATTTATCTGCGGAAACTCCATACATTTTACTTTTTTTTTTTTCTTTTTTATGTATTATTTAGGAATTTTGAGGATCATTTATATAAGCTTCTTTTTAGAATTATATTTGTCCTGTCATACTGGAAACTGTCACGCCATTACAAATGCGCGGTGTTGCCAACTTCTCCAATCCTAATCAATGAAGAATAAATTTAAAAAACTATAATTACACCACCGGTGGAAATCGCAAAAAATGTGATATTTTGGGTTCGATTAATTTTAAGAACTCAGAATTTCGAAAAAAAAATTGTTACACTAAAAAGTACTCATTTTATATAGTAAGATTTTTAAGGGCGTCTTCCCAATAATTATCAATTTTATTTAAATTGTTGTAAAACACAATTGACTGAATATTAATATTACATCATCTATAAAGTAATAAACAATGTTTACTTTTTAAAAACTCAATTACTTTACCCAAAATTGTTTAAAGTTTTTTCAAACAAGAAATTTATTTATCTGACAACATATGACTTGACGGCCAAAGTTAACGATTATTATCAACTAAAGAGGATAGCCGAATTCGTTTAATTTCTGCTGGGTTAGCCGTAACATTATCCCCCGAATACGTTCAGCTACATTTAAAACGTACACCGATACACACTTTTTAAAATTACGACGTTTAATATTTTCTTACTTTAAAATATAAAAGTAATTCAGATATTCAAAAATCATTTGACCGAGAGAGAAAATTACACGCATCTAAAAAATTACAGGAGTAAATAAATAGGTAATAAATTTAAATACCGTGGCCATGTTATTTAAACATTTTTTAATTAAAATTTAAGAAATTTGACATGTTAGGGAATAATTCAAAATGAATATACAAAGTGTACAACAAGAAACTTGCTAATATTAAGCTGTCGTCATCTCATCCACCTTCTAACCACTATAAAAGAGCGAGCGAAGCGAGCGCGCCCGGCCGACGTTTCGAAATGCGCGCGAATTTTGAAACGTCGGCCGGGCGCGCCCTTTTTACATCTACACTATAAGATATACGCTGCCGCCATCTCACCCTACTCCTAACCACTTCGTCGGCCGGGTGAGATAACGGCGGCGTATGACTTATAGTGTAAATGTGAAAAAGGCGCGCCCGGCCGACGTTTCGAAATTCGTGCGCGAAACGTCGGCCGGGCGCGCTCGCTTCGCTCGCTCTCTTCTAAAGCGGTTAGGAGGTGGGTGAGTAGACGGCAGCGTATGTCTTATAGTGTAGATGTAAAAAATGCACGCTCGGCCGACTTCGTGCGCGAATTTCAAAACGTCGGCTGGGCGCGCGCTCTCTTCGTTCGCTCTCTTCTGAAGTGGTTAGGAGTAGGGTGAGGTGGTGGCAGCGTATATCTTATAGTGTAGATGTAAAAAGGGCGCGCCCGGTCAAATGATTTTTGAATATCTGAATTACTTTTAAATTTTAAAGTAAGAAAATATTAAACGACTTAATTTTAAAAAGTGTGTATAGGTGTACGTTTTAAATGTAACTGAACGTATTCGGGGGATAATGTCACGGCTAACCCAGCAGTAATTAAACGAATTCGGCTATCCTCTTTAGTTGATGATAATCATTGACTTTGGCCGTCAAGTCATAATTATGTTGTCAGATAAATAAATTTCCTTGTTTGAAAAAACTTTAAACACCTTTGGGTAAAGTAATTGAGTTTTTAAAAAGTAAACATTGTTTAATACTTTATAGATGATGTAATATTAATATTCAGTCAATTGTGTATTACAACAATTTAAATAAAATTGGTAATTATTGGGAAGACGCCCTTTAAAATATAACTATATAAAATGAGTACTTTTTAGTGTAACAATTTTTTTTTTTTTCGAAATTCTGAGTTTTTAAAATTAATCGAACCCAAAATATCATATTTTTTGCGATTTCCACCGGTGGTGTAATTATAGTTTTTTACATTTATTTTTCATTGATTAGGATTGGAGAAGTTGGCAACACCGCGCATTTGTAATGGCGTGACAGTTTCCAGTATGACAGGACAGATATAATTCTAAAAAGAAGCTTACATAAATGATCCTCAAAATTCCTAAATAATACATAAAAAAGAAGTTTCCGCAGATAAACGTAAGTTTTAAAAAAAAAATTGGATTATTAAGAAAAGGGCGTCTTCCCAATAATTACCCATATCTTTTTCAATAAAATTTGCTTGCATTCTTCCTATTTCAAATTACATATGTTTCTTTTAATTGTACCTTTAGCTACTGATTTGCCCTTTTTATTTATAAAATTAACTTCGCTATTTTCCAAAATAACTTTTAGTCCTCCTTGTTGTATTCTTTTTACTGGCAGCAAATTATATTGTAGTTCATTACACCGCAAAACGTATCTTATATGCATTTTCATTGTTCTCATTATACTTATAGAGATTACCACTTTTGCATGCTTTTATCGGAGTACCTTTCTGGGCAACATTTACTTTGTAATTTACCATTTGCATTTCCATTAAATACTTTCCAATTATTTTATTTATCAAGTGATTTCTCGCCCCTGAGTCAACAACAAATGACACTATTTCCGGCATGACAGAACTGACATTGACATTTTTAATTTGGCCATGTTCATGATCATGGAGACTACACAAGGAGCACGCACTCAAGTGTGACATTTACCCATTGATCTGGCAACCTAGGGATACGATATGCGTAAGCGAAAAGTGGGACCGGTCCGCCATTACTGTGAGTGCAAATTGTCAAATTTTACAGGTTATATTTTTAGTGTCATTTGTGTAATTAAATTTGAATTTAATTTGTGTTTGAGCAAATTTTGAGTGTTACAAACTTATAAAGTATATAATGCCTTGTTGTGTTATACGTTCCTGCTCTAGCGATAGACGTTTTTGTGAAAAATCGACTGGAATAACGTTTCATAGGTTAGTATCAAAATTATAAATATTATACAGGACAGTATTATGACAAGTTTGTATAAAATGTGTAAAAGTATGCTTTTAAAAATGCAAAAAAAATCATCTATCAACTTTTGGGCCTACCTATATTGGAATAATACTTTTTCATACGAAATAATATTTATAGATTTCCAAAAAATCCTATAAAACGTAGCGCGTGGATACAGTTTGTCAACAAGTATAATTGGTAACCTTCTAAATTCAGCAGTATATGTTTCAAGCATTTTCTTGAGAAGTACATTAATCGTACGCCATTTCGTTTATCAAATTTAATTTATAGGCATTTTATATTCTTATTTCTATTTAAATATAACCTACATTTGCTGTCCATCCACCAATTTTATTTATTAGTTTTATAGCTAATTGAAAAGTAGAGCTTCATGTTTTGTGTATGCATGAGTATTGTTTGTTTTATTATAGTTCATTTAAAACAATATTAATATACCTTTTTAATTACCTATAATTTATTTCAGATTAGTGCGTTTAAAGGAATTGGTGAAAATGAAGCGAATCGCCAGCTTTGGGGGTGTGCCAGTAAAAGTGACATCGAAGTTATTCAACGTTTCCAGAATAAAGTATTAAGGAACATCGTCGATGCACCCTGGTACTGCCACAATACTGATCTTCATAGGTGTCAATGTCAAAAACCTACTAACTATTGCTGCGTTAGAATATCCACATCTGATGCATTTTTTAGGTCTTATGCATTTGTTTATTTACATTGGACACATCTACTACATCTGCGTTTGTTTATTTGAGCTGTAGCTGTCCAGATTACATTTTTTACATCTCTAAAATGATCAGTAACATATACAGGATGTAGCAAGACATACTATACAAACTTAAATATCACATTTTCAAAACTTTTGGTTGTTTATCAACAATAATTATAAACGTCAGTTGGCTACTCAGTACTACACTTGTCAACTACTTTTCCTTTTTATGATAAATTTAAATTTGCAACACGCCTTTGCTGTTTTTGAATTAATAATATGCCAACATAGTGTACCTTTAATGATTTTGTCATGAATATTTGCGAGCTGCTTGTATGGAGTATCAGTGACGATTTCCATACCAAGGCATCAAACATTCAGTGCTGTGTTTTGACATATTCAAACACATGGCATATTATGTTAATACATCTTTTGATATTTAAACTCTTTTAGCCTGGTAACTATGTAGAATTGGATATTCGTTCATAGGACATTTTTTAATGCTTGAAATGAATTCAGGAATATATTTAAGTTTGTACAGTGCACATTATGAACATACTGTATATAAATTCTTATAATAATAAATATTTAACATCAATACTCACTTAGTCTTTTTTAATGAGACTAGCAACAAAATCATAACCGTTTGTTTAGTATTAAAAATAAATATCACACATAGATATGGATAAGAAAATATTAAAACTTTATTCTTTGTACACTTTTATTTAATCACAGCACACATTATTTGCACAACGGTGTTTTACTTGTTTTACAGTAAGATATATACTTATCTTTAATGTTCAAGTTTTTAGAATTTGAACTTGGATTAGGCCATTTTCGTCAATTTTGTTCTTAGAACTTTTGAAAAAACACTTGGGAAGTACTCTCACAAATGTATTTCTTATTTTGCCTAGCGAAGAAATTGTGTATTAGGAAATATTCTGGTTTTTATCTTAGTGGTTAAGAAAAGCACTTACAGTGGATACTTTTCCTAACTCGTCAAAGATTTATTACCTAAATGTTGGCCTCCCTTTATCACCAGCCTACAATTTCAACTCTTTTACTGTTAACTTTAACTTCATCTGTGACTTTAACTATGATTGAGACTTCAACTTTATCTTCACATTCTTGTCTGACTTTCAATCATACATGCATGATTATTGTGCATAGACCAATTAAATTGGACCGGCACACTTGACCTTTACATAAGTATATAGTCATAATCTCTGCAGATGGTGAGAAGCCCAGATCAAACCAACCACCATAATATCGTCATTGGATCTATACCTAAAATTTTATTTTATATAAAAATGTCATTTTAAACTTCGTTAAACCCAATGGTGGAATCGGCCCCAAGTTAGTTATGTCATGGTCATCGATTAGTTACAATTTTGAAAATAATATATTCTCCAGCGCTTAATAGCCACTTGAGTGATAATTAAATCAGTTATATTTTATTTCTTTCATTTACTTTATTCAGCACCTTTCGGCTGAAAACCGGGCATATTTAAGCTTTTAAACCCCCTTCTTTTATACCCTCGGCCTTCCACCACCTTTTAACTCAATGTCAATAAAAAAGGAAATTCATTTTTTTATAGTTCAAATAATGATACTTAACCAGAAATAGTACAATAAAAACTTGTAAATCCGGTGCTGCTCTTCCGCCATTTTAGTGAGTGCAAAAGCCACGCCTACCGGTCCCAGTTTTGTATATCAAAAATAATGCATATGACGTATCCTTACGTTGCGTTATCAATGCATTTACCAGAGTATGTCCGCGCTTCATCGTATAAATAAAGCTTTCTTTTTTCACCACTAGCGTCGCTAATTTTTCTTTTGTACCGGTGTGAATATAGAGGAATAAACAAATGTGAATTTAGCGTGAAAATAAAGTAACCGATTATTTAATTAACGTAAACACGTGTCAAATGTTTTTAAATTAAATAAATATAATGAAAGTTATAATTAATAAATTAATCAATAATTATTTAGAATTATTTATTTTATTTCAAACTACCGACTCATTCTCTTATGCCATTTTGGTACTTATGGAACACTAGCGCCCTCTTAAAATACTCTTTAACACAGTACGCTTGTTATACATGGAGTGCGTGCTCCTTGTGTAGTCTCCATGTTCATGATACTTATTTATAGTGGTGACCTCTGCCACAAAGGCTATTTCTTCTTCTTCTCATCCAAAGTGTGCGTTTTGTGAATGAGTGTTTGTATAACCTAACTGAGGGCAGTCAAATTTCAAATATCTGTGGTTTCCGGTACTTGTAACATTTGAAGGGAAAAT